>CM031239.1:50032977-51232977 GCA_018340775.1 Taxus wallichiana var. yunnanensis
TATTGGAAGGATCATTGCGATACCTTCACCTAAGATGATATGACCCAAATCTTGAATCTCGGCTGAAATAAGGCACACTTCTCGAAGTTCCCAAAAAGTTTCACGCTCATGAAGAGGCAATGAAGAACCCGTCGAAGGTGCCCTCATGCTCCTCATGTGTACGTGAGTAAATCAAAATGTCATCAAGAAAGATGAGCAGGAAGCGATCTAGAATGGTCTGAATACCCCATTCATCAAACTCATGAATACTGTGGGGGCATTCGTCAAACCAAAAGGCACCACTATGAACTCATAGTGCCCATACCTTATACTGAAAAGTAGTCTTATGAATGTCTCGCCTCTGTAATCCTCAACGATGATACCACGACTTGAGATCAATATTAGAGAACACCACGGCTCCCTTCATTTGATCAAATAAGTCATCAATGCAAGGAAGAGGATAATGATTCTTGATTGTTACCTTATTCAACTGGTGGTAGTCATGCAACCACAAAGATCCATCCTTCTTTACAAATATAATTGGTTCACCCCAAGGGGATACACTAGGATGGATAAGGCCTCTCTCTAAAAGTCCTTCCAGCTGCAACTTGAGCTCATAGAGCTCTTAGAGTGGTCATCCAATAAGGAGCTCATGAGATAGGCTCTACTCACGGAACCATCAATATGGAAATCAATCTCACGTGGGGATGGCATCCCGAGTAACTCCCACTGGGAAAACATCTCGCATACTCTCTCAAAATGGGATGGTCATCTAGTGATGGCCCACTAGACCATCCTCTATCCCGATCACTTCTTGACTACATACATATGACAACCACGTCCGCACACCGCTCGAGTTGCATAGTAGAGATAGTGTGAATAGAAACAGTCTCCGACCCTCAAAATCACCGACTCAACTCCAAGATCATTTACACAAGATATAGTCTTATGATAGCAATCCATCCTAGCCTATGTGCGGATAACCAATCTATGCCTAAAATGACTCTATACGAGCCCAAAGGAAGTACATGGAGATCCGAAGTGGTGGTGAAAGGTCCCAAGTTAACACCACACTCCTTTACTAAGGAGTCTACCGAGACCTTAACTCCTGAAGCCATCTTGACATCCCAACTATGACCCTGTCTAATAGCCACCAACCTACATTGCTCTACCAAGGATGGTGCAATAAATAAATCAGAAGAACCAGAATCAAACAATATAGAAGTAGGAACACCTCCAATGCTACCTATAGTCTCAATGACCGTGCTCTGGTGCTCAACCTGGTGGTTCTCAACCGCTGCATAGATCCTGTGACTCCATCCCATGTCTCCGACTATAGGCTCTGAGATGGGTGCCTTACCCTTATTAGGGTTCTGGGGGCAGTCTCTCCAAAATTTTCCTACTACTCCACACCCGAAGCAACCCTTGAAGCTCTCCAACCTGAGAACCACCGGTAAGGTGCCCTAGAGGTAGGTGTTGTGGACCTTGATGATCCAGCCATAGTCTATTATGGCCTCTATGGTTGAGCTCCTGCTGGCCGAGGCTCTAGCTCCATGTTGTGTCTTGGTGGGACCCCTAGGAGGCCCCATGCTTCGACCTCTCTGTGCATCAACTATCTAAGGAGGCCTAAAAGGTGGGCGGGACTGCTGCTGCTTATTGCTACTCTGGCATTATGGCACTCGAAAGATGATTGTGAAGAATGTTGACCACCACGGGGAGGAGGAGCTGACCCCCTCAATCTACTACTCTGTAACTACTAAATACGGCTCCTGACTCGGTCTCTAGCCTGCTGGGTTTTACCCCAAGTATCCTCTGCAATGTAGGCCTTCTCAACGGCCTCTGCTAATTTCTATGGGTAGTGGATCCGTACTGCACCTCCAATGTCCAAATTAAGGCCCCGAGATGAACCTATGGATCCACACCTACTCATCCTGCATGTAATCAATGTACTGAAGTAGGTCCAGGAACCTACTCTCATACTCAAAGCCACCGTAAGGAAGCTCAAGTCGAAGGTCGTGGAACTCATCGATCCTTTGCTATATGAATCTCTGTGGCAAGTATCTTCTCCTGAATCTCTCCTCAAATAGCTCCTAAGTGACTATCTCTAAATCTATATGGAGCTTCTTCTCCTCTGTCCTCCACCATACTCCAGCTCCATCCTTCAGTAGATGGATCACAACACAAGCTTTCATGTTGCTAGAACAAGGACACAGCTTGAAGTAACCACTCAAGCTAACCAGCCAGGCCTCTACCTAGAATCCTCCTATGTCACCAGAATACTGTGCTGGCCTAAGCTTTAGGATCTCCCTAATGTGATCCACACCTTGTGATCCGATGGACTCTAGGCCTCTCTTCCTGCCTTTGTCCCCAAGCCTAGGGCTCCGAGACCTCTCTCTCTGTCCTGAAATATGGTCACCATGTCCCCTCAAAGGAGACTCTGCTCTAGCTGACTCTCCATGAAAATTATCTCCTCCATCTTCCTCACCATGTGGAGGAGGTGCATGTCCCTCAATGGAAGTATCTCTGTCCTATCTGCCTGAGTGCCCTCCTACTGATCCTTCGCGTAAGGCGGCATTAACATCCTGGAGGGTCTATAAAATTTGTGGTAGGATAGCTGCTAAACCTTGGTCTAGTGGTGGTGGTGGTGGTGGTGGTGGTGGTGACTGCTTGAGCCTCATGAACGTTCCTCTGCCTCGTCTGAGCTCCTGCACTGAGACAGTGGGAGTTAGTTCATTACCTTGAGTTTTCTTCAGTTTTCTAAGTTTACTAACATGTTCAATTTTCAATTTGTTTTGTTTTCTAGATTATCAATTTGCTAGTTTTAGGTTTCAAGTCTCAATTTTTTTGAGTGTGCCCAATGGTCCAAGATTTTGAACCATCGCTCTAATACCAAGTGTGATGCCCACTTCAACTACCACTTGAGACTAAGAAACAAACTAGGAAAATTACTGGAATAAATTTTTTAATAGGAAGAGTCTACAACCAAGTTGCAGTAAGACACTAGTTAAAACTACATAGGTTACTGGAACAAATTACGATTAACCAAACACAAGATTTCCATTTTTATCTTATAACAAGTTTACAGGTTCAATTTTGGAGGTTACAAGTTTTACTAAGATTCAGGGAGAAATTTATCACCAGCTCGCTCTCTATCAAGCCCTTAACTTCAACTGGATTTTTCACACACTTAGAGTTATCAAAATGTCCTAAACTAGGCTCATTAGATAGGAAATTTCCTCACCTTTTGAACCATATAAATAATTCCTCCTAACTCCTTGTAAAACTCAAGTTATGGCCGGGCGGAGTTTTAGGGGAAAATTTTCCCTTGGAGGTCCACGGGGTTAGGGAGAAAATTGGGAAAAATTTCCCAAATGCCACGTGTCATCACGTGATTGGTGCGAGCTAGAGGTCATGGGGAAAATTTGAAATTTTTCCCAAAACCAAAGTCTCAATTTTCCAAAGGAAAATTTTCCTCCATGCCTCCGCACTTGCTCAAATGGCCACGTGGCGCTTTGTGATTGGCCACGGGCCAGCGAAGGAAATTTAGATTTTTGCCCATGGAGTTAAAAGGTTAAAGGAATTGCATGGAACCATGCACCCATGGGGACACGTGTCAACATCGTAATGGCTGCGGGGATGTGGGTCGGTGGAGGAAAAAGTGAATTTTTTCAAAAGGGTAAAAAGTTAAGTTTTCATTTCTAAATCCACGGGCCATCCCTGCCACGTGTCAACACGTGATTGGTGTGGGTCTGTGGGGTTGTGGGGAGAAAAGTGAAAATTTTCCCAAAGAAAAAAAAATGTTAAGTTTTCTGTTTTTGATCTGCGCACCCCCGTGCCACGTGTCAGCACGTGATTGGTTGGGGCCGTGGGGTTGCGGGGAAATTTGGGAAAATTTTCCCAAGACAAAATTTTCAAAAAGTTAAGTTTTTTTATTAAGGGCCGCCCCTCCAAGGTGACTACGTGGAGAATTTTGATAGGATGAGAGGGTGGGAGGGCCCTGGATATTTTTAGGAACTTTTTCCAAAGTTCAAAATTTAAATTTTTCTAAAGTCGAATTATTTCGTTTTTGGTTTGGGATGGCCATTTTGAAGTAAAACTTCAAATGGCCATAAATTTTGATAGGAACTTCCATTTTTGGAAAAATTAGAATTTTTGGAAATCTCTCGGAGTCCTCTTTGCACAAAAAACATTAATTTTTGAATATGGTGAATTTTAGAAGGTCAATTTTAAGAAATCAATCTGCAGGGTTTATAATTTTAAAACTGGCAGTTTCCAACTTATAAAATTTAATTCAATTTTGATATTTCTTCTCTTCAACATGTAATTGAACATGGAGGAATGCTATTGGGTGGATTTTAGATTAGTTTTAAGGTTCAATTTATGGATTGAGTTGCAACTGATATATTTTACATCCTTTGACGGGAAAGTGGTCCAACAAGTTCAAAAATTGATTTTGTAAAGTTCTAAAATGTCTTTCTCTGGTGTTGAGGTCAAATTGAATTCCTTATAACGTATTTCATCTAAATTGCATTGTTTCAATACTTAATTTAAGTTGCAGATCTGAACTGCACATTTATTAGATAAAATTTTAATTGCCAGATTTAGAAAAGAAAAGGAACAAAGTTCATTTATTAACAACTGTAATGATTTATTTGCCACTTCCAAAACATGGTAAACTTATCAAATCTTGTCTAAACAATTAATTTATCCATCTTCTCATTCAGACAATAAGGAAATGTTTGGTATTTCAAATTTTAATAATTACAAGGAACAAAATGTTGTATTTCTCTTCCATACACATTTTCTTTTCACACAGAGATAACATTTCAAAACAGTAACTCCAATTTAAAGCAAAATTACAATTAAATCTAAATCCAACACTGCAATTGAGGAAGGAATATATTTCTTTCATTGATTTTCAACATTACATCAACAGATCATTTCTTCATTTGAATTTCAATGTTAAATCTACAACTGTATGACAGTCTTTTCCAATACAGAGAATAGAATATTTCATCTTTACATTTCAATTAAATTTCAGACTTCCATTTACCATATAATGGCTTCACATTACAAAATTATACAACTCATCCACGCGATGTGGGAAGGGGTTACAAGAGTTTTCTCAAAAAGGATGACTGTCAAACTGTATTCTTCTTTCTCCAAACAACAGCTTGCTGATTTCTTCATTCTTACAACTTGAATCACAACAAGGAAGGGGGAAAGGAAACGCTCTCCACCCAACCAAGACATCCAATGGGAAAAGAGAAGCCATCTTTCCCCATTGGCCCCCAATCCCCAACCATATTAGAATGGAACATGATGATACAACACATGGCAACATGGCTTCTTCACATACAAGCATAATTTCACAAACAAAAATAAACACCAAGCAAGAAGATGTAGTTCTCAACTACAATAATCAATTCTAAACAAAACAAAGGCTCCTTCTTCAAGGAAGCAAGCTACAAGCAAGAGCAAGAACTATGGAGGTCTCCTTATGCCTCCCAAGTTTAATTTTGGGCATCCACCAAGAGCAAACCACCAAGATCATAGCAATCTCATCAACCTTATCCCTCCTCAATCCCTCCTTATCCCTCCTCCAAATTTATCCCTTATACCTCCCCCAAAGTAGGAAATGCAAGCAATTTCCTTTCCTAGGTGGATCCCAAACCAACATTCCCTCCCAAGAACAAATAACAATGGAAAATCCCTTATCCCTCCTCTGATAACCTCATAGTCTTCTCTCCACACCATGCCCTAAGTATTCTACCCATCCCTAAAAAAATTACAATTAAAACAAATTAAAATTCATGCTAAAAGAGGAAAATAAAATATTTTTAAAGAGTGGGAGCCTACCTCTCCAAAATGGAGACTTGTTTCCAAAATAGCAGGTTATTTGTTGCACAAAAACTAATCTCAATCAGCAAGACGAATGCATGCACAAGTAATTCCACTTCTTCCACCAAGCAAGCTCAAAAAAAATTCAAGAAAATTTGACCCAAGAGTGAAATCTCCAACTTTCAACAACCTCAAAATGAGGAGGAATTCCAATTTTAAAGGAGAGGGTGGAAGAGGATGATGTGGATTCCAAGTGGGATGCTACATCATTTTTCCTCATCCCAAAATAAAATCAACATCAAAGCAATTAAATCCCAATAAATGTGAATGACAAACCACTTACACACTTCATTTTTTCCCATCCTAAAAAAATGCATTTAAAATTTGTAAGACAAGTGCAAACAAATCTTACAATAAATCATGTCAAAATGCAATAAAATAAGTTGATTTTGACTCCAAATTAATAAACATGGTTGGTGGAGGTTTTTGAGAGGTGTGGGACAAGTTTAACTTGTCCCACAAGCCTCCAATTTAGGCTCTCAAGGCCAAATCCGAGTTTCAAAGAGGATGGAGTGTTCTACACTCCAAAATCTGCCTTACACAATCTATCATTTCACTTACGAACACTTACATCCTCTTACACGTGCATTAATATTTATGACATTTATTTATTACAATATTTTATAAAGATTTATTTATTTACCACATGGTTATAATATATATGTCAATTCTATTCTGGCTCCTAGGCCCTCTATTGTATTCAGGGTATAGTCCCTTTCAAAAACTATTTGCCAATAATAAAAATATATTTATATAAGTCAATTTTCATTTTCAACTAAGACAATAACATTTAATTTATATTCCACATCCCAATTAATATAATTGAATTTTGACTATAAAACTCTCACATTAAAATAATTAAAATAAAGAGCACATTACAAATAAAATACACACAACAATAATTTTAAAAAGCGACACAACAAATAAAGCACACATATACCCCATGGTCACAATAATGGAAATCCCCCATGGGAGATCCTAAAAAACACAACATACATCTCAAACACACACAATGCCATGGTGACCTTGTTGATTTCACACCGAATTCCAATATGGTTAGTCTCCAGTCCCCATCATTTGTTGTGATTTTAACCTACAAAATGCAAAATACCACCTTCGACCTTGTGGCCATATCGAACATCCAAATGATATATAAACATTAAATCCAATTCACAACAATATTAGGATTTTAACAATTTATCAATTAAAATTCAATTTGCAACTATATCATCATCAAATAGATCTCTACACTAGAGTTATTCATAATATCAATGTCACATGTTTACAATCAACATCAATAACCTGTCCATGTCAACTAGTATATCCTCATCCACATAATAATAAAAATGTCTCAATGATCCTCAAGCATAATAACTGAATCCAGATCAATATTAATCCATAGTCTAACATCTAACCATCATGCTAATCAAAACATAATAATGTCCATAATAATCCATGAGCTAGTATATACACATCCTGCTACATCAAAATACAATAATATCCAAAATATGATCAATAGAGTCAGGATTACTATCTAAACAGTGTCCAAGGAAAGTGGGCACTACATGAGGACTGTATTTTTTTCTCTGGGAAAGTAGAGATTTTAGAAAATGTTTCTTTCTAGAGCATCTTTAGAATGTTTGTGAGCAAGGGTAATTTAATTTTGTCTTGAGGCCCAAATCCCTTAACAACCTTGCTTCTAATGTTATAGTCCTTTTCTTGAGCTACAACAACATTCATCAACAATTGTCTATCTTCCTCTGAAGGGATACCACCATCATACTTCTTAATCATCAAATATCTCAAGTATTCAAAGTCATTGTTAGGAATTTGAAAAGCTTGCACTACATCAACTTCAAGAGCATGATGGGGAGAGAGACTTGTACCCGCTTGATGTAATCCAAAAAAGTAGTAGCATTCTGGAACTTATTACTTCCATAGATGTTGCTCCTCCTTATGAGCTTTAAGAATAGCCCACCATGCAAATATCATCATATGTTCCATCCTTATTATCAACTTCTTCAACTTGCTTGTCCACTTTGCGTGGAGAATGAGGAAGAAAAAATCTATCACACTAATCCATATCAACAACTTCATCAACAACAACAACCCTCGAAGTTAGAGGGTCAGAACCAATATATTTTCACGTGTTTGGGGTTGTCTATTTGTGGATCCAACAAGCCCTTTACCCTTGTCATCAAACATCTACTCATTCCTATGGTGATTGCCAAATCTATCTTGTGTCTGCCGCCTACGCCCCGACCTTGTGAAGTCCTCCCACCCCTTATCAGCTCTTGCCAACTTGTATGAGATTTCTTTGACAACCCTCCCAAAGTCTTAATAACCTCTTTTAAATCAGCACCATTACTAGCTTGAGGTTTTAAGGGTTTATCAATTTTATACCATCTCTCTTAAGAGGCTTCCCAACAATGTTGATATTGTTCTCGGTTTGAAGTGCCATGGTGAAAGCTTGTCTTATATGGGTTGGGTTCTTGTCTCTTAGGTAATAGGATTCCTTTTTATCAAATGCATCTGCATATTTGATTGAACATGATTCATCACAAGGCCTCGAACCAACAGACAACCTTCTCAAAGTTTTTTTGAACCTTGTGTTGAAGTCATGGATTGATTCATTAGGGTTCTTCTTGATATTCTCAAACTCAGATAAAAGAAACCTAGGATCATTCCTATCACCATATTGCAACCCAAATGCATTTTTCATTTCAGTCCATGAATCAATAGATTTATCAGGTAGATCCTTGTACCAATCCCTAGCATCTTCTTCTAGTGTATGAATAAACAACTTAATATACACATCTTGAAACTCTATCTCAAAATCTTCCATCATATTGTCAAAATGTTTGAGATGCTGATCACCAGTAATAACATTGTTACCCTAGAATTTTGGCAACCTATTTCTGACATCTTGTGGGACAACATTTGGGTAATCATCCATTCCTCTAAAATTTATAGGACCAAAGGTGTTAACCACAAATGGAGGCCTATGCTTTGAGCCCTATTGTTTGGTGGGGTTGATCTTGGAGGTGAGAGAAGGCTGATGAGGGGTGCTATATCCTTGGGGCTCAAAATGTGATTCACAAGACTGGTATCCTCTAAGTGCTGATTTTCTTGGAAATTTTTACTCGAATTAAAACACGAGAGGTGCATATTGAGAAGGAAATTACTAGGTATAGTAGAAGGACCTTCACTAGCCGAGGCAAACAAGTTTATGAGATGATTTATTGAATCGAAATCACTTGAAGAAGAGTGATAGTTCTCTACCAAAGGTTGATCTCTCTCACCAATGGCTATATATCTTTGCCCAATGTCTAACCTTTAACCACTTTCCAAACTCTCCTACCTTCCAACTCTAAATTTCTTAAATATGAGAACAATTTCTTAACAGCTTTCTTTAAGAAAGAGATATCTTCTTCCCTCTAGTTTTCACAGAGAGATCAACAACACAAAAATAAATGACAGTAAAGCTTAAGACACTGGTATTTTCAAATTTAGATTAGCATGGAGTCACCACTAAGGAATTTCACCTTAGTTTTACAAGAATTCACTAAAATAATTATGTCAAATGTTTTCTAGTATTGACAAATTTGCAGGGCTTTATAAACCAGACCTTCTTCTTCTTTAATCAACCAAACATAATGCAACAAAAGTGTATGAACTACTAGTACATGGAAAAAGGGCAGGCTGAGCTTGAAACCTTTACTTTAAAACCTACAGATCTGAAACATAAGATGATATCTTGACAATGCAACAACTCAAAAACTTGAATACACATATGGTCAAACTATTTAAACACTTAAAAACACTCAAGAAATCCAAGAGCTCCCGACAACAAGTGCCACTCGTGTTGGTATCCAATTTTTTTCTCCTTTTTAGTTTGAGTAGCACCACAAATGTGTCATGGAGCTTAAGGATAGATTAGACCATGTTGTATGTCATTGGTAGCTAGAAATATGGTCTAGCTTAGTACTCAGGTTTTTGGAGAAATGGAGAGCACTCCAATAGGACTTGATCTTGTCCTATTTGTTTTAGGTTGTGCCTTGCTGAACCAAGGTAAGAGGACCTATTATGTAACCATGTAATGGTGAAGGAGATGAAGATGTCCTTCTCTTTTCTTGAAATTCTATAATGGAGACCTTGATGAAAACATACTCAACACCCTAGATTTGAAATCTCACAAGTTATCACTTCTCAAAACATGGGTATGTTCTCAAAACAAGGAAAAGGTTAATAGAGACATTAGAAATCTTGATCTGTATGCATACTTTTGCAAATAGATTTTGATCTTCTCAGTGGGTATACACATGAAAATCAGGGATATTACATGATAGGATCTTTATTGTTGGATGATTTTTTTGTAGGAGATTGATAAGACAAATTGGGATAGATTAGATCTTTGACAATCTGTACAATACATGAACAACCATCAAATGAAATGCCTAAAATAATCAGGATGTTCTTTCAACCAAAAGAGGTAAAAATGGAAACCTAGGTTGCACTCTTCACACAATCTTTGAGAACTCACCACAAAATATTGAAGTAATGAAATCAATTAAACACAAAAATCCATGATCAAACCATGCCTTAGGTACCCCCAAAGGCTTACAAGAAATCCCTACAGTCAAGCAAGGTAAAGTGATTTTAAATTTGTTTATCTCCTTATCAGATGAAGGCTCTTCTAAGTATGAGATTGCAAATGCCACTGAACTATCAACTAGAAATGGAGATCCTATGATTTCTAAAGACTTTCAATGTAATATTGCAACAAGAACACTAAAATTTATCTGCAGGCATTTAAAATTGATAACAGACATCATATTTCCCAAAGAAAAACACAGATTTAATTCAAAGCTTGTTAGATTCAACAACAGGGGAGAGTTACATGAACAATCTCAGAGCTGTGTGGTGGCTATACACTTGTAACCAACCCACATGCATGAATTTTCCAACAAATGAGACATTAACCTGGTTCTTTGGTGGATTTTCCCAAAAAATGAGCTTTTTCTCAAAATTTTCTCATGGTTTTGAACTCCCGACCATTTACATTTTTTCCAAAACCATAATATACTTCATGCCACCTTGGAGTATTCCTTCCCAAGAAAAGAATATGTTATGGGATCAAATTTGTTACAAAAACCTCATGATTTAATGACAGTGACACCAAACAGAAAAACAACTCATAGGTTGCTAGGTATGCATAAAATCAAATTATTACACAAATTCAGATCATTATCCACCCCAGGGTCACGTTTTTATCATTCAGGCATGCAAGCATCTTTCATTTATCATTTTTTACCTTTTTCCCCTTTCAATTTTACCTCTGTAATTTCCAGATCTCACTTTTATGTTTCTTGTGGGATTGAGAAAAATTACATCAAAAACACCATACATCGATGAATTAGGTAATAAAAATGTTGTCAATGTTCTCATAAGGCCAAGGCAACCCAAAATCATATAAGGTTTGATGAAATTTGATGCAAAAAATTGATTTCCAATCTTCTTGGAGCTCTCATGGTGGTGAATGCACAGTAACCATCGATCTCATCGACCTTTTAATATCAACCCTCCACATCAAAAATTCCATTTAAAAATAAGCTCAATATTACCTTTTCAAACTTTGGACCAGGTGGGACATGTGTCAAAAAATGATTAGATTAGGCCCCTGCCTTGGAAAAATACATCTCGTGACCTTAAAAATTTTGAAAATTTTACCATTAAACTCTGCCTTTTTGGGCTTGCCACATGTCCAAAGGTGGGTCTCATTGAAACCGCGAACCAATTCTATCAATTTTTCCATTTTTTGGATTTTGGGAAAAATTTCACATTTTTCCCTATGGGCCCACACCCCATTTTTCTCTCTTGCCACATGTCCATCTCCTATTCGCTGCGGAGGCACGCCTCTCATTTGTACTTTAGCTCCCTTTTCCAAAAAGGAAAAAATTTACTTTTACCTTCGAAGGCCCAAACCCCTCCTCTTCAATTTGATCAAAAATTTGTACAAGGCATTTGTCCCTTGAATTTTGGACACGTGTCTCCATCTGATTGGAGTGGGGCTATAATCCAATTTTCATCTTTAGAAAACAAAGCAAAAAATCACCAAGTCTTCCCTCACCCCCTCCATTTTTGCAAATTTTTGACACATGTCCTCTTCCCATTAGTTATGGGGTATCGGGCCAAAATTTGAATTTTACGATTTGAAGTTTAAAAACTTCAAAGTCATTAGAAAGCCCACTGCCCCATTCTATCCTTTCCTAGACACGTATCCACCAGGGATTGGCCGAGGGCCCTCGGGCCAAAAATTCACTCTATCATTTTGAGCCATAAAACATCAAAATTTCTCCAAGTTCCCCCACCATCCGCATGCCCTCCATGCCATGTGTCTTCTCAAAATTCACTGCAGGCCTTTGTGCCAAAAATTGACTTTGAAAATTTTACATAATGATAGAAAATTTCCTAAGGAAACCCTGCCACCTTCCAATCCCTAGCCAATCAAAATGTGCCACGTAGGCACGTCATTGTAGAAGGCGGTGCCACGGATTAAAATTTTCCCTTTTGCCAAAATTTCAAAAATGATAAGTTAGGGACATTTCCCACCACTCCTCGGCCAATAGGAACCTTCCATGTCACCCTTGCATACAAAGGATGAATTTGACAGGAAAAAGACACCCGTCTGACCGTCGGCCAAAACGTGGAAAATTTAAAGGATGCCCTAGAAACCAAATTTTTTAACAAGGATTGCAAATTTTTAGATTTTAACTCAATTGAAGCATGGATTAACATTATTTTCAACCTTGGGAATGTGTCTCCAATTGCAAATGATTAAAATTTGATCAATTTCAACCTTTTGCATGATCTGGTAAAGGGAAAATGACATGGCCCAAAAAATGGAAAAACCTAGGGCATGAAATAAGAGCATACGTGGATTTTTCTTTTAAACCAGGGCAGAACAACAAGTTTGTGGGCAATTTTGGAACATTCAACTAGAGGGGATGAATTGTAGATCACCAATTTTGGGAGATAAAATGTTTTTGAGTGAAATTGGATATGAAAAATTAGGGCACACTATGCAAGCTCAGAAATGGTACCAACAATAACCTCAAGTCAACATTGTTCTTATAGTAATAAGGGTGCCCAAGCAATGCTGAAAAATTTTTCTACCTTAGTGAGTGCCAAGAATTTGAAGTATCTAGTAAATGTGCCCCCTTGATTGGTAATCAATGCATCCTTTAATACTCCAATGGGAATTTATTTAGTTTTTTTTTCCAAATACATCAAATTCAAAGATGGCTTGCAATAAGGGCCTTCTGTTTGATGTCGGTTTAGACAATAGAACAAGTCAATTTTTTTTTTTTTGATAAATGCTTCCTGGTTCTAAATACATAATTTAGAACTCACAAATCAAATAACCATTCTTATAACAGATAACCATATGCAGCTGTAATGACTCGGAGTACCTCCGATCTATTCATTCCATGACTCGGTAATCTACCGATCTATTCATGAGTAATAAGAGTTGGCGTTTTTATTTAACACATCACTCTTGTGGTTCTCTTCCCTATTCTGGGATTCAGAATGCTCTGTCCAAGGAACCTAACTGAATAATTATTACCATTATTCATCGGCATCTCATCCCTTAGACCAGGTGACTCAGGACAACGCAATCAGCAGCTTGCGATACTTTGGCCAAAGATTTGAAACATACTGCTTATGTCTCGTATTCCTTAACGGCATACTCATCAATCTGGAATACGTCCTTCACCCCATTCTTATGTTATGTAGAATGTCTTATACCGACTTCTGTCAGTCCCTCCTATCCCAGGTTAATCACTCGGGAACGGATTAGTAAGGTGACAACGTTATATGGATGCACTCGAGGACTAGGGATAAGATGACATACTGGGTCAACCCTAGTTAAACCAGTGTGTCATGATACCCCGAGTCTCCTAGGCAGCCATATAATGTGACCACATTCCTAATCGGTCCCAAAGTAACTTGATCGAGTTAAAGGTGTAAATCTTAGCGATCAATGCAAAGGGTGCCATCATAAGTCACCTGCATTGTTGTAACTTCGAGAAGATCCTAATCTTCTCGGAGGTACAACCCTGCAGTTGACTTGTGCCGTCAACCTTTAAATCCGCCTCGAAAAGATCTACTTATTAATAAGCGTTACGCACATTGAGTTTAAATTAAATTTAAGACGTTCCCCTAAGGTTAGCCTTTCCCGATCCCTGGATTCCTCATCTTAGGATGACCTTTCTCAATAAAACCCATTACACAGAGGAGTTATTAAGATTATGGTCTCATCAAGGAGTTCATAGAATATACATAATTCTAAATCAACGAAATTGGACAATATCTCATAAACTTCACATGAGATTGCCATCTGAACCCCATCTAGGTTTATATCAGTTCTCATAACTGAATTTATATCGTACTTATTAGTATCAAGATATAATGATTAAGAATCCAATTAAATGTTGTCTTGGCATAATCAAGACTAGGGATTAATAATTTAATTCAGCTTGTTTAGCGTTCTGTTTAGGTTTATTTTAACCCTATCTTTCGAAAAGACAAAGGATCTAAATTTCAGTTTAGCTTCGATAGAACATACGGGAACTCGCTAAACAATCATAAGAATTCGAGTCATATTCTTGCAAGCTTATATTGACAATCACAAAAGTCTCCAAATATAAACAATAATAACAATGCTCTCAAGATATTTGAACCGAAGAAGGTCAAACTATAAAGATAAGAATACCAACACATAAGTAACAATTATCAATTTCCATTCCTTTCAGAACTAATCAAATACATTTTATGCATTCAGCATACTTGATACAATACTCAACGGAAGAAGAACATCTTTCCTCTTATAGTACATTTAGAAAATCAAGCTGTAATTCAACTTAAAATCAAATTAAACAATCTGATCATCCTATCAGATCTGCGTGCTTTTACCACTTACGGCATCCATCTGCAAAAATTGTCAACATGGGTCAGTTCGATGAACTGAGCATGATAAGCACTAACTCTTAAAACAATTGCAATCCATCAATTGTTTTCATTAAACACCCTGTTTAAATGAGATCAATTCACCCAACAAGTAAACATATTTCATCATAATATTAGGGATCAAGAAGAACGAAAGTATCTGAGACAACTATCCATCTGAATTCCCAGGACAGCAAACATCAGACAGATCATTACATTCATCATAGTAAAATGAATATCATAACAACCCATGCTTCCAGTAGTAGTTAAAACAGTTCCAACAGTTAGATAAAAATATATATCAACATATACTTTACAACAGAAGAGAAATGAACAAATCATACATATTTCCCTCCGAACTGGCTCATGACTATACCATCTTTCCAAGAGACAAGCATTCACTTAAAACACATGCAGATATAACAGATGAGACCGCCATAAGCACCACAGATTTGTTAAAGATCAAACATAACAACTACATGTAGTTATCCAGCGATGATGAAGAGCTCTCGCTAAACAAAGTGATGACCCTCTACCAACAGACTCCACAAGACCTTCCACATGAAGCGGCAAACAAGAAGATATTCACCATATCGCTGTCATGGTGCAATCGACGGCTCTTAGTTCAGTCAAGCTCAAGACTGGATATTCATAATATTAGAAGACGTAACTAAGCACAAGCATGACTACAAATCCACCCAGCAACGTACAGCTCAATCTCATCCCAACTAAAACTCTGCGAGGACTTAGTTTCCAGGGCCATAATCAAAACAACCTTTTTATCACAGTCAACCAAGAGGCTCAACAACATTAAAACAAATGATGTTTTTCCTATGCCTATGTAGTGATATTCGTACTGAATCCACACAACACGCACAGCTTCAAAAACTGGAACAGAATTTAAAATAACACAACCATGACTAACAAGGAGTCTTTTTCCAGGAAACAATTTCAACAAGGTCTCAACCAAGTAAGTTATGAAAAGAAAACTCTTCCTTTACTTTCCCCAACAACAGACAGAAGGAACACGAGAAATTAAAATAAGTGTCCGAACGTTATACATGTATAGCGAAGGTTAAATCGAAAATCAAGCCACTTCGCATCATTTCAATTCTCTAACTGTATCCATACCACTAATGCTCTAAACAGGTTTATACTGAAATTGATTTCATGAGACCACGACTCAAGAATTTCACAACAGTATTCACAACTGAGAAAATTCAGAAGGAAATCATAATATACGCCTCCAGGATAAAAAAGAGGTCTTACCCATGTGATATTTTACAAATAAACTTCTACAGAAGCCGCTATACAAGATGAATGCATTTAAATGATAATATTCACTGTTCAGGCCTATACAGAAGCAAAATACTGGTTAAGTAACAAGGATTCCAACTGAGCCCACAAAAACAATGTCCGCTCTAAGTTACACAGAGAGGAAAACATATCATATGCATCTATGGTTTAAAATAAGCCGAACCCAAGTAATATTCTCCATCGAAACTCCTTCAGAAGTCAAAATACTATCAACTCAAGTATTCAATAACAAGATGCATTCGCAACTGTACTTCCTCAGAAAACGAGACGTAATTTTGTTTAATGAAGTTCAACAGCATCAATAACGTATAATACCCACGACATACAATATACAGAAGTTGGTATATCATGCACCTTCAAGAGTTTCAACAGTATCCGTCTCAACAAGTGAAAACAACAAGGTATCGACTGAATCAAACAAGAAAACAATGCATGAACTCCCACAAGCCGAATTCGTGTATTTTTCCTTGAAAGCATTTCTTCAATTCTAACCGAAATGCAAAACCCAACAAGATAGAGCAACAGTAAGCATTAACAACAAGTATTGACAGTAAACATTGACAACAAGTATCAACAGTAACCTGTACCCATCAAGAGAACAATTCATGGGCTCTCACAGAGCAAGCCCAGTACACATTCCTGCATATATATTTCACAAAATAAAGCCGGAATACACAACACCAAGAAATATTGCAACAGTTCGAAAAATAAAATACACCCATCAAGGTTTAAATTGAAAAATCGAACCAGCAAGAAGATACAGTGACAAAATCACACAAGGCTACCATATAAATCATCTAATTCCAAAAATCATCTGAACAGAGTTGTTCTAATGAAATCATTTGAAAGAGAGCAAGATTTTTAAAGGTTAGGGCCTAACATGCCTGGATATTTGCTCAAAATTTCGAAGCAGACCACTGAAAGAGCTCGAACCTTCTCCTTCTTTTCCAAGTTAGAGCCACCAACAAAAATTTGCTATTTCCATGACTTATATATTTTCCTTGCCAGAGGAAAGAGCTAGTTACGCTCATACTTGCCATGCAACACCAAGAAGACTGGTGCGAAGAACCAGTGAACAGACAGAAGGAAAACCGGAGCGCATGCAAAACCCAATAAACTATTAACTTTCCATTTTGCATGCTTCCCCATGAAATCCGAGCTCGAAGACCGAGTCCATAAATGGCATTTACTCCCATTTTCCCGCTCAATCTCCACTGCCACCGACCGCCATAGTTGGCGATGGACAAAAGCACATTAAAGACCATTTCCAACTTTGGCGACCTGCCACGTCGGCTCAAGTTAGCCATTTTAAAACCTCCACCAAATTACCTGTCCCTCATGCTTATCCCCGCATTTAACAACATAGAAACTGCCGCCCATGGTTCGCACCCCTCCATAGGTCCCCTTAATCCTTGCTCAATAGTTAGGTTAGTAACTTAGGTTAGGATTTAGGATAACACCTAGTCTAACCTCTTAGAACATAGATACTAACTTAGAACATTAGCTCTTAGCCTAGGTCTAGGTTAGATTAACACTAATCTAACCCCTAGGTTAAGTTTAGTTTTAGGTTACTAACATTAATAATTCCAGTTAGGTCTAACATTTCATATGCTCAGAAAAAGAACCTACAACATGCATTCTCGAACAGGGTTCACTCCTGTACTGCCATTAGGCTACAGAATTATATGTAACTGAATTATTACCTGGTCCGCGATCAAGACCTTCCAGATATATTTCGATATCGGGAACCAATCCATTTAACACGATCAACCTGAGTTATACTCCGGACTAGCTTACTCAATGCATCCAGACCTTGCAACCTGCTCAAGGTCTGTAATTTTAATTCATCACGAACAAACTTAAAGCAATACTTGGATCAATTCCACTGATCCAAGGCTAGGTCTTATAGATGGATAACTCCATAATTCATTCCGAGATCAGATTAAACTCAGGCGTAAAATGAAAGAAATAAAAGAGTCCAATCATATTCCGACTCAGTCAAAGATCTGCAATCTGCAAAGAAGATACAGTACATATCAAGCACGACTTCTCAATCAAAGGAACACATCCTTTTTACAAAGAAATCACATATCAACACTTGTATGCTCAGGAGGAAGTAACAACAGTTCAGGGTGTTACATGCTTCCCTCCTAAAAAGATTCATCGTCCCGATGATTACATATTCAATTAACCTTCAGGTCAACCAATTTATTAGTTCACAAATCAATGCGACTATTTTCCAACTTGAATAGTTCCAGAAATCAATGTCACAACACATTTTATTCAGCCTGAATAATGTTTGCCTTCATCTGGCTTTCATAAATACTTAAAAAAATAAGTTCATAAAAGAATGTTTTGTCAACAGATTTCATTCTGTTGAAAAAGAGAAGGAAAAGCAATTTTCATCTCTTCCAGATTTTCCCAAGTTGCACTTTCTTCGTTAAACTGGTCCCACTGGACCTTACATTGCTGTATTTCACGATTTCTTAAATGCAATTGGTGAGTTTCCAGCACTCGTGTGGGTTTAACCACGATTATTCCTGGGTCTTGGACCTGCAAGGAATTCCAATTTAAAACATGTGACAGATCTGAAACGTATTTCTTAAGCAAAGAAATATGGAAAACATCATGCATGCGAGATAAAGCAGGTGGTAATGCTAAACGATAAGCTACAGGATTGATTATTTCGACAATTTCAAAAGGTCCCACGAATCGAGGTGACAACTTGGCAGCCTTGCCAAAAGTTATAGAACTCTTTCTGGGTTTAACACGAAGAAAAACCTTCTCACCAAGCTCAAACCTTCTATCAACCCGCTTAAGGTCAGCATAGCTCTTCTACCTATCTGCTGCCTCCTTTAATCGTTCACGAATCAGCTTAACTTGCTGTTCCATTTCTGTGAGAATCTCTGGTCCAATTACCACTCTATCCTCAACACTATCCCAGCTAACAGGAGTTCTGCACTTTCTTCCATAAAGTGCTTCAAATGGTGCCATTTTAAGAGATGAGTGATAAGTGTTGTTGTATGCGAACTCAACTAATGGAAGATACTCTTCCCATTTATACTGTTGATCCATGCAATACATTCGCAACATGTCCTCCAACACTTGATTTACCCTCTCAGTTTGTCCATCCGTTTCCGGATGATATGCAGAACTGAAGTTTAGTTTTGTTCCAAGAGCTGTATTAAGCGTTTGCCAAAACCTTGACGTCATTCTTGGATCCCTGTCAGATATAATCAATTCTGGTACACCATGCAATCTGAAAATTTCATGTACGAATCTTTTGGCCAGCACTGGTGAATCATCCTTTAGATTTCCAGCGATGAAATGAGCTACCTTAGTCAGTTTATCTACAACTACCAGGATAACATCATGTTTATTCCTGGACATGGGTAATCCTTGTACAAAATCCATGGTTATTACTTGCCATTTGTACTGCGGTATGCTATGAGGATATAACAGTCCAGCAGGGTGCATATGTTCTGCCTTAACCCACTGACACTCCAAACAATGGGTCACAAAATTTATGACATCCTTTTTCATACCTTTCCAAAAGTATTGTTGTTTTAGATCAGCAAGCATCTTTGTGATACCCGGGTGTCCAGAGAAAGGTGAATTATGAAATTCAACTAACAACTTCTTTCTCAAATCATTCAACATAGGTACATATACCCTGTTTTCATAACGCAAGATTCCTTCATTATCAATATGAAAACCTTTATACCTTTCATCATTAGGTTCTGCAGCAAGCGCTGCTTTTACTTGCTTTGAAAGTATGCATCTGATTCTGAGGCACTTTTTACCTCATCTTTAAACTGAGTTCTTAATGTTATAAGAGCAGAAATGTGCCTCCTACGACTTAGAGCATCAGCTACTCTATTCTCTTTCCCTTTGATATAGCTAATATCAAAATCATATTGTGATAAAAATTCTAACCACCTTCTCTGTCTGGCATTCAGATTAGGCTGAGTAAAAATATATTTCAGCCCTAAGTGATCAGTTTTCAACTCAAAAGGTTTCCCAAGTAAGTAGTGTCTCCAGACTTGAAGTGCATGAACAATGGCAGCAAGCTCCAAATCATGAGGGGCATAATTCAGCTCATGTAACTTGAGTTTTCTACTTTCATATGCAATGACTTGATCATTTTGTAGCAAAACACCTCCAAGGCCTTCCCCAGAAGCATCCGTTACAACTGTAAAACTCCCATTAGGGTCTGGTACAGCTAATATAGGTGCAGAAGTCAACTGGTCTTTCAGACTTTTGAAAGCCGCTTCGCACTTGTCATTCCATATGAATTTCTTATCCTTCTTTTGCAATGAAGTTATTGGTGCAGCTACTTTAGAAAAATCCTTTACAAATTTTCTATAGTAACCAGCAAGACCCATGAAGCTTCTTACTTCATGCACATTCTTTGGTGCAGGCCACTCAGTTATTGCCACTATTTTTGAAGGATCTACAGCAATTCCTTCTTTACTTATGACATGACCCAAATAGTGAACTTCTGAATCAAAGAAAGAACATTTGGATAACTTACCATACAACTTTCTTTTTCTCAAAATTCCCAAAACTATCTTCAAATGCTCATTGTGCTCCTCAACGCTTTTAGAATAAATGAGAATATCGTCCAAGAATACAAGTACAAACTTGTCCAAATATTCTTGAAAAATATTGTTCATTAAGTTCATAAAGGTTGCGGGTGCATTGGTTAATCCAAAGGGTAGAACCGTGAATTCATAATGTCCGTACCTTGTTCGGAAAGTTGTTTTATGAATATCTTCCTCTCTAATCCTTAACTGATGATAACCAGATCAAAGGTCTATCTTAGAATAAACCGCTGCTCCACGCATCTGATCAAATAGATCGTCGATCCTAGGAAGTGGATATCTGTTCTTGATTGTTGCTTTGTTCAACATCCGATAATCAATACACAGCCTAAGTGTTCCATCCTTCTTTTTCACAAATATCACAGGCGCACCCCAAGGTGAAACACTTGGTCTAATCAAACCTTTAGTCAAAAGTTCTTGCAACTGTGCCTTAAGCTCGACTAACTCTGTAGTAGTCATCCGATAAGGTGCTTTGGAAATAGGTTCTGTTCCCGGTTTGATTTCGATGGTGAAGTCAAATTCTCTCTTGGGTGGTAACCCTGGTAATTCTTCAGGAAAAACATCCCTGAAACTTTGTAACAGAGGAAATTGCTTCATGTTATCACCATCTTCTTCTGAAAATTCAGATATCTTTACTGCATAAAGGGTACATCCTTTATTCTTAGCCTTTTTAAGCTGCATAGCTGACAGTTTTCTAACTGAAATTTCCCATTTCACACCTTGAATCTCTGTTGTTTCCAGCTGATCATCTAAACATTTTATGTTCTTTTCATAGCAATCTACCTTTGCTTTATGGTCAGCTAACCAATTGACACCGATGACAATGTCATACGATCCCAAAGGTGTAACATAGAGGTCAACTTCCGTGGAAAAGTTAGGTAAGTCAAGGACTGCCCCAAAAAGACACATACTCACTGTATGAACAGAGTTATTACCATACTGTACAGTCCAAGATTTATCCATTTTTCCAGCTTTTCTTTTAAGTTTAGAAGCAAGTTTATTAGAAATAAAACATTCAGTAGCTCCTGTATCAAAAAGAATAGTGACAGGTATGCCAAATAACTTACCCGGAACTTCTATAGGTGTTACTTGTTTTTCACTTGCTTGTTGCGCTCTTCGGCATGTATGTATCTTATGCTGCTGATTACGATCATCCTTCTTCAAAGGGCATTGATTTGCGTAGTGGTCTTTGCCACAATTGTAGCAGCCTCCTACAGGTCCCTTTTTAGGCTCAAAATTGCCTCCAACCTTGTAATTGTCACGTTGTCCTCCATAGGGCTTCTGCCCATTGTTATAATTTTTGGCAAAATTATCTCTTACGTTTCCAGCAGGCTTATTTACTACTGCTTTCTTACTGTTATCTCCTGAAACTTACTCTTGTTTCCAAACTTTTTCCATGGTCCTTTTCTGGGTGCAAGAGAGGTTGAAGAAGGATTTGCAGTCTTCTTCCGCACTTCCTCTTTATGAGCAGAAATAGCCTTTAATTTCTGTTCTTGCCTTATGGCCTTTTCAACAACTCCTTCCATAGTGGTTGGACTGTGAACATCGACCTCTCCCCCTATCACGGGATTCAACCCCATGATGAATTTCCGTATTCTAAACTTCTCGTCAGTTTGATACTGCGGTACATACTTGAGGAGTTTTGTAAACCGCTCCCAGAATTCAGTTACCGTTAGCTTCCCTTGAGCTAAGTTCTGAAATTCCATCATTTTCTGATCATAGAAAAGTTGTGGCAGCCAACGTTGCCTAAAATAGCCTTTAAATTGATCCCAAGTAATATTGGTCTCATCAATATTTAGTTCAGCTTTACGGCTATCCCACCACGAAGATGCTTCGTGGGAAAGCTGATAGGCTCCCCAAATAGCTTTGGTTTCCTCTGAGAAGTTCCTTATTGCAAAGTACTTCTCCATTTCACTGAGCCAGTTCTCAGCTCCATCTCCTAATGTGGTGCCATCATACTTAGGTGGACTTATCCTTTTTATATCATTAGTGAGTTCTCTGCTAAAACTGGCCTTTTTGTTTTCTAGTTGGACAGGTGCATTCCCAAAGCATTAACATCAACACCCATATTGGGGTTGTCCTCAGGAGGTGGCTGATTGTCATTACCAGCTTCTTCATCCTCCTCATTTCCCATCACCTGCTGTTCAAGTACAGCTAAACGATCTCTTGTGTCCAACAGGGCAGCAAGGATCTCATCAAGTTTCTGGGTTGTTGCCGCCCCTCCTTCAGGTGGAGCATTATTCGCAACGTTCCCCCTTGTTCTAACCATTTTCTGTTACAAGAAAATTCAGGTTTTTATCAGATTATGGACACAATAGGCCCAAGAGCTGCAACCTTCAGCTCTGATACCAAGATGTAACATCCTCATTTTAGACAATAGAACAAGTCAATTTTTTTTTTTTTTTTTTTGATAAATGCTTCCAGGTTCTAAATACATAATTTAGAACTCACAAATCAAATAACCATTCTTATAACAGATAACCATATGCAGCTGTAATGACTTGGAGTACCTCCGATCTATTCATTCCATGACTCGGTAATCTACCGATCTATTCATGAGTAATAAGAGTTGGCGTTTTTATTTAACACATCACTCTTGCGGTTCTCTTCCCTATTCTGGGATTCAGAATGCTCTGTCCAAGGAACCTAACTGAATAACTGTTACCATTATTCATCGGCATCTCATCCCTTAGACCAGGTGACTCAGGACAACGCAATCAGCAGCTTGCGATACTTTGGCCAAAGATTTGAAACATACTGCTTATGTCTCGTATTCCTTAACGGCATACTCGTCAATCTGGAATACGTCCTTCACCCCATTCTTATGTTATGTAGAATGTCTTATACCGACTTCTGTCAGTCCCTCCTATCCCAAGTTAATCACTCGGGATGGATTAGTAAGGTGACAACGTTATATGGATGCACTCGAGGACTAGGGATAAGATGACATACTGGGTCAACCCTAGTTAAACCAGTGTGTCATGATACCCCGAGTCTCCTAGGCAGCCATATAATGTGACCACATTCCTAATCGGTCCCAAAGTAACTTGATCGAGTTAAAGGTGTAAATCTTAGCGATCAATGCAAAGGGTGCCGTCATAAGTCACCTGCATTGTTGTAACTTTGAGAAGATCCTAATCTTCTCGGAGGTACAACCCTATAGTTGACTTGTGCCGTCAACCTTTAAATCCACCTCGAAAAGATCTACTTATTAATAAGCGTTACGCACATTGAGTTTAAATTAAATTTAAGACGTTCCCCTAAGGTTAGCCTTTCCCGATCCCTGGATTCCTCATCTTAGGATGACCTTTCTCAATAAAACCCATTACACAGAGAGAGTTATTAAGATTATGGTCTCATCAAGGAGTTCATAGAATATACATAATTCTAAATCAACGAAATTGGACAATATCTCATAAACTTCACATGAGATTGCCATCTGAACCCCATCTAGGTTTATATCAGTTCTCATAACTGAATTTATATCGTACTTATTAGTATCAAGATATAATGATTAAGAATCCAATTAAATGTTGTCCTGGCATAATCAAGACTAGGGATTAATAATTTAATTCAGCTTGTTTAGCGTTCTGCTTAGGTTTATTTTAACCCTATCTTTCAGAAAAGACAGTGATCTAAATTTCAGTTTAGCTTCTGATAGAACATACAAGAACTGCTAAACAATCATAAGAATTCAGTCTCATATTCTTGCAAGCTTATATTGACAATCACAAAAGTCTCCAAATATAAACAATAATAACAATGCTCTCAAGATATTTGAACCGAAGAAGGTCAAACTATAAAGATAAGAATACCAACACATAAGTAACAATTATCAATTTCCATTCCTTTCAAAACTAATCAAATACATTTTATGCATTCAGCATACTTGATACAATACTCAACGGAAGAAGAACATCTTTCCTCTTATAGTACATTTAGAAAATCAAGCTGTAATTCAACTTAAAATCAAATTAAACAATCTGATCATCCTATCAGATCTGCGTGCTTTTACCACTTACGGCATCCATCTGCAAAAATTGTCAACATGGGTCAGTTCGATGAACTGAGCATGATAAGCACTAACTCTTAAAACAATTGCAATCCATCAATTGTTTTCATTAAACACCCTATTTAAATGAGATCAATTCACCCAACAAGTAAACATATTTCATCATAATATTAGGGATCAAGAAGAACGAAAGTATCTGAGACAACTATCCATCTGAATTCCCAGGACAACAAACATCAGACAGATCATTACATTCATCATAGTAAAATGAATATCATAACAACCCATGCTTCCAGTAGTAGTTAAAACAGTTCCAACAGTTAGATAAAAAAATATATATATCAACATATACTTTACAACAGAAGAGAAATGAACAAATCATACATATTTCTCTCCGAACTGACTCATGACTGTACCGTCTTTCCAAGAGACAAGCATTCACTTAAAACACATGCAGATATAACAGACGAGACCGCCATAAACACCACAGATTTGTTAAAGATCAAACATAACAACTACTGTAGTTATCCAGCAGTACAGTAGCTCTCACGCTAAACAGTGATGACCCTCTACCAACAGACTCCACAAGACCTTCCACATGAAGCGGCAAACAAGAAGATATTCACCATATCGCCTGTCGTGGTGCAGTCGATGGCTCTTAGTTCAGTCAAGCTCAAGACTGGATATTCATAATATTAGAAGACGTAACTAAGCACAAGCATGACTACAAATCCACCCAGCAACGTACAGCTCAATCTCATCCCAACTAAAACTCTGCGAGGACTTAGTTTCCAGGCCGTAATCAAAACAACCTTTTTATCACAGTCAACCAAGAGGCTCAACAACATTAAAACAAATGATGTTTTTCCTATGCCTATGTAGTGATATTCGTACTGAATCCACACAACACGCACAACTTCAAAAACTGGAACAAATTTAAAATAACACAGCCATGACTAACAAAGGAGTCGTTTTTCAGGAAACAATTTCAACAAGGTCTCAACCAAGTAAGTTATGAAAAGAAAACTCTTCCTTTACTTTCCACAATGACAGACAGAAGGAACACGAGAAATTAAAATAAGAGTCCGAACGTTATACATGTATAGCGAAGGTTAAATCGAAAATCAAGCCACTTCGCATCATTTCAATTCTCTAACTGTATCCATACCACTAATGCTCTAAACAGGTTTATACTGAAATTGATTTCATGAGACCACGACTCAAGAATTTCACAACAGTATTCACAACTGAGAAAATTCAGAAGGAAAACATAATATACACCTCCAGGATAAAAAAGAGGTCTTACCCATGTGGTATTTTACAAATAAACTTCTACAGAAGCCGCTATACAAGATGAATGCATTTTAATGATAATATTCACTGTTCAAGCCTATACAGAAGCAAAATACTGGTTAAGTAACAAGGATTCCAACTGAGCCCACAAAAACAATGTCCGCTCTAAGTTACACAGAGAGGAAAACATATCATATGCATCTATGGTTTAAAATAAGCCGAACCCAAGTAATATTCTCCATCGAAACTCCTTCAGAAGTCAAAATACTATCAACTCAAGTATTCAATAACAAGATGCATTCGCAACTGTACTTCCTCAAAAAACGAGACATAATTTTGTTTAATGAAGTTCAACAGCATCAATAACGTATAATACCCACGACATACAATATACAGAAGTTGGTATATCATGCACCTTCAAGAGTTTCAACAGTATCCTTCTCAACAAGTGAAAACAACAAGGTATCGATCAATCAATCAAACAAAAACAATGCATGAACTCCCACAAGCTGAATTCGTATTTTTCCTTGAAAGCATTTCTTCAATTCTAACCGAAATGCAAAACCCAACAAGATAGAGCAACAGTAAGCATTAACAACAAGTATTGACAGTAAACATTGACAACAAGTATCAACAGTAACCTGTACCCATCAAGAGAACAATTTATGGGCTCTCACAGAGCAAGCCCAGTACACATTCCTGCATATATATTTCACAAAATAAAGCCGGAATACACAACACCAAGAAATATTGCAACAGTTCGAAAAATAAAATACACCCATCAAGGTTTAAATTGAAAAATCGAACCAGCAAGAAGATACAGTGACAAAATCACACAAGGCTACCATATAAATCATCTAATTCCAAAAATCATCTGAACAGAGTTGTTCTAATGAAATCATTTGAAAGAGAGCAAGATTTTTAAAGGTTAGGGCCTAACATGCCTGGATATTTGCTCAAAATTTCGAAGCAGACCACTGAAAGAGCTCGAACCTTCTCCTTCTTTTCCAAGTTAGAGCCACCAACAAAAATTTGCTATTTCCATGACTTATATATTTTCCTTGCCAGAGGAAAGAGCTAGTTACGCTCATACTTGCCATGCAACACCAAGAAGATCAAAAGGTGCGAAGAACCAAAGAATGTATGAAAGGAAAACCGGAGTGCATGCAAAACCCAATAAACTATTAACTTTCCATTTTGCATGCTTCCCCATGAAATCCGAGCTCGAAGACCGAGTCCATAAATGGCATTTACTCCCATTTTCCCGCTCAATCTCCACTGCCACCGACCGCCATAGTTGGCGATGGACAAAAGCACATTAAAGACCATTTCCAACTTTGGCGACCTGCCACGTCGGCTCAAGTTAGCCGTTTTAAAACCTCCACCAAATTACCTGTCCCTCATGCTTATCCACGCATTTAATAACATAGAAACTACCGCCCATGGTTCGCACCCCTCCATAGGTCCCCTTAATCCTTGCTCAATAGTTAGGTTAGTAACTTAGGTTAGGATTTAGGATAACACCTAGTCTAACCTCTTAGAACATAGATACTAACTTAGAACATTAGCTCTTAGCCTAGGTCTAGGTTAGATTAACACTAATCTAACCCCTAGGTTAAGTTTAGTTTTAGGTTACTAACATTAATAATTCCAGTTAGGTCTAACATTTCATATGCTCAGAAAAAGAACCTACAACATGCATTCTCGAAC
Source organism: Taxus wallichiana var. yunnanensis (assembly GCA_018340775.1). Lineage (NCBI taxonomy): Eukaryota > Viridiplantae > Streptophyta > Pinopsida > Cupressales > Taxaceae > Taxus > Taxus wallichiana. The sequence continues at coordinate 50,060,803 of CM031239.1, forward strand.
AGGGTTCACTCCTGTACTGCCATTAGGCTACAGAATTATATGTAACTGAATTATTACCTGGTCCGCGATCAAGACCTTCCAGATATATTTCGATATCGGGAACCAATCCATTTAACATGATCAACCTGAGTTATACTCCGGACTAGCTTACTCAATGCATCCAGACCTTGCAACCTGCTCAAGGTCTGTAATTTTAATTCATCACGAACAAACTTAAAGCAATACTTGGATCAATTCCACTGATCCAAGGCTAGGTCTTATAGATGGATAACTCCATAATTCATTCCGAGATCAGATTAAACTCAGGCGTAAAATGAAAGAAATAAAAGAGTCCAATCATATTCCGACTCAGTCAAAGATCTGCAATCTGCAAAGAAGATACAGTACATATCAAGCACGACTTCTCAATCAAAGGAACACATCCTTTTTACAAAGAAATCACATATACAAAAACAGTTCCATTTCCGACTCACATGTCACCCATGAAATCCACTATGCATCGGTCTTATTTATGCTTACCATCATGGTGCCCTTTTATTTCTCGGTGTTCTTTGCTCATGTGCTCAAACAACACAGGAACTCCTCATACTTGTTCTTCCTTCCGCACCATGAGAACTATAATAACTCTTGGAACTTGCACTTGTAGTGTTCTGTAGATCCACAATTGAAATAGGTTCCTCATAGGAAATCACTTATTCCTCCTCCATTGTTTCTACGACCATGAAATTCTCTACAAAAACTCTTTCCATGCATTCTTCCATCTATGCCCCCTCATATTGGTGGTCATCATCCTTTGAACTACTTGCGAGGCTAGTCTGGCGCACACCAAGATTAATAGCATCATGAATTTGATCAATCAACCTATAGTCTTTGGTGTAATGTGATGTAGATGAAAATATATTGCAATAGCAAGAAAAATTCTTATAGATTGCATGTTGTATTAGAGGGCACCTAGTTGCATCATGATCCTCATGAAAAATTTTAGATACTATCACTATAGCATGTACCGACTTTCGAGGGTAGATATCCTTTGCATGCCCCTCCACTTCATAGTCTATACACCACATTCCATTGTGAGTCTCATGGGCTAAGTTTGCAGATAATGTTTCTGTTGCTTATCCATAATAATGATTTGAGCTTCCAGAAATGGACTAACACTAGTATAAATGCTTCCAATAGCTTTAGCACACGTGAGATCAACTTCCAATGCCTCATGCGGGTCTGTGAAAGTCTTATGTGATAATTCCCTTCTAAATGGTGTTATCAACCCTCCAAAAACCATTGAGCATGATGTGAGGGGTGAATCTCATTTGAAAACTTTGACATGAGAGTTTTAAATCGTGCATCATACTCCCACACACTGTTTGTCATTCCTTACTGAATCTTCTTAGAGAATTGATGCTCTTATGCTCAAACTCAGGGATGTGGAATTCTTTTAGGAAGGCATTTTTCAATGTGGTGTAATCTACCACTATCTGATGAGGGTCATAATTCCTATACCAGATATGCGCGCGCCCTTGCAACGTCATTACAAATTGACTGGCCTTCCGTTCCAGGGTTGTGATCCCATTTTACACACCATAGCAGCTCACTTCTATGAACATGGTCCACAACATCCTCTATGCCATGGTAGTTTGGAAAGTGTAAAGACATTTCAAAAATACCTAAGGGGGGCCGAGGCCCCTTTCCTCCTGATCCTGATCCTTGGTTTCCTCCTCTGCCCAGACCCACTTGTTTAACCAGGTCATATGCCCCCATATCCACTAGTTCCACCTCTAGATCCTCATTCAGCCAATAATGGGCCTGAAGTGGTCACGCCTAGTGTCCCCAATGTTCCATTGAACTACGTGCCAATGGTCTATGAGATCATTCCACTACTAGATGTGTGTCCCATGCCACTCCCCGATATGTTTCCCAAACCTTGTGTATTTTCCCCTTGCCCAAAAATTCCTCCAAACATTTGAATGGTATATGTAGCCATAGAAATATGAAATGAGAAATTATATCTCTTGGGCATAGATCGGGTACTTCCACCGATACAAACTAGGTTAAAAATACTTCTCCCTTGATCTGGAAGATAAAGTGCTAAGGTCAGTCACTAGGTGGGTTTAGATCCACACCAATGACTCTTCTTTCTCCACATAATGAACTCTCATCGGAAGCTAAAGGAGTCTCTCTCCCACGCTTGCCAAGATGGGGTATCATAAACTACTCAGGTTCCTCATCCTTTGCGTGAACCTCAAATCCTTCTCGTAACTTTTGCCTCCATAGCTCCATCACACCTGAAACCTCATGTTATCTAGAAATATCCCTTTCACACACTTCACTATACTTGAGTTTCCTCTCCTCCCTTTCTTTCTCAGTCGTAATTTTTACCATCCTCCTCCACCCTAGCTTCCTCACCCAATGCTTAGAAGGGTTTAGCCGGCCATTGGAAATGCCTCTAAACTCAAGGTAATGATCAAGATCTTCATCGCCAAAGGAATAACATGTAGAAATGATCCTCTAGGATCCCTTAGAAACTTGAACTCAACAACTTCTCGGATAAGAGCATGTAGAAATGGCATATTCTAGAGTGTAGCTAGCCAACACTCCCTTCCACCAATGATCCACAACATGAGTCCACATCAGATCTACATCTTGCAGCCTCTAGTAATCATCTTGGGTCCATACACGCACTCTATAGTACTAACTTGATTTGGATGCATATGCTTTGAGAGCCATTCGTATAGCTCTACTGGGAAGTAACAAAAGAAATTTTCATACAACTCATGGTAGAGGTTCTCTTCTACCCATCTACATGCATCAAACTCAAGTCTAGTGTTGAATCTCTAAGAAAATTCATCCTCTGTGCTCTTGAACCATGTTTCAACACTTTCCAAGGTTAAACATTTTGTCATCACATAGTATAGATACAAATATGCATGCCATTTCTTACAACAACTTCAAAAAGAGGTCCCAATAATGGAACCAAGATGTATTCAATTTTTATACCCCTTAACAAATAAGGACAATCCCATGCGTGCCTTGACCTATCACCCAGTGGGCACTGGGTGCTCACCCGAGGCATGCACAGGTGTTGAGCCCCTCTTTTATGTGATTTGTGTAATAATGTAGCATAGATACATAATAGAAAGACAAAAGAAACTCCTTATTCAACTGAGAACTTCGAGTAAATGCTACACTAATGTATTCATTCAGATAAGAAGCACATTGACAAAATATAGATCTAGAACCATGAGGGAAAGAGGATGCATAATGATTATACTCATTCATATGAAACACACTAAACATAACAAAAATAGATATGTATGAGCTGTGAACCACATGTATTCATATTTGAACATGTCCAATAATCACATTACATCTATCAGGGTCATTATAGACCAAAATGATAGTGTAGATTAGAACCATGTAGCAAGACTGGACTTACATCCCTTATAATGCAAAAGAAAAACATGTACCCATCCCTTGATACATCATTCTTCCTACATATCTCCTAGCCCAACCCATAAATCTCTCCATGTATTTCTGCAGAGCTTCACCTCTCATCTGCTCTCTCTAATCTCCCCCTTTCCTCCTTTTCCTTTATCGGGTGCTTGTATTTATAGCCTTTCTCAACACCTTCAAGCCTTCATAGGAGTTGCAGATCCATTGCCAAGTGTCCAAGGTGGTCCTCCATGGGAGCATGCTTCTTCAAACTCAATCTCTCCACTCTTTGCAATGATGGCCTTCTAGAATCTTCCATCACAAGGTATATTCCTTCCTAGGCCACCCTATTGCTAGGCTGGCACCTTATCCACTCTACATGCACAGTTGGGTCACACTTTTCTCGTGTTCTATCTGATACACCAAATATGGCTAAGTTCTAAACCCTTTTCTTTTCCTTGCACATGTGTAACTTGTTCTATTAAACCCTATTAGAACTCTATCCTATGTGCTTTCTCCTTGCACACCCTTATTTAATTAGGTCATGCACACCCACGCACTTCTTTGAACTTAGCCAATAAATTAGGGGCCCAACAAGATACTAGAGAAGAGATGTAGAGAGAATAGTGCAATGGAAAAGAGGTGAAGCTCTTCGAGAAATATCATGATGGATTATATGGGTTGAGATTAGAGAAAATTTAGGAGTGATGGCATATTTAGAGGGATGAGTATGTGTTTATCCTTGTAATATGAAGGACATAGCTTAGTTCGATGCATGACCTTGGTCTCGCATTATTATGTGGTCTTTGATGGCCTCAAGGAATGTAATGTGATTACTTGCACTCGGTAATATTAATGAAAGGTTTTGTTATAAAACATATATGTGTTCATGAGCTTAATTCTAATGCGTTCCCTTTGTGTTATGAATCATTGCTATGTGTTTTTGTTATTTCTCTTTTATGGAAGCATTGATATGATAACTCATCCTAGGTTCTCATAATGAATGTATGGTTCCTTCCCATTCTTTTTGCTTAAGTATCATTCATAGATAATACATTCTCACAAGACTCACATAAATGAGGGGCTCGGTGCCGTACATGCCTCAGTCGGCACCCAAAGTGCCCACTTGGTGATAGGCCGATGTGCATGGGATTAGACTATTGTTCAAATGGTATTAAAATGACTACATCTTGGTCCCTTCACTAGGACCTCTTTCTGAAGTTTTGTGAGAAATGTCATACACATTTGTCCCTATGATGCATGATGATAGAACAACCGACTTTGGAAAGTGTTGAAGCATGGTTAAAGAGCATAGAGGACTAATTTTCCCAAATATTGAGAACTGGACTGAGTTCGATGCATGTAGATGGGTAGAAGTGAACATGTACCATGAGTTGTATGAGACATTCTTTTGTTGGTTTTTAGTATAACTATATGAATGGATTTCATCATATGCATCCGAGATCACATGCTTGTACTATAGATCATGCATATGGACCCTAGATGATTATCGAGGCTTCAAGATGCATATCGACTTGGATGCATGTTGTTGATCACTGGTGGAAAGGAGTAATGACTAGTTATACTAAGAATATGCCATTTGTACATATTCTTGCATAAATTTTCTAAGTTTGAGTTTCGAGGGATCTCGGAGAGGATCATTTTTGTGTGTTATTCCTTTGGCTATTAAGATATTGATCATTACCCTACGTTTAGAGGCATTTCCCATGGTCGGCTAAGCTTCTTTAAGCATTGGATGACGAAGCTAGGGTGGAGGAAGATGGAATACATTGTGGTTGAGAAGGAAAGGGAGGATAGACAACTCATGTATAGAGGATCTTACGAAAGGTAGATGACTAGACAACACGAAGTTGCATGTGTGATGGATCTATGGAGGTAGACATTGCGGGAAGGAGTTGAGGTTCACATAGAGGATGTGGAACCTGAGTAGTTTGTGCTACCCCATCTTGGAAAGTGCAGGAGAGAAGATCCTTTAGATTCTGATGAGAGTTCATCACATTCGAAAGGAGATCTATTGGTGCACATCTGAACCCACTTAGAAACCAATGCCTAGAACTTATTTTCCGGATCAAGGAGAAGTATTTTTAATCCAGCTACTATTGGTGGGACTAACTAATCTACACCTAGGAGATATAATTTCTCATTTGGAACATCCATGGCTGCGTAAACCATTCCAGTATTTGGAGGAATTTTTGGACAAGGTGTAAGTACACAAGGTTTGGGTATCACATTTGGGAGTGGCACAGGACACACAACTAGTAGTGGGACAATATCACAAACCATCGATGCATAATTTAGTGGGACATTGGGAACACTAGGTGTGACCACTTCAGGACATTTGTCAGCTACAAGAGGTGGATCTAGTAGTATAGGGGCTAGAGGACTTGGTGGACCTAGTGGATCTAGAGGATGTGGTGGGTTAAGAGGAATGAGACCTGGTGGATTTGGTGGAGGAGGAAACACCAAATGGATCTAAGGTTCTGGATTAGGAGGAAAAGGGTCTCATCCACCTCCACAAATATTTTTGAGATGTCATTACACTTATAAGACTATAGGGTATTATAGATAGTATAGAGCATGTTCACAAGTGTAAATTAATATGGCATGTGAAAGGGATCAATACATCAAAGAGGAAGGAAAGTCATTTTGCAATAACATTGTAAGGATGTGAGCATAGTTGGTATCGGAAATATGACCCTCATCAAACAGTGGTAGACTACACTGTATTGAAGAATTCCTTCCTAGCAGAATTCCATATCTTGGAGTTTGAACAAAAGAACATTATCACCCTAAAGGAGATCTAGCAAGGAATGACAGAGAGTTTGTGGGAGTATGATGTGCAGTTCTAGACTCTCTTGTCTAAACTATCCTATGACATTCATCCTTCTCAACATACTCAATTGTTTATAGGAGGATTGATAACATCATTTAGAAGGGATCTATCACACAAGAATTTCAAAGACCCACACAAGGCATTGGAAGCTTCCATGTGCACTAAAGCTATTGGGAGTGTTGATACTAGTGTTAGTCCTTTTATGGAGGGTCAAATTACTACAATGGCCAAGCAGTTGGAGAAGCTATTTGTAAACTTAGTGCATGAGGTTCGTAGTGGGATTTTGTGTATAGAATATGAAGTGGAAGGGCATGTAAAGGATAGTTTCCCTCAGAAGTTGGTACGTGCTATAATGGTAGAATGTGATATTTTCCATAGGAATCATGATGCAAGTAGGTGCCCTCTACTACAATGCATAATCCACAAGAATGTTTCTTACTATTGCAAGATTTGTACCTCTACAACCCATGATACCAAGGATTGTAGAATGATTAATTAGATTCATGATGCTATTGATCTTGGTGTGTGCCAGACTAGTCTTGTAAGAAGTTCCAAGGATGATGATCATTACTATGAAGGGTGCGTAGATGGAGGAGTGCATGGAAGAGTGTTTTATGGAGGATTTTGTGGTCCCGATCGTGCGTGGCGGAGGATGAAGTGAATTCTTGAAAGGAACCTGTTATAACTATGGATCTATAGAGCATTACAAGCATGAGTGTCTTGGTTTGTTGTAATGCTCGTGGTGTAGGAAGAAACATAAGTACGATGATTTTCCATATCTTTATGAGCATATGAACCAGCATAACCAAAAATAAAAAGGCACTGGGATGGTGAGCATCAAGAAGGCCGACTCACAGTGGATGCCAAGAGTGGTGTGAGTCAGGACTAGAGCCTGTATTAGTGACAACATGAGCAGAGGCCACATGTTCTAGGAAATGCCAAGAAAAAGGTCACTAGTTTCGAGAGAGGAAGTGGTACATGGAAATTAACTAAGCCCTGCTCATTAGAAGGAGGTGTATCAAGAGACTATGGATGTGATTTAGAGTTTGTAAGGGGAGATCCAATTCCTAAAGAAGAAATCAAAGTAGTTAGAGAAAAGGAAGAATGCCGAGGATTTGAAGGATGACCTAGATGAAGTGAAGGAAGTATGTAGGATGTTAAGGTAAGAGAATATTAAAATCCTCTTGCCACATGCCAAAGTAAAGCATGAAAGACAAGTTTTCATGGAAACCTTCCCCCTCATATCCTTGACTATGATAAGGAAATTACATTGAATGTAGTTGTTTATGGATGGCTTTTGAGTAATATCCTCATCAACACAAGAGCGTAGGTCAATGTTCTTACCTTCGATGCTTGACATCCAATGGAAAGACCTGCATTACAACCATAATTGAATTTTTGTATATGGAAAATAAGAATAAGGAAATTCCCATTGGAGTCTTCAAGGATGTAATTATCACTATTCAAGGGGCCAAGTTCACTAGAGATTTTGAAGTCTTGGTGCTCTTCGAGGCAGACAACTTTCCAGCATTACTTAGGTGCCCATGGTGTTATAAGAACAATGCCGACCTGCGGTTTAACAAAGGGTATATCAGCTTTGAGAATGAGGAAGAAAGGGTGATTATGCCTTTAACAGATGGGAAATCAATGCCCTATATTTATCCCTTAGGATAGGAAGTCCTTAAAAGAATCTATGTGCGCTCCATCAAATATCCAAAGATAATTCATCCCACGAAGGAGTCATCTTGTTTGAATATTCTCCAGTCCTTGAGTGATACCACTAGCATGGCATATGAAAATTGGGTACATGGGACTTATGAGTTGATTTGGTGACATTTGAGAGGATTTGTAATAAGGGTAATAAATATGCACTTAGTCAAGCACCTAGGAGGGAAGAATTTCTCAAGTTACTCTACTGAGCACACCCTAAAATTTTCTTGCAGAGAAATGCAGGCTCGGTGGAAGGATGAGGATGCGAAAGGGGAATGTTTAGTTATAACCCACTCAAAATTGTAGTGCATTGGTGGGATACTCATCAAGAGAGCCTCCTATAATGGCATGAGGTAAGAATCAAATTCTTTGTAAGGGTCTCCAAGAGTAATATGCCCACTATCATACAAGACTACCATGGTAAAGAGACTACCTCATTTCATATTCAAGCATGTGAGAAGACCTTGATGGGAAGCGCAGAAGCATTAACACCTTCATTATGGGTGCATAAGTTATATTCCACCTTACAAGGTTATGCGTGCACATGGTATATTCATTCAGAGATGTGTCATTAAATAGGTAATTGGCAGGAGTTAGCGGCTGATCTCATTCAAGCTTTCGAGTATAGGAGTACCAAGCCATTAGTGGATAAGGCATTACAAGTAATCAAGCACCTTATGATGGGAGATAGTACTATGGAAAAGATAAGCTACTGGAATTTTTGGGTGAGCCTTATTTGGAAACGCACCTCAATGAAGAAGAATCAAAGGAAGTACAACTTGAGTGCGCGTGCATGGAAAAAAAAAAAGGAAAAATGGTTTGTGTAGTAAATAGTGAAGAGATGGAAAATTTAGATGTTAACCATTACGAAGGTATGCACAAGGTCATAGATAGCGCTGATAAATGATAACGTGCCTACCATGAGAACTTGATAATAAATAAGGTTAATATTGTGACAAAGACATAACCTAAGGAGGCTATCATTGGGGACTATTCGTTGAAAAAGAAGTATCAAAGGTCATTGATATGTTGCACAAGTTCTAGGATTGGTTCCCTCGTGGGTACCATGAACTCAAAGGAATCCACCATTCCTTGGGGGAGATGAAAATCAAGTTGAAGGAAGATGTACATCCGATTCGGAAGAGGCCTTATCGGATGAATCAAAATATGAGCGTATGGGTCAAGGAAGAAATAGACAAGATGATAGCATCTAATATCATTGAGGTAGTGGAAGAATCGAAATGGATAATCCCAATAGTCATCAATATAAAGAAGGATGGGAGGATAAGGATCTTTGTGGACTACAAGGACTAAATGCAGTATGTGTCATTGATCCTTTTATAATCCCCTTTTTTGAGGAAATTTTTGAGGGAGTATTCGGGCACGAGATCTAACCTTTCATTGATGGGTTCTTAGGGTATCACCAAGTCAGGATTGCAAAGGAAGACCAGAGGAAAAGAAATTTCACCACTAAATGGGGAAGTTTTTCCTACATGGTTATGCCTTTTGGATTGAAGAATGTGCCTATTGTGTTCTCGCGCATCATGGTACAAGCATTTCAGGACTTCATCCATAAATTTATTCAAGTTTACTTGGATGACTGGACTGTGTATGGATTGGTAAAAGACCATTGTGATAATTTGAGGCTGATGTTTGAGTGATGTCGAAATTAAGGATATCCCTCAACATTAAGAAATGTGTCTTTCTTTACTCTCCATTTGGGACCCTATTAGGACATATTATATGCAAATAAGGCTTACTAGTGGATCTTACCACGGTGATGCTTATTGTAGCATTAGGGGAGCCTACTAATCAAAGTGTTGTGCATGGATTACTTTGGCATATGAGGTACTACAAGGAATTCATCAAGGGGTATGCTAAGATCACCACACCTTGGAGGAATTGATAAAACACAAGAGTGCCTTTCATTAGGGAGAGGAGTAGCGAGAGGGAATTTAATACTTCAAAGGATAGGCTTGTCATGATGCCCATACTATGTTTTCCTTCTTGTGATAAACCTTTCCATATGTATGTCGATGCCTCGGTGATAGCAATGGGAGAAGCACTAGTACAACCCGATGATGGGATTGTTGATAATCCCTTGTGTTTTTCCAGTAGAAAGTTGACACCACCACGAAAATGCACTTACACAACTACTAAGAGAGAGCACTTCCAATGATCTATGCATTGCACAAATTCCAGACAAAGTACCTATTGGAAACACCTTTTATATTATAAATGGACCACATGACATTAAAATACTTAGTGAATAAGCCCATTTTACAAGGACACATATGTCATTGGGTCTTATTATTCCAATTTTTTTTGTTCACGGTGGTTGTGAAAACAGGGAAGAGCAATTTAGGACATGACCACTTATCAAGGATTAACTTAGGGGAGGACACACAAAGCAATGGGGATACCATGTTGAATGAGAAAAGTGTTAGGTTACAGGGCGCGCCCTTAGATTTGGAAGATATTGCAGTATTATTGAAAATAGGTGGGGCACCAGGAAGGTATGAATGCTCTAGAGTGGAAGAAATTAGCAATACGTGTTGTGCCGATTAGTGGAGACCTATATAAGTTAGGACATGATGAGGTTCTACATCGATGCATATTGGAACATAAGTGCATAGAAATTATGGAGGAAGCACATGGTTGAATTGTAGGAGGACACTATGTAGGAAATGCTACCACATATAAGATTCTACTTGTAGGGCTTTGGTGGGAAACCATATAAAAATATTTTATTGAGTTTTGCATGGCTTTGTGACCATTACCAGTGCCCTAGAAAACTTGGGAAGAGGGATGAAATTCCCTTATGACTAATAGCCATCTTGAACCATTTGAAAAATGCACAATCGACTTTGTAGGGCCAATTTTTCCATCCACATGAGGGACAAGTTCACGATATATCATTGCTTGTAATAGTTACTTGACACAATGGGTAGAGGTAGTGCCTACAAAGGATTGCCTTTGTAGTAACATCTACTAATTTTTATAGGAGAACATAATCAACATGTATGGTTGTCCTTTAAGCTTAACAAGTGATAGAGGTACATATTTTCTCAATGAAACGATAAGGATTATGTTAGTAGAATTTATGGTGGCCCGTCACAAGACTACCCCTATCACCCATAGGTGAATGGAACTACTGAGGCATTTAAAAAATACTAAGTCACACGTTGACTAATATCTATGACGTTGGAAGACAAGATTGGGATGATAAAGTATCATCATTCTATGGGCATATAGGACAACCTACAAGAGGTTGAACAAGGCCACACCATTTCAATTAGTGTTTGGCATGGAGGCTATTTTTATAGTTGAATTCATGTTACCATCACAACATACACCGGCATAGGATGGCTGGATGATGAACAAGAAGTGGAAGAGAGGATTGATAAGTTGATGTAGTTAGACAAGAGATGATCACTTGCTAGATGGAGTCAAAAGATAGAAAAGGAAAGACAAAAGGCATGACATGATCATCATATAAAGAACAAGTAGTTTGAGGTTGGGTAGATGGTGTTGTTGTATGATTCCAAGTATCTACACCATCCTGGTAAGTTGAAAGTCCTTCGGTTAGGACCCTATATCATCTCATACATCCTTGATTCATGTGTTTTCCAATTACAAGCGCTAGATGGGATGAGATTACCAGGTCATTTTAATGGGAGTAGGCTAAAGCCCTATTATAAATAATTCTTCTTGGTGTTTGTAAATAAGACAAGATTGGTAGTTATATTAGAAATTCCCTTTATTTCTTTTTCTTTTCTTGTGTTCCTTTTCTCGTTGCTTGTTCCCTTATTTTGTTTTGTGTTGTGTCTTGTGCGGTGGTAACTGTACATACCCAAAATTGTATGTACTGTACAGTCAAAAATTGGTTACGAAACCCCAATGATGATTAAGATCTCTTCGCAAGGTGTTCGGAATCCAGAAAGCTCGTTGAGTATACATTTGCATCCCAAAAATCCTTGTCTAGCCTCTACATGTTTTGTCCTAGCCTTTTCTCTCTTTTTCCTTGTTTTTTTGTTGTTAGTTACAAGACCGCCTCCCTGCCAGGGCGGTGGTCCTGTAACCGCAAATCACCCTGAGCCGAGGGTGGTGGTCTGTATCCATCACCCTGCATAGGGCGGCATCCTATACACACTTTCCAGAATGCTCCGACGATCGCGTCAAGCATGAAAATTCAATTTTCACCCACATTTCTCAACCACTAAAGCTTGTATTTATGTTTTAGCCACCTGAATAGTGATTTATCTTTGTTTAATGGTGGGAGAGTTCAATTTGAACTTGCCTTCTAGTCATTACAAATGCTATAACTATGTAGCTTGTTTACAAGTAAATGGTCTTGGTTCTTTGGTCTGGAGTCTTCATTCTTGAGCTTCAGTCTTCAATACTCAGTCTAGATTTATTTAATGAATCATTTTATCTTTAGCATGGATTAGAATTCTAAATATTTAGTTATGCCTCACTGTACACTAACAACGATCCTGCTAGGAATCGTATAGGCCAAGCTTTGTTCTCTTGCACCATCCCTCTCCTACTTGTACTTCATTGTATTTCTCTAAAGCTGCTATTGATCATTGTTTGAGTACCTGTTGTTTATCATTTTGTTTCATCATTGCTGCAACGACCCTGCTAGGAATCGTATAGGCCAAGCTCTGTTCTCTTGTGCCATCCCTCTCCTACTTGTGCTTCGTGCCATTTTACTTCAAAGCGACTACCGTCCCAGTGCCTTCTCTTGGTGATGCTCTTATACTCCTACTCTTTCTAGATTCACGTGAACATGAAAGAACAAAGAGATCACTATGAGGGGACAAGCTACAACAAAACCGGATTTGCCTCTGCTCGCTCAAGAAACTTCAGGTTTGAATTGTCAAAGTTATTATCAAATAGAGTAGCAAATCATTTTATTTTAGTTAAGCTCACTTTCAATATTTCCAGGGAAGCTTTGGGGAATGATATTTTCTGAGAAACTATGATTTGTTCCTCACTTCGAGGTAGGATTGAAGGTTTTCAATTAATTTAATTCACTGCATCTTTTATTTAGATTCACACATCTCGCACAGTGAATAACCACACCGAGTTATCTCGCTTGTTTATTTTTAGTATAAAAGTAGTTTAATTATTGCTTGTAATTATAATGTTTCAATCATATATTCTGTTTAGATTAGTTTCCCTTTCAACAGTAGTATAAATTGTTATTTTAGTTTAAGTTAATTCAGAGACTTCATAACTAGATTAACACTTTGAAATTCTAGTTAGGAGGATAAACCACTAAGGAATTTATGCTACCTACTCATAGCCTCTAAATCTCCCCTTTGTCTTTTCAGCTACTAGGAGATCACACTACCAGATCTTAGTCACTGATCCTCCCATAGTTAGCTTTAGGAAAGTTGCTTGTCGATTCTCATCCTTGCCTGTAGCTTTTCTATCATAGAAAATTGGCCATAATCCCAGTTGTGGCTTCATCTAAGTCACCCGCATTACAAACCACCGGCTGTCTTAGCATGACCTTGAGAGGTCGGGTACGGGGAAGGTCACTTGCCAATTATCATCTTCGCATGTCACTTTTCCATCGTACAAAATTAGTGAACCCGACATGAAACAAACAATTGTTTCATGTTCATGCCTCATTAACCTTCACATCAGCTTCACCAACAAAATTGGTGAACCTAACGTGAACAAACAACTATTTCACCTTCTGTACCTCATTAGCCTTCACATCAGCTTCACCACCAAAATTGGTGAACCCTACGTGAACCTTCTTCTTTCTTCTCTTGAGTTAGATTTCTACTAGTCCTTTTTCAATTAAACGAATCTTTCATCTTTACTATCTTATCAACTTTCACCATGAGCTTGTACCTTCGCTCTCTCCCATTATTTTGTGGGTATTCATATACCCCGAATATGTCGAGATTCGATGCATATGGCAGACCGCTCTTGGGTCTTGAGGCATACTACGCCCAACAGAATAGATAATCATCACCCTCACTCTTAGTATGGGGTGACAACTATTCAGATAACCAATTATCAACACAAACTCCAAGGATCATATATAAATCATCTTTTCAAACTAAGGAGTTAGATCAGCTTGCTCAAACACAACAAACAGAGCCTTCAGTCTCGAACAATATGATGCTCACAGGAGAATCTGGTTCATCTCCTCAGGTACTACTTAGACCAAAAATTAGTAGACAATCAGACCCATACCTGGTTTTAGATGATGAAAAGTCAATACGTTATCCTAGGAATGAACAATGCTCTCGGAGAATGTACCCACCTATAGGAGGTTTACAAACACAACCCGAGGTCTCTTTTCAAGAAAACACCTCTATACCATTGCATATAAGAAATACCCTTGGGGAAACTTGGCAAGATAATGATCAATTTATAGCGAGGATATCACATGCCTATACAACGCCATGATATAAAACAAACGCTGTCAAGGAAAAATACCATGACTTCACCAAATGAAGTCATTTCAATGTTAGTAGAAAAAGTGAGGGGGTTATACCTTGCTAAGGAAAATCACCATTCTCATTTCATGCGGGTAGGAAATCCTAATCCTCCACACCATCCTAGCCAAGTAGACCTCCTCATAGGAATAGACACATTAGGCATGAATCCTCAGTATTCACAACAAACGCCGACTAGAACCGTCATTTCTAATGCCATTCCGGCACCTCCTGGTCTAGTACAAAATAATCCATTTTTGGACAATACCCCTTCATACTTAAACATGTACTCCAAATCACCACAAGGGGATATGTTCTCCTCTCCCAGAATGATTCCTCAAACACAAGGGTTTCCTTATGCCCCCACCAATGCGTACACGTATGCTACGCCATATCAACAACCCATTCCACCTCCACTCCCTCAACAGGAACCATCAATGGTTGAAACCTATGTGATAGGGACATATTCAAAATACTTGAAAGAGCCCTTAGATTTCACCATACGAAGTGTCATGCTTCCAAGAACTTTTCCTGATTTTCCCAAATACAAAGGTGAGGGAGATCCGAACGCACATATCAAGGCTTATGCTACAGACATTCGAGAACTACTCCCATGCGATGGGGTTGTTGCCAAAATATTTCCCAAAACTTTGGAAGGCATCACTCTCGATTGGTATTATAGAATACCTGAGGCTTCCATCCATTCATTTAAACAACTTGTTTCAGAGTTCATTAAGGCATTTGACATGAACAAACTGTTGAGAATAGGAATCAGGGAGTTCTTACACATTAAACAGGAACATAATGAATCTGTCGCTCATTTCATCCAAAGATGGCGTACAGTTCTTTATTCTTCAGCCAGTGCTCCAAATATGGACCAAATGGAACTATGTGATTTATTCCTTCATTCTCTCAGTAGAGAAGTGAAGGAAGAAGTCCAAAAGTTCCCGCTAAGAACTTATGATGAAGTACTTGAGAGTGCTCTCCGAATAGATCAGGCAGCGATCGATAGTGGTCGTAAGACATATGGAACAAATGGGAAATTAATCACTCCCAATCAAAACACTATGACCTATCCTAATGCTGGGAATACCGATCAAGGACCCAAGATCCTTAACGAATACCGCGGGGTTACAACAGATGGAGTCACTGATCAAGTCAAAGAACCAAATGTTGTGAACACCCCGGCACTTGCCAACAATCAATGCAATAATAAATTCACTCCAGTGATCAATACGGTGGATTCTAATCATCCTCCATAGCAGAAAATCTAGTCACAAGGCCTTGCTCGGGGCCCAGATGGATATCAAAACCAAAGCCAAAGGCCACAACCTTGAAATTTCAACTATAACAACCAACAACCCAATCAGAACTTTGGGCCACAACAAGATTCAAACCGACAACCACGAAACTATAATCCCAATCTATATTGTGGTTTCCACAAAATCAGGGGTCATGATACTAGGACTTGCCATGACTACAACAAATTCTTACAACATCTACCAGAAGAGAAAAAACAACTCTTTGTAGATATGTTTCTGGAAAATCCTACACTGCCACTTGGTATGGGATCAATTTCCACTCAAAATACACCTCTCAAGATCTTCAACGATCCTCTCCCAAATCATTCTAACAATAACAGGTTAGATCCAAATGGGACAAACAAATGTGTCATAATAAGAAATAACGATCAAGATGCCTCAACTCCTGACAACTCTCAGATTGCTCCTAACCTAGGTTCAAACGGTAATACAAAAATCTTAGGATTAGTTGAGTTGGAGGTTGAGTGTGAAATTAATGCAACAACTCGGACAAAGGAGTATGTTTCACAACCCCTACCTAATATTTTCTACACACGAGATGAAGTTCCTACAATAGCAAGACCAGTAGGATCCTATGATTTAATATCAGATTTGAACAAGACCTTTTCCCACATTTCATTCCTAGATTTGCTGAAAAATTCACCCACGCATCGCTTTGCGTTGCTCAATGAATTAGGTCTTGGTCATCTAATCAATGTTACGCCACCACCGAAACACAAGTAAACCATATAGACTTCAATATCCACCTTCCAGGGCAGCTAGATAGGGATACCGAGTTTATATTTGACATAAACAAAATGCCAACAGATGCTGAAATTACATGTAGAGGTGATCCGGCTTTGCATTTACAGGTGTGGGTTTACAACAATTATGTTAAACATGCAATGGTGGACGATGGGGCAGCAGTTAACATTGTCCCCTTCTCTTTCCTTGAAAAGCTAGGATGTGGAGAAACAAACTGTTCCACAACAAGAAATACGCTAAGGGGGTATGATAACCTTAAAGCTACTTTAATTGGGACTATAATACTACCAGTCACCTTAGGACCCAAAACAATCCTCACTGAATTTTATATTATAGATCGGAAACCAACTATAATATGATTCTCGGTCATCCATGGATACACCGCATGAAGGCAATCCCTTCCACGTTATTCCAAGAAATAAGATTTCTACACTTAGGAAAAGTCTTCATCGCTCAAGGGGATCCTAAACCCTTTGATATACACTTAGAAACCCCAAGAAAAAGAAAGGAGTCCATACAGAGCATGAACTTCCCATGAATTAATTAAAAAAACCACCTCCAACAAAAGAGTTAGTCCCAGTCACCCCAGAAATTCCAAAGGTTGAATTTGTTGACCCAAAAATATATGAGGTGGAAAAGACAAATAAAGATAAGTCAATTTACTGTGGAAATAGTCTCCACTAAAACCGAGCAGGAATTATGAAACTCTTGGAGAATGACGAGCTGATCTTTCTCCCATTCGAACCTCAAGGAATGGGTAGTCTTCTCGGTATAGCATCTCTTCCCTCCGATAACCTAAATCTATATATGAACATGATAGAATTAACAAATGAAGGGAAATTTAAAAGTGAAATGATGCCTATCAAAACCATCTCTGGCACTTTGCCCTATTCTAAATCCTGGTTTCGACCCATACGTGTCTGAAGCTATGTTTTCCCTATCCATGGGGCAAGACCTCATCATTAACACAATTCTCGATATGAGAGAGAAGGTCGAGAAGCATAGTCATGCTCACCCACATGCCATCTCTCAAAAACATGACAAAGAGGCATGCAAATGCCTCTTTCAGAAAAATGTTTTTAATAATGGGACATATACACCTCTAGGCAAGGGTTGTAAGTTCAAACCTAGAATGGTAGGCCCTCATCAAGAGAATGAAAAATTTGAGGATAATGGTTCTCCACTTTGTGTACTTCTAGGGGTGAAGAATTTGATATTCGTCAACTTTCTTCACCTTAGACATCATGACATATAGTTCCACCTACATTTTCATATGTACATGGTTACAGTTGCATTACATTAGTAATTTAGTTAGTTCATCCTGTTCACTCGTTTCATAAATATTGTAGTCCAGGAACTTACTCTTAAGTAATCTGTTACAAATTTTTGAAGATATTGGCAAAATTATTCAAATCACATCTCTTCAAACATCATCAAGTATTTTCAAATCTTCTCATCAAGTTCGACAGACAAACATTGATGGAAACCATACCAAGACCTGCATACTTGGCTTCGCTCTTTCTTTCTACTAGGTGAAGTTGTCCTTGCCTACGGTCTGTTCTAGAAGCTTCTTGGTGTCACATCTATCCCTCTTAAAATCTCTTGGAACAAAAGGATATCCCAAAGTCATAGATCAAAAATGTCAAAATCAAATGAAATCAAAAGCACCTAGCAAACAAAATATTTTATTTCACACACTTCTTTTCCCCATCAACCTTCAGTGATAATCCCACATCTCTTACTGGTGATGTGAGGTTGGGAAAGGAAATAAGTGCCCTTACTTTCCTGTATCTTTCCTTTGGTGACAAACCCATGCTTCTTACTAGTGGCATGAGGCAGGGTGTGGGGGGTCCAGTCACACAAACTAACAAATCTTGGTATGCTAAAAACACAAGTCAAATTCTGTTAAGAAAAGGCAAATATCCAAACATCCAAATTCCAAAGAGATCAAATCCTAAAAACCAGATTTTGTCAACCAGGTTGCCATTTATGAATCTAAGTATAGATAAACTGGAAAGTAAGTGGCCTTCTAAGCTTGGTAGTAGTTATGAGTAGGGTGGGTGTGTAGGTCCAAATTTTGTTCTTGTTCTTGTTTTTTCTTTCTCTCATCATTCCACTCAAATCAAACTCATACAACTTGTGCCCTTCCCAATTCTTGGTGTTGAGCCCTCACATCTTACTAGTTGCATGGATTTGGGATTGGGGCAAGTTCGCTTGTTTACAAGTAAATGGTCTTGGTTCTTTGGTTTGGAGTCTTCATTCTTGAGCTTCAGTCTTCAATACTCAGTCCTAGATTTATTTTATGAATCATTTTATCTTTAGCATGGATTAGAATTCTGAATATTTAGTTATGCCTCACTGTACACCGACAACGATCCTGCTAGGAATCGTATAGGCCAAGCTCTGTTCTCTTGCGCCATCCCTCTCCTACTTGTACTTCATTGTATTTCTCTGAAGCTGCTATTGCTCATTGTTTGAGTACCTGTTGTTTATCATTTTGTTTCATCATTGCTGCAACGACCCTGCTAGGAATCGTATAGGCCAAGCTCTGTTCTCTTGCGCCATCCCTCTCCTACTTGTGCTTCGTGCCATTTTTACTTCAAAGTGACTACCATCCCAGTGCCTTCTCTTGTTGATGCTGTTATACTCCTACTCTTTCTGGATTCACGTGAACATGCAAGAACGAAGAGATCACTCTGAGGGGACAAGCTACAACAAAACTAGATTTTCCTTTGCTCAATAAACTCTAGGTTTGAATTGTCAAAGTTATTATCAAATAGAGTAGTGAATCATTTTATTTTAGTTAAGATCACTTTCAATATTGCCAGGGAAGCTATGGGGAATGATAGTTTCTGAGAAACTATGATTTGTTCCTCACTTCTGAGGTAGGATTGAAGGTTTTCAATCAATTTAATTGGTTTTGTTTTATTTAGATTCACACATCTGCACAGGTGAATAACCACACCAAGTTATCTCGCTTGTTTAGTTTTAGTATAAAAGTAGTTTAATTGTTGCTTGTAATTATAATGTTTCAATCGTATATTCTGTTTAGATTAGTTTCCCTTTCAACAGTAGTATAAATTGTTATTTTAGTTTAAGTTAATTCAAAGACTTCATAACTAGATTAACACTGAAATTCTAGTTAGGAGGATCAACCACTAAAGAATTTACGCTACCTTCTCATAGCCTCTAAATCTCCCCTTTGTCATTTCAGCTACCAAGAGATCACACTACCAGATCTTAGTCACTGATCCTCCCATAGTTAGCTTTAGGAAAGTTGCTTGTCGATTCTCATCCTTGCCTTTAGCTTTTCTATCATAGAAAATTGGGCATAATCTCAGCTGTGGCTTCATCTAAGTCACCCGCATTACAAACCACCAGCTGTCTCGGCATGACCTCGAGAGGTCAGGTATGGGGAAGGTCACTTGTCGATTATCATCTTCGCATGTCACTTTTCCATCATACATTGGAATCAACGAGTTAGAAAGAAGGAAAAGGTGGCGAGAATAGGTAGACTAGGAGGAGGTAGAAAGCCTAGATGCGTACATAGGTGACAAGGATGATGACAATCCTAAAGGATGTGAAGATGATCTAGTGTATGATATACATGATTCTGAGGAGGAGGGAGATGAAGAGAAGAATGATGAGGAAGAAGTAGAGGATCAAGGAAAGGGGGTGAGCAAAGAGGTGAGCACAAAAACCAAGGAACCCCAAGCCTCACTAAGGAGCAAGTGGAGAAAGCCACAGAGAGAGAAGTGGCAGGCATAATGAAGGAGTTTGTGGAATAAGATTTAAAGTGGAGCACGAGATGAAATATTAAAGGAGATGGAAGAAGAAATCATTGGGAAGGAGTATGACACCATGGGTGGGAATCCCAATTTTGTGGTAAGCTTCCCAAAAGATGTGCAAATAGGTGGAAAAGGAATAGTTGTTACACAAGAGTAGGGAATGGAATACATTAATGACCATAGCAAGGTGCTACACGTGTGCTTCCAATGAACCATACCAAAAGATAAACTCTGGATATTTCATCGTTTGATGAAGAAGGCACATATCCCTAAACCAGGAAGATGTTATCTTGGGCATTCGAGTCTCACGTAGATGAACCTAAGTTTGAGGTAAATAAGAAAGTGTTGATGAAGGTGTTTGAAAAAAAAGGAGTAAATCCCTTGGTGAACACTAAAAACTATCGATGAATAGGTATGTAACATGCTCAATAAATTTTCAGTTGAAGTTAAAGCGAGACTTTTGGGAGAAATGAAAGAGTGAGATTCCTAGAGGAGGAATTGGAGAAGAAAAAGGAGGATCTCATGGAAAAGAGCAAGGACCTAAAGTAAGAGGAGTTTATCAACACCCAATTGAGGCGTGAGATGAAATAAGATAAATAAAAGGTGCATGAAGTCTCAAGGAAGGTGGAGATGATTAGGGATGCCATTATCCTAAAGAAACTTGACTTAGCACCATCCAAGAAAAAGTATGAATCAACCTTATAATGTCCGGAGGATTCACTCACATTCTCACAATGGAGAGGTGCCCACTCAATTTAGAGTTTATAGAAGAGGTGTATGTGTGCTAAGAGAAAGGAAAAAATGAAGGTTATTGAGATTGTGGCTCAATACACTAAAATCCTTGTATAGGTAAAGATTGTCACGCAGTCGCAGAAGGCTGCGTATGGAAAATGCGCTAATAGAGATAGAGTGATAAGCATCCTAGTCACCATGCGATGAGATGGAACTCAAGGAGTTCCAAGAGAAAAATAAGGGGAATAGAGTGGAAAGAGATAAAATCCTAGCCAAGGTGGAAAAGAATTCAAAATCAATCGAGACCTGTCTGTCTTGGTCAAGAGCCGAATAAAGGAACTTGACCCTAGATCACCCGGGATGGATGTGCTTGAGAACTAGGGAAAATAGTTGGAAAATATTGTTGATACCATGAGCACCAAAGGGGAGGAATAAAGTTTTGAGGAGGTGAGCTCCTTATTTAGAGACCTCTGTCAGCAAGCGTAGAACGAGGTTGACACTTGGGAGAAGCTAGAGACATAAATAGGGAACGATTTCCCTCTCTTCCAAAAATAAGAATTTGTTCTTCATTATCCCCATTATTACATTCTTTCTCCCAATTCTTCATTCCTTTATTCTTTCTTTCCAACCATTTTAAGATCCCACCATTCTTTATTCTTTAAAGAGAAGGGTTTCCAAGGATGGAGAACAAGTGTAGTGTGGGGTGATGTTAGGCCCCGAGGATATCGGCTAAGTACAAGAAGGCATGTGGGCATACAAAACCTATGTGAAGAAGGGATTGCGGGTTGAAGGAACACATGAAAGGGTTCTAGCAGGTTTTATCGAACACATGGCTCACACATAAGACAAGATGGTGTTAGGACTTAGCCATATTCGAGTTCCAGATGGGCACATGAGAAAAGTGTGACCCATCTAGCATGCGGAATGGATAAGGTGCCAACCTAGTAGCTGTAGGATCAAAAGGGAATATTCCATGCATGTGATGGAAGGTTATAGAAGAACATCATTGCATAGAGTGGAGAGCTCAGATCAAAGGAGGCATGCTCCATTGGAGGACCAATTGGACCCTTGAAATCAATCTATTACCTTAGAAGGCATGGCGGTGAAGGCAAAAAGCTATATATAGAGGTGCGTGGGTAGAAGAAAAGAAGAGAAGATACTAGAGAAGAGATGTAGAGAGAATAGTGCATTGGAAAAGAGGTGAAGCTCTATAGAAATATCATGAAGGATTCTATGGGTTGGGATTAGAGAAAATATAGGAGTGATGGCATATTTAGAGGGATGGGTATGTGTTTATCCTTGTAATATGAAGGACATAGTTTAGTTCTGATGCATGACCTTTCTCTACATTATTATGTGGTCTGTTATGGCCTCAAGGAATGTAATGTGATTATTGAACTCATTAATATCAATGGAAGGTTCTATTATAAAGCATATATGTGTTCATGAGCTTAAGTCTAATGCATTTCCTTTGTGTTATGAATCATTTCTATATGTTGTTTGTTATTTCTCTTTTATGGATGCATTGATATGATAACTCATCCTAGGTTCTCAGAATGAATGCATGGTTCCTTCCCATTCTTTTGCACTTAAGTATCTATCATAAATGATGTATTATCACAAGACTCACATAAAGGAGGGTTTGGTGACTGCGTGTGCGTGCCTTGGGTGAGAGCCCAAGCTACCCGGGGTGATAGGATGACACACATGGGATTATATTGTTGTTCTAAGGGTATTAAAATGACTATAGCAAGGTTTCACACAATCAAGTTTCCTTATTACATTCCCTTTTCTTCCTCACATTCCCTTACACAATTCCCCTTGTTCCCTTCCCTTTCTTTTCCTCTTTGTTCCATCTTCCCCTAGCGTGCATCTTCTTTGCATTCACCTTCTTCCTAAGTAGTTGCTTCTTCTTGCATGCATGCCTTGCACTTAATTCAATCAGCTATCCCTGGCCCTCGTGCATGCCCCACATATTACTTTGTAATAGTTGTTCCTTGACCATGCATTCTACACTCAACAACTTGCCTCATTTCCCCATGCGCGTTGTGCGCGCATCCCTTTTGTCTTCTCCTAAGGATCATTCTTCTGCACACATAACTTTGCACCCTCCTCGATGCCATTAAGTGCCACATCATCCCAACATGCTTGAGTGTACCACAAGTAATTTATCAAAGCACACCAATAGAACACTAAATCCTTGCAAAAAATTAATGAATGACACATGGTGGAAATGACAAGAACATTTTACAATTGGCCATCCTTTCAGCAAATCAATGTGCGCAACATGTCTTGTGTGTACATATGACTCTAAAAACTTCGATAATAATATCTTTTGCTACAAATATATAACCGGTGTATGCCTAGGATCAATCAATAGCTACCAACATGGGCTATAGTGCCAAATGTTCAAATTCAAATTTTTGTGGATCTAGTAGGTGAGAAATGTGAAAATGTATTTATGAGCATTGATGAGTAGATTTAATTGCTCCAACCACCCAATTTTAAATTATTCATCCTCCTTCCTTCTTCAACATGCCAAACAGAACATGGGAAGTGCATTTGATAGATTTACGAGGCATTAATTCTTCTTTTTGGTGGTTCCATTTCAAATTCAGATTTTCCTTCCTCCTCCTCTTCTTCTTCCATAGATTCATCTATAAATGTAAGAGATGGGCTCGGTTTTAATGTTGGATACTTTGAAGCCTTCCGTATTTTTTATAAGGACAACATATTTTCTATATTTTGAGTTGCATACCTCTATATCTGGCTCTTACATGTGGATATCAGCCTCTTTCGCCATTGTAATAACTCTGTGCATTTTTGGAAGTAATAGAAGCATTGTTTTGTGACTATTTCTTGTCTTAACATGTTTGCATTTCTTCTCCTTTCCTTTTATTTTGCATTGTGTGCTTTTTGTGGCATTATACGTCCATTACATCCCCTTATTTAGTTGTGTTCCATGAAAATGATATGGTCAATATGTTTTAAGTTGTGCTACACATGCATAACCTTCTTTCATGCATTTCCTTTCATTTTTGCTCAGAACGGATAGTTTTCATCCCTCTTTTGCTATCACCTTTTAGTGTAGTTTCCTTTCATGTTATCCTCCTATCCCTGGTCCCTTGGCATCATTATCTTAGTTTTCCCTTTCAGCACTAGGATTAGTAGTAGTAGTAGAAATAGATAGAGGAACCAACCTTCTCCAGAGATCTGTCTCAAGCATGCAAGGTCCCACAACTTGGATATGGTTCCATTGTGATCTCAAGTGACTAGGTTCCTCTAGATATGAGACATGGGTGTAAGTTTGATGACCAACAGGTACCCAACTAGCCCAAAGTTCATCTTATCATCCTTAATAAAATGGGAAAAGTGAGGTGGTAAATAAATGTTTGAAGGGATATCTTCAATGTTTTAATTCGATGAATTTTTTTTTGAGTGAAATGGTTGCTAGTTACTGAATGGTGGTATAATACTTCATTTCATACCTCATTAAAAATGTCTCCATTTCTAGCACTTTACAGGTAACATCCTCCATAAATCATATCTAGCTTTAAGGAAAAAATTAGGTGAGAGAAATCAAAAATCACATTCAACACCAGAATGAGATACTCTATATTCTTAGAGAAAATTTGGTAAGGGCACAAAACTACATGAAGCAACAAGATGATCAACATCATAGTGGGAGAAAATTTGAATATGGTAACTTTGTTTTTGTATGATTGCAGTCCTATAAGCATTTATCATTAAAAAAATAAAAGAAGGATAATAATCTTGCTCCTAATTACTATGGTCCTTACCAAATGTTGTAGAAAATTGGTAGTGTGTCATATAAGTTAGAGCTTCCTCTTGGAAGTAAAATATATAGTCTTCCATGTTTCTTGATTGAAGAAAGTTATTGGGTAGCACATTTCCACCCAGTCAGGGCTTCCTAAACTATATGAGGAAGGAAGGATTATATTAGAACTTGAAGGTATTCTTTAGACATGCACTAAAAGATTGAGGACCAGAGTCATTACTGGGTACCTGATCAAGTGGAAGAATATAAATATTGAGGATGCATCATGGGAGGATGAAGCGTTTTTGCAACAACATCTAGGGCTTCCCAACATTGGGGATAATGTTTCTTTGAAGGGGAGGGGCATGCTACGCCCTTAGTCCTATAGATTATATTGGATATGTAGTGTTGACTTGTGGCTTACATAATCTCTCTTCTTGTCATATGTTATTCATTTATGCTTTCATATGTTTAGTAGGTCATCCTTGGTGTTGGCTATAACATAGGATTGGTATATTTTTTTAAAGGTTGAAAAAGGGTTGAGGGGACCCTACCCCGAACACATATTTACATAAGAGAAATGAAGGGTCAAGGGGATAGCCATTGAAACCCTCTCAAAGCAACAAGAACATACCAAGAGCCATCAAAAGAGAAACATAACCAAAAGGCACAAAACAAAATAACTAACAACAAAGTACCAAGGAACTAACAACAGCTAGGAAACAAAGGGGAAACACCAACATGAGAGGAAGCCTCCATCATTCATTGATCAGATCACCCACCATCTGCATACATCCATTCCACTCTTTAACTAGGATAGCTATAGTGGATTTCTAGTATTTATAGTTGGGTTCTACAATCTCCACCTTAGGGACAGACCCCTCTTTTTCCTTGTTTTTCACTATTTCCATGGATTGGATCATCTCTACAAGGATCTTGAGATGGTGTATAGTAATTTTGATGTTTAGGATGTGTACATCTCTAATCTGAAGGATAATACCCTTCATCTTCAACATGTCATTCTCCATAGAGATACACCTTTCATTGGCATTTTTCAGTTGTTCATTCAGCACAATAGAGGAGAGCTTCTCCACTTTCTCCTGTAACTCCCTCAAGTCAATTTTCACCATACTTATCTTGTGTCTATTTATATCAGTATCAATCCTATAATTCTCGAACTCCCTCATGAAAACATTGGACTTAACCACATTATCCTAGGCATTAAACAAATTCTTTTGGGTTGTTTTGAGCACATGTAAAATTTCAATGGAATCCTCAGTATTTTTAGATATTTTATCCTCAGAAGACTCATGGTTAAGCTTGAAATTCTTCTCCTCACTACTGTCATCGTGGATGGCCTTCGTTTCCTAATTACACCCTATCTCCGCTTTGACCCAAATCTTCACTCACTTCTCCTCGAGTCCGAGCGAACCTCCGTAGTTGTCACGAGAGGACAAAGGATCCTTTCTCTTGATGTTGTTTTCTAATGCTGAATTTATCCAAGTGAGATCTGGTTCTTTTTCCCACATACTTCCCCACTTCCACCTTGTTTGTACCACCCTCCATGGCTTCAGAAATCACCAGATTCTCTTAAAAACTAGAAGACATCCATTTGGTGAGGCCCCAATTCTTTCATTTTTCCCAATAAGGGGTGTT
The DNA here is from genome assembly GCA_018340775.1 of Taxus wallichiana var. yunnanensis. NCBI lineage: Eukaryota > Viridiplantae > Streptophyta > Pinopsida > Cupressales > Taxaceae > Taxus > Taxus wallichiana. The sequence continues at coordinate 50,087,280 of CM031239.1, forward strand.
CCCAACTTTATCATGGCTTTGATTAGGCCTTGATGTAGTGGTAGGGAGAAATTACCCTTCTCGACCTGAGCGATAGACTTCACAAGAGAAAGGATTTTTTTTTGGGAATTTATAGGGTCTTTCATTCCAAATGTGATTTAACATTGGAAAATGATACCCATAAATAAATTTATAATGCCCTTCAAGGGTAATATAAGCCATAAGAAGCTAAGAAATTTCATTGTAAGGATGGGGAAGATCCTCTCTTGCATAACCATTGTGGAGAATTTTAGGGGACCCTTTACCAAGCATGAAGAAATCTATCTCCTGGTTGTAATCTGATTTGGGTTTAAAAGAACTTTTTCCCTCCTGAGACAGACCCAAGATTTTGAAATAAACTTTAGAGAGATAGTGAAGGAAAAATTTCAAACCCAAACATGGCCATCCTTCTAGGTCTTTGCGACTAATTCACTCATAGACTCATTGAAACAATCAAAATTTTTGAAAAACTTTAACAGGCCAGCCCTGTCGAGCAGCTCCTCTACCTCTTTGGACATATCTGGGACCTTATTTGGTTCAATCCTCACAAGTTCACCACCCATGGTGCTAGCATAATTCTTCTTCATGCGAATGATTTGTGCTTGTTGTGGCTCCCTTTAACACACTTGGAGGTATGATTCAAAATAACCAAGAGAACCACCTAGACTTTGACATGATAGGATATAAAGGTTTGCACGAGTGTAAGATTTAGAAAATCCAAGTGCATCACCTAGAGGGATTTATTACTGATTACCATCCTCATTGGAAGAAATGTAGTTAGGGGCTCTTTCCTGATCCAAGATATCAATGAAATTTTCATCCACATAGGATAGATCCTCAACCACCTTAAAAGCCTTAGCTTCCACCCCCTTATTTGCTAAAACATCAGCCAATTTGTTTCCTTCCCAAAAAACATGAGAGAAAGATATATCAACAAAGGAGACAAGTTTATTCTTAGCATTTTTGATGAAATCTTCAATAGAGATAGAGATAGAACATTTACCCTCTCTCATGCATGAAATAATATTCAAGGAGTCTCCTTCCATGAGAAGGTTTGTGAACCCTTTCTCTTTAATGATATTCACCCCCAAGTACATCACTAATGCCTCCAACATGGTTTGATTGAATTCCTAGAAAAAATAAATAAGCAAGGAGAAAACTTCCCTTGTGATCCCAAAAGACTCCTCCTCCACCTGCCTTTCCTAGATTCCCTTTAGATGCCCCATCAAAGTTGAGTTTGATAACTCCTTCCCAAGGAGGCTTCCACTTAACCCCTTCTCTAGGATTGCTTTTCCTAGGAATTGGAGCAAAGGTTAAGTTCCATTTCTTGATGATAAACTATTCATAGTCCATGAATTCCACTTCCTTATTCTTGAGGATAGAAAAATTATTTCTAACATCCTATAAACACTTGTTTATAATCAATCTTCTAGGGAGTTTCTTGTTATTGAAAATCCTCCGATTTCTCTCTTTCCATATTTCCCACCAAGAATGGCCAAGGCTCATAATCCAAAGGTTTTTCAACCCTTGACTATTGAAAGGGAATTTCCATTGATTCCAGGAAGATTGGAGATCCTTGGGAATAACCCACTTGAGTGAAAACATTCCCAAAATATGAGACAAGATGTGGGCATAAAAGGAAATCTAAAAACATATGGTTCACTGTTTCCAAGTTCTGTTCACAAAGAACGCATTTGTTGACTATATGGAGGCCTTTTTTAACAAGGTTATCCACAATAATAATCCTATTTATCACTGCCAGCCAGCTAAAAAATTAAATTTGGGAGTTATATTCTTATTCCAAACCTGTTCCAACAATAATATCTTCCTCACTAGTTTCCTCTTCAAAGAAAGATATATAAGCTGATTTAACTGAAAAATTTCCAACTTTGTTCTCTTTGCCACACAATCCGGTCTTATTCCTTGTTGTTAGAAGACACATATATTTTTAAAAAATCATTGAGGTTAACCAGAAGTGTTTTAAATTCCTGCCTATCCAATTCTATGTGTTTCCAGACCTAAAAGCTTTCTTGAGGTTCCATATAGTTTATTTTTTCCCCATATTTGTCTTCTAGCAATTTCAAGATTTGGGGAAATTTTTCTTTGAGGAAAAATTTTCCAGCCCATTTATCAGTCCAAAAGCATATTTCATTTCCTTTCCCAATTTTCCACCTGCTTCCCTTAGCTATGAGGTCCTTGGCCTAATTAATAGCTTTCCAAACACTTGATCCATTGAAAGACGTTGGTTTGAAGACCCACCTTTTTCATTATCATCATCATGTCCAATATTTTTTCCTGAGAATTATCGTCCAAATCCCATTTTCTTTTATGAGTCTCCAACCAATTTTGGCCAAAATATCTTTGTTCATTTTAGTCTAGTCTCTAAGGCCAAGTCCCCCTATCTTTTCGGTTTACAAACTCTATTCCAAGCCACCAATGGGATTCTATCTTTTCTTTCAGTACCACTCCATAGGAAGATTTTTTGGATCTTTTCAAGTTTTTCCACTATAATCCCAGGAAGTTGATAGAGAGACATAACATACACCGGGAGGATTTGGAGAGAACTCTTGAGGAGGGTGATTTTCCTGACCTGAGATAGCAGATTTGCTTTCCACCCCGTAAGCTTCTTATCAAATATTTCTATAAGAAAGTTCCAATCTGAACTAGAGGGTCTTTTATCCTCAAGGGAATACCTAAATATAAGGTTGGGAAGGATTTATAGACACAACCCAAAATATTAGAAATATTCTTACATCTACTTTCTAAAGAATTAAGGAAAAAAAGATAACTTTTTCCATAGTTTACCAATTGACCTAAAACCTCCATGTAATCATCCAAGGAGTTTTTAACTTTTTTGGATTCCAAGATAAATGCTTCACCCACCATTATAGTATCATCAACAAAATGCTGGTGGGACACCTTCTCCATGCCCCTCACTGGTGATATCCCTTTGATGAAGCCATTACAAGTTTCAACATTAAGTCTTCTACTAAGAGCTTATGCCAAAATAATGAAGAGAAAAGGGAAAGGGGATCCCCTTGCCTGAGTCCTTGGGAGATGGGAAAGAAACCACAAGGGGTCCCATTCATAAGAATAGAAAACCAGACATTATAAATACATGATTTAACCAGACTTCTAAAGGAATCATTGAAACCAAACCTATCAAGAATTTTTCTAGAAAACACCATGAGACCCTGTCATATGCTTTAGCCATATCCAATTTTAGGAACATAGAAGCCTTCTTGCTAAGTTTAGCCGAATGAATAGTATATTTAATAGTAATGATCCTATCTTGGATTCGGTGAACAAGGACAAAGCCACCTTGTTGTTTGAATATGATATCAGGTAGGATCAATTGAAGATGGAGAGCTAGAAGTTTCATGCAGATTTTGTAAGTAGTATTGCACAGGCTTATAGGTTTGAAGTCTTTCAATTCCATTGCATTGCCACATTTTAGAACTAGGGCTAGGAAGGTACAGTTCATATCTTTTAACATATTTTTCCCTTTGAAAAATTATTTCACGACGTTATACACATCCTTTTTTATAATATCCCAGAAATGCTTTGAAAAAAGAAAGCTTGAAACCCATCCAGACCAGGGGCCTTATCCGGGCTGAGATGTTTTACCATAAATTCCACCTCCTCCAAAGAGGGGATCACAGAAAGAAGAGAATTGTCTTCCTCTGAGACTAAGGAAGGGATGCAGTTTAGAAACTCTTTCTCTTTGGCCAGGTTAGGAACATAATGGTTCGTGAGCAATTTTTAAAGAAGGATATAGCTTCTTGATTAATTTATTTTTTCTCTTCCACAAAGGAGCCTTCCTCTCTCCTTAACTTACATATTCTATTGAAGCTTCTACATTTCAGAGTAGATAGGTGGAAAAACCTAGTATTTTTGTCCCCTTCTTTGAGCCAAGAGACCCGAGATTTCTGTCTCCAGAATATTTCCTCTTTCCCAAGGATATTGTGGTATTCTAATAGTAGAGATCTTTCCTTATCATAGTATTTTGATTATAGATCACAATACCTACCTTCATTTTGCATTTGGAAGTTTAATTGGTGAGGTTTGATTGCAGCCTTCTTCTAGAAAATATTACCAAAGCTTTTCTTGTTCCATATTTTGAGGTTCTTTTTGACATTCTGGAGTTTTTTGGTAAGTCTAAACATCGTAGTTCCCTGCACCTTCATTTTCCACCACTCACTGATAAGATCTTTCAAATATTCACTATGGAGCCACATTTTCTCAAAATGGAAGGGGGTTCTTCTTCTGGAAGGATTCTTAATCGTCAAAAAAATTGGATTATGATCCGACCCTATCCTGGGAAGAGAGAAAAGAGTTATATCCTAGCTTAACCATTCTTCCGAAACTAAGGCACGGTCTAGTCTCACTTGAATATGATGAACACCAACTCTTCTATTGGACCAGGTATATTTTCTTCCTTTAAGATCAATGTCATGGAGGAGACTATCAGATATGAAGAGATTAAAATCCTCCATACCAATAGTAAACTCCTTGGAGCCTCTTTTTTTTCCCCAGAGACAAAGGGGTATTAAAATCACCCATCACAATCCACTCAGAACCAGTAATGTTGTATTTGAAAGTTTGAATATGTTTCCATAAATTTTTCCTTTCTTTGTAATGGGTAGGAGCATAGATGTTGGATAAGATCCAATTTTTTTTGTTTTCCATATTTCTTATCATAATAGCCATATGGTGATCTCTTTTCACCAACAGGTGCCCTCATAAAGGTTTGGATTCTAGACCATAACTAACCCTCTAGAGGCCCCTTTGGAACTAACAACAAAAATTTTTGAGTTTTTCCAAAAGGATTTACAGGAACTTAGGAAAATGTCTTCTTTCATTTTGGTTTCTTGCAGGACCATAACATCAATTTTTTGTCCTTCAATCAAGTCTTTAAGAACCCTCCACTTCACAGGGATATTGAGCCCTCTTACATTCCATGAGATGCAATTCATTTTCTAAGATTGGGTTTGTTTTTTTGAAAACCTTCTGATCTAAACAAAGTTGTTTCCCTGAGTCTATTTCCTTCTGGGTAGATTTTTTCCTTAAATCAAATTTGTTTGGCCTTCCGAGTTTACTGGTGGAGCTTTCCAAATTAATAGGATTATCAACATCCAACAATTTTCCTTTTCTTGGAGGGGATGTTAAGGATTCTCCCTTTTTAGTAGTTTGAGCTTCTTTTCTCTTCCCTAAAGGAGTTATTTCCTGGTGACCCCCTTCTTGTCAGTAGTTATCTCCTCTTATTTACTTTCCATCTCTTGATTAATAGAGAAATGAATATTCATTATTTCATTTGGGGAGAGATTAATTAAATCTCTAAATGTCATCCTTTCTCCCTTTGGACTATCCAAACTTCCATTCATCTCTTGGTTCTTTTGTACTAAGGTTTGGACCTTCACCTTTTCCTCTAGAGTAGTGGCAATAAACAACATATCCTCCTTGTCTTTTTGCAGGGAGATTACCTGACCGCTAGGTTTTCATCCCTTCTCTTTATTTGAAATGAATAGCTCCCTATTTTGGTCCTTAGGGGAGTCCTTGGTAGTTTGATCCTTCATTTTTTCCTTTACCTTTGATTCAGACCATGACTGATTTTTGGATCTCCTTCTATTTACCACCAAGGTAAATCCCTCATCATTTTTTGGGATTTTAGAAGGGTCTCTCTTTGCCATCTCTTTTTCTTGGATTCTCAGGGGTTTGAATCCTTTAGTTGGGATATTCGAGAAGGATTTCTTGTGGTCTTCTGCACTTTGCATGATTCCTTTTCCTTTCTCTTCTTTCCCTTCATTCCCCGACACTGCGATGTACCTCTTGGAGATCTTGAAATTACAGTTAAGTTGAGTGGCCCCATCCATTACATTTAGTACATTTCACTGGGTAACTCTCCATTTCTATCTTCTACTCCCATATTCCTAGGCTAGACTTGAGCTTGATGCTTTTAGGGATATCCCTATCTGCAATCGTATAGATGCAGAATCTTGCACAAACTAGCCTAGTCATATGCAAGGTTGCATTGTCTATAATAACCAGAGAACCCAAAGAATTTGCTATTCCTTTGAAAATATATTCATGCCAAAATTCCAAAGGAAGATTAGGAAGACGAATCCACACAGGGAACTGATTTAGATTCTTTTTTGGGTTGAAAGTAGGTTCCCATTTCCTAAGATACCATCCAGATTTACCCCAAAACCATGGTCCTTCTTCCAAGACCTTCTACATATCTTCTTGAATATTAAATTTAAAAAGGAAGAAACCATTTGACAAGGAACTTACCTCTAGGTGTCCTTTTGGGATCCACTTCAGTTTGGCCCACCTTCTAACAACATTGATATTTGGTCTCCCTCCCACCAGTTTCCCGACCAAAGCTTTGTCTAAATTTGTAGTAGTGATTTTTAGAAGGGAGTCCGAGATTTCCAGGATGCTTCTTGATGCTTCCTTGACCGCCTGGAGGAATTTTTTTTGCTCTTATGGGAATTTCCATTTTTTACGTAGTTTGTCCAAGAATCTTCAGTAATTTTTGGGTCTCTTTTCAATGATTCATCCTGACCCTGGATCTCCCCTTCTTCTATAGTGGCATCATGATCCCCAAGTCTAAACAAGATCTCCTGTAATCAGTTTCCCACTCATTCCATTTCAAAACCTCACTGTCATCCATCCTTGAATCCATTATTTCCACATAGGATTGGTATATATAGGTGTTAGTGAGGAGTAGTTATTAATATATTGAGCATTTGAGTCTTATTTAATGGTTTGGAGGTTTCCCCTTGGAATAGGATAAGATATTCTACTTGCATATTGCTATCATTTATTTACAATCTTGTATTTTTGGTGTTCTATTATTTCTGATATTTAAATTTATATAAGTAATTTCATTATAAGAACCATATTTGATCTTCCCCATAAAAAATTATCTTAGTCTCACAAGTCTTCAAAGGTGTGTCATAGATGGTCAAAATAATGATAGAAATGAAAAAAACACACATTCTTGTAAAGGAGGAAAAAGACTTTGAATAAATAGATATTGTAATTTAGATTAAGATAATACATTGTTCATTTTTGAATGATTTTTCTTGTAATACAATCTGTAATCACTAAGATATTCATTAGATCCTTGTTTAATTTTATCCATTTGTGTATAATATATTTTTGTTCCAATATTCATAGAAAAATGAGATAAAAACAAATCAATAAGAGTAGTAAATGATTTAACAAAATGCAAGGGAAAGTCATGCTCTTGAGGGTCTCCATGGCCATCTAATAGAGGAAGATTTGGTGAAACAAATTTTCTAGGGAGTGGATAAGAAGACACTTCGGTGCAAGAGGAATTTGAAGAAGAAGTGAAGAATTAAGGGATGGAGAGGAAGAAGAATTAGTTTGTTGGGCTGACACATTTTTTTCATGCAAATCATGATAAAGATACTCTAAAGCATGGGTTCATGAATAAGAATTAGGATCAATGTGTGATATAAGAGGTGAATAATAATGAGTAGAAGGGATAAAAATAGACACGTAAATGATGGAGACACCAATATTCAAAAGAGAGGAAAAAATTGGGATATAAGTAGTAGTGGTAGAGAGCAATAAGGTATGAATCATACTATTATGGGTAACATTAGAAAATAAACATTAGGAAGCCAATATAACATCTAGGATATGTAGAACATGGGTTAGATTATCACACATTGAAAAGTAGAAATTGATAATGGAATATAATTGGGATTGATCGAAATTCATGTATTCATCACAGAATGTTCACTTTCGGATGATTTTATTTCATGGATGATTCTATTCTAAATCATACTTCAAAAACAAATACTAACTCCTTGGGTTGTCTATAATAGACTTCTTGATGGATTCATAAGATTTTTATCTATGGAATCTTCCAAACCATTTCCTTGTGGATAAATTTAGTGTGATTTTATCATCAAAATTCCAATTAGTGAATTTGATTGATTGGATCATGGGTCCATTATCACAGATAAGAGAAAATTGGGTACCGAACCTTGTGACCATGTTTTCTTCTAAGAAAATGATTAATTCCTTCGTGATGCTATTATTTATGGCTATGGATTTAGTCCACTTTATTTAGTAGTCAATAGTTGTAAGGATGAATATGTGTCCATCACTCGAGTTGGGATTTATAAATCTAATGAAGTCAAGTATCCACTAGGTAAATGGTCGATGCTCGATGAATGGGTGAAAAATTATGGGTGTACATTTTAACATCTTGGAAAAGACTTGACATACATGGAAATGTTGAACATGAATGTGGGAATCCTTGAATATTGCAAGCTATGTATAATAAATATGTGAAAGTAATAGAAGTGATATTACCTCTAGATCCTCACCATACACTTTAGATTGGGTGGAATAAAAGTGGATGGGTCTAAAGAAGGAAATAATGTAGGTGCTCCAATATGGTGATTGATGCACGATTGGTCCGACAGTTAACTTTTCACTTTTACTTGATATAGAAGGAGATGTTTTCTAAATGGAACAAGATTATGAAATCATGAAATCATTATGAGAACAAAAGAGCATAATGGAGAATTATTTTTCTCCTTTATACATGTTTGGGAAAGGGGAAAATTTCTTGTTTATATATTTTTGGGATGAGATTAATTAAGGTATCTTAATTAATTGAGATTTGAAAATAATGGATGGGTTTTGAAAATGAGGATTAAAATATAATTTTTAATTTGATAATGGGGAACATGGAAAATGCATTTGAATACTTTGAAAATGGATAATAATATTTAATTTGGTGATGGAAGACTTAGAGAATAAATGATAATAATTAATTTGAAATTGGGAGAAAAGGAACATGCATATGAAGACTTAGAAAATGGATAATAATTTTTAATGTGGTAATGAAAGACTTAGATAATAAATGATAATATTTAATTCAAAAGTGGGAGATAAGGAAAATGCATATAAATACTTAGAAAATGGATAATAAATTTTAATTTGGTAATGGAAGACTTAGAGAATAAATGATAATATTTAATTCGGAAGTGGGAAACATGGAAAATGCATGTGAAGACTTTGAAAATGGATAATAATATTTAATTTGGTGATGGAAGACTTAGAGAATAAATGATAATATTTAATTCGGAAGTGGGAGACATGGAAAATGCATATGAAGACTTAGAAAATGGATAATAATTTTTAATTTAGTAGTGGAAAATTGATGTGTCATGTAATGTGGATGATGATATTGATAGTGATGTGGATGGTGAGGTGTAAGGAATGGGGTGATAAATTATGTGTCTACATTTTCTCCTCTCTCTGAAAGGGTGCTACAATACTAGTTCCTTTCTCAAAGAAAGTATACAAAAGAGATAGATGAATGAAGATGAACCTAGTAGTTATTTTGATAGAAATAGAAAAGGGTTTGGGTACGATGTTTGATAGGTCATTTCAATGAGATATGAAAGGATTGATAGGATGATTTTGCAAGATGGATATTTTCTTGGAATTGATGATCAATGGGATAATTCAAAAATTGTGAAATGATAAATAGATTGATTTACCAAGATATAACTATTTCACAATGTTTTTCCCCTAGTGGCATGGTTCATGATTGATAAGTTATTGGATGAAGAAAAGAGTGTTCTTTAAAAAAAAAAATAGAACAATTTTTTTCTTTTGAGAATGGAATGTGATGGATGATGAAACTATGTTGAAATGTTCATTTTAAATAATTAAGAAAAGTAAATCTAGCTTGAATAAAAGATAAATATGTTTTAATCTTTTAACTAGCTAAATTCATTCTCGATTAATTACCCAAAATGAAGTAAAAATCTAATCTATTTGTCTAGAAAAGAAATGGATTGAAATAATCTAACTAAACAAACATTAACATTTATCTACACTAAATTAATTAAGACAAAATGAAATATACAAACAAGGGAAATTGCTTCTAAATTAATTAGATTATAATTCTACACTAAAATAAAATAAAAGGGGAATATCTGGATGTGGACATTCCTCTATTGCAGATTATAAAGCTTAATCTAATTTAAACAAATATTTCTTCCAATTTGCAGTTGTGGATTTTCTATTTTCTCTAATTTATTTACCTTAGAATCATAGGAAGAAATAAGGCTTCTCAGAAGTAATTTCTTCTTCCCCTGAGACTTCCTCGATAAAACAATAAGTTGAATAGAAAAATAATTGTGAAGAAATACAACAAAAAGAACAGACATAGAAGCTTCCTCAAGATTCTTTCCCTTGCAGATCCACAGGGATAAGTAGGGAGGAAGTTTTCAATGGAAGATTTTTTTATGCATGTGAAATCTAATTGATAAATAAAATGAAAGCTATAGGTATTTTAAAATAAAGAAGTAAAGAAATTTTGTGCACAAGAACTTCCTCCAAATACTTTCCCAGGAAAATCCATAGGGATGCACCGAGAAGGAAAAATCAGCGAAGCTTACAGTTAGTAAACAAATCTCAAATTCTACTTCCTTAAAACAAGCTATTGATTTAACAACAAATTTAATTCTAGATTAAAAATATTTAAAGGAAATTAAATAACATCCCCAACCTGGTTATTGTTGAACTGAGATGATTCCCAAGCATGGTTATTCTTCTCTTTATCCCCTTAGCTTCTTTTCTAGAGAGGAGTCCAATTGGCCCGAGAGTTGTGATAGTTGTGGAAGAAAATCAAGAAACATGAATAATGTTGGAGTAGACCAGATTGCGGTAGACTAGTAACAAATGTAAAAAGAGATAAATTAAATACTTGAGTTTGTTGGGTACTTTCTGGAATGATTTCAATAGAGTAATAATGCAATCAAAATCAAGTGTCTCTAACCAATGCCTCGGGAAAAGCTTGGATTTTATACAAAAACAACAGGGAAGAAGTAGTCAATATTATAATAATAGGAAGGTGTAGTCAATATTATAATAATAGTAAATAAGGAGGAGGAGTTCCATATATATATAAAAATCTTAAAATCAAGGAAATTATCAAGAAATGTGTAATAAATAAACTTAGAATCAACACGTGTACAAAAATTATAGTTTGAGTATCGGATAAAAGCACACAAAACCATTGATCTGTGTAGACCACCGGTTACGCAATCACCATGATAGTTATGTAACTGATGCTCTAGGAATACTGGTGGTTAAATAAGCACCACGATGGTTACAAAAATTAAGGGAAAAAATAAGGAAAAGGGGTGAAAATAATTTGTGAAAGTAAGAAGAGCTAAGGAAATAATAAGTAAAGAAAATTAAGTCACATAAGCATGATGTAAACAAAGAAATAGGACCTGGACCTCATCATTTGTTATAGAAATGAAATTTATCATCTTAGGGGATTTTTACCATTCCTCGAATGTAGAACGTGTAATTTTGGGTGTGTACATATTCCCCCTCGGAAAATCATTTTAGCAAGGAATGAGCGTAAAAATTTAAGTCCAAGTATGGCACTACCAAATGGGAAAGTTAGAAATTATACCTCATTCACCCTTGTGTTGAAATCATGCCAATTGAAGCTTTCTACCACCTATAAGAGAAAATAGAAATCAAGTGCAAATATAAAATGTAATCGACAAAAAAAATTGAACTTAAAACAACAAGAGTACTTACCATTTCAGTGAGGATAATAAATATACCTGCACTAACGCTCTAACCTTGCACACACACACACACACACACACACACACACACACACACACACACACACACACACACACACTCAAAATGGAATTAGAAAACAATAATACAACTCTTCACTATTTATAGAAATCATTTGTACTTACCCACTTAGTGAATTTTAGAGCTCTAGATTACCTGTGACCATTTCACATGAGAGTATAGTCAGATTGATGAGTACTTTGAGACAATGAGAGTGTAACCAACGATAGCGGCGAGAGGGTCATGATTAGGCCACTTATTAACATTTGTTCATTTTTATCCTAAAATGTAGGAATTAATTAAAACTAGCTCTAGGGGGTAATTTTTAATGATTTTATAGCTAAAATTATCATAAGGGGGCACCTTTTACTACATGTAATTTATTTGAGTTAATTTGACACATTTTTGTCATTTTTTTGAGGTTTTAGCCTTTAGGGTATGACCCAAATTTTTCAAGCGAGAACTACCATGGTGGTTACATAATCCACCACTCCACATAGTATGGGAGTTGTATAACCACCATGAAAGTTACACAACTATTACTCAAGAAAGTGAAAAATGTGCAACTTCACGTGATGGTTGTGCAATCACCACTTTTCTACGAGTGGTGGTTTCATAACCATCAAGGCAATTTTCAAATTATTGACTAAGTAATTTTGTTTGGTTTTTACTTGTATTTGTACTATTTTTGTGAGCTTGTTATATGCCTATGAGGTTCTAACTTGCTCCTTTCTTGTTGTTTATGGATGCAGGGAGGTTATGTTAGATAGAGAAGAGATCGCAAGTAGGATTGGTTCTCCTAGATCTTGGTGAGGTTGACCCAAGTAGAGAGGGAATCGTTAGGGAGGATTGGTATATGGAGGATTTCACATAAGATTCTTGTTTCTCCTACGAGTCACTTACTTTGTGACTTATTGAGTTACTAGGATGTAGATCAGAACACTTTCTAGCTGATTGGATTCAGAGGTGAGTGGACTATCACCTTAGAGGATGTTTACCAAATTTTGGGATTCTGTCATCGTAGGAAGCTGGCAATTTGAAGAGTGTTAGTTTGATGGTTGAGGTTTGTAGTTGGGCTACTTACTTAGGAGATGCACATGCACACAACACTTTGTGCCAATCGGGATGTTATATTTTTTTAGTTGACACCACATCTATCTCGTACTCTGTGAAGGCCATCATTCGTATCTTGGCCTCACATTTGATCGAGACAAGGTTGGAGATAGTTCTATATTGTTGGGTTCCCATTGTTTAGAGCATCAAGATGTATGAAAGTTTTTATTCTTAGGAAGTGGAAATTTTAGGGACTAGCTATCACGATATTTACGGGGTTGTCAGGACCGGGGCTAAGTCACTTAACCATCCCACACTTGTTATGTCCTGAGCCTATGAGTAGATGATCCCCTACTAGAGGGGAGTTGGGATAGTGGATCCCAAAATGATCAGAGTATATATATGGGTGGATATGGATATAATTAATGGAACCCAATAATTAGTTTATATACTGAATTTGGCAGATACGATAATCCAACCATATAAAGATATGATAGGCTGGTGAGGTGAGAATGTGAGGAGGTGAATACATTGACTACTTGTGCCAAGAAAGTTTAGTTAGCTGACTAGAGTAACAAAGTAGAGACCCAAATAGTACACTAAGTACCTCAACAATTCATTAATTCTTATTCCAATGATCTTCCATATGTTCCTATAGTCAATAGAGGTATACAAGAATCGAGAGCTACCAATAATGGAAAGCTATAGTGGATGGCTGTTACACATGGGGTCCCAATTGGAACACCATGGGATACACTGGATCCATCTATTGTGGCAGTAGTTAGACCATGATAGATACTAAAAATTGGCTTAGTACCCACATAGAGCGAGGAGTAGGAAGAGACATTTCCAAACTTAGGGGAGGAAACAAACTACTGAGTGGCGGACCACTTTACTACTAGGCGAGGGAGGACACAAAGGAGGAGATGTTATACACCAAGGAGACGAGGAGACATTAGTGCATCTATAGTGAAAGGAGGATATTAGAGTTGAGGAGGAGTATGTACTAGATCTTGCGCCAACACTAGTTGTTGATCCAAGCTATATGAGTGGAGATCCCAAAGAGTGAAACAATTTTTTTCCTACATTTACATCTTAGACTAGATGTTAGTAAGATAATATGATTTCTTTTTTAAAAAAATATTTCTAACTCACCATTATTTATTTTCACTTTATAACTACTATATATGGATGGAAATACCTTATTCGTTGTGTGAACTAGACATTTTGTGATCCCTATAGGGAAGAGTCGGGGGCCTACTTCCTAAATTCAAACATTCGAGCACTTGTTGGTCATCACAATGACATGTTTTCTCCACTTGGCATGTTGTAGAGGAGATGATTTGAATGAGGACTAATATTTCCATTCATGAGGACAAAGAGAAGCGTGTAAAGGACACTCATGTAGTAGAGCTACCACTACTAGTCACTCACAGGGAAGTCTCATGGAAATTCACATAGATCTACACATAAAGGCTCTCGTGCTACACCAATCCATTCTCATCACATGAGTTGTAGTAAGAGCCCTTTCCATGCCACTTTTCACGAATATAGGAGGGAGGGATAATCCTAAAGGCTTTATAACTTTGAGGTAGATTATGACACATATATCTATTTTTTTGTCTTCTGTGCTCATGATTGAGCATTTTTGACCACACTTACTCTATAGCATGTCAACATTGTACATGAGAGACTAATATTATATATATACATATAGACATATTTTTTGGTTCGAATTCCTTGTAATATTTGACTATGTTATGGTTTATCTCATCTCCATAATATTGATGACATGGAATTTATGAAATTTTATGTTTTAGAATGTATGTTATGGATGATGATGTAATGTGGTTAACAAAATGATTTTGCATGACTATGTATATGATGACAGATTATGACTTATATACTTTTCTTTTCAATTAATATTTAGCATTTTTATTTCATTGGAAAAATGTGTTGAATGTGGTATGATGAAAAGATGAACTCACTCCATTCTTAACTCCACACAACTAGTAGGATGTAAGGGCTCATCACCAAAAGCTAAGAAATATGCAAGTTATATGACTTGAAGAATTTGAATGTGAATGATGACCAAGAGACAAGACTTTGAAAAATATCCAATTAGAAACTTGTAACCCAACCCTAATCAAGATAAAATAACTAGTTTAGAATGAATTTTTCTTACAAGTTTGACTAGACTTAGATTCATGGATGGCCTATTGATTGACAAAATCTAGTTTTTAGGAATGAATCTCTCTTAACATACACATATAACTCATTTTCATTGGAAATTTAAAATAATTTTTTATTTGTTTATTTTTTTGTAACTTGCAATTTATTATTACGACCCCATACGTCTTTCCTCATGCTATTAGTAAGAAGCATGGTCTCATCACTGAGGAAATAACATAGGCAAGTAAGGGAATTTCTCTCCTTTCCTAACCTCATGTTACCACTAATAATCATGGGCTCATCATCAAAGGTTAGTGGGGACGAGAAGTCATATTTCATTTATAAATGAAAGAATATTTGTGTTTATTGGGTATTTATTTATTTTAATTGACTTTGGGTTTTTATTTTAGGATGGAAGATTTTCCCCTAGCCTCAACCCCACATAACCAGTAGGATAAAAGGGATCATCACCAAAGGTTGAGATAGGAAAACAAATATTCCAGGTGAAATGTTTAGAATGTTTCTCTTATAAAGAGAGATTAGTAAGGAAAGATTCATCATTAAGAAGATTCTAGAGAAAACTATGGGTAAGAAACACCCAAATTGAGAGAAACCATGAAGAAGACTAAGCATACAAGTATTTGTAGTATGAATGTCAAAATTTTGTCTCATGAACTGAAATGATGAGATAGATTGGATAGTTCAACAATGTGTAATGGATGTTGAATAAGTATGATTAATAGTTTGTCCAATGTTTGAAAGTTTAAAAGTCACTTGAAAAGCAAATTTCTAGTTTACAATTTCACAAGATGATAATGTAAAATGACAAGGTGGTATGAATGCAATAATGTACAATGTGGAAATGTAAGTGACTATACACAAAGAAGTTTCAGGTGAAGTGAGTTGATGGATATCGAGCTCATCACCTCCCTAGGTACAAAAATGATAAGAAGGATTATTGAAGTATCCATTTTCTTGACAAGGGCCTACTACCTTGGTTTTAAAATTATAACCCTTTCCTACTATCATATTATTCTTAATATCTAGCTTTTATGTATGACCATATATTTATACGAGTCATTTGTAATTTTTTTGTATTCTTGATGTATCATGTTCATATAAGTTTGATGGAATTGGTCAACTCTTCTCCCTACGTAAGGTGTAATGATTGCATTTGGCATTTTTCATGTTATGTGGTCATATCTTATAAACACGATGAACTTTATTTCGACACATTTGTATCTAGACTAATGATAGGAATGGAATAATCCCTAGAGATTGATTTAATAGATATTGTTTTTCTTTTGAGATCCCATTCTTCTTCTACATTATTTCTATCATATATATGTCTAGAAAAAGGTCATAAACATGAAGAGAAGATAAAATAAGGAGATTACTAATTCCTTGTAGTTTGAAGGGGAGAAATATCAGTTTTCACTCTCTAAGAGTTTTACAATATTTGTTGTAGTCTTTACGGAAACAGTTTCCATAGATATGGATATACCCTTATTCGTTTTTCCACTTTGAATGTTTTTGGGTCATTGACTTCAACTCTAAGAACATTCTCACTAGTTGTGACTAATTACTTTGGGGAATTAATTTTTTAACTATTTTTCATGGAGCTCGTATTTTGAATGGACCCCTTATTTCTTCTTGAGATTATCTAGATGTATATCAAAGGGTTTAGGATCCCCTTGAGCGATGAAGAAATTTCCCAAATGGAGAAATATAACTTCTTAGAACAAGGTTGAAGGAATATTCATCATCCGGTGAATCCATGGTCTACTAAGGATCATGTTATACTTTTTTTCCTTGTTAATGATGTAAAAATATGTCAAAATAATTTTGGCTTGAGGAAGACATGAAGAACTATAGTTCCAATTAAGGTAGCTTTAAGACTGTCATACCCTCACAACATGTTTCTAGTAGAGGAAAAATTAGTCTCCCCATATCCCAACTTATGCAAGAAAGAGAAGGGAACTACATTTACAACAGCCCCATCATCAATCATAGCTCTCTTGATGAAATTTTTATAGGCCCATGATTACAAATGTAAAGAAGGATCTCCTCTTTGGGCTATTTCAGCGTTAGATGGCATTTTCTTATATCAAAGACAAACTTGGTATATTTATCACTCTGTCCTGGAGGATTTATGTTGAAGTCAATATGATTTATTTGAGCCCTAGGTAGAGGTGTAAAATTAATTAGGTGACCAAGAACATATGCATCTAGTAATACAAAATGATGCACATGGGAATTCATCAAAAAATCTAGAAACAAAATGTGAGAATAGGTCTTGTTCAAATCTGAAATCAAATCATAAGATCTTACAGGTTTTGAGACTATGGGAGTTTCATTCTATGAGAGGGAATTAGAGGGAGAAATTTTGAAATGTACTCCCTTTACTTGACTTGTTGTGTTAATTTCTAGTTCATCCTCTAACTCAACTAATCCCAAGACCTTCGTATTGTTGTTCGGGATGAGGTTAGGGTAAACTTGAGGGTTGTCAGAAGTTGATGCCTCATGGTCGTTATTCCCAAAATTATTACCCTTATTTATGTTTTGAGGATTTACTTTAACATATTTATGATTTTTAGGAAATGGGTCCCGAAAGATGCCAATGTTTACATTTTGAGGTGTGACGGGTCTTGTATAACTTGATTGTGAGGTTATTTCAAGATTGGATAAGAACATTTCCACAAATAATTACCTTTGATTCTCACAGAGTCTTTGTATGAAATTTTTGCAATCCCTATAAGATACGGTTTAAGTGACTAATAACATGGTGAAAAACACAATATATATTAGGATTGTAATATGTTGGCATTTGATTCGAATTTTGTTGTTGATTATAACCACTGTTGTAACTTTGAAACTTGTTCTTTATAACAATAATTAATTTCCCCTTCGCCATAATTTTTGTAATCATTCAGGTCCATGGGTTTTAGCATGTTGATGAGGGGATGATTGAAATTAACTCGTGTTGACATAGGAAATAGAATTAGGGATCCTTTGATGGCCTGTGTTGTTATTACTATTATTAGTGTTACCATTGTTCCTAAAACCAACATTCTTCACTTGATCAGTAAAACCATCCTTGGTAGCACCAAAATTATTATTCAAGACCTTAGACCATTGGTTATTGGCTCCATTGTTTTTATTAGGGGAAACCAATTTCCCATTGAGACCATAAGTCTTACACCCATTGTTGATAGCATCTTGGTTAATTTGAAGCATACCTTTCAACACTTCTTTGTAACTATGGAAAGGAAACTTTTAGACTTCCTCATTGGTCTCTCGATTGAGCGAGTGAAAGAAGAGATGCCAAAGTTGTATTTTTTCCATGTTAGTTGTCATTGCAGAGTAATAAAGAAATTGGTGGCATCTTTGGATGAAATGGGTGGTAGATTCATTTTGCTCCTGCCTAATATGCATAAAATAATTAATCCCCATTCTAAGAAAAATTTTCATATCAAATGCTCTAATGAATTTTTAAATAAGGTTTTAAAAGGAATGTATAGAATCTTATAGAATCTGATAATACCAATCTAGCGAAATTCCCTTAAGAGTCTTCAAAAATATTTTAGTTACCACAACATCCTAAAGAAGTAATTCTCTAATAGCAAGTAGCATAGTTTTTGATATGAGAATTTGGGTCTCCTTATCCCTTAAACTTATGAACATCGAAATGGTCATGGAATTATGACAACCCATATTATGAAATCAAGGGGCTATTTCAAATACTCAGTGTAAGTACCCATTATAAAAGATTCCACCATTGAAATTCCTTGATGAGGAGGTGGAGAAGAAGGATTTGGATAGGTTACATTGTAGGAATTGGTCGGAATGCATGGAGATCCTTGATATAATGTATAAGGAGTAGGGAAAGTATACACATCCATCTAAGGGGATTTTGAGTACATATGCAAATAAGGAGAAACAAAACTAGGATGTGTCTTTGGTGGGCATAAAACTAGGGAACATTGTATTGCTATAAGGAATGACATTTGAAAGCGTATTTCTAGAAATCCCCTATGTAGGACAAGTATGAGATAGATGAGGACCCATCTTTACTTGTGTTGGAACCCGTGAGAAGATCACCTAGATTTGATTAGACTCGATAACCTTGTTGCACATGATGTTGAATCAATTGTGCATTGGTAGGGTGTATTCCTTAATATCGATAGGATAACCCATGTCTTTCCCTATTGAATATGTTGGTTATGAAGGTTAGGAAATTTTTAGTTCTCTAATCCTCCCTAGTAAAGTAGAAATTACATCATGGGGTGAGGATTGAGTTCCTTTTTTCAGTTCTGCGGTGTGGGGTTTGGCTAGGAGGACATGTGATACCATCTTATGAATT
Source organism: Taxus wallichiana var. yunnanensis (assembly GCA_018340775.1). Taxonomy (NCBI): domain Eukaryota; kingdom Viridiplantae; phylum Streptophyta; class Pinopsida; order Cupressales; family Taxaceae; genus Taxus; species Taxus wallichiana. Next base: position 50,106,550 of record CM031239.1, read on the forward strand.
GTTCAACATTGTCATTCTTGTTTTCCTTAAAAATATGAGTTTCATGGTTTTGGTCTAAAAATTATTCTTGAACATTTCAGAGGTATGCATCTTCATCCTATCTAAGGAATGATCTATTTGGAAAAGAGGATTAGCAATTGGTGTAAAAATGTCACCTTCTATTGATTACATGTTAATGTGTTGTCTTGACAAGATTCTAGTGTAAGGTATAGTTCCACCCATAAAGTTCATGTTGTTAGAATTGGATTGAATGTATTATGTGTTTAAATTTTAATCAACCTCCTCTATTCTCACATGACTAGTGGGGTTTGAGACATATCTAAGGAGGCTTGTACATTGTTTGTGTAGTTTTTAGCCCATCCGAAAGGAAGCGATTATTATGGTTGAAAAGCGGTGTAGTATATATCAAAGAAAAATGGCCCACCAAAATCTCTACCAAAAATATTTGGGGAAGTATAAAATACCTACTGAAATAGGGAAAGAAATGGAAAGGTGAGATAGTAGAAATGAAAGATAAGGAAGTAAGAAGGAACTAATCCTTCATGTAGGGTTCACTAATTTTGTACACTTGATAATCAACACATGACTCCTAGATGCATGTGACCTCCCGAGGTCATGCCGAGACATCTAAAATGAGATGGATGGAACAACTGAAATGCATCTATAGGAGAATAAAGGACTAAGAACGGGTAGTGTGAGTTCCTATGAGCTAAGTTGGCCAAAGGGGAATTAGAGGCTATGTACGAGTAGCGTAAGTTACCTATTGTTTGATTTGGTTTTTTTGCTAAACTATGTTGAAAGGTTCATTTTAAATAATTAAGAAAAGTAAATCTATCTTGAATAAAATATAAATGTGTTTTAATCTTTTAACTAGCTAAATTCATTCCCGATTAATTATCCAAAATGAAGTAAAAATCTAATCTATTTTTCTGGAAAAGAAATGGATTGAAAGAAAATAGCTAAATAAACATTAACATTTATCTACTCTAAATTAATTAAGACAAAATGAAATCTACGAAAAAGGGAAATTGCTTCTAAAGTAAGAAAATTCTATTTCTACACTAAAATAAAATAAATATGGAATAGTTGTATGTAGCCATTCCTATGTTACTGATTAGAAAGATTAATGTAATTTAAACAAATATTTATTCCAATTTGTAGTTGTGAATTTTCTATTTCCTCTAATTACTTTACCTCAGAATCATGGGAAGAAATAAGGCTTCTCAAAAGCAATTTCTTCTTCCCCTGAGACTTCCTCGTTAAAACTATAAGTTGCATGGAAAACTAATTTTGAATATATACAACAAAAATATAGACATAGAATCTTCCTCAAATTTCTTTCCCTTACAGATCCACAAGGATAAGTAGGGAGGAAGTTTTCAATGGAAGATTTGTTCATATACATGTGAAATCTAATTGATGAAAAAATGAAAGCTACATGTAATCTAAAGTAAAGAAGTAAAAAAATTATGTGCAAAATAAATTTATCTAAATAATTTCTTAGGAAAATCCATAGGGATGAGCTGAGAAGGAAATATCAGCAGAAGCTACTTATAGGAAATAAACAACTTATAAATTCTACTTCCTTAAAAAAATCTATTGATTTAATAGCAATTTTAATTCTAGATTAAAAATATTTGAAGAAATTAAATAACATCCCCCACCTAGTTATCATTGAACTAATAGGATTCCTAAACATGGTTTATTCTTCTCTTTATCCCCTTAAATTATTTTCCGAAATGAGTCGATTGGTCTCGGGAGATGTCTTTGGTTGTGGATGAAAATTAAGAAATAAGAAGAATCTTTGGAGCAGGCCGTTGTAGGTAAACCGGTAACAAATGGAAGTAAAAGATAAAAAAGAGAATAATGAGTTATTTGTGTACTTTCTAATATGATTTAAACAGAGTAACAGTGTAATAAAAATCAATAATCTCCAACCAATGCTTTAGGAAAAATCTTGGCTTTTATATAAAAACAATAGGAAAAATTCCAACCAAATTGGCAATCAATAAATGCAAGATCATCCTAAGAAGGGTAATCAAAATTATAAGAATATTAAGGAAGGAAGCGGAGTTCCATACATATCCAAAAATATTAAAATAAAGGGAAATGGTTAAGAAATGTGTGAGAAAGACACTGAGAAGATTATAAAACACTTACCAAACTTGTAGTTTGAGTCTCGGATAAAGGCACACAGCTCTGGTTTTCATAGATGGGGGGTTATACAACTGCCATGGTGGTTATGTAACTTAAGGGAAAGACACTAAGGAAAAGGGGAGAAAATCATTTGTGAAATAATAAATTCTAAGGAACTGAGAAGCAAAGAAGAGTAAGTCACATAGGCATGTTGTAAATAAAGAAATGGGACATGGACCTCATCATCATATGGTATTTTTACCATTCCGTCAATGTAGCACCATGTAATTTTGGGTGCTTACAATATCATATAAAAACATTTTGGATAGAATTTTTAAATATGGATATGATAATGCCCACTCGAGAGAAAAGCGATAATGAAATTAATAACTACTCTCTCGAAAAGATGAGACAGAGATCATAAGGAGTCGGGGTGTAAGGGATTAATTAATGATGAATATAATGGAAAGGGAATGAATGGGTAAAATTTAGTGAGTGTCAAGAATGTGAAAGTGAGATATGAATGGATGGTATATGAGGATGAAAATTTGGTGTTGAGGAATGGAGTAACATGGGTACACAAAGGAGGAAATAAGTCAATCATCCTTGAGTGTGAGGTGAGAATGATATGGGAGGAATAAGAATAGTAAGAGTGATGATGTGTTAAGGGACTTAAATCAATGCGAGGGGAGAAAAGAGTGAGTGGACAATAGTGGTGGATGTATATTCTAAATGGAACAACTAGTTTCATGAAAAGATGAGATAAAAATTACCAAAAGTTGAGAGATAAGTTCATAGTCGATGAGGCGGATAATGGAAATGTGAAGGATGTATGAGGTATGGGGATTAGGAATGACATATATCAAATCAGTCCATGATGTCATGGGAAAATGCTATGGGATTAAAAACATAATGATGTGCTGAAGGACTAAAAATGGAGTGAGATTTGTGATCATTCTTGATGTTAAGATTGAGAGCAAGAGGAAAGTGGTAGCAATGTGAAAAAGAAATATAAGATGAAGGAAATGGAATAGAATACAAAAAAACACATGGAGATGCATGTGGAAGATGAAGTGAGATAAAAAAATGGAGGGATAAAGAAGAAAGCAAACTAGGAGGAAGTAAGGAGAAATACTAAAAGAAGAATAAGAAGAATAGATAGAGAGAATAAAGAAGATAATGAAAAAGGAGGATGAGGACCGACAAGAAAGGGATTATAAAGGAATAATAAAGGAGGAAATTAGTGGAACAAAATAGTGGAGAATGATGGCTTGAGGAAGATGAATAATTAAAAGATGAGAGAACAAAGAAAGAAAAAAAAACTAGGAGGGACAAAAAAGTATAAGTGGGGAAAGAAGATGATGAGAGAGAATGAGGGAATAGAAGATGATAGAGAAAATAAAAGTAAATAGGAGGATATAAATGAATATGGATGAAATAATATGATAGAGAATATAAAAAAGAACAAGATAGAACAAATGAGAGTGGGAAAAATTAGTGTGATCTTCCCCCGGATGTTAATAGTGAGGGTGATAAGAGATATGAAGGCAATGTAGAAAAATAAAGTGAAATTGTGATGTTCGAGAAGGATATTGGGAAATAGGTAAGTATATGAGAGGTGAGAGGTGGAGAGAACTCTAAAGGATGGAACACTACTTGGAGAAGATGACGAGAAAAGAACTCATTAAGAGAGGGGAAAGGGGATGAAGATGAGAGGGTAAGAAGGGAAGGAAAATTGTGAAAAGATAAGACCATAGAACATAGATAACAATTGTAAGGGATAATAATATGGAACATACCGCATAAAGATGCTTATGGATGATGAGGAAAGGGATGAGGAAGATGAAGAATGGAAATTGAAAAAGATGAAAGAGCGGATAAAGGATGATAATGTGAGGAGATACGTAAGCATGCGAGAGGTGGTAGTAATGAAAAGCGGTGGATAGAGGTGGACATAGGTAATAGAGTTAGTGGGAAGGGAAGAAAATGAGAAAAATGAGAGAAATGAAAGGATAGATTATGTAGGGAAAGGGATTAGAGAGTAATGATATTCAATTGAAAGTGGAAACATTAGGAATATAAAAAGAAAGAAAGAAAGAAAGGAGGAACAATGTTGGGTGTAAAAATGGTGGAGAAGCTTAAGATGAGGACACAAATGAAGATTAGGATAAAAAGAGTGTGGAGGTGAAAAATAAAAATAAAAGAGAATGAAAATAGTAAATATATTGGCAAGGAAGAATGGAAGATGGAGAGGTGAGTAGGAAAGCACAAAAATGGGTAGAGGTGGAGAGAAGGCAGAGAAGGAAAAAGAGAGTGAAAGAGGAAACAAAAGATGATAGTGAAAGAATGTTAGGGGGAGACTAAAGATAATTAGGGGTGGGGAACATGGGTGGAAATATGTGAGAATGAGAGAAGAAATAGATTGAGGATTAAGGGAGTGATGGAGGAGCCGAGGAAGAGAAAAAAGAAGGAACGATGCATGGCGAGTACCAATGGAAAGAAAATCAATAAACAAGAAATGAGTAGAATGTCGAGAGAGTGAAATGGAAATCTAAAAGAGTGAGAAATAGTTATGGAAAATAAGATAAATGAAATAAATAAAAATTTATAAAAAAATGGAAAATTAAAGGGCCAAACATTGTGATATCCTCAACATGCAAAAGAGTACTTTGGACTTCCTTTCCCTTTTCATTTCTCGGTTATGATGATAAAGGATGAGATCGATAATGCAATGTATGTGGTTATGAAACGGTTGTAGGAGGATAATGTGATGAGGAAGGATGGGATGAATGGAATATGGGAAATGTAAGTAGATGGGAAAATATAGAGCAATAAGTTGAATTGAAGGGTATCCCTTAAGGAAGAGTACTAGGTGGCGGGAATGATTAAGTAAGATTACCAAGAAGAATATGGATACGATGAAAGAGGACAAAGGAAGAGGTGATGTTTGTGAGAATGGAACACCTAATTAAAAGAGGCAAAATGAGGAAAGAATTCACTAATGTAGTGGAGGAATGGATGAGGGAAGTTATTGAGTAAAGAATATGGATTGTGAGGGGAATCCTCAAGGAGGATTCCCATGTTGTGGTGGTGATCAAGTAATATTCGCAAGATGCGAGATTAAGTATGATAATGGGGGAAGTGAAAAGATGATTAGTTGGGTGTTTTGATAAAGGGGTGGACTAGGAAATATGATAGCAAAAATGATTGGGAAAATTGAATTGTAGGAGCTATAGATTGGTGTATAGACGCAATAGGAAATACTAATAGTGAGGGGAAGCCTCAAGTTAGACTCCCAAGATGAAGAGGTGGGGCAGAAAGAAGTTTGTGGTGGAGATGGTTATGCTATGATAGAGGTGATGATGGAGTTTATAGAATGGGAAAAAAATAATAAGAGGATCTATCTCAAATATTATTCCCATGTTGTGGTGATGATCAAGTAAGATTCCCAAGCTAAATGATAAGGTGCAGAGAAGTGGGTTAAAATGGATACATAGGAGAGAAGAGAAGAGATGAAGGAAAACACTATCAAGGAAGGGAATAGGAATGATGAGAGGGAAGATTTGTGTTAAAACATATGGCTTATAGAAAGAAATTGGAAAAAGTACATGGTGGCCATGGTGGTGAATGAGGACTTGTAGTATAGTGAGCCCATTTTAAGGAGTCTCCTCAAGTAGGATTCACATGATGTAGAGGTGGTCGAATAATATTCCTAAGATGGATGCATTAACAAGATGGGGATATGAGAGGTAAATATAGGGGAGAAGGATGGTGCAAAAGTTGTTGATCATGCTTGAATATAACTACATTGTGAAAGCATCTATATTTTAATGTAACATAGAATAGGATGCACCATGATATGGAAGATCATGATGACACTATTGTAATATGCATTAGATAATATAAAATGGTAAACATTTTATAGAGAATCATGATGACATTGCATAATATGAATTCACAAGATACAATTAGTGACACATGCCACAAAAACAACATAAGTGACAAACATATAAGAGGGAACGCAAGGATATAGAAGATCAAGATTACCCCTATAATATATGCATAGATAAGAGATATATTATAATACAAGAAATACCAATTAAAAATATATACAATGTGGAAAAATAGAGAACATATGATAATAAACAAGCGAAAGCAACATGGAAAGACACGTGCTAATGTTATTTTTGTGGATTTTGTCTTCTAGTTTTTGTTGTGTTTGGTTTTTTGTTTGTTTTTTTTTTTGGTTTTGATGTTTTGTTTTTTTGTTTTTTTATTTATATTTTGTTTGTTTTGTTTATTTTATGTGGTGATGTGATTAGTGTTGCAAAGACAGTGTCAAAAATTGATGGTATAGAAAATGGAGATAAGAAAGGGATGCCCCAGTCCTTTGTAAAAAAGGTGATGGAAAAGGTCGTAACCCAATGATGGTCAAGATAATCCATGAGTGATCTAGATCATGGATGGAATGTGGGAAGGATAATGGGTATGCCATAGTAGTGGAAACCATCATGCCCCTAGTTTGGGGTGATAATAGACAATGATCCTACAATGACACCAATAACTGGTTTTCATCATGGTACTTGTATTATTATTATTATTATTATTATTATTATTATTATTATTTTCATTGCTCAGGGAGTAAAAGCATTTCAGATTCATTATTTTAATGGGTTCTTCATGTTCGATTCCATATTAGGTGGCCAATCTATAAGCTCCACTCCATAAATTGGAAATGATGACATGAGGAATGATCTAGTTAGGCTCAAATTTTCCTTTCTTCTCATGTTCCCGAGACTTATTCCTCATATTTTCCATTAGGAATAGGTCATAGAATTCAAACTCATGGGGTTGTATACACTTTTTATAACTATGACATGACTAGTTTTGATATAATTTGAGGTGATTCAATGATTTTGAATCTTTTCATCTAGTAATAATTCATGGAGTTGAGTGACATAGTAATATTCCTTAGTAACCAAGCTATGGAGGGAGATGTGAAGGGAAGGATGATCGATCTCAATGGGAATGGTGCATTTAGATCCATAAAAAAGAGAATAGGGGTTTGCCATGTGGGTGTTTGGATGGAAGTATGATAATCATATACATTGAGATATATTTGTAAATGTCAGTTCTTTCCCTATATATCCACAATATTTTCAAGGATGTAGGCAAGGTTTTTTTAGGCTTCAACTTGGCCATTACCTTAAGGGTAGTATGGGGTGGAAAAATTAGTGTTGATATGGAATTGATGATAGTGTTCCTTGATGTATTTATTTTTAAAGGACTTACCATTATAAGATAGGAGGGTGTATGTAATACCATAGAGATATATGATTTAGTTAATAATGAATTTGGAAATTGGTTTTTAATGACATAGGTAAGGGGCATAGCCTCTACCCATTTATTGACACATTCAATAACATTAATGACGTGTTTGTGTCTGTAGACACAAAATCATGCACTTGGGTATATTTCTAGGTCCTAATCATATACTACTATTCATATGATTTTCAAGTGAAAAACTAGTAATTAACTGTTGTCTTGGGTCTCTTTTCTATCTTTCTTGCTTTCTCTTTGGTCTTACACACCCTACAACCCATTCTAATTGACATACTCATCATATTGGAATACGTCCTTCACCTCACTCCTCTATTATCATGATTGGTCTTTACTGACTACCATCAGTCCACTTGTTCCAGGTTTAACCCTAGCCCTAGATAGAAACATAACCTATTATAGGAAGATGCTCACAATGGCTTAGGGTAAATGGGCATACTCGGTTGACCTAAGTCAACCGGATGTGCCAACATACCCTAAGCCATTGGAAGCTAATTCCTATCCTAAATATGCTCCTATCCAGACCTAGAGAGAAACTAAGTTCAAGTCGAGTTCCTATTGTGTGTAGATCTAGATGATCAATGTGGAAGGGTGATGCCACATGTCAACTACAATGTTGTATTCTCGAGAAGACCCAAGCCTTCTCAAAAGTACAGCCCTACAGTTGGCATGTGCCAACATCCTATAGAAACTACCTCATCAAGATGTACATACCCCCAAGGAGATTGTTAATACTTTGTTAGTTTGGATTATTTCTTGATTACAACAACCCTTCCAAACCCTAATCCAACACTCAATAAGTTCTTTCCTAAATTTTCTTCATTTAGTCCATGAAGAACTTCATTATACTTATGGTTTTTTTAATGTTTGATTTCTCAGTTAAACTACCAATTAACCAAAAAAACAACATTATCATAAGTTTCATTTAAAAAGTACCATAACTTTTAGAAAGGTTCAACGTCCAAATATATCCAATTAAAGTAGACTTCATACAAAATGAAGTCTAATAAATTGTAATCATATTTCCAAACCTTTTTGGTTTATATTCAATTAAGAAAGAGAAAGAGTCTTTCTCTACATGTTTAAGTGTTAGGGTATATCCTACCCAATATCCATATTTCTTAATGTATGTTCATCACACATTACATTACTATGTTAAATAGTTTAGATAAAGAACATCATATTCTACAACTTAACAAGCTGCATCTTAATTAGGGAAATTGAACTAAATCCCTTTATCCAACTTATCAAAGGATAACCAATTAAGCATATAAATAATATGAAGAATATCAACAAGATAGAAATCCATCTCTTTCATACAAGTACAAGATAATTTACACAACCAATACAAGTAAATTCTCAACTTTCAATTCATCTTTATAACTTATACATTTACAAGACTTATGCATTTTAGGCATACTGCATAACAACCACCTTCATTCTAAAAAGAATACAACTTTTCTTTTTCAATACAATCTCAAGAATGAATCAAAATTCTTCACAAAGAATCAGACTTAAATCAGCCAATGCATCATATAAGTTTTGCCTTCTTTTATCACTTACGAAGTCCATCTGCAAAAATTGCTAGCATGGGTCAGTTCCATGAACTGAGCATGATAAGCACTAAGCCTTAAAATGAAGTGCATTCCACTAATTGTTCCATTAAAACAACTCTGCTTTAATGAAACAATTAATATATCATACATATCATATAGTAATAACAATCAGAAAAGAAGTACATTAACCAATCTAAATTCACTTCTAAGAGAAGAACAAAATATAATCCACAACATCTACCTCACAAAATTAAAGTTTAATTGATCCTATCAATTACCTTTAAACAAACAACAGATCATAACATCTATTGTTCCCAATTCTATCATAATGGAATACAACATTTAACTTTACTATAAGACAAAGAAAGGGTTTACAACATAGTTCTCATTAGGATGATTCATCTAGCTCCTAAGCAAGGAAGAAGAATATCCATTCCAAACTATGCTCAACACAAAAATCTGAAAACAAAAACAGTTCATAACATGAATTTAACTATTTCATTTAAAGGACAACTACCTTTAAATACAACATTTAAGATTTTAAATCAGAACAAAATCCCATATCAATCTAAGAAGGAATATAGAATTTAAATAGTCTTCCAACAAGATTATATTTTCTGTTCAACAAAACCAAAACATCAAATCTCTTCCTACATCACTTCAACAAATGATATGAACAAGGAAGACTAAACAATTATAATAAATCTCCATTTCACAAGAGAACTAATAACATAAGGGTTCAATCAAATGAACTAATCCCTACAGTTAGAAAAGGAATCTTATCAAAATTTGATTCAATCCTTAATTTATTTCTCTAAACTTAACAACAAAATTCCCTTTTCTAATCCAAACAATAAGCTCATACACTAGTTCCCAAAGAGAGAACAAAACCAACTCATTGCAAAGAAAATACTACAAGTCCCCTTACAATCCTTATCATTAAAAGCATGAGTTCCAATTTTAGTTCAGACAACATAAAAGTAAAGTTCTAAAAAAACAACACACTATCCCTAAGGGTTCTCAATTTCCTTTTTCTTTTAAAAGACTCAAGTATTCACTTATTGATCCCAACAAGATTAGAAAACTAAAACCTTAAACTAAACCAGTTCAAGAGTATCCTCGAACTCAAAACTAAGTTCCTTTAAAATGCCTCCACAACATTGTACTTAAGAGTAGGTGGTTCATAATTCTTTTAGAACTATAAAAAAAAATCAAACTGAACAGAGTTAAGTATTCCTTCCACTACAATTTCTAAGCACTGGTACAAAACTCGTTTTAAAAAGAAATTCCAAATCCTACTATCAAACGAAAAGTTTTCAATTAAATCTCCAAGAGATATTCAAATAGCTCAGTCATACTACTTCCCCATATTTTCTTTGAGTAAGTAGTTTGAATTAAAAGAGTTATAAGCTTTCAACTTGAATGCAATATAAAACCAACTCACAAATACCATAACAGAACCAACACATCATTCAAGCTATAAATTCCAAACACTAAGTACCAAATTACATGTACAATGTCGAATCACAAAATCTCAAACATGAGCACAGATATATACAAATATCATGATACAAGAAAAATATAATACGAACAACCTTAACCATTTTATAGCATAACCAAGAAACCCTATTTCCAACTCAAAATGAAACACAAGTTTCTCACAGAAGAGTTCAAAACCATTCAAGTGGATATTCTCAGGTTCAGGGTAACCATAAGTTCCCATTCCAGTTTGTATTTCAAACAAAGAAAACTCATACCAGCTCAAAATGAAACATGAGCTTCTAACCAGAGTTCAAAACTATTCACGTAATAAAATATGAGTGTTGTGTACATTATGAACTTCCATTAACAGTCCAGAATAACACAAGAATAAACACGAGTACAAAGGTACATACGGACTTCAAACAATAGTCCAGATTACTCGAGAATCCAAACATGGTTTCAAAGTAACAAGAACCTCCAACACAAATTCTTATCAAAACACTAACCCCAAATCAAGCTTTAACTAAACACAACTCGAATACAAGCTCAAATGAAACACGAGCTCAAATACAAGTTCAAGCTCAAACAAAACACGAACCCGAATACAAGACTCCAATGAAATACGAGTTCAAATACAAGCTCAAGCTCAAACAAACACGAGCTAAAATATAAGCTCAAGCTCAACAAAACACGAGCTCCAATGAAAGATCAGATGGGACTCAAGGTTCCCAAAAACTTAGAACCAAGTAAACAATGACGAAGGTCAGTCATAAACACAACTCTTCAAATACCAGTTCAAGAAATGACAAGCAGAGCCACAGAAACAAGTTTCTCATGCATGCTTCATTATTTAACCCATACAAAGAAAGTTTCCAAGACATACACTAATTTTTCCATGGATTCATACCCAAATTTACTAGAGATTACAAAACCCAACAAGCAAATAACCAGATAAAACATGCAAGCCAAGAATCTCATAAGAGCAAAGTCATTTTAATGAAACATTTAGAAGAAAGCAAGAGATCTTAATGGTTAGAGCCTATCATGCCTGATAGCACTTTTGCCAAATCAAGGAGACTTCTAGATGAGCTTTCAACTCCTTTTCTCCTCCACGAAAGATCAACCAACCAACAAATTTCCTCAGAATGCCTCATATACCTTCCCATGATCGAAAATAGACCAGGTGAGTTAAAAATAGCAATGAAGTGAAATTCAAACTGCTGGTTCAAAGAACCAGTTTGCTCCATGTAGAGAAAAATCTGAAAAATCATGCAAAAACCAACAACCTCCCACAAACCCACCTTCCAAGTTTCCAAGATGGTTTGTGAACAAAACCCGAGGCCAATTAATTTCATTAATTCCAATTTTCCCACTTATCTCTCCTTTCCACCACCTCCCAAATCTAGCAAATGCCAATTCCCATTTAACATGCAATTCCATCTTTAGTGGAGCTTCCACATAAGCCTCCACCAAGTCAACTAGCCCCTACCAAACTGGCAGTACTTAATGCCTTTAAGAACCTTATCAACAAATTCAATGCCATTGGAACCATCACCATAGAGGCATGCGACCCTTTTAGGTTCCCATTTAAATAGCTTAGGATAGATCCCTTAAAACTTAGGTTAGTTTAGGAATAATTACCTTAGGCCTTAACACATTACCTTAGGTAATTCCAACATTAGGTTAGATTAATTCATAGCCTTTTAGTTTTAGGCAATAGGTTAGATCATCTCATAACCTTATAGCATTAGGTTTTAGGTTAATTTAGATAGCCTAGCAACCTTTCCATATTCCCTTAGCACAAGGCTTAGGTTTGGATGCCAACCCAACAAAGTAGAATAGGAAGCTTAGGTTAGAATAAAAATTCAATTAAGTAACATAGCTAGGTAGTAAATATTCTTACCCAGCTTAGGATTCCATAGGATAATCCTTTAGTTTTAGGATTCTGAATCCTTCCTATGTCATGAATAGGTTGTATTTCATTTACGTCAGCAATGTACTACCAAGATCGATCTTCAAGGACCTAAGCACAACATACAACTGAATGGAAACACGTTCACACAAGATTAAAGAACTTGTAATAACAAATTTCAGTCCACCATGTCCCTCAATTATGGAATGTCAATTTACCATTCATTCAACTGAGAAGGTTTAAAACATTCCTTGGATCACTGAAATTGATCCAAGGATGAGTCAGATAAAGAGATAAGTTTGCAACTCTTAAACCAGATTGCAACTCACCTACAAGAAGTGAAAAATGGATTCAAGGAAGCCATTCCATTCTAGTCTAATGATCTTAAGAATAGAAAATATTTATCCATATCAAGCATGATCTCCAACAATCAAAAGAACACATCTTTAGAAGAAAATCACATGTCAACACTTGAAATGCAAAAGAGGAATATAACAATTGTCGAGGGTGTTACATGCTTCCCTCCTAAAAAGAATCATCATCCCGATGATTACCTCATTTTAACAATTTACATCAAGGACAATCAATTCATTCACTTCTCTTACCATAAGTCAAATATATCAAAACCTTATAGTTCCAGAAATCAACATTAAATAGTTATTTATTCAATTCATATAAATATCTACCCAAAACTGGCATACTTATTGTCATATAAAGAAGAAAATCATAAAAAAAAAATTAACAATCTACAGAATCAATTCTATTCAAATAGATATGGAAAAGAAGTTTTCATATCCTCTAGGTTTTCCCAAGTTGCACTATCTTCATTAAACTGGTCCCACTGGACTTTACATTGACTTATTTCTCAATTTCTCAAATGCAACTTGGTGAGTTTCAAGCACTCGTATGGGTTTAACCATGATTATTCCTGGTCCTAGACCTGCAAGGAATTCCAATTTAACATGTGTGATAAATCTGAAAATGTATTTCTTAAGCAAAGAAATATGGAAAACATCATGCATTCATGACAAAGTAGGAGGTAATGCTAAATGATAAGCTACAGGGTTGATTACTTCAACTATCTCAAAAGGTCCCACATAACGAGGTGATAACTTGGCAGCCTTGCCAAAAGTTATAGAACTCTTTTTCGGTTTAACCCGAAGAAAGACTTTCTCACCAAGTTCAAATTTCCTATCAACCCTCTTTAAGTCAACATAACTCTTTTTCCTATCTGCTTTGCTTCTTTCAAGCATTCACGAATCAATTTAACTTGTTGTTCCATTTCAGTAAGAATTTCAGGTCCAATTACCTCTCTATCCTCTATGCTATCCCAACTAACAGGGGTTCTACATTTTCTTCCATATAATGCCTCAAAAGGTGCCATCTTAAGAGAAGCATGATATGTATTATTGTATGTGAATTCAACTAATGGAAGATACTCTTCCCACTTATACTATTGATCCATGCAATACATTCATAACATATCTTCCAAAACTTGATTTACTCTTTTAGTCTACCCATCTATTTCTGGATGATACATGAGAACTGAAATTTAGCTTAGTTCCTAGAGCTACATTAAGCATTTTCCAAAATCTTGACATCATTCTAGGATCTCTATCTGAAATGATTAACTCAGGTACTCCATGTAATCTGAAAATTTCATGTACAAATCTTCTTGCCAAAATAGGAGAATCATCCTTCAGATTTCTAGCAATAAAATGTGCTACCTTTGTTAGTTTATCCACAACTACTAATATAACATCATGCTTATTTCTTGACATAGGTAACCCTTGTACAAAATCCATGCTTATTACCTACCATTTGTATGGTATGCTATGAGGATACAACAAACCGGCTTTGGGTGCATATGTTCCGCCTTAACATGTTGGCACTCAAGACAATGTGTCACAAAGTTTAGAACATCCTTTTTCATTCCTTTCTAGAAATATTGTTGTTTTATATCAGCAAGCATTTTTGTAATGCTAGGTGTGTAGAAAAAAAGGTGAATTATGAAATTCTACTAACAATTTCTTTCTCAAATTATTTAGCAAAGGTACATAGACTCTATGTTTTCAAATCATAAGATTCCTTCTTTATTATCAAAGCAAAAAACCTTTATACCTCAAATCATTTGAATCTATAGCAAGTGCTACTTTTACTTGTGAGAGAGTAAGAATCAGATTCCATAACACTTTTTACTTCATCCTTAAACTGAGTTCTTAACATTATAAGAGTAGAAATGTGCTTCCTATGACTTAGAGCATCAACCACTCTATTTTCTTTACCCTTTATATAACTGATGTCAAAATCATATTGAGACAAAAAATCCAACCACCTTCATTGTCTTGCATTAAGATTTGGCTGAGTGAAGATATACTTCAGTCCAAGGTGATCAGTTTTCAATTCAAAAGGCTTACCAAGAAGGTAATGCCTCCAAACTTGTAGTGCATGAACAATGACAACAAGCTCTAAATCATGTGGAGCATAATTCAACTCATGTAACATATTTTTAATTTCCTTAAACTTTTTCAATTATATGACTATGACATGACCACTTTGTAAAAAAAATCCCTCCTATCTTTCACTGATGCATCATTTTACCCACCAAAAATCCATTAGGATCATGTACTGCAGAAGAATAGGTGCTGAAGTTAACTTTGTTCCTTCAAGGTTTTAAATGTAATTTCACATTTCTCACTCCAAACAAACTTTTATCTTTCTTCGTAAGGAAGTTATTGGTGTAATCTTAGAAAAATCTTTTACAAATTTCCTATAAGAGCTAAAAGTCCCATGAAGCTTCTAACTTCATGTACATTCTTTAGTGACCATTCTGTATTATAGCTATAATTTTTAAGAATCTACATCAATCCCATATTTACTTATAACATGACCCAAATAGTGGACTTATTAGTGTCATAGAAAGAACATTTGACAGCTTAACTAAACAACAAATTTTTTCTAATTTCAATTTCCAAAACTATTTTCAAATGCTCATGATGCTCCTCAATGCTTTTAGAATATATGAGAATGTCATCCAAGAATACAAGCACAAACTTGTCCAAGTATTCTTGAAAGATATTATTCATTAAGTTCATAAAATTTGTAGGTGCATTCAATCCAAAAAAGGTAAAACCGTGAACTCATAATGTCCATACCTTGTTCTAAAAGTTGTTTTATGAATATCCTCATCCTTAATTCATAGTTGATGATATCCAAATCAAAGATCTATCTTGGAATATACCGATGCTCCATGCATCTGATCAAATAAATCATCAATCCTAGGGAGTGGATATCTATTCTTGATTGTTTCCTTGTTTAACATTCTGTAATCAATGCACAATCTAAGTGTTCCATCTTTCTTTTTCACAAAAATTATGGGTGCTCCCCAAGGTGAAACACTTGGTCTAATCAAACCTTGAGACAAAATTTCATGCAACTGAGCCTTAAGCTCTACTAATTCTATAGTAGTCATTCGATACGGTGCTTTAGAAATAGGTTCAGTTCCAGGCTTGATCTCAATCATGAAATCAAATTCCCTTTTGGGTGGAAGACCTGAAAATTCTTCCGAAATACATCACTGAAAGTCTCATAACAACGGATATCATTCCATAATATCACTGCTCTCTTCTGTTGATTCAATAATTTTTACTACATATAAGGTACATCCTTTATTTTTGGCCTTTTTAAGTTGCATAGCTGACAATTTTCTAACAAAAATCTCACGTTTCACACCTTGAATCTCTGTTGTTTTCTACAGGTCGTCTAAACAACTAATGTGTTTTTCAAAATAGTCCACTTTAGCCTTATGTTCTACTAACCAATTAACACCTATGATTACATCATAAGACCCCAAGGGTGCAACATAAAGATCAACCTCAGTGGAAAAGTTAGGTAAGTCAAGGATTGCTCCAAAAAGACACATACTAACCGTATGAACAACATTATTCCCATACTATACAGTCCATGTTTTATCCATGTTTCTAGCTTTTCTTTTTAATTTTGATGCTAATTTACTAGAAATAAAACATTCAGTAGCTCCGGTATAAAAAATAATAGTTATTGGTAAGCCAAATAACTTACCCGAACTTCTATGGGTGTGGCTTGTTTCTCAGCTACTTGTCAGCTACTAAATGTATATGTATCTTGTGCTGCTGATTATGATCATCCTTCTTCAAAGGACATTGATTTGTGTAATGATCTTTTCCACAGTTATAACAACCTCCTATAGGTCCCTTCCTAGGCTCAAGTTTATTTCCAGCCTTAGAGTTATCATTCTGACCCCATAGGACTTTTGTCCATTATTATTGTTCTTGGAAAAGTTGTTCCATGCATTACCAACAAACTTGTTTGTTGCTACTTTCTTATTTGTATCAGATGAAAACTTACTTTTCATTCCAAATTTCTTCCATGGTCCTTTCTTGGGTGCAAGAGATGATGAAGAGGAGTTGGGATTCTTCTTCCTTACTTCCTCCTTGTGAGCAGAAATTGCCTTTAATTTTTGTTCCTACCTTATGGATTTTTCAACAACCCCTTCCATCGTGGTTGGGCTGTGAACATCCACCTCTCCCCCTATAATGGGATTCAATCCCATGATGAATTTCCATATCCTAAACTTCTCATCAGTTTGGTACTGAGGCACATACTTAAGGAGTTTTGTAAATCACTCCCAATACTCAGTTATAGTTAGCTTTCCTTGAGCTAAGTTCTGAAATTCAGTCATTTTCTAATCATAGTAGAGTTGTGGCAGCCATCGTTGCCTAAAGTAACCTTTAAATTGGTCCCATGTGATATTAGATTCATCAATGTTCAACTCAACCTTGTGGTTGTCCCACCATGAAGATGCTTCATGAGAAAGTTGATATGCTCCCCATATCACCTTTGTTTCTTCTAAGAAATTTCTTATTGCAAAGTATTTCTCCATTTCACTGAGCCAGTTCTCAGCCCCATCTCCTAATGTGGTGCCATCAAACTTGGGTGGACTTATCCTTTTTATGTCATTAGTGAGTTCTACTACTAGCCTAGCCTTTTTGTTCTCAGGCTGAACATGTATGTTAACATTGTTATTATCAACACCCACATTGGCGTTGTCCCCTAGAGGTGGCTGATTATTGTTATCAACTTCTTCTTCCTCCTCATTACCCATTACTTGTTGTTCAAGCATAGCCAAATGATCTCTTGTGTCCAATAGGGCAGCAAGGATCTCATCAAGTTTTGGGTAGTTGCTTACTCCTTCCTCAGGTGGAGGGTTATTTGCAACATTTCCTCTTGTTCTCACCATTTTCTATTACAAGAAAATTTAAGTTTCATCAGATTATGGACACAATAGGTCCAAGAGCTGCAACCTTCAACTCTGATACCAAGATGTAACATTCCCATTTTAAGACTTTAGAAACAAGGGAATTTTTTTATATATGTTCACTATTCTAAATAAAACATTATTTAGAACACACATTCAATGCCAATCAATCTCATGACAGATAAACCATATGCAGCTATGAATGACTCGGTGATACACCGATCTATTCATTCCATGACTCGGTTACCTACCAATCTATTCATGTTTAACTTCAGTATTAAATACTTGTTGTATACTACGTATACTTGGTTTTCTTACCCTATTCTGTAGTACTTGAGTGATCTGTTTAAAGAACCTATCTGAATATTTGTTACCAATATTCATCTGACATCACATTACTTTAAACTTGGTGACATAGGACAATGCAACCAACATTAGCTTGTGATACTTTGGCCAAATATTTATAACATACTGTGTATGTCACTATTCCTAGATGACATACTCATCATATTGGAATACATCCTTCACCTCACTCCTCTATTATCATGATTGGTCTTTACTAACTACCGTCAGTCCACTTGTTCTAGGTTTAACCCTAGCCCTAGATAGAAACATAACCTATTATAGGAAGACACTCACAATGGCTTAGGGTAAATGGGCATACTCGGTTGACCTAAGTCAATTGGATGTGCCAACATACCCTGAGCCATTGGAAGCTAATTCCTATCCTAAATATGCTCCTATCCTGACCTAGAGAGAAACTAAGTTCAAGTCCAGTTCCTATTGTGTGTAGATCTAGATGATCAATGCGGAAGGGTGATGCCACATGTCAACTACAATGTTGTATTCTCGAGAAGACCCAAGCCTTCTCAAAGTACATCCCTATAGTAGTTGCATGTGCCAACATCCTATAAAAACTACCTCATCAAGATGTACATACCCCAAGGAGATTGTTAATACATTGTTAGTTTGGATTATTTCTTGATTACAACAACCCTGCCAAACCCTAATCCAACACTCAATAAGTTCTTTCCTAAATTTTCTTCATTTAGTCCATGAAGAACTTCATTATACTTATGGTTTTTTTAATGTTTGATTTCTCAGTTAAACTTCCAATTAACCACAACAAAACAACGTTATCATAAGTTTCATTTAAAAGTACAATAACTTTTAGAAAGGTTCAACATCCGAATATATCCAATTAAAGTAGACTTCATACAAAATGAAGTCTAATAAATTGTAATCATATTTCCAAACCTTTTTGGTTTATATTCAATTAAGAAAGAGAAAGAGTCTTTCTCTACATGTTTAAGTGTTAGGGTATATCCTACCCAATATCCATATTTCTTAATGTATGTTCATCACACATTACATTACTATGTTAAATAGTTTAGATAAAGAACATCATATTCTGCAACTTAACAAGTTGCATCTTAATTAGGGAAATTGAACTAAATCCCTTTATCCAACTTATCAAAGGATAACCAATTAAGCATATAAATAATATGAAGAATATCAACAAGATAGAAATCCATCTCTTTCATACAAGTACAAGATAATTTACACAACCAATACAAGTAAATTCTCAACTTTCAATTCATCTTTATAACTTATACATTTACAAGACTTATGCATTTTAGGCATACTACATAACAACCACCTTCATTCTAAAAAAGAATACTACTTTTATTTTTCAATACAATCTCAAGAATGAATCAGAATTCTTCACAAAGAATCGACTTAAATCAGCCAATGCATCATATAAGTTTTGCCTTCTTTTTATCACTTACGAAGTCCATCTGCAAAAATTGCTAGCATGGGTCAGTTCCATGAACTGAGCATGATAAGCACTAAGCCTTAAAATGAAGTGCATTCCACTAATTGTTCCATTAAAACAACTCTTCTTTAATGAAACAATTAATATATCATACATATCAGTAAGTAATAACAATCAGAAAAGAAGTACATTAACCAATCTAAATTCACTTCTAAGAGAAGAACAAATATAATCCACAACATCTGCCTCACAAAATTAAAGTTTAATTGATCCTATCAATTACCTTTAAACAAACAATAGATCATAACATCCTATTGTTCCCAATTCTATCATAATGGAATACAACATTTAACTTTACTATAAGACAAAGAAAGGGTTTACAACATAGTTCTCATTAGGATGATTCATCTAGCTCCTAAGCATGGAAGAAGAATATTCATTCCAAACTATGCTCAACAAAAAAATATCTGAAAATAGAAACAGGTTCATAACATGAATTTAACTATTTCATTTAAAGGACAACTACCTTTAAATACAACATTTAAGATTTTAAACATAACAGAAATCCCATATCAATCTAAGAAGGAATATAGAATTTAAATAGTCTACGCCAACAAGATTATATTTTCTGTTCAACAAAACCGAAACATCAAATCTCTTCCTACATCACTTCAACAAATGATATGAACAAGGAAGACTAAACAATTATAATAAATCTCCATTTCACAAGAGAACTAATAACATAAGGGTTCAATCAAATGAACTAATCCCTACAAGTTAGAAAAGGAATCTTATCAGAATTTGATTCAATCCTTAATTTATTTCTCTAAACTTAACAAAAAATTCCCTTTCTAATCCAAACAATAAGCTCATACACTAGTTCCCAAAGAGAGAACAAAACCAACTCATTGTAAAGAAAACATACTGCAAGTCCCCTTACAATCCTTATCATTAAAAAGCATGAGTTCCAATTTCAGTTCAGAACAACATAAACAAAAGTTCTAAAACAACATTGTCCCTAAGGGTTCTCAATTTCCTTTTTCTTTTAAAAGACTCAAGTATTCACTTATTGATCCCAACAAGATTAGAAAACCCAAACCTTAAACTAAACCAGTTCAGGAGTATCCTCAACTCAAAACTGAAGTTCCTTTAAAATGCCTCCACAACATTGTACTTAAGAGTAGGTGGTTCATAATTCTTTTAGAACTATAAAACAAAATCAAACTAAATAGATTTAAGTATTCCTTCCACTACAATTTCTAAGCACTGGTACAAACTCATTTTAAAAGAAATTCCAAATCCTACTATCAAATGAAAGTTTCCAGTTAAATCTCCAAGAGATATTCAAACAACTCAGTCATACTACTTCCCCATATTTTCTTTGAGTAAGCAGTTTGAATTAAAAGAGTTATAAGCTTTCAACTTGAATGCAATATAAAACCAACTCACAAATACTGAATAAAAAACCAACACATCGTTCAAGCTATAAATTCCAAACACTAAGTACCAAATTACATGTACAGTGTCGAATCACAAAATCTCAAACATGAGCACAGATATATACAAATATCATGATACAAGACAAAATATAATACGAACAACCTTAACCATTTTATAACATAACTAAGAAACCCTATTTCCAACTCAAAATGAAACACAAGTTTCTCACATAAGAGTTCAAATCCATTCAAGTGGATATTCTCAGGTTCAGGGTAACCATAAGTTCCCATTCCAGTTTGTATTTCAAACAAAGAAAACTCATACCAGCTCAAAACAAAACACGAGCTTCTAACCAGAGTTCAGAACTATTCACGTAATAAAATATGAGTGTTTTGTACATTATGAACTCCATTAACAATTCTAGAATAACACAAGAATAAACATGAGTACAGAGGTACATACGGACTTCAAACAACAGTCCAAGATTACTCGAGAATCCAAACATGGTTTCAAAGTAACAAGAACCTCCAACACAAATTCTTATCAAAACACTAACCCCGAATCAAGCTTTAACTAAACACGAACTCAAATACAGGCTCAAACAAACACGAGCTCAAATACAAGTTCAAGCTCAAACAAAACACGAACCCAAATACAGGCTCCAACGAAATACGAGTTCAAATACAAGCTCAAGCTCAAACAAACATGAGCTAAAATATAAGCTCAAGCTCAACAAAACACGAGCTCCAATGAAAGATCAGACGGGACTCAAGGTTCCCAAAAACTCATAACCAAGTAAACAATGATGAAGGTCAGTCATAAACACAACTCTTCGAATACCGGTTCAAGAAATGACAAGCAGAGCCACAAAAACAAGTTTCTCATGCATGCTTCATTATTTAACCCATACAAAGAAAGTTTCCAAGACATACACTAATTTTTCCATGGATTCATACCCAAATTTACTAGAGATTACAAAACCCAACAAGCAAATAACTAGATAAAACATGCAAGCCAAGAATCTCATAAGAGCAGAGTCATTTTAATGAAACATTTAGAAGAAAGCAAGAGATCTTAATGGTTAGAGCCTATCATGCCTGATAGCACTTCTACCAAATCAAGGAGACTTCTAGATGAGCTTCCAACTCCTTTTCTCCTCCATGAAAGATCAACCAACCAACAACTTTCCTCAAATGCCTCATATACCTTCCCATGATCGAAAATAGACCAGGTGAGTTAAAAATAGCAATGAAGTGAAAGTCAAACTGCTGGTTCGAAGAACCAGTTTGCTCCATGCAAAGAAAAATCTGAAAAGCATGCAAAAACCAACAACCTCCCACAAACCCACCTTCCAAGTTTCCAAGATGGTTTGTGAACAAAACCCAGGCCAATTAATTTCATTAATTCCAATTTTCCCACTTATCTCTCCTTTCCACCACCTCCCAAATCTGGCGAATGCCAATTCCCATTTAACATGCAATTCCATCTTTAGTGGAGCTTCCACATAAGCCTCCACCAAGTCAACTAGCCCCTACCAAACTAGCAGTTAATGCCTTTAAGAACCTTATCAACAATTCAATGCCATTGGAACCATCACCTTAGAGGCATGCATGACCCTTTTAGGTTCCCATTAAAATAGCTTAGGATAGATCCTTAAACTTAGGTTAGTTTAGGAATAATTACCTTAGGCCTTAACACATTACCTTAGGTAATTCCAACATTAGGTTAGATTAATTCATACCTTTTAGTTTTAGGCATAGGTTAGATTATCTCATAACCTTATAGCATTAGGTTTTAGGTTAATTTAGATAGCCTACTAAAACCTTTCCATATTCCCTTAGCACAAGGCTTAGGTTTGGATGCCAACCCAACAAAGTAGAATAGGAAGCTTAGGTTAGAATAAAAATTCAATTAAGTAACATAGCTAGGTAGTAAATATTCTTACCCAGCTTAGGATTCCATAGGATAATCCTTTAGTTTTAGGATTTTGAATCCTTCCTATGTCATGAGTAGGTTGTATTTCATTTACATCAGCAATGTACTGCCAAGATCGATCTTCAAGGACCTAAGCACAACATACAACTAAATGGAAACACGTTCACACAAGATTAAAGAACTTGTAATAACAAATTTCAGTCCACCATGT
The DNA here is from genome assembly GCA_018340775.1 of Taxus wallichiana var. yunnanensis. Taxonomy (NCBI): domain Eukaryota; kingdom Viridiplantae; phylum Streptophyta; class Pinopsida; order Cupressales; family Taxaceae; genus Taxus; species Taxus wallichiana. The sequence goes on from CM031239.1 coordinate 50,129,635, forward strand.
CCCTCAATTATGGAATGTCAATTTACCATTCATTCAATTGAGAAGGTTTAAAACATTCCTTGGATCACTGAAATTGATCCAAGGATGAGTCAGATAAAGAGATATGTTTGCAACTCTTAAACCAGATTGCAACTCACCTACAAGAAGTGAAAAATGGATTCAAGGAAGCCATTCCATTCTAGTCTAATGATCTTAAGAATAGAAAATATTTATCCATATCCAACATGATCTCCAACAATCAAAAGAACACATCTTTAGAAGAAAATCACATGTCAACACTTGAAATGCAAAAGAGGAATATAATAATTATCGAGGGTGTTACATAGGGTGTGCTTAGGAAGGTTTGAATCAGGACTTAGCCGTTTTGAATTTTAAGGATAAGTATAGACATGGAGTAAAATGCATGTTTTTAGAATACTTAAGGATTACGAAAAGGATATTTTGGACGAGTAGAAGATCAAGCACCATATAGAGTTTTGGAGCTAATAATAGGATTATATTATTGTTATATTATTAGATAATCTATTATTAGTGAGATTACATGCTCTCGTATTTATTATGTAAAGGCACATGGCTATTATTAGGATGTATTCTATTTTTGAAAGGTGCATGGGAGGTAAAGGGAAAGTCCCCACACCTATGAGTATGTATTGATTTGCACAATTTAAAGTTTGCTGAGTTCTATGTTTTGGTAGAGTTATGATACACTTTTATGGGCACACATGACTCATGGTGAATTTATTATGTATGTAACAACTTATGTGTTTTAATATATATATATATATATATATATATATATATATATATATATATAATGGATCTTTGTGACTAGATATTGATTGTAGACACATATGTTATTGGTTAATGTATGGTAAAGTTTATATTGGTTCTTGTTTAATTGTTTTTTCTTATGGTTAAGATATTGATCTGGTTTAAGCACTACAATATATTTGGTTAACTATTATGGATCTAGAATATTATTTTAATCATGCTAACTACTTGAACAAGCTTATATAAAAGAGGGACTGGCAATCGCATGCTTTGGGTGAGCACTCAGTTCAAGCTAAGTGATCTATAAGCATACCTTGGGATTTTGGTGGTAAAATCTAGGCTACATTGATTTTATCTTTTAGGGCCGTGGACACTAACAACTAGGAACCCTTGTCCTTCTAGGTTCCCCGACCTCTTTCTAATTTATTCAATATTTCTAGGAATCTTTTATCTTTTAGGCATCTAATTTTCTTATGGATCAACCTTATAGTTGTTAATTACAAAATTCAACCAAGAAAATCATATAAATACAAATATATGTGGCCATAATAAAGGACCAAGCTCTAAGCATCTATTATCATTACCTAAGGTTGCATCCAAAGGCATCTAAGAGCATCAAATGCATCCATATAACACTCATACAAGGGAAAAGAGACTACATTTTATGCATACACACATAGGAAGGGAAGTTCATTTTTCCATCCACACATCTACTTACATTGGTACATCTAGATATTTCCCACTATCACATGCACTTGCACAAGAGATTCCTAGGGAAAAATTCTATTACACACACACAAGAACTACATGGAGTCTAAGATGTAGTGTAACACTTGGTTGTAATCTCATTGAGTTGGGTGACCACCATGGTTAGTCCAAATCCCCATATTGCATCTTTTCTTTTTTGGATTTGATGTAGTTTGAGGATTTTGTAGGTCATATTTTCTTTATAGGTTGCATATGAATTATGTGATCATCCAAAGACATACAAGAGATAAATAATGAGTATTAACTACAAACTTAGAACACAAAATTTTTAGGTTCCAACCATTTTTGTAGTCATAGGTTCTTAACAGAGGACTCCAACACTTAGGCATCATTGATGTAGTCCAGGCTCATTCGGATAATCTATATTTTATTGGGCATAATTGTGATGATATTAACTTCTTTTTATTATTTTCTTAAATCTACACAATCTCAACATTAGGTGCCAATAAACTAAGTCCTCCACTCTCTTTCTTGTACCTAGGGTTTAGCATTTATTATCTATTTTTCTTGTATCATCTTAAATATAACATCTATTTATCATAGTTTACATCTCTACAATTAGGGTTATAGAAAAAATTTATTTTTGTTAAATCATTTGGTGAACCCACATTTGAACACTCTTAGATCCTCACTTTTCTTCTTATATCCAATCTTCTTTCATGGCTCCTAAGATCCCTCAAATTATTTTTTCATGATTTACTTCAAACACATCCACCTTACAAAGATATTATTAAAAAATCCTAGACACAATGTATCTCCTAGAAATATTATTACTTCATAAGTAAGTTCCATCTTCTATCTTCTTTTCGATGAATCTATTAGTCCTAATGTAAATCAATCCATTTTCAAATCAATTCAAGATTTACATTATTTATTTCAAGATAAAATTCAGGCTATGAAATCCATGATCACATCTCTCACTAATGAAATTCAACCTCTTAAGGCTATTTCTCTATCTAATGATATTTACTCTTCTACATCTCATCCTCATTCTATGTCTTCTACATGTGCTCATATTAGTGAACCCTAAGTCTTACTACTACCCACACCTCTCAAGTTTGATTCAAATGCTAAGAAACAATATATTATTCCTCAAATCCTCATTCATCAATTGATCAACTTTCCATATATTCATTACTATCCTCCTTATTATCTTGCACAATATCAAGGTCATCCACATTATAAATATCATTGAATTAATAGACATAACGACAATGATTTTTATGCTCTAAAATGACAAATTGGCCAACTTAAGAATTATGGTCTCATTTAATTTTATACAAAAATTATAAATGTCCATAGCCAATTGTTGCATCCCATTGGGTTCCTAAATATGATTCATATATGTCTAATGAACATCATGTCATCACTTCTAATGTTCCTTCTTCAGTCACTCAAGTGCCACCTATACAACCCACTCCAACTAAGAAATCACCTCTCAAGGTCCTTCCTCCATCATGTCATCCTACTAATTCATCTACCATGTAACCAAATCCTAAACAACCTCCTCTAATTTTTTTCCAACACCTCCTCTCAAGTATTATACATGCCATAAATCCCACATAAGATACAACCATTCAATATTCCTCCCCATCCTAATCCACTTTCATTTCCAATTTGTTTTGATAAACCAACTCTTCCTTATACTTTTGATGGCCAAGACACATTTCAAAGTCCACCACCACCGAAAGGTCCTTCTCACATCACCACATAGATATCCATCACTCATATAGTTGGGAGGAATCATATCTTCTCCCCCTTGCATTTTTATCAAATGTTTCTATCATCTCATGCAATTGAAACTCAACGCTTAAATGTCTAATATTTCCTAAGCATATTTACAAACCCTTTGATACATAACTTGCATCGTCACTACCTTAAGAAACACTCTAGTTCCACGGTTCATACTCGGGTATTGAGGTTCTAAATCTGAAATGAAATTCACGCACTACACATTTCATGCTACACACTTCATGATACATATTTATAGCATTCTATTTCCACACATCATACTATCATCTTCTATAATATATTCTCTATACTTCGTTGATTTATCTTTATGACAAACTTTATCAAACCATTTCTTGATGACACACTCTTGTTCTATGATTACTTATTTATTTTTCAGAGGTATTTTCTAAATGAACCTCATCTCATACACATTCATCCACATTTTCTAGGTGGCACACTTCTCATATTACATTCACATTTCATACCATTCCACATCACACACATACATAACATGTTGCATATCTTGGTTACTATGTTAGCTAGATATTTAGTATGTCATTATATTTATCATATACACATGCACATTCACTTGTTAAATAGTTGTGAATGAAGACTTCCTATATATATTTACATGCAAAGAATGATTCCTTAAACCGTACTCTATTACTAGTCCCATCGAGGCTCTGGGGAATCTACATTCCTACTCCTACACACTATAGGTTCTATTATTTAATGTTTTATTATTTCCTATTCTTACTTGCATACTATTTTAAATTGATCTATACATGCCTTGATATACTTCTTATCTTTCTAATATGCCAATGGGTTCTTCATGTGTAGTATTTGTCTTACAATAATTATTTTCCACCATGCTTGTCTCGATACTTTTCTTGCTACTATTTTTCATTGGTTGCTATTGTTTACCATTGTTTCCAGGATATGCCCTTTGTCTTGTTTACACACTGTATGATTTTTTCCGCTTCGCACTGATTGTCTTGTGACATTGTGAGTGATGTCCCATGTCTGAAACCCACTTTTTGCAATATCTTTTATCTCGCACATTTTCTTGTTACACTTCTTTTCTATGACATAATTTATTATTTTTCTCCTAACACATGTTGTTATCCATCTTGTTTGCATGTTCCTTGGTTTCCACCATGCACATCCCCCCTGTAGGGTACATAGTTCTCGATTAACATCAAGTCCTCTCTTTGGGCCACATTCTCCTAGTGATGGTGCACGAACCCCAAATAAGGGGGCATGTTGTGCTCATGTTTTATTAATTAATCTATCAATTAAAACTAATATATACATAGCTTCAAAATCAAATGCTAATTAAATGAAGAACCATCGAGATACGAGGTTAAAGGAAATGATTCGTTAATGCATAAATGAAACTACATACTAAGTTATTTCCTACTCTTTATGATTGTTAACTTAAACTATGAGCCCGTGAAGAACATAAGAAATCAAGTGGATTGTTTTTTGATCTCAAGGATTGAAAATGGAATCTCACCAAGAATGGCTACAAGGCCATTTTGGATCTTCACATATTACTCAATTTTGAGTGAAAGGATGCAAGATGGAGAAGCTATTTCCAACAATGGAGAATGACTCAAGATCAAAATGCTTATAGTTTTCACTATTCAAATCATGGTGCAAGAAGAAAGGTAAGAAGGAGGGTTCCTTATATAGCTTGCCTAAAGAGGAAAGGCTAGCAAATTGATGAATGTGGGATAAAGGTAAAACAAGATTAGGAATGGATAAGGTTGCTTTATAAAAGGTAATATTGATTTAGAAGAGTTTAATTTGTCATTAGTAAGTCATGGGAGTTGGGATGTTTTAATTAATCAAAGGTGATTAATTAATAGGTAGATGTAAGCTTATAAAAGCTAATTAGAGGAAAATTAGTATGATTTGTGGGATGTAAGAGAGGAATTTGATCCAATAAATGGTAATTTATTGATTTAGAGTTGTGAGTGTAATTAATTAATAATAATTAATCAACCCAAGTAGAAGTGGATATTAATTAACGAAAGGTCGTTAATTGACATCTTTAATTATATGAAGGATAATTAATTAACGAAAGGTTGTTAATTAATGAATATGAATAGGAATGTTATCTTATTAGCGAAAAGTGATAATTATTACGGAAATGACGAAAACAGGATAATTAGTGTAATCTTAGCATTAAAGGTTGCGTTAGTGGATTTTAGGTGTCTACATAAACATTTGGTGAATCAAGAAAACCCATATAAAATTACAACACGATTCAACACAAGAATAGAATAGGTTATAACTATAGAAATGACCCAAAATATGACTTGGGTCATAAGTTCAAAACAAACTCCAACACCCATATATAGAAACTAGTGCCTAGTTGCTCATGACCTTCATAGGCACCTATGACCAAGGGGAAGTTAAAGTCACTTCTTTAGATCAACATAGTTTTCAATAGTTCACAGAGCAATTTTCACAAGTACATGCACAATCCTCGAACAATTAGAGTTCATTCCTTCTCCATTTCTACACATAACAATATGAAACTAAACATGGATCACACCATTTCCAGTGGTGTATAAATTTAGGAAGAATTCATGAAAGGAGAATAACACTTGAAATATCTCCCTAACACTCTTTTAGCATGGTGTGAGATCACCCAAAACTCGCTCTTGGTGTGAGATCACCCAAAAAACTTGTTCTTGGTGTGAGATCACCCAAAAATATCTCTTGGCATGAGATCACCCAAAAAAATCCCTCTTCCATTACAGCTTCAAGAAATTTTATATCCTTTTAACTCTTCACAAATTAGGTGTACACTCTCCTATTAATACTTTTACACACATTTATAGAGTATTCATTATACATAACTTTGACTACTCTTTCACTCTTCTTTTTCAGGTCCATCCTTAATACACAACAAGAAATACCCCTACATCAAATAAAACAACATTTACAACATGGTACAACACACTATTCTTTGCCCCTAGGGTCACTTCCTCTTTCTTAGATTTCATGCTTCATTTTTATCATTTTACGCTTTCACTTGTCTCCTCGACACACTATCACCATCACACTCTACATGGTTATCAGGTATGCATCTCTTATCTACTTTATATTATCAAATATTCACTTAATAACATAAAACGGGGAAATTGTAGACACAAAATCATGCACTTGAGTACATTTATATTCCCTAATCACATACTACTATTCATATGATTCCTAAGTGTGAAAACTAGTAATTTACTATTTTCTTAGGCCTCTTTTCTATCTTTCTTGCTTTCTCTTTGGTATTAAACACCCTATAGCCCAAGATGAACTTTATTTCTTTTATCTTTCAAGATTCTAAACACCAGCACTTAGATAAGATGCCAACGCCTAGACACCCTCATCCTTCTTGGCACCCTTGACCTCTTTCTAATTTATTCACTTTTTTGGGCATCTTATTTTCTTATGGGTCAACCTTCTAGTTGTCAATTACGAAATTCAACCAAGGGAATCATATAAATACAAATATATGTGGCCATAATAAAATACCAAGCTCTAAGCATCTATTATCATCACCTAAGGTTACATCCAAAGGCATATAAGAGCATCAAAGGTATCCATCTAACACTCATATAAGGGAGAAGGGACTGAATTTTCTACATACACGTATAAGAAGGGAAGTTAATTTTTCCATCTTCACATCTACTTATATTGGTACATCTAGTTATTTCCTGCTATCATGAGCACTTATACAAGGGATTATTAGGGTAATATTCTATCAAACATTCACAAGAACTATATGGATTTTGAGATGTAGTGTAGCATTTAGTCGTAAGTGCACTCAATCAAGTGACCTTTGGGGTCAATTTTACTCCCCATATTACATTTTTATTTTTGGGATTTGATGTAATTTGAGGGTTTTTTTAGGTCATCTTCTCTTTGTAGGTTATAGGTGAATTTTGCAATCATCCAAATGACATATAGGTGAACAACAATGACTATAAATAATAGCCTTGCAACACTAGAAAATTTAGGTTTTGACCATTTTTATAGTCATATGTGCCTAGTAGAGGACTCTAACACTTAGGCACCCTTGACCAAATCTAGGAGTCTTGGTCCAGGGATTATCCGACAGCTTCTAGATTTTATTGAGCATACTTATGAGACTATACCCTTCTTGTTTATCATTTTCTCTAGTGCACATACCTAACAACATACATAAATCAACTAAGTCCTTCACTCTCTCTCTTGCACCTAGGGTTTCATATTTACTAGCTTATTTTCTTGTCTCATCTTGAATACAAAAATACTTATCATAGTTTACATCTGTTACCCTTCAATTAGTTTTTTTTTTTAAAATCATTTTTGTTAACTTAGTGTCCATCAAAGGAAGTGAGGTCAAATTTTCCTATGAGGTCGAGCCCCAATTTAGAGAAGGGCCAAGGCATGGTAATATGATGTAATGATTTTAAATGTGCATGGATAATTTTGATACATTTTTGATAGGAGACACACTTATAAACAAATTAATAATAGTTAGATTCTGTGGTAGGCCAATATTAGCCAGAATGAAGATTTTTTTAAGAAAGGACCATTCCACTAGTATGTGAACCAAAAATACTAGCATGTAATTAGTGTATGGTGAGGATCACTTCTTATAAGTTTAATCACTATTAAAAAGGATTCCTCATAGCCCCTACAATAGAGAGTTCCACTTATAATAGTGTAATGTGAAGCATATTGAATGAAGTATTATCATTGGTTATGGGAGAAGTTAGATGGAAGGGTGTTGTCATGGAGATAAGAATAGATATCATGGTACTAAGGGGAAGAAAGACCAATAATTGAAGGCATAATACAATAATTAGGTACATCATAGGCTGAAATGGTTAGGTTCTAACAAAGAAATGATACTTGTAATTGTGTTGTGGTATGTCCAACAAAGATTCAATGGTTTTCATGACATCTAATGAATTGTTGTGCATGCATGTAATTTTATTGAAGGTGATAATGATTAAGTATAGTTTGACACTTGTCCACCATTTTCTTGTATGGGATTAAATTTTCATCCTTAAAATTAGAGTAACCATTGACTTGATTAATGATGATATGAGAATCACCAAAGGTTTTTAGATGTTGTACATCCCATTGTATGGCCAATTTAAGTCTTGATATAAGTTCTTCATACTCTGCAAGGTTGTTCATGCATGTGAAACTAAGAAGAAATGATTTTGGGATGAGATCACCTTATAGGGTGATTAGAAGGATTCCCACTCTTAAACCATGTATAGTAAAGGGGCCATCAAAATAGAGTTTCCACTCAAGTGATTCTGTGACTATCAGAATGGATTTGTAAAGAACTTCGTACTCAAGGTTATGTTCTAGGTAATGGTGCTTCAACTAGTTGATCTGCGATAACTTGTCCCTTAATGGATCTTAAACTAGTTGACATAGTGAATGTTAAATTACCTTAATAGAAATACCTAGTTCGTCATTTTACACCTAAGAGATGGTTTGGGAAAAAACTATTTTAGAGGATATACTTTGGATATGAGCTTTGTATTATGGTTGAGTAGATAATTCCAAATATTTGGAAAGGAGAATGTAACTACTAAACATGCCTTTTCAATTTTAGTGTAGTTAAGCTCAAAGGAAATTATAATATGAATGAGATAGTAGAAAACTCGTTCCTTTCCCTAAGAATTATGCTTTGAGTGAAGAACACTCCTATAATAACTTGTGTGGCTGATATATATAATAGAAGAGGTTTCTCGAGTAGGAGGGAACAATACTAGTGGGTGTGTTAGATATTGGTTGAGACTATCAAAGGCTTTCGACATTCTACAAACCATCAACATATTGTGCTTTTACAAGATGTGTGAACAGTTGACATTTATTAGCCAACTCGTATATAAAATTGCATATGGATTATATCTTTCCTTGATACTATGGAGTTGGGAGATTTTTATAGGGGATGCATGTCTGTGAGGAAGTGACCTTAGAAGGGTCAACCTCAATGCCTCACTTAGATACAATGAAACCTAGAAGCTTGGTGGATATGAAAACAAATACATAATTTTAGGATTTACTCGACTTGGTATTCCCATAGGCATTTAAATATTTTTCATAGAGCAATGGGGTGACCTTCCCAAGTTCATGACTTACCCAATATGTCATCCATGTAGTCTTCGACTATGTCATGGAGCATATCATGGAAGATAATAGTCATGGAATGTTGTTATGTAGCACCAACATTATTAAGGAAAAATGTCATGAATTGATATAAAAATGCACCCCAAGGTGTAGCGATGGAAATTTTATGTTGATATTTTGGTGCAATTTGATTTGATTATACCCCGAAAAATACATCCATAATAGGTAACATGTCATGCCCTGTGGTAGAATTGACTATCATGTAAATATTGGTCAAAGGGAAGTCATTTTTGGGACAATCCTTGTTGAGATATATGAAGTCTATATAAATCCTTATGCCTGATGTTTTCTTCTGAACAGGGACAATGTTATAAATCCATTTAGGGTAGTAAATTGGTTGGATGAAGCTAACATCTAAGATTTTCTACAATTCTTCTTTAACTTGTAGGGCCACTTTTAGATGTATTTTTCTGAGTTTTCCTCAGCTTGTGTAACATATTTATGGTCAAATAATTAATGCACTAATAGTGATGGGTCTAATCTAGGAATGTCATTATAAGTCCAAGTAAATATATATGAGAAGTCACAAAAGAGTGTGACAAAGGTTTTCTTTTCTCGAGAACTAAGAGTAGCCCCAAGTTGAATGATTTTAGGACTATGATATAAACTAATATTAACATTAAAGGATCCTTATACTAGTAGATTGGATCCATATTACATGTGAGAAGGTGTAAGAGGGAGGTTGAGGTCCTTTTCAACTGGTACCTCAAAGATGTTTTTACCAGTAGACATGCCATTTTATTTCCTTTTTGATTTTTTTGTGTCTTATAGTGCCTTAGGGAGGATTTCACCGGGGACGATAAATTTTTAGATTTATTTTATATTTTTTGATTTTTATGACTAAGGAGAACAACCTCTTCTCTAAAGTAGGATGTAGAATCAAATTCAATTTAAAATCCTTTCATTTGATCCCCTGATGGGATACCATGCAAAGATCCCAAGAATTCATTGATGGAATTGTCATTATGAAAGATATCTAATAATATGTGGTATCGTTGGTCCCAGTTAATGAGTTTAGGATGTTACAAGTATAGGGTAAGGATAATGGTTTCATGGAATAGGTTAGTGGTGGAAAGATCCTCATAGAGGATACAAGGTGTGCCTCACACTATAACATAAGAAGAGTCTTTGTTCTCAAAAATAACATCATAGGTATAAACATGCATAAAAATGAAATGGTTTTTATCCTAGACCATAACGGAAGGGTTCTAAGTAATGGATATGGGTTAAAGAGAGCATTATTGGTGACATTTATTCCTTTTCATTTATAACCTATAGATTTCATCATTTTTAGAACAATGGTGTTTTCCTATGAATCATATCAAGAAGAAAAATTGTCACTTTATAACACGGATGCTAGAGAATCGTGAACATGTTCATTTTATAGTAGTACACCATAGAGGAAATAAAATTAAATAATTTGATAAGGATCCATCTCCTTTCATTTTCACATGTTGGGCCTTCCATAACTATGGGGTAAGGGTAGAAGGTGTTGAAAAATTTACCCACAGTAAAAATGACCAACCCGAGCCCGTGATCGGGCTAGAATGAGCAAGAGCAAGTAAAAATATGATGAGCTCCAAAATTTCCCACACATAACCCGTATAAGGACAATTTTTTTATCCTAGGGCCCACAAGGCCACCGAGCTAAAAATATCTTTCCGAGTACCTCAAAAAGCTACCCGCGAGCTGGTTGAGTCACATCAAGTTGGATACGATCTCCGAGAGATCGACTATGCAAGAGGAATTGGTGGGCAACGAATTTTTTTAAGGAATTCGTGCATAAATAAGATCAAGCTTAGTGACAAGCTTTGTGAGCTCATTTGAAATAGCTCAGGAGCCAAAGTGATTCGGCATTGGGAAAACATTAAGGACAAGCTCAAAGAACATGACAAGCCATATTATCTCATTTTGATAAGATTGGTACACAGATGCCCCAACGGTGAGATTGCAAGGGTGGGCATGATATCAAGGGAAAATCAACATTAGTAGGGTGAGCCTAAAGACCCAAGCATCTCAACATGGAAAACTAGGATCACGTTAGGAATGAAGTGAGTTGAGTTAATTGAGAGAGCCCTCAAACGTAACATGTAAGATTACAAATGGGGGAAACTAAAGCTATACAATGGGAGATCTCAGTGAGATCGAATGTGAAAGTGATGAGCTCGGGGAATAGCTTGGTCATCATTATAGGCCCATCAATGACCAGGATACCTCGGTTTTAGAGAGTTGAGATCAATATCGAGCCATGAAAGTTGGAGTAGCAGAGAGAAAACTAGTTTAGCTCATTGAAACTATTACACTCAAGTGAACTAGTAAATGTGAGGAATTGGCTCAAATTCAATGGCCGTAAGAGGGAACTTATTGATTAGTCCAAAGGTCATGCGGAGATCGAGAAATAAATGAAATTCAACTCCTAATTTAGGCTTATGAATGGGAATGAACATGCTTGCAAGAAGCTAAGTGGAGATCATAATAGAGGGGGAGCCATTTGAATTAGCAAAAAAATGTAAAGATGTGGGTTCAAGCCATTAAGACAATTCGGTAATTCACACAGAGACCAAAAGGGATATTTCTTAGTGGAAGATCTTAGGGAAAGATGTCAGCATGGCTAGAGACTTGGTGAGGAACCTAGTCACTCCTACATAATAATGAATGGCTCAATTGAAATGATTTCAAATTTGAGATGATATTGATGCATGTAAAGCCTATGGAATTTGAGGCTCAAGCATAGATCATGAAATCCAAAAGGTTAGGCACAAACATGGTGAGCCGAGAAATTTTGTAAGATAGTGAAAAGCCAAGATGGCCATGCCAGTGAGTGGTGTGAATAGAAATGAAGTGATCCCCTTAGGCTAACTAATGGATTCAACCCATAAATTTTGAAATGAGTCACTAAAATGAAGCAAATAGGATTGTGTATGACAGAGGAATTAAAAGGACCAAGCTCGCATAGATTTAAATAATTTCAAGCCTTTGGAAAATGTGGTTTCAGAAACCAACTCAGGCTAGATGAATTATGAGAATACAATGTCCAAAACCTGAAAGTTCAAAAATTTAGAATTTCAGTGGTTCAAATTTTTGGCTCGCCTAGGTTAAATGAATAGTTCCCAGTGATGAAGAGAGGAGGGTCTGAAACCTGAAGTCTAAATTTTGGACTTTGTTGTCTTGTGACTTCAGAGGAATTTAGGGATGGGTTAGTGAAGAATGATGAGCTCCAGAAATAATAAATTCCTAAAAATCTGAAGCGAGGTAACTGGAAGAAACCTCACTAACCAAATTCGGCTATGAAAATAAACATAGAAAACCCACCTAATGAAGGATAAACCATGTGGTAGGTTCATGAAAGTTGGATCAAGAATGTTTTTTAAGACATAGTGACCAAGCTTCTTGATGGTTGAAGGCATGACGTTGTGGCTTTATTAACTAAGCTAATAGGAATGATGGCTGAAGTAGGCGATGAGCCACACAGGACAGTTCACCTGTAATGAAAGAGATCTCAAAGGGAGTATGACTCGTCCTATGCAAATGAGAACCCACCATGAGAGCTTGGGTTAGTCAAATAGGTGGGAAGATTGAACCCGAGCTAGGTAGACTCTTCAAATAACCACAATAAAACATGGAGACAACTTACCAAATGGGGAATATGCCAACTCACCATGTAATGCTTAATGAAGACATGAAAACCCTCTTTTAATCAAACTATCGTATCTCGAGTTAGGCGTATCAAAGTGACACAAAATTATAGTTGTTGGAAAGATGGGAGAGATATATTTCTAGTGGAAGTATGATGAAAGAGAGAAAATAGTATTTTTAAAAGCTTTTAAACCCTAAAATTACAAGTCCCTCAAACTACAAAATTACATATCTTGAGCCCCCGATGTCTGATTCTCGCAAATGAATAGTAGTTAGAATCATGTAAGAATGTTGTAAAACATGTGAACATAATTTTTGGGATTTTATAGGTTCTGAAACTCCAAATTTTGGGAACAAAAAGTAGTTCCTTTGGGTAGTTGAAGGTCATTATGGAGGTTGTTGGAGAGTATGGTCATCATGAGCTACAAGGGCTAGGAGTAGAAATTTTGAAATCACAAAAGGTTGCTTGAAGCACAAGGAAAATTCATTTATGGAGAAAGGATTTGGAGGATCTCTAAGAACTCATTGCATGATTAAGCAAGGATTTGTTTATGGGTTTTGCTATAATTTCGTGATCTTTCCCCTCTCTCTCCTCTCATCAAATTTCTTCTATAAATACCGTAAGGGGTTACACATGCAAAATTTGTTGATAACCTTCTCTCCCATACACCATATTTCTTCTTGGGGCTTCAATACTTTCTCAAATCTTGTAATGGCTTCATGCCTCTTCCTACTATAACATTGTACTATGTAAACTTCTATGGAGAAATAATAAATATCTATGTTGTATCTTGTCTAGCCTCTATGTTTTGTTGTTTTCGCTTTTAAATCTCATTTTTTTGTAGGATATGTGAATTTTCTCATTCATTGTAGGTTTTTTTCATTGTGCATATTTAGAAATGAAGATTTTTTGCATTTAAGGTTTGTGTTGCATCTTGTCCGGCCTCCCAAAACTTACCCTTTCTCCATTTCATAGGGCTAGGAAGAGTGATTATAAATCCTTAGTTAGTGTATCACCACTCATAGTGTAGGTTTCATTCCATGAATATCTTCCCATGTCCTCTTAGAAGCATTAGATTGGGATTAGTTTGTACTTTTACTTACATTAGGAGTAGTTGTGGTAGGTAGGTTTGGAGAACGAACCGTCCCTCTCTAGAGAGTTACCCTCGTTTCACTTTTTCCCACACCTAGGAAAGATCCATTTTGTGTAATCATGCCGAATACCCCATTTTGAAACAACCATCCAAGGGTGTAGTGATTTTAGATCAATAGTTTGACACACCCGGTGGGACAAAAAGTCAAAATTGACCAAACCTGACCCTGCATAAGAAGAAATCTAAAGGTTGGTTTTGTCGTACGAGCCCACATTTCGAATCCAACAACAAAGTTACATGTGCACTCATAAATGAAAAAAACTAGAGGCTCAAAGGAGGTAAATAGAATTAAGGAGGCCAGAGGGTCTCAAGAGAGAAACAGAAAAAGGCTCAATGTCTTTGGGCTTCACAAACGATTCAGAGCAAGCACAAATTGGCTAAGTATGGAAGAGACGATGGAAGCTGCCAAGTGTCTCAATGACGCACCTTCAAGGGGAAAAGCCAAAGGTGGTTCCCTAAATAAATGTGAAGCTTCCACGTGTCCCATACCTTAAAAGAATAGATCCGACAGGTTGAAAATTCCAAACAAGCAGAAGAACCACGTGTTAGCTTGGCATAATTTCAAAGTAAGAGCCCAAGGTGGAGACTCAAACTAGCACCAACTCTCCACGTGGTTAGATTCCAAAAAATTCAAATGGCGGGGGGGAAAATCTACTAAGTATAAGAGTGTTGGCGGAGGCTTCCACGTGTCTCCTTAGCGTATATCCAAGGTTTAAGCCCAAAAGGTAGTCCCTAAACAAGCACCAAGCCTCCATGTGTCTAGAGCCCCCAAAAGTCACACCAATGGTTGAAAAGTATTCAAGTCAGTGGAAGGTGCCATGTGTCGAATCGACACAACTTCAAAGATAAATCCAAAGAGTGAACACTCGAACTAGTACTAGCCCACCACATAGTCGGGGTTCAAGAAACCATTGGTCTAAATTGGCTAAGTATCACAAAATTACAAAAGTTGTCGTGTGTATCTTCGACACATCTTCAAAGGTAAATCTAAAAATGGGTCTCCTAGACAAGCACTAGCCTTCCACATGTCCCAGTGTCCGAAAAGGGACGAGTTGATGATTTAAAAGTCAAGATGGGGAGAGTCAATAGAGATCGCCAAGTTTCATCTACACACAAATTCAAATGTCCTAAAGCCCTCGCCAAAAAAGGACTAGTTAACACACAAATTCAAAAGTATAATCCCAAATGCATGCCACCCCACATGTCCTAGGTCGACATATGCCCTCGCTAAAAAAAGGACTATTATCCAAATCCACCCCTGTGGTTGATTTGATAACATACATCAGAATTCTTGAGTCCCAGGCAAATGGATGAATTCAGGGCAAAAATCATGTTTCTAGGGTCCCCTCAGAAAATTTTCTAACTCTCCTGTCCAGGTTGAAAAGAGAAAGCTCTGAGAAAATGTGAAAAAGTTGCAGAAAATAAGCTTGGGCCAGAAAAAATTGTGAAAATCGGCTAAGTCCTTGTCCTAGGAACAGTTGGGACATTCGGGACACCAAGGCGCGGTTCGGCCGAAATGCCTCTAGGCGGCCCAAACAAAGAAAGGGACATCTAGGACAAATGGACATGAAATTCTTGAATCAGGCCGAAAGAAAGAAAATTTGTCCAAGTCCTTTACTGGAGCAAGCGGGACAAGAGTATGCGAAGGACCTGAACCGGCCTGGTTCGGCCGAACGGAAACTTTCGCCTTTGGGACATCTCGGGGCCATGAGTGCGTGGAGGACACAAACTAGCCGGTTTTCCCGAAATAGAGAGAATCAGCACCAAAACAGTCCAGACTAGAAGGGCACACAAGGCGCGAAAGCTGACCCGATCAAGGGAGAAGAAAATCGACCAACTGCTTTAGGACATGTGGGACAAAGGAACGCGAACCTACGAATCGGGTGAACCGGAAGAATTTGTTCCGCATAACACCGGGAAATTCAGTGACAAATGGATATGAAGCACGTGAACTTGGTTGGTTCAGGTGAAACAAAACTTCAGCACAAAGACGCGGTGGACACGAAAGAGCCAGCAGACCCGCGGACCAACCAAATCATGACACGTGTCACAAGGAGAAAGGTCCAAAGGTCAAAGGGGTGATTTTTGAAGGAAAATCCCGAGCCAATAAAAAGAGGACATGTGTCTAATGAAGCAGAGAAGGAGAGAGAATCACGTGACCAATCAATGCATGCCACGTGTCATCCAGGTGGCAGAGCGCGGGAAGAAATTTAAAAATCTGTTTTCACTTGTTTTGTGCCCTAGATCTTCAGATCTCCATATCTTTTGATCCAGAGCTCGGTTAGCACGTTCTTTATATCAACGAAAGCTTGTGAAATTCTTTACATGATTATGGGGTTAATCTCATGTTTTGGTGGAGTATGGAGAGAGAAAATTGAGAAACAGCTCGATGCGTGTTCATGGCCAGAAGTGACATTTTAGCAACTAGATTTAATGCAGAATGGGTTGCATTCTCCTGTAATCCAATCAAAATGACAGGGTATGGGTTTGTAAGGTTCCCCCATGCCATTTTAATGCATCTACAGTCAAGGAGGGATGGGATCCCTTGTTTTGTACATTTTCTATCCCCTGGGCTCGACCCATGCAATGTAAAAGCCGGATTTGGCTCATTTCCGAAGGGTGGAACATTTCCTTGGATAGCAAGCTTCTTCTTTCACCTGTAACAAGTGATTTTTGCAAGTATCAAACCTCTTCTAAAATTGTAATAGTTTTCTACCTTTTTGATGTTGTAATACAAGGATTTTGACAGTGGAAATGACAATGACAATACAGGCTCTGTGATCAGTTTTCAGTCCTCTATTTGTGTTGCTTGTTTCATTTCAGACCTCTGATTACATCTTATCAGCTTGTGCATGATGTTTTATGTTGCATTTTATGATTTGTGTCTATCTATAGAACAAGAAGTGTTCACCACTCCTCCTTTGGTGTATCACCTATTAGTTTAGTTTCATTTTGCACTTTCTATCTCTGTCTCCTTGGATTTTAGAGTAGGATTAGGTTTCAAACCTCTGTAGTTTTGCAAAATATAGATCTAAATCAGAGGAGTTTGAGGAACCAACCTCTAATCTGGAGATTCCTCTCTCAGTTTCACAAGTACCCACACTTGGAGAGAGGTTTCCATGTTGTACAATCACACTGGATGCTAGAGTGATGAACCTAGAAGCTGATCTGCATCCGTGGGTGTTGTGAGCTGCACAACAACAGTTTTGGCACACCCGGTGGGACCTAGAGGTCTCATTTTTATTGCAGCAAAGTTGATATGCATCTGTTGTAGTTTTCTTGCTTATAAGAGCTATTATTTGCATATCTGGTGACTCCAAGGGAAGAATCAATTGGTTTCAACAGTGCAGGCCTGAAAACTCATGAGAAGAATCACCACAAGGTCAAGAGTTGGAGAAGAAGAAGTGTTGTTTGAATACCTACAGTTATCTCCAAGAAGAAGGCAAAGAGGAAGAAGGATTCAAAGGTCTCCATCTCCACCAAACAGAACTCTCTCAACTCCTCCACCTAATAGGCCTTTCATTCAATCAACAAGGGTTTTAAGACCAATTAGAATGGCTCAGAACAATCCCTACGTCAACTTCACAGGTAGCAGCCCACTTGCTCTCAATGCACAACATCCAGTTCCTATTGCAGCCTTGAAGAACATTCCCTACTTCACTGGAGAAAATCAGACTACTCCAGGTGATCATGTTAAAGATATTGCTAACCTTTGTGCAATCCATGAAATCAATGAAATGCAAGTGGCATCAAGTTACTGGCATCTTCCTTCAAGGGTAAAGCATTGTAATGGTTTAGGAGCCTTGGAGCTGGTTCTATCACAAACTGGAATCAACGTGTGCATTGCACTTCACGAGCAATTTGGAGAGAAGGGAGACAACTTGTCTCTTTTGGAGCAGCTGACAACCATCAAGAGGGCTCCCAACGAGCAGCTGACTGACTTCAACTTCAGATTTCAAAGGTCTTGGGATAGGATTCCAGTGGCAGTCAGGCCAACAGTAGAAGGTTCTTTTCTATACTATCTCAAAGCTTTAAATTCTGATATTTCTATGTTGATTCAATCCATGGGAGGCATAACTATCCCTATGGCTTATAGCATTGCCATTAGGGCAGAAAACTATCTTATTCAAGCTGGTAAACTAGCTCCTAGGCCTCCCATGCCCTTGTATCCAAACTTAGAAAATCCAAGCACTAGTCAAGCACCCACTTTGGCTCCTGTTCCCACTCCTAGAAATCAGAGTTCAAATGAAGCTTCCACTTCATCCTCTAGTGCTTCAAATGAACTCCAAGAGGTCATGAAACAGTTGCAAAACCTAGGCAATGAGCTGGTTACTCTCAAGAGGCACCAAGCCCAAGGTTTCAGACCTTCTTATCAACCCCAAGCTTAGCCTAATAGGAAGCCATACCAACCACAAAGACCACATAATCCAGTGGCAAATATGAATCAAACAAGGCCTCCTGCCAATAGAACTTTCCATCCCTATAATCCAAATGCCATATCTGCCTCTAAGGCATTAGTGCCAACATAGAACAACATTGCTTAGGAATACAATTGGTGCTTTCCATGCAATGAGCCTCATAACCAATCTATGTGCTTCAATGGTGCTCTCAACCAAGCATTGATGGTGACAACTACTGGTGTGGAGGGAGAGGGCAGTCAAGGAAAAAATCAACAACAAGAAACATTCCAACAGCAATCAGCCCCAAATGACACCACATTGGTGAACTGGCAAGTAGAAGATTTATGTGGCATGAATCAAGCAGTTTCTCAAGGTGTTGCAGCCAACATAAGGTCAAAGAGGAGGAATTTGGGTGAAGAACAGCCATTAGCCTCAGCCAATCCACAACCTTCCATGGCTCCATAAATGATTGGAAAGCAAAGTACAGTTTCAAATGCACAAGGGAAGCCAAGAACAGCCCCTAGGCCAACTCAAATGCCAGCTGTTGCTGCCCACGTGCAAGGAGTAAATGTGCAAACCAAGGGACAGCAGAGAGATCCTTCATCACCATTCAGTATCATTGATCATATGAAGAAGACAAACATCAATATATCTATGTGAGAATCCCTATCCATCCCAGACAAAGAGATCTGCTTGCAAGCTACCATGAAGGATTGGCCAACTTCGAATCAGCGAGTTCGAGATGTAAGACAAAGTGCTTATAAATGTTGCCTAGCCTGAAGGAAGTCATGGAGGACAACAAGGTAAAACGTTGAAGCCCCCTCCTTTCTATGTTTCATTAATCATTGGGGATAAATTAGTGCATAATTGCATGATAGACTCCGGGGCAAGTAGCTCAGTAATGCCTAAGCAAATAGCTGATCAACTAGGGCTCCAGTATGAAACAACATCCAAAGGGGTAGTGCAGCTAGATGGGACAGCAATAGCAACAGTTGGAGTGATTAGAAATTTGAGTCTTACCTTGCATGCATGTCCAAATGTTGTTGTTTTACAAGATGTATCAGTCATAGACCTTCCACCACTCTTTGCCCTTTGCTTGTCAAGGGACTTCACAGCCAAAATTGGAGGCTATTTGTCTACTGATTGGTCTCACATGCTATTTAGAACAAGGTATGGAACTAAGGCTACAATTAGGTCTGAACCTATTGCAAACTTCCATATTGAGCCTTACACTCCAAGTCAGATTAATGCCAATTGCTCAGAATTGATCAAGAAGATCACCCTAGTACTGATGAGGCTAACACCAAGGTTGGAAGTATCCCGGACCTAACTCTTGATGAATGGGAAAACAAAACTAGCCTATTCCTAGCATCACCAAACCAAACCATAAGGATGAAAATGAGGTATGGAAATTATTTTTGATGGATCAAGGAGTAGGAAAGGTGCGGGAGGAGGAGCTATGCTTGTTTAACCTCAAGGCATCAAATATTACTCAGCTTTTCGTTTCCAGTTTTCTTGCTCCAATAACACTACTGAATATGAAGCCTTGGTGCAAGGGATGCATTGGGCAATCAAGAAAAAATAAATAACTTGCAGTGTTCGGGGATAGTGAGCTGATCATCCATCAAGTCGGGGCAACATGCTACAAAGAATGACCTCGCTAAAGAACTACAAGAAAAGGGTATGGGACCTCATTGAGAATTTCGAAGCTTTCATCATCGTGTCCATACCCAAGAAGAAAAATGAAGCCACAGATAGGCTCGCAGAGTTGGAGCAACATTTGATGTGGTTGACAACATCAAAAGGAAAAAACACACCACATATCCATGTGATTGTGAGGCTAGTAGTTCAGATAATAATATAAGTTGGCAGTGTTTGAGAACGATCAACAGATTGTCAATTTTTTACAAGAAGAGGCTGAATTCTCAGCTAGGAATCAGGACAGACTAGAGCAGTAGTATGGGGATCAAGTAGTGTAGTTGCGGAAAAACAAGCTTCCCAAGGGTTTAGTAATGTTCGAGTCTATATTCAACCCTAACGACCATTCCGTAAGGAGGAAAAGGCTAACATACTGAGTCAAGAGAGAAGATTCAGAGCCAATTCCAGTTGGGGAAGGAAAACACTTCAAATTGGTAAAGTGGCCACTGAGCAGGAGAAATCAGATTTCATACAGCTTTGCCAAGAATTTCCAGATGTCTTCACTTGGAGCTATGAATACTTGAGAGGATTCAATCCGAATTTGGCACAACATACCATAGAATTGGATCTAGATGCTAAGCCCATTAGGCGACGAGAGACACGTTAACCCTCACATTGAGCCTCTAATGAAGAAAGAGCTAAATAAGCTAATAGAGGCAAGCATTATATTCCCGATCAAGCACTCAAGCTAGGTTGCTAACTTGGTTCCAGTCAGGAAGAAGAGTGGAGAAATCAGGTTGTGTGTGGACTTCCGAGACCTCAATAGGGCATCTCTCAAAGATCATTACCCGCTTCCTTCAATGGAACAAATATTGCAAGTAGTATCCAGTTCAAAGAGATTTTCTCTCCTAGATGGCTACTCAGGGTATAATCAGGTGATGGTGAAAGAAGAAGACCAATTCAAGACAGCCTTCACAACTAAATTGGGCACATATGCTTACAAGAAGATGCCATTTGGGTTGTCTAACACAGTGATACCTTTCAAAGGGCAATGGACATGGCATTCAAAGGCTTGATCAACAAGATAGTGCTGGTATACCTAGATGATATCACTGTCTTCTCAAAGAATGCAGCAAACCACCTCTTTCACCTTAGGCAAGTATTTCAGAGGTGTAGAAAGTTTGGAGTGTCTTTGAATCCCAAGAAGTGCATATTTATTGCACATGAAGGAAAAATTTTAGGCCATATTGTCTCCAAAGAGGGACTGGCAATTGATCTAGAGAGGGTTGAAGCCATAAGAGCACTACCATTGCCAAGTCACAAGAAGGCTCTTCAAAGTTTCTTGGGAAGGATAAACTTTGTTTGGAGGTTTGTCCCAGATTTTGCAGCCCTTGTCAAGCCCATCACCAAAATGTTAAAGAAGAGCATGGATTTTAAGTGGATAGCAGAAGGCAAGGAGAGTTTTGAGGCAATCAAGGAAGCTATCTCTCAAGCACCAACTCTCATCAACCCAGACTTCTCCAAGGATTTCATCCTCTATGCATTTGGAGGTGATGACACTATTTCTGCCATTCTAGTACAAAGAAAACAAAGATAATGACAAGCAGCTGATTTCCTTCTTCAAGCAAAGCCTAGATGACCGTGAGGTGAGGTACTCTTTTATTGAAAAGCACGTACTTGCAGTAATCATAAGCTTGAAGAAATTCAAACATTTAGTCTCAAACAACAAGGTCCAGTTTCTGGTCTCACATGCTTTGGAGTTAAGGACTTCCTCCTCAATAAGGATTTGAATGAGAAAAGGGCAGGTTGGATCACCCATGTTATGGAATATGACATTGATATCAAGATCACCAAGCTAGTAAGAGGAAAAGGAATGTGTGAGTAGAAGGTTTTGGGAAGCAAAAGGAAGTATGCAACGAAGAAGAGGCTGTTTTGACTATCCAGGGACAGCCATGAGCCAAGTGGCAATCATGAAGAAGACAATTCTTCCTCCACTCCTTGTTGGACCCAAGATATTATGCACTTCCTAGACATAGGCCTATGCCCTCCAGAGATGAACAAGACCCAAAGGAGACACTTCAGGTTGCAGGCTGTTCCGTATGCCATTGTTGATGGAGTTTTGTTCAAGAAAGATGTGAATGGAGTGCTGCTGAGATGCATTAGCACAGGTCAGATTCAAAGGATATTAGAAGAGTTTCATGGTGCACCAGCTAGTGGCCATTTTGCACCAAGAGTGATAGCTCTAAAAATCATGAAGGCTAGTTATTATTGGCCTAAAATATTAAGTGATTGCTATGCATGGATCAAGGGGTAAGAATTGTGCATTCTTCACAAGAAAAGAAAGACTTGCTGCCCTTCCATTGCATCCAATCTCAGTTGACCAGCCATTCATGCAATGGGGTTTGGACTTCATTGGAGTCATTAATCCCAATTCAAGCCAAGGGCACAAATGGATCTTGATAGCCACAGACTACTTCACCAAATGGACAGAAGCAGTAGCACTCAAAGAGGCAAATGAGTCTAGCATCTTGGACTTTTATGAGGGGATAATGACCAGATTTGGTGAACCTACTATAATAATCTCGATAATGCATTGGCATTCATTGGATCTAAGGTGACCGAGTGGGAAGTATGTCAAGAACCGTATTTACCTAAGCACTTCATCGAACTATTACCTCGGGGTAATGGTTAGGATGAGTCTACAAACAAGAACTTGTTGAGGATCATTAGGAGGACTCTTGATGAGAATCGAGGTCTTGGAATACCAAACTGAAATCAGCCTTATGGGCTGATAGGATCACTCCCAAAAGATCCACGGGTAGCTCTCCATTCGGGCTTGTCTATGGAAGAGAGGTAATCTTGCCCATGTCACTGGAGTTGCCAACATTGGAACTCATGAAGTAGCTGGAGTTACTTGAATTTGAGCCCATGGAGGTGAGATATGCAGAGTTGATGGAGCTGCAAGAGATCAGAAATTAGGCATCCCAAGCAATGGAAAAGGATCAAGCTTTGATC
Source organism: Taxus wallichiana var. yunnanensis (assembly GCA_018340775.1). Lineage (NCBI taxonomy): Eukaryota > Viridiplantae > Streptophyta > Pinopsida > Cupressales > Taxaceae > Taxus > Taxus wallichiana. The sequence goes on from CM031239.1 coordinate 50,152,952, forward strand.
AAGAAGACCTTTGATAGAAAGGCCAAGGATAGATCTTTTCAAGTTGGAGATCTAGTGTTGAAATGGGATATGGACAGAGCAAAACCCGGAAGGCAATCAAAATTTGATGCCATTTGGAGTGGCCCATACATGATCACAAAGTGCAAGAACAACAATGCTTTCCAATTGGCCACATTGGATGGTGAAGAACTGCAGATTCCAGTCAATGGAATCTATCTCAAGTGTTACTTCTAGAGGGAATTCCACTACCTCTGTAAATATTAGATTAGATTTTCTTTCCTCCAAGTTCTTGTGCACATTGTTTTGCTGTAGGTTAGTTTTGTTTTCCCTAAGTGCTTTGGCACAACTTTTTGTCCATGGAGATGTTTAGCAATCCTTGCTTTCATCGGGTAACATTCCATCTTCCTCCTTACACATTCTGAGTTATTTGAGGTTCTAAAAGAATATTTGATGACTCCATGCCCAATGGACTGCTTCAGGCAACTGGTATCTTCTACCTAGCAGGCAGGTATCCCCTTGAGTCACCAAATTGTTATCCAAATCCACCCCCAGGGTTGATTTGATAACATACATCAGAATTCTCGAGTCCTAGGAAAATGGATGGATTCAGGGCAAAAATCATGTTTCTAGGGTCCCCTCGAATTTTTCTAACTCTCCTGTCCAGGTTGAAAAGAACAAGCTCTGAGAAAATGTGAAAAAGTTACAGAAAATAAGCTTGGGCCAGAAAAATTGTGAAAATCGGCTAAGTCCTTGTCCTAGGAACAGTTGGGACATTCGGGACACCAAGGCGTGGTTCGGCCGAAAAGCCTCCAAGCGGCCCAAACAGCAAAGGGACATCTAGGAAAAATGGACTTGAAATGCCCGAATTGGTGAAAGAAAGAAAATTTGTCCAAGTCCTTTACCGGGAGCAAAGCGGGAGACAAGAGTACGCGAAGGATGCAAACCGGCCGGTAGTTAGGCCGAACGGAAAAAATTTCGCACTGGGACATCTGGGCCGTGAGTGCACGGAGGATGTGAACCAGCCGGTTCACCCAAAATAGAGAACTATAGCACCGAGACAGCTTGGACTAGAAAGACGCGTAGGGCACGAGAAGGCCGACTTTGGCCGAAGGGAGAAGAAAATCGACCAACTACTTTAGGACATGTGGGACAAAGGAACGCGAATCGGCCGAATCGGGCAAACCGGAAGAATTTGTCCCAGACAGCACTTGGAAATTTGGGACAAATGGATGTGAAGGATGTGAACCGGCTAGTTTAGCTGAAATAGGAAACTTCGACACAAAAGACGCGGTGGACGCGAAAGAGTCGGTAGACACGCAGACCAACCAGATCATGACATGTGTCACAAGGAGAAAGGTCCAAAGGTCAAAGGGGTGATTTTTGAAGGAAAATCCCAAGCCACTAAAAATAGGACACATGTCCAATAAAGCGAAAAGGAGAGAGAATCACGCGACCAATCAATGCATGCCACGTGTCATCTAGGTGGCAAAGCGAGGGAAGAAATTTAAAAATCCATTTTCACCTTTTTGTGCCCTAGATCTTCAGAGCTCCATATCTTTTGATCCAGAGCTCGGATTGGCACGTTCTTTATATCAACGGAAATCTTGTGAAATTATATACATGATTCCGGGGTTAATCTCAAGTTATGGTGCATTTTGGAGAGAGAAAATTGAGAAACGGATCTGACGCGTGTTCATGGCCAGAAGTGACATTTTAGCGACTAGATTTAATGCAGAATGGGTCGCATTCTCCTGTAATCTGGTCAAAATGATAGGGTATGGGTTTGTAAGGTTCCCCCATGCCATTTTAATGCATCTGCAGTTAAGGAGGGATGGGCTCCCATGTTTTGTATGTTTTCTGTCCCCTGGGCTCGACCCATGCAATGTAAAAGCCAGATTTGGCTCATTTCCGAAGGGGGGAACATTTCCTTGGATAGAAAGCTTCTTATATCACCTGTAACAAGTGATTTTTGCAAGTATTAGACCTATTTTAAAATTGTAACAGGTTTTCTACCTTTTTGATGTTGTAATACAAGGATTTTGACAGTGGAAATGACAATACAAGCTCTGTGATCAGTTTTCAGTCCTCTATTTGTGTTGCTTGTTTCATTTCAGACCTCTGATTACATCTTATCAGCTTGTGCATGATGTTTTATGTTGCATTTTATGATCTGTGTCTATCTACAGAACAAGAAGTGTTCACCACTCCTCCTTTGGTGTATCACCTGTTATTTTAGTTTCATTTTTTGCACTTTCTATCTCTGTCTCCTTGGATTTTAAAGTAGGATTAGGTTTCAAACCTCTGTAGTTTTGCAAAATATAGATCTAAATCAGAGGAGTTTGAGGAACCATCCTCTAATCTGGAGATTCCTCTCTCAGTTTCAAAATTCCCCACACTTGGAGAGAGGTTTCCATGTTGTGCAATCACACTGGATGCTAGAGTGATCAACCTAGAAGCCTGATCTACATCCGTGGGTTCGTGAACTCGCAACAACAAGGACTTAGCCAAAACACAAAGAAACAGAACAAAGATATAGAAGGAGCCATGTGTATCTTTAGCACAAATTCATATGTGAAATCCAAAGGTGTTCCCCAAACACACACCAACTCTACATGTGGTCATGTCTCGAGTGAAGGTGGGAAGGTGGGTAGCCGGAGGTAGTTTGAACTTTTTGACTCGGAAAGGCATAAAGTGTAAAAATAAGCCACACCTCCAATGACACCCAGAAGATCTAAGTGTTAGGCCTAAATTACATGTGGGGAGGTGAGCCTTGGAAGTATTTTTTTCCAGAGGCGGGTCAAGAGGGTCCCTGAGGACTTTTCACCTAAATGGAAAAAGTGGGCTGGTGGGCTTGAAGATGTTTTTTTGTCAAAAGTGAATTGCTGGCTTGCTTGTCAGTTGCAGGGTGTTTTTTTGCACTTTTGTAATTTTGTGTAAAAGGAGAAAAGTAAATTTTAGGCTCTGGGACCCGTTATGCTAAACCAAGTTTTTGCCGTTTTTGTATGGATCTGACTCAAACATTCAAATGGGCATATATTTCGATCCATTGCTTAAAATTCAAACAAAATTGCACCATTGAAAGATATCGACCTCCTCTATGCCATGGAGACCTAAAACCATAATTTTGAGAAGGTTAAGTGGGTAGAAAAATTATCAAAAATGTCTTCATGTCATTAATATATGATCTGATTGCTTCAACAACTCGATCATATTTTATTTGATCCGTCATTCTTCCTTCTTCGACACGCGGACAAACATAGACCGGAAAAATCGATAGATTGTGGGTAGATTTACAGGGCATTAATGGCCGTGAGTAGATGAGCTCTATAATAGGTTTCTTGCCTCTTCTATCCTCTTCTCTTTACTGCATCTATAAAGGTAAGAACTTGGCTCATTGTAAAGCATTAGACATTTTTTTGCACCCTCCCTTCTTCCTTTGTCTCAAGTGAATTTGTGGAGTTTTCCAAACCTCCCATTCCAGCTTGTAATACAAATTTTTACCTCTTGCTATAATTGTATCAACTCTAGAGTAATAATATATGATTGTGGATGATTCTCAACCCCCGTGTGTTCATTATTGTATTCTAGTCTCTCATTGTAGTTTGGTTATCTTTGCATGGTGGTTGTATTGCATTTTTATGGTCTGTGTCAAATTATAAAATGGGTGTTTAACATTCCTTTGGTGCATCACTTTGGACTATTAGGTTTATTTTTTCACATCTTGTCAACCCTGTCTCCTTGGCAAGATAGAGTAGGTTTTGGAATAGATCCTCTGTAATTTAATTATATGCACCTGAATAGAGGAATAGGAACCGACCTTCATCCAGAGAGCTCTCTCGATTTAAAAGTCCCAAACTTTGAGAGATGCTCTATGTTATGCTATCACACTGAGAGTATCAAGCCAATAGTTTGTAGACATTCAGGGGTGCTGTGATTTTGCACTAACATTTTTGGCATGCTCGGTGGGACCAGGAGGTATCCATCTTTATTGCAACAAGATTGATGTGCACTTGTTGTAAGTTTTCATCTTCTAAGAAGCTCAAATTACACATCTGGTGACTCCAAAAGAGGTAGAGTCCACTGGTTTCAATATCCCAGGCTTGGTAGATTCATGAGAAGAATCTAAACTAGATCGAGAACTAGAGAAGAAGGATTGTTTTTCTATCTACACTTGTCCGTAGATAGAGGAAGAAGGGGAATAATAGCTCAAAGGTCTCCATATCCACACAAAAGAACCTTGTCAACACCTCCCCTTATAGGCCTTTCACCTAATCAACAAGGTTTCTTAGGCCAATCATAATGGCACAACCAAAAACCCCTATGTCAATTTCACTGGTAGCATCCCACTTTCTCTCAATGCACAAAATCTAGTCCTAGTCGTAACATTGAAGAGCATTCCATATTTCACTAGAGAGAACCAAATTACTCCTAGTGACCACATTCAATACATTACAAATGTCTATGCCATTCATGAAATCATGAAGATGGACATTGCAGTCAAAGTGTTAGCCTCTTCACTCAAGGGTAAAGCTTCACAATGGTTCAAGAGTCTAACAACAGGCTCTATTCAGAATTGGGACCATCTATGCAGAGCTCTTCACAATCAATTTGGAGAGAAGGGAGATAATCTATCCTTGTTGGAAAAACTAACAATAATCAAGAGGGATCCTAATGAGCAATTGAATGATTTCAAATTCATATTTCAAAGGACATGGGATAGGATTCCATTTTTCATGAGACCCACAGATGAAGGTTATTTTCTATACTTCCTTAGAGCTTTAAATTCTTATATTTCCTTAATGATTCAATCAATGGGAGGTGTGACCTTACCTACAGCCTATAACATTTCCATTAGAGCTGAAAATTATTTAATTCAAGCTGGTAAACTTACACCTAGGCCACCTATGCCTCTATATCTAGAACTAGGAGCTCCAAGCACTATTCAAACACCCACATTAGCTCCCATACCTACTCTAAGGAATCAGATTTTAGCTGAAGCTTCCACCTCATCCTCTAGCACTTCAAAAGAGCTACAAGAGGTTATGAAACAACTGTAGAACCTGGGGAATGAGCAAGTAACTATCAAGAGGAAATAAACTCGAGTTCTAGGTAATATCAGCCTCAAACACAATGATCAAGCTAGGCCCCCATACCAAGAAAATAGACCACCAAATAAAGATTAAAATCAAAATCAAAACCAAGAACCACCTCAAGCTATTAGGCATTTTCAACCATATGATCCAAATGTAGCTTTGAAATTGAGGGCCTTGGTTCCAATGCAAAATAACATTACACAAGAATACGATTGGTGTTTCCCATGCAGTAAGCCCCATAATCAGTCAATGTGTTTCAATGGTGTGTTAAACCAGGCCTTGATGGTACAAAATATTGGTGTGTCCCAAGAGCCTAGTCAAGAGGAAAATCAGTAGAAAGAAACCCAGAAAGAGGCACCTCCAAGTGAGACCATGCTTCTCAATTGGTAGGCTAAATATTTCTGTGGTATGAATCAAGCACATCCTCATAGTGTGGCAACAAATACATGGTCCAAGAAGAGGAATATTAGAGAGAGAAAATCCTCTAATTCAAACGATCCATAGCCCTATGTTTCCCCACAAAGTGAAACTCCCAATGTGCATAGTCATCCCAAGCCACCTTCCAGACCCGCTCAAGCACCAGTTATAATGACCCATGTGCAAGAGAAGAGTGTGTAATGAAAGGGACATAAAAATTATAGGTCATTCCCATTTAACATCATTAAAAATATGAAGAAAAAAAATGTAAACATCTTAATGTGGGAGTCGTTGGCTATCCCAGGACAGAGAGATCTATTGCAGGCTACTATGGCTAATTGGTTAGCCTCAAATCAGCCACCCAATCAATAAGAGAAAGTGCTTACCAATACAAATTTCAAATAAAGGGAACCATGGAGGACAACAAGGTAAGAATTTAAATCCTCCCCCTTCTATATATCATTGATAGTTGGAGACAAGATAGTGCATAATTACACGATTGATTCAGAGAAAGTAGCTCTATAATGCCAAAGCAAATAGCCGATTAGTTTGGGTCTTCAATATGAAGTCATATCCAAGGGTGTAGTGGAACTAGATGAGATAACAAGAACAAGAGTTGGATTCATCAAGGATTTGATCGTCACATTACACGAATGCCCCAATGTGACTATATTGTAAAATGTATCACTCATATATTTTCCACCACATTTACATTGTGTTTGTCAAGAGACTTCATTGCTAAAATTGGAGGCTATTTTTATGTTGATTGGTTTCACATGCATTTTAGAACAAGGTATGGAGCCAAGGCTATGATCAGATCTGAGCCCATTGAAGATTACCATGTTGAGCCTCATGTACCCATCCCATTCAATGTGAACTGGTCGATTTTGATCAGAAGACCTCCTAAGCACTTATGAGGTAGATACCAAGGTTAGATGTATTCCAGACTTGACCCTCGACGAGTGAGTGAAAAAAATGCATGATTTTGACCCTTACAAAGAAATGGAGGAATACGAGCTAGGAGTTTATTGTTTGGAGGAGGAGAATCATGCTCTCCCTCACATCACTAAGCCGACTCAAAAATATGATAATGAGGTATGACAGCTTATTCTTTTATGCCTCAAGAAGTATACAAGGAGCTAGAGGAGGAGCTATGATTGTTACACCTCAAGGTATGAAATATTACTTAGCCTTCCATTTCACATTTGTTTTCTCAAACAACATAGTAGAGTAGGAGGCCTTAATCCATGGAATGCATTGGGAAAGAAAAAGAGAGATTAAAAATTTTCAAGTGTTTGGCGATAGTGAGTTGGTTGCGAATCAAGTATGAGAAGAAAATGATGCCAAGAATGATCTGTTAAAGAACTACAAGAATTGGGTATGAGATCTTAACAAATATTTTGAAGCATTCGGCATCAATCCTATCCCAAGGAAGAATAATGAAGCAAGGGACAAATTGGCAGCAATCGGGGTGACATTTGATGTAGTAGAGAGTATCAAAAGTGATAAGTCTTAGCCTCATATCAAGGTGGTTGTGAGGCCAGCTTTTCCTAGATAATAACACAAGTTGGCAGGTCTTTGACAATGATCAATAAATTTTCAACTTTCTATAAGAAGAAGCTAAGTTCTCTATTAGAAACCAAGACAAGTTGGAACAATGTTATGGTGACCAAGTGGTGTAGCTGAGAACCAACAAATTACCAAAGGGTCTTGTAACTTTGGAGTCAATATTCAACCCAAATGATCAATTCTCGGAAGGAGAAATAAAATATCCAAGTAAAGGGTGAAGATTCAGAGCCCATTTCCATAGAAGAAGGAAAAATGTTGCGAATTGGAAAGGTAAGTACTCAAAAAGAAAAATTTAAATTCATTCAACTTTGTCAAGAATTCCCAAATGTCTTTTCTTGGAATTACAAGAATTTAAGAGGTTTTAACCCGAGGTTGGCACAACACACTATTGAGCTAGATCCAGGATCTAAGAATTTCAGACAAAAGCAAAGGTCAGTAAACCCTCACATTGAACCTCTCATGAGAAAAGAGTTGAACAAGATAATTGAGACCAACATCATCTTCCCTCTAAAGCATTCAAGTTGGGTTGTAAACTTGGTGCCTGTGAGGAAAATAAATGGAGAAATCAGGTTGTGTATAGAATTTTTGTTCTAAACAGAGCACCACTCAAAGATCACTACCTACTTCCATCGATGGAGCAAATCTTATAGGTTGTAGATGGCTCTAAGAGGTTCTCATTGCTCGATGGATACTTAGGCTATAATCAGATAATGGTGAAAGAGGAGGATCAATTCAAGATAGCCTTCACCACCAAATGGGGTAAACATGCTTATAAGAACATTCCATTGGGACTGTCAAATGTTGGACCAACATTTCAAAGTGAGCTATGAATATGGCATTCAAAGGATTGATTAACAATATAGTTCTGGTGTATCTAGATGATATCACCATCTTCTCAAAGAATGCTACAAACCATATCTTCCACCTTAGATAAGTATTTCAAAGGTCTAGAAGGTTCAAGGTGTCGTTGAACCAAAAAAAGTGTGTTTTTTTGACACACGAGGGAAATTTTTTTGGACACATTGTCTCAAGAGAAGGGTTGACAATTGATCCTGAAAGGGTTGAATCCATCCGAACACTTCCATTGCCACAACACAAGAAGTCTCTCCAAAGCTTCTTAAGGAGAATAAACTTTGTCTATATGTTTGTGCCTAATTTATCTACCCTTGTAAATCCTTTAACGATGATGTTAAAGAAGATTCTTGCATTTAAATGTACATTACAAGGAAAATAGAGTTTTGAGGCAAACAAGCTCATAATATCATAGGCCCGAACTCTTATTAACCTAGAATTTTCAAAGGACTTCATGTTGTATGCTTTTGGAGGGTCAGACACAATATCAACTATCTTGGTTCAACTTAACAAAGAAGGTTCGGAACAACCCATAGCCTTCTTTAGTCGAGCTTGGAGGATTATGAGGTAAAGTATTCTTTCATTGAAAAGCATGTCCTTGCTATCATTATGAGTTTGAAGAAGTTCGATAATTGGTCTTGAACAACAAGATTCAACTGCTAGTGTCTCATGCTAGTGTCAAGGATTTCCTCCTAAACAAGGACTTGAATGAGAAGAGGGAAGGTTGGATCACTCATGTAATGGAGTATGATATTGAAATCAAAGTGACCAAGCTGGTTCGTGGCAAGGATATGTGTGAGCAGCTCGCTTCTAAGCAACCAACTAAATCAACAAATGAAGAAGAGGTTGTCTTGTTACTCAGAAATGATCAAGAGTAGCCAATTAAGGATGCACCTGTTCCATGTTGGACTCAAGCCTTGGTGCATTATCTCCAAACAGGTTTGTGCCCTCCAAAATGGGACAAAGCAAAGAGGAGATACTTCAGATTACAAGCCATCCCATATGTGCTTATTGGTGGTGTCTTGTTCAATAAGGACATCAATAGTGTTCTATTGATGCACATTGAGACAAGCCAAATTGAGAGGGTGTTGCATGAGTTCCATGATGGAGAAGTAGGAGGCCACTTTGATCCTCGAGTAATAACTCTCAAAATCATGAAATCTGGTTATTATTGGCCTACAATGTTTAGTGATTGGTACTCATGGATCAAGAAGTGCAAAAAGTTTTCATTCTTTGCAGGGAAGGAAAATTTATCATCCCTTCCCCTTCATCCAATTTCAGTGGATCCACCATTTGTGCAATGGGGACTAGACTTCATTGGAGTGATGAAGCCAAATTTAAGCCAGGGCCACAAGTGGATACTTACAAAGAATAGACTATTTCACCAAGTGGACTCAAGCAATGACACTTAAGGAGGCAAATGAATCCAGCATCTTGGATTTCTATGAAGGAATAGCCACAAAGTCTAGAGTCCCTGCCACTATTATATTAGATAATGCATTGGCATTCCTTGGTACAAGGATCACTAAATGGGATGTCAGGAATGGTGTATACCTCAGTACTTCATTAAAATATTACCCTCAAGGTATTGGCCAAGTAGAGTCCACAAATAAGAACCTACTAATAATTATCATAAGGACTCTTGATGAAAATAAGAGAACTTGCACACAAAGCTCAAATCAGCTCTATGGGCTAATAGGATCACATCCAAAAGGTCCACAGGTAGCTCCCCATATGAGCTTGTATATAGAAAAGAGGTAGTATTGCCCATATCATTGAAGTTTCTCACTTTGGAGATCATGAAACAGTTATAACTAGCCAATTTTGAACCTATCGCAATTAGGTATGTAGAGCTAATAGAAGTAGGAGAGGCAAGAGAACATGTAATGTAGATCATGGAGAAAGATCAATCATTGATCAAGAAGAGATTTGATAAGAAAGCAAGAACAAGGACCTTTCAAGAGGGGGACTTAGTTCTAAAGTGGGATGTAGATCGGGAAAACTAGAAAAACATTCCAAGTTTGATGCCATTTGGAGTGGCCCCTACATGGTCACAAGATGTACAAGTAGAAATGTCTTCCGGCTGGCTAAGTTGGATGGAAAATAATTATAGATTATAGTCAATGGGATCTACCTCAAACACTACTACTAAAAGGAAAAATTCCTCGCCCTTGTAAATATTAGCCTAGGTTTTTAATTTCTCCAAGTGCATATGCACATTGTCTTGTTGTAGCATAGGTTTTATTTCCCTAAGTGCTTTGGCATAGGTTTTTTTGCTCCAGGTTTGCGTCATTATACAATTTGATGTGCCTCTAGGTGACCCTTTAGCATTTACAATAGGGAGACCCATGGTTTCCATGATAGTTGCTAATTTTAAAATAGAAAAATATAAAGTAACTAAAATCGGTTTTGGGGGATCATTTCTAGAACAACGAGGCAAGAAGTTTGAAATTTTTGGCTCGAAAAGTGCAAACATTAGATTCAAGCTTCAAAGAACGGGACCAGTATTAGGCCACCACCCATGAATTTGTGCTGAATGGATACAACAAGGTAGTTGATCTCTTCACCTAGTAGGTAGATGTCCTCGTGAGTCACCAAATTGTCATCCCAATTTTCCCACCCAAAAAAATTGACCAAACCCGATATTTCACATGAAGAAATCTAAAGGTTAGTTCTATTAGATGAGCGCATGTTTCAAATTTAATAGTCAAAGGTTGCATGAGGACTCGGAAATGGAGAAACTATAGGCTCAAAGGAGGAAAACAACGTCAAGGAGGCTAGAGGGTCTCAGGAGAGAAATGGGGAAAGACTCAAAGTCTTTGGGCTTCACAAATGATTCAGAGCAGGCCTAAATTGGCTAAGTATGGAAGAGACGATAGAATATACCAAGTGTCTCAATGATGCACCTTCAAGGGTGAAGAAAATGGTGATTCCTAAAACAAACACAAAGCTTCCACATGTCCCAGTGCCTAAAAAGGATAGAGCCGGCTATTAAAAAGTCTAAATGAGAAGAATAACCATGTGTCGATTGACACAATTTCAAAGTAAGAGCCTAAGGTGGAGACTCGAACTAGCACCAACTCTCCACGTGGTCAGGGTCCAACAGAAGTCAAATGGCAGCGGGCCCAAATTGACTAAGTATAAGAGTGTTGGTAGAGGCTTCCATATGTCTCATTAGCACATCTCTAAGGATCAATCCCAAAAGGAAGTCCCGAAACAAGCACCAAGCCTCCACATGTCTAGAATCCCCCAAAAGTCACACCGGTCGTTGAAAAGTCTTCAAGTTAGTGCAAGGTGTCACATGTCAACTCTGTAAAACATAAAAGATAAATACAAAGAGTGGAGACTCAAACTAGCACCAGTCCACCATGTAGTCGGGTTTGAGAAAGCATCAGCCTAAATCGGCTAAGTATCACTGCACTCACGTAAGGTGCAGCACGTGTCTCTTCACTGTATCTTCAAAGATAAATCTAAAAGTGGGTCTCCTAGACAAGCGCTAGCCTTCCACGTGTCCCAGGTTTGAAAAGGGACATATTCGATAGTTGAAAAGTCAAGATGGGGAGATTCAGCGATGGTGCCACGTGTCATCTCTATGCAATTCAAAAGGTATAATCGGGAAGCAGGTCCCAAATGTGTGCCAGCCCTCACGTGTCCCGAGTCAGACATATGCCCCCACAAAACAAAAGGACTTATCCAAAACACAAAGAAATAGAACAAAGCCACGTATGAGTCACGTGTATCTTCGATGCAACTTCAAAAGTGAAATCCAAAGGCATTCCCCAAATGCACGCCAACTCTACACATGGCCATGTCTCAAGTCAAGGTGGGAAGGCGAGTCGTCGGAGGTAGTTTGAACTTTTGGCTAGAAAAGACGTAAAGTGTAAAAAAGTTGCAGCTCTACCAACATCCATAAGAGCCACATGTCGTGGAATAAATTACATGTGGGAGGTAGGTCTTGGAAGGATTTTTGCCAGAGGCGGGCCGACAAGCTGGAGATGGCTTTTCACCCAAATGGAAAAAGTGGACCAACGGGCCCGAAGATGTTTTTTTTTGCCAAAAGTGAATTGCGGGCTTGTGGGGAGCTTTTTTGCACTTTTGTAATTTTGTGTAAAATGTGAAAAGTAAATTTTGGGCCCATGGACCCATTCTGCTAAACTAGTTTTCACCATTTTTGTATGGATCTAACTCAAACATTCAAATGGGCATATCTTTCGATCTAGTGCTCAAAATTCAAAAACATTGTAGCGTTGAAAGATATCTACCTCCTCTACACCATGGAGGCATAAAAACCTAATTTTGAGAAGGTTACATGGGTAATAAAATAGAAAACATCTTCATTCCATTAATATACGATCTAATTACTTCAACAAATGAATTAGATTCAATTTGATATGCCATTCTTCCTTCTTCGACATGCCAAATGCAGGATATAGAGCGGAGTCAAAAAATTATGGTAGGATTTGTAGGGGCATTAATGGCCAGTAGCTAAGCTCCAAAACAGGCTCCCCGCCTCTTTTCTCCTCTTCTCTTCACTGCATCTATAAAGGTAAGAGCTTGGCTCATTGTAAAGGGTTGGACATTTTTTTTGCACCCTCCCTTCTTCCCTTGTCTGCAAGTGAATTTGTGGAGTTTTCCAAACCTCCCATTCAAGTTGTAATACAAATTTTTACCTCTTGCTACTGTAATGTACTATATCAACTCTGGAGTAATAATATATGTCTGTGGATGATTCTCAACCCTCTCATGTGTTCATTGTTGTATTCTGATCTCTCATTGTAGTTTTGTTATCTATGCATGGTGGTTGTATTGCATTTTTATGGTCTGTGTTAAATTGCAAAATGGGTGTTTAACATTCCTTTGGTGCATCACCTTGTTAGCTTAGGTTTATTTTTTTCACATCTTCTCAACCCTATCTCCTTGGTAAGATAGAGTAGGTTTTAGAGTAGATCCTCTGCAATTTAATTATATGTAGCTGAATAGAGGGATAGGAACTAGCCTTCATTAGGAGATCTCTCTGATTTCAAATTCCCACAGCTTTGAGAGATGCTCCATGTTATGCTATCACATTGAGAGTCTTAACCCAATAGGTTACAAACATTCAGGGTGCTATGATTTTTCACTAACAGAACACTTTAGCAAAATAATGTGAACTCGATGGAATTCATTTCTAATTTTAATCTCATATTCAAAAATACATGGAAATGAATATCTTAAGAATATAGACCCTCTCAAGGTTTGGCATTCTTATATTACTTGATGTCCTTTGATGCAGACTTAGCTGTATTGATCTAATCACTAGGGGGAAGTGGTCTTCCTTATTAATTTTCCATAACATCACAGCCAAGAAGATCTTGCTCCAGGCTAGAAAGAGAAATTCCATCCATGTTGTTGTAATCCCTCCCTCACCACCTGAGATTATTCCTTCATGTGGAGACAAAGAAAAATCCATCATTCCTTGCCAAAATGAAAATATTGATAATTTCATCATTCCCTAACAAAATCAGAAGCTCCTTCATTTTCTTATTATTCATTGATGTATCACAAAATTTTCATGCCCAAAGCATACCCCAAACTCAACAAGAATCTCTCCTATCTCCACCCATGGAACTACCCGATTCCCCTAAACTAGTTACTCACATTCCCAGGGAATTGTGTTATCCAATATGTTGTCCCTACCTTCTACCCAATCATCACTAAACTAGTACACCTTATGAGGATGTCAGAAAGAGAGACATGTTACGCCATTTGAGAAGGAGACATGTCTTTGAAACAACTCAAAAAACCAAATCATACACTTGTTTTGGAGGTACATACTAGTAAAGTGAGGGGCATGTTTTCGAGAACTATTTGGATTCTTCAAATAGCCAAATCAAGTCACTTGAATATGGAACAATGCTACCCAAGCACGGGGAAAGTCAACAGACTCTTTCTTACATTCCCCATCTAACCAATCAATTGAAAATGAAAATTTTGTAACAGTTGAAGATTGGTCCGATTCAGATTTAGATGGCGAAAAGGTTCAAATTTCAAGGAAGGAGTTAGATATTGAATTAAGGAAGAAAGGTAAGGAATAAGATGACATTGGCAAGATTAAGGAAGAAGAAGTTTTTGAAAAATTTCTAGTTCTCAAGGCCTTGAGGAGAAATCGGTTAAAATGAGGAAGATGACTTCTTTAAGTGTAGTAATATTCATTGCTCCGCATGTATAGAACTCGAAAAAATGATGTTAGAAAATCAAGATGAAGTAAAGAATGAGGCAACCCATGGAGAATGAAGCCCAATACCAACATCCATAAAAGTGGAAACAAAGCTTCTTGTAGAGAAGCTCACATCAAAGCCAAGGAAAGCATTAAGAAGCAGTGTCGGGAGAGTGGAGCTTCTGAACCTTATGAGAATTTGGAGGTTAGCTCAAACTCAGAGGAGCAATAGGAGGATGACATGGGTCATTCTAATTCAGGTGAAAAATAAGAAGTGGATTATTTCTAAGAGGAATGTAGTGAGGAGAAGGCATTCAGGCATGACCATGAATCCTTAGAGGGAATAAGATCTAAAAACACCGAGGAAGATGTACATACCCAAAATCAGTAGGGTACTGCGCTTCCGAACAACGTAACATGCTCCCGATGATGATACAGTCTCCTCGCAAGGTGTTCAGGATCCAAAAAATCTCTACAAGTATGCGTTAACATCCCACATGCCCCACCTAGCCCCCACATGCTTTATTTTTCTCTTTTCCCCTCTTTTCTTGGCCTTCTGCTCTTCAGTGACGAAACCGCCACCCTGCCTGGGCGGCGGTCTCATGACCACCTCCCTGAACAGGGCGGCGATCCTATAACCACCACCCTACTCAGGGTGGCGGTCCTTTACACATTTTCCAGAAAGATCTTTTAACACGACTCACGTAAATTCAATGATTCACCAGCTTTTTTTCACCGCCATAAGCTTGCATTAATGATTCTGGTTCCCTAGAATAGTGTTTTGCCATTTTTTATAGTTTAAGAGTTCTATTTGGTTTTTACCTTGGGTAAATGCAAATGCTATAAATAGTTGTCTTGTGCTCAAGCAAATGGCCCCTCAAATTTTCCTCTGAATTTCTCTTTGCAATAGATTAGTCTTTCATTTTGTTTAGAGTCCTTAGTTTATTTCATTGCATGCTTAGTTAGTATTGTTTTGCTGTTAAGAAGCCACATATCCATCTTGTGCAAGTGCTATTGATATTTCATCCAATCCATTGGAGTAGAATAATTTGTCTTCAATAGGAAGCCATTAAAGTTACAGGTTTTGTTCTTCAAGCAGATAGTTTCAGGTTCTAGACGTTTTATGTTTCATGACTCGTAATAAATCCCACTAGGAATTACATAAGCCAAGCTCGTACTCTTGTGCTATCCCTCTCCTACTCGCATTGTATTCATCCGTATCCTAAGCTACCTTTGTCCCAATTTCTACTTCGTTGATGATATCATTACATGCTTTTCTAGACCTAAGTGAACACGAAGGAATGAGGAGATTACACCGAGGGGACAAGATCATGCACACCATTGATTCACCACTATTCTATGAAATCCAGTTCTATCTTTCAAAGTTATAAATTAGAATCGTATCAAATAGAGTAGTTAATTTTTTATTTCAGTTAATTTTACTCTCGATATTGCCGGGAAGTTGTGGGGATTGATAGTTTCGAGAAAATATGATTCATTCCTCACTTTTGAGGTAGGATCGATAGTCTTACAAATAGATTAGATCGGGCTATTTCATTGTTTAGAATAGATCTACAAATTACACATGCAAATAGCTATACTCGCTTATTTTGTTTGTTTTAAATTGTTATTTTAGCTATCAATTCTAGATATGTTAAATAGTTACTCTTTTAGATTCATTCGAAAAGTTCATCAGGAAAAAACAAAAGTATAGAAGTTAGATATGTTCTAGATATATTTCATATAGTTAATTTCACTTTGTTGTAGTTAATTTACATTGTTGCTTCTGTATGAAAATCACGGGACTTAGGGAGCCTAGAGAATACATATTCAAGCCAATCGTGCCCTAACCCAATCTCATCACAGCCATAATTGATATAGATCAGAATCTCGTGATCCAAGTCTTCCGAACAATGGTAAACTTGCAACAAATCAGTTTCTAACTACACGGGTTAAACATAGAAGACGACCAAGCACACATATTTTGGTCAAGTCAACCAAACTATAGATTAACCTAGATACATGCCCCACATGACTGTGGAGGGGTTTGAAAGAGAGAAAATGTTTGGTTGTGATCCTTTGGTCCCACATCCGGATGCAGAGACACCCTCATAGATATAGATAACAGCCTAAGAATTCAAGTTGCATGAACAACTGTAAGATATTCTGAGAAGATCGAACAGTTATTGATTCTAAATATAGAAGCTGAGAAAGCATATGATTACTAGATACTAGGGATTAGGGACTGATTCCATACATGACCATAGTAGGACTGCAACAACCACGAATATATGGTTGTGACCCACAAATCCCACAACCCAACGAATCCACAGGTGAATCAGACATAGATACTGGCCTACGTACACTAGTATTCAGATCTACTCCACTTCCACCTATCATCATCAAATAGTTATCCTTACTAGACATAGCAGCTAACGAAGCTAAGGAGTTCTGGACTAGGCCAGAGAATCACCCATAGAGTCAACTATATTTACCATCCACCCTATGACCTTATCTGGAGACATACACGAAACTATCCCAGGTCATTTTCCACGTATTCCACAACCTATAGACCGAATCATGCCAGAGCTCGATATTGATTGGAGCCTTCGAGTAGTCATCCTTGCTGATCGATCTATCACATCAGTTCAAGTTAGAAGGGCCTTCGTTGCCTTAGATTCACAATTTCCACTAGTGCGTGTAGAAGACATTAGATTGCCTAACTAGTTTGTCTATATCCCACACATATTCCATCCCCACCGGCTATCTTAGCATGACCTCGGGAGGTCGAGTATGAGGAAGAGTTACTTGAAGATTCCCAAGCTCGCTCATCACTTTTCTGTCATACAAAATTGGTGAACCCGACATGAAATTTTCTACTTTATACTCTGGAGTCATATTTCTACTAGTTCTTTCAAATTAAACAACTCTTTTGTCTTTACTACCTCATTATCTTTTACCATCACCTTCACTCCTTCCCATTATGGGTATTCATATACCCCCCGAATATGTCAGGATTCGATGTATATGGCAGACCCCTCTTGGGTCTTGAGGCATACTACGCCCAACAAAATAGACAATAATCACCCTCACTCTCAGTATGGGGTGATAACTACTCAACTAACCAGTTGTCAACACAAACTCCAAGGATTAGATATACCTCATCCCTCTGAATAGAGGATTTGGATCAGTTCGCTCAAACATGGAAAACAGAGCCTTTAAGCTCAAACAATATGACGCTCGTAGGAGAATCAAGTTCATCTCCTCAGGTACTACTTAGACCAAAAATTAGTAGACAATTAGACTCATACCTGGGTTTAGATGATGAACATTTGGTACATTATGCCAGGAATGAACAATGTTCTCGAGGTACGTACCCACCTATAGGAGGTTTATAAACATAACCCGAGGTCCTTTTTCGAGAAAATATCTCTATGCCACTGTATACAAGAAATACCCTAGGAGAAACTTGGCAAGGCAGCGATTAGTTCATAGAAAGATATCACATGCCTATACAACACCATGATATACAACAAATGCCACCAAGGCAAGGTATCGGACTTCACAAAATGAAGTCATTTCAACTCTAGTAGAAAAGGTTAGGGAGTTAGAACTTGCCCAAGCAAGTCAAAATTCACAATTTATGCAGGCAAGAAGTTCCAATCCTCCACACCATCCTAGCCAAATAGACCTCCTCACAGGAGTAGGCACGTTAGGCATGACTCCTCAGTACTCACAAAAACCCCAACAAGAGCTGCCATTCCTAACACCACTCCTCTCGGTCTAATACAAAGTAATCCATTTTTGGACAATACCCCTTCATACTTAAACATGTACTCCAAATCACCACAAGGGGATATGTTCTCCTCTCCCGGCATGGTTCCTCAAACATAGGGGTTTCCTTACGCCCCCACTAACATGTACGCTATGCCATGTCAACAACCCATTCCACTGCCACTCCCTCAACAAGCACCATCAATGGTCGAAACCTATGCAATAGGGACCTACTCAGAATATTTGAAAGAGCCCTTAAATTTCACCATACAAAGCATCCTGCTTCCAAGACCTCTTCCCGACTTGCCCAAATACAAAGGTGAGGGAGATTTGAATGCACATATCAAGGCTTATGCTACAGCCATTCGAGAAATACTCCCATGGGATGGGGTTGTTGCTAAAATATTCCCAAAAACCTTGGAAGGCATCACTCTCGATTGGTATTATAGAATACCTAAGGCTTCCATCCATTTGTTCAAGCAACTCGTGTCGAATCAATCAAGTCCTTTGACATGAACAAACTATTAAGAATAGGAATTAGGGAATTCTTACACATCAAGCAAGAACACAATGAATCTATCGCCTATTTTATCCAAAGGTGGCATACAGTTCTTTATTCTTCGGAAAGTGCTCCAAACATGGATCAGATGGAACTATGTGATTTATTCCTTCATTCTCTTAGCAGAGAGGTGAAGGAAGACATCCAAGTTCCCATTAAGAACTTACGATGAAGTACTTGAGAGCGCTCTCCTAATAGATCAAGCGGAAATTGATAGTGGTCGCAAAACATATGGAGCAAATGGGAGGTTAATCACCTCCAACCAGAACACTACAACTTATCCTACTACCATGAACGTCAATCAAGGACCTAAAATCCTTATTAAAAATTGGGTGTAACAACAAATGGAGTAACCAACCAGCCTAAGAAGGTAAATGTTGTCAATACTCCATCACAAATAAACAACCAACGAAACAACAACTTTACCCCCGACAATCAATACAAGGATTTTAATCATCTACAACAACAACAACAACAACGGAAAAATCCCACACATGGTCCAAGCCAAAATTTAACTAGGTACCAAAACCAAATTCAAACCAAAGACAACAAACGCAAAATTTTAATCCTAATAGGCAACTATTTCATTAAAATTTTGGGCCACAATATGCACCAAACCAACAAACTAGGAATTACAATTCTAATTCGTATTGTAGTTTCCACAAAATTCGGGGCCATGACACTAGAACATGCCGTGACTACAATAAATTCATGCAACGCTTGCCACATGAACAAAGACAAATTTTCATGGATATGTTCTTGGCAGATCCTACGTCACCAACATCAAATAATTTTTCAGTGCGCTTCCCTCAAAACACACCCCTCGAAGATCTTTAATGATCCACTCCCAAATCACGATAATAATAGCTAAATCTAACTCGGGACAAATAAGAGCGTAATGACAGAAACAATGATCATGAAGCTTCAAATTTGCTAAATCCATTAGTTACGCCACAACTAGGAGTTAGCCACAACCTAAGATAGTCGGTTTAGTAGAGTTAGATGCCGAACTACCCATCAAGTCGTAACAAGGACACGAGAGTATTTCTCTTAGCCAAGTCCAAGCCACTTGCCAGGGATAGATGACTTCTAACAAGTAGTAGTGTTGGTTTGAAAATTTGTGTCTTGGGTAGATCTATGGATAAACGAGCCAACAAGCAGGCAGGGCATAGTCCTCTTTGAGTCAAAGAAAGTGAAACTCGGTTTATTGCTATTCTACCAAAGCAGGAATCATGCAAGTCTCACAATATTCTCGCCTTCTGGGGTTTGGGATCTCATCCCAATAGGGGTGTTTCCAACTGCAAAAGAAAGGAATGAAAGAGAGGATGAAGAAAGATCAGGTCTGAAGGGAGAAAAGAAATGAATTCCAAAGCAGAAAGGTCAGAGGGTTTATGTTTTGGGATTGGTAGTAAACAAAGCCAAACCTACTTACATAAACAAATAAAGCAATACTGATGAATAAATGACAAAAAAGTAGAGATAGATCCAACAGAATAAACACATAGATCTGACATAAGAAATATCAGATGCCCATAACACACATATTCAACACAAAGTCTTAATATTTGTATTAATATTTTCTTCTGTTACAAAAAGTACAAAGCCTTTTCTTCTCACTTCTATTTTTCATCTAAAAGATATCCACCTCCCGAATACAACAAGTATTCAAGTATATATAGAAGGAAAGAAGAAAAGAAGACAAAAGCAAACCAACTAATTAATTACAAAAATATCTTATAATAGATTACAAAGTCATGTGTTGACTTTTGATGACAACTTTAGTGGATGACATCATCTCATGGTGCAACATGGATGATGTCATCATTTGTGTCAACACACTTTAGATAATTTACAAAGAGAAAGTTGGGAAGAAAGAAACTATTCATCGTCATCCCACTACTGGGAAGGGGGTATCCGCTTTTGCTGCTACTCGAGAGACAAGAAGTGGAACTAGGCACGACTCCATGAACTTGTTAATCATGGGTTGAAGTTGATCCCGGAAGGATCCTCGTGTTGATTGGCTTGATAGCTTCACAAGTCTCCCACTTGTCTGTGATATTTTCTAAATGCGGTTTGGAATAATCATTATCAGCCTCTATCGTACCTAATGAAGTCACAACATGCCAACAAAGTTGTTGATGGATTCGGTGTCGAACGTGACCTCTGCCCTTAGCCCTTGTGAAACGATCTCCTCGAAGATCTGAATAGTTTCCTCAACCTTTCTTAAGGCGAAAGAAGAAGTGAGCAAGCCTGAAGACATTCTTAGGACAATCTATTCCATTTGATGCATTACATCCATGGCTTCCTCCTTTACTTTGTCGATCTTCTCCAGAAAAAACTCTAGCCGATCAACCCAATAATCCAGAGTAGAGAGGATTTTGTTGAGGGCTCTGCGGTGACCAAGGATGCCAAACTTGACCAGATCTTTGACTGAATAGTCAAACATTTTCTAAAAGGTCTCATGCTGCATCTTGGCATGGTCTAACTCTTCGGAGATTGGTCTTGCTATCACCTGGAGTTCTATGTTTGTCCGATTGATATTCTGATATAACCCGGTGAACTTAGCGATTAATCCCTCACTTTCCTTGAGGATTTTTCTCCTCCAAGTCGAAACTGCCATGCCCTGCTCACTGATTTTGGCATATTCATTAATCTTATTCTGGCTCAGAGGCTCAGGAGTTTTAGTGGCAGTTATAGGAGGTGCACTGCCCATTTTCTGCAAGGCATGGAGAAGATGTTTATTTTACTCCTTTAGCAGCCTTTTCTCTTCCTTTGCTTCCTGGAGCTTTTTGCAAAGAGCGTCAACTGTAGATAGGGCCTCTCCTTGTAGGATTTCTAAAGATGTCCCCATTGTGACTTGAGTCACTGTGTAATCTGTCGAAGATAGATCCTTTTTATCCTTTAAGGGATTGGGGTATGTAATCTCCATTACTCTCTCCCCTGATGCACTCTGAGAGAAGCGGGTTATAGGTTTTTGCTTCTTGACCCCTTTTAATGGGATGACGGCGAAGTCCATCGGGTGCGATGGGAAATTTCCTCTTTTGTTGACTCAGGTGTTGGGAGATCCATGCTGGACTTATGGGAGAAGGACCAGAAATAGAAAAGGGAGCAGCCGTAGTAGTAGAAGTGAAAAACATGGAGACACTGGGTGGCATTGAGAGGGAAGCCGAGGAAGTGCTCATGGGAGGTAGGGATACACGTAGGGGAGGTAGACAACATGGGAATGGAAGGGAGCCGAGAGATGAGACCATTCATTCCCGCACCAATGCTCGTTCTTCACAGAGTTTCCTTAACCCTCTCCTCTATTGTTTGAGGAGATTTGTTTCACAATCACGGCGAAATCCCAATCGTCCCCATTTATGTCAAGATATACCCGATCAACTTCGATCAGCGCAGCTTGATAACCTTTTGGGATGATGGTCACACCGCATCGGATGATTTCAGCTAAGGCCAAGTGGGAATGATCCTTCCTTCTGAGCTCAACCTCATTATATAGGTCGATATAAATGTCTTCGATCTGAGGGATGTGGATTGGATCGAGTTTGGCCCTAGGGAGACAATTTCTTGGGTCGAAATTGGGCCTTGCTGGGAAGTTATGCTTTAGATTTAGTAGCTCCAATTCTACAAACATATCCTTCACCTTGTGGTGAGAGAGACAAGCATACTCCGCCACCGTGAGGGGGAAAGGAGTTCCACCCTTCTTTCTCTTAAGGCACTTTTCGTGGTAGGTGATAAGTTGTCTTGACAGCTCTAACAAGATCAACTTGGGGCTAGCATATCTCGGCAGTTTGGTTGGTTCCCCCAAGAAGTTAACTGCCCTCAGATAAGTGAAGGTGGGGAATTGAGTGAACAAGGCCCCCCATTTCTCTGTAGCTGCGATGATACTCTTTTTCGTACGACCGTGAGCCATGTTCGGCCTCAAAAGGTAGATGATGACGTAGAAGAAGGCATCATTGATCTTTGTACACTGGGGGATACTATTTTCCAGCCTTTAGTTCGGATAGTATTCATATATTTTAACTTGGGGCTAAACCCCGCACCGCATCAAAGCTAGATAATCCCTTTCTCGAGGCCAGCGGCATAAACTACGTAGGAGTTCATATAGAACCTCCCGCCAGGGTAAGTTGTTGTAGCTACTAAGATATGGTGTTGCTTATGATTTCCGCCCACTTAAAGCATTGATCCGGCACATCTTTGTTCATCATTTCCAAATATCTCAAAGATCCATTTGTTAAAGTAGTGGGCATCAGGAATCCCAAATACTCTTCTCAGGAACATGATTGTATCACTGAGTTCCTCTGAAAAGTCACTGCGATGAATGACTCCGAGGCCATCGGGTCACCACCTTTTTGTTCTTTCTGTATACTTCATTCATCAATCGCATACACTGATCCTCATTGTCATCCCAAGCCTTGATGCAATCTTCTCGCTTACGGCCACAAAGTTTCAGGTGGTGAGGAATGCCGAGCATTATTTCAAAGTGTTAGGTAGTGAGGTTGATTATGACCTCACCCTTCTCATTATGGACACATCTTGTGTCTTTGTTGAAGAAAGCGAGCTACTACCATTATGAACTCATTGTTCACTTGTAGTAACTAAGATCCCTCCAAAGAAAAATGCAACCCACTACCCATCGCTTGTCCATCCATGGGCTTCCCCGTGACCTTCCGGGTTCTGGCCTAGAAATCCTCCATATCAATGTGACCAAGTTCTAAGTCTCTGATATATAGGTCACACTCTACCTGGGATTCGGGCATCCTGACCCTCTGATATTTATACTTCATTTCTTCCTCTGTGAGCTTGGCTTTGCCCTTATATTTGGTAGGTCTCTTGCTTGATGTTGACATATGTAATTCTGAACTTAGTTGCTGATCTGCAAGAATAAGAAGTGAAACCCAAGGCAAGAAAGTCATATTAGCTATTTGATCTTCCATTAAAGCATTGACAGAAGGAAGAGTTAGAAATTTTAAGGCCTCAGGGCGCATGGCACATGAATACTGCAGGTTACAGGGTTAAATAGCATGGCACATAGAAAAGAGGTGCTGCAAGGGATAAATCACTAGAGGGCACATGGTGCATGAATACTATAGATGAAATTTTGTTGTTGCAAGAGGGAGTGCGCCTGCGCCATATATATGCATTTAACAAAGTGCTGATATTCTTCATGTTACATGTGTACAGGATGCGCCAAAGGGCGCAGGTTTAATGCGTGTAACATCATTTTTTCATGCACCACAGGGGAACTTGGTGTGGCGCATGGAAGGTCTGCATAACATGATGTTGTTGTAATAATGGATGGGCTGTGCTTTACATGCCACACCTAGTGCAAATAAAGTTGGCATTGCATGGATGCAGGGTGCACCAATGGCACAAGTTTTAACAATGCAACACATGAGTTTGGTGCACCAAGAGGGCGCAAGGAAAGTGGTTGCAACAAGTGAATGAAGTGCACCTTGAGGGCGCAGCTGTTCTTTATGCAACAAGCATGGTGGATGCGCCATTGGCGCGACTGTATATCATGTTGTAGGGGTGGCGGATGTGCCAAAAGAGGAAACAATACAGTCTTATTTTAAGCTTTGATTCCTTCTCTGAGGGGTTTACATGCATTTTAAGCTTCTTTTGCAGGGTATCTTTGGGTGATGAAGAAGCTAAAATAAAGAGTTTCAAGAAATCTCTTTACAAGATAGTCCTCTTTACCAGTAGATCTAGAAAGAGGGGGAAGTGCAAGGGGAAGGATAGATAAAACAGCAAGGGGGAGGGTTCCATGGTTTCACAGCTTTTTTAATCTAATCCCCACAAACAAATAACCAAAAACCAAAACACAAATCACAAGAGAAATAGGGACCTCTTACCTAGAATATATAATGTGAGAGGTGTGAAACTGGGTCCACGACGTGATTTGATAACGACAGTGCGCTAACAGGTACAAAGGGAAGAGAATTATCACGTGATTTCGACTGATGAAAATAATAGGGTAGATGCGCCTATATATAGGCAACATGGTAATAAATGTGCAACCACTTTTTCAAGTGGCACGCCAAAATGCCTGTCGACAATGGGAAGGATGTGCCCTTTGGCGCATCAAAACACCTGCCAACATGAAGTTATGTGTGCCTTTGCACAAAAAAGTGTTGACATGAAGGCGCATGTGCCTTGGCACATGCAAGAAAGGTGCAACATAGTGAGGTACACCAAAAGGTGTGTTGACACGTCAAACCATGCACCAAAGGATTTATAGGGGGCGCACGAACACTTTATGTTGCATAGACATTAGGTGCGCCCGACCAAAAAAGGCCAAAAATGGCTAAATTCGAAAACCAGATTTCCTAAGGGATTTTTCAACGCTCCAAACGTAAGGAGTCCTTGATGAGGGACCGGAATTTTTTTGTAGGGTTATCTCGTAAAATTTCCATTGCCAATTTTACAGATAACAAATTTCGGCTCTTTCGAGGACTATCTCTCGAGCGAACCTCGTGGGGTAGAGAATCCCAGATCTCACGTGCCTATCCATTGGGTACTAGAGTCAAAAACAACGGAGACTGGGAAGGGAAACACACAACCAAAAAAAGAAAACACACGACAAAAACAAACACACAACTAAAGCAAACTGTACAAAGAAGAGAGCAAGCTCTACTTCCTGAAGATTTTTAGATGTTGCCCGCTATAGGGAAGTGGGAGTTCAGTTCCATCCAGATACGAGAGATAGAAACTATTCTCTCCATTGAGTTGCTTGATCTTGAAAGGCCCTCTCCATAGGAATCAAACTTTTGTGCATACCCTTTGGCTCTCTTCATTTGTCCCACAAAAGGACGAGGTCTCCCACCTGGAAATTTCTTTGCTTAGCCTTTTTATCGAACAATATTTTGACCTGATTCTGATGTTCGGTGATCTTGTCGACCACCTTTACTCTCTTTTCTTCAAGCTCTACTAGATACATGATCCTCTTTTCAAGGGAATTTTGAAAAGTCTCATCTTTGATTTCCCATGCCAAGTGCAGAGCAGGAGTTCAGTGGAAATGGGAAGCTCGGCATCGGTGCCATATAACACTTGAAAAGGTGACATACCGAGAGATCTCTTGGGAGTAATGCGGTCTGCCCACAAAGTGTCGTATAAGGACTTGTGCCACATTTGTTGATTCTCATCCACTAGCTTTCGTATGATGGTTACCAAGTTTTTGTTACTGGATTCTGCCTGACCATTTCCCTGAGGGTAATAATCTGAGGCGTGAGCCAAAGTTATTCCGTATTCATAGCAAAAACCAATAACTTCTCGTGAGGAGAAGTTGGAAGCGTTATCAGCAACAATCTTGTTTGGAACGCCAAACCTGACAATGATATTTTCTTTGATGAAACTGCAAACAACCTCGAAGTGGCATGTTTGACAGGTATGGCTTCCACCCACTTGGTGAAGTAATCTGTTGCTGTTAGGACATAACTATGTCTGGCACTCGATTGAGGGTTGAGTGCACCATTAAAATCAATTCCCCACTAATTGAATGGTTTTTTGATGACGACCAGCCTGAGGGGAAAAGTAGCCAACTTGGGCTTGCCGACGAACTGCTGGTAAGGCTCACACTTTTCCACCCAAGTAGCTGTATCTTGGAAAATCATCGGCCAATAGTACTTGGTAGAGATGATCTTGTGTGCCATCACAAAAGAGGAGAAATGGCCCTTGCAGGCTGAATTATGAAAACTTTTGAGTAACTTCACCTGCTGTGTCTTGTCAACACATCGTAAGTTGATGCCATCTATCCCACGTTTGTATAAACTGTCATCCCAGATGACATATTTGGTTGCTCTGAGCTTTATAACGCGCTTGTCCTTTGCAATCAGGTGAGCTAGGAATTCGCCATAGGTGAGGAAGAAAGTGATATCGGAATACCACTCATCGCTGGTTGCGAAAAATAGGACTATAGGAAGTGAATCAGGTTTCTCCAACTAGCTTTGTGCTTCATTGGTGTAATCATCTTTTCCTCCGGAAACTTCTGACCCCTGGTTTTCAGCCATAAGTTGACATAGGCCTTTGCCTCTTACCAACTTAGTTGGTTTTATATCTAGATCGTACTCCTGGACCTTTGCAATCCAATTTCCTTGCAAGCTTCCTAACTCCTATTGAGTTGAAATTGACTTGACTTCCGTGTCGTGACCAAAGACCACCGTATGAGAATTTAAAATGTAATACTTGAAGTTTTTGACTGCTTTGACAACGGCAAAGGCATGATTTTCCAACCAAACATTTTTAATTCGTGAGGCTTGAGGGGAGAGCTCATGAACACAATTGGGGATTTGACATTCTCAGAACTCTTTTGCATATAGATGGTAGATACAAAAGATGCTCGATGCATAGCTATACATGATAAAATCCTTGGAGAAATCGGGACATATCAGACCAATGCGTGAGCAATGTGTTTTTATTTCTTCAAACGACCTCTTCCTTCTTCGCTCCATCGTAAAGTTGGTGACCCTTTCATCATGTCTAATATATGATGAGTCTTTTCAAAAAGTCGGGAATAAAGCGCTGAGAGAAAATTCACCTTTCCGAAGAAAGAGTGGATGCCGGTCTTGCTTGTAGGCAAAAGTAAGGC
The DNA here is from genome assembly GCA_018340775.1 of Taxus wallichiana var. yunnanensis. Taxonomy (NCBI): domain Eukaryota; kingdom Viridiplantae; phylum Streptophyta; class Pinopsida; order Cupressales; family Taxaceae; genus Taxus; species Taxus wallichiana. The sequence continues at coordinate 50,179,996 of CM031239.1, forward strand.
TCGAATAGCCTTAACTCTTTCGCTATCTATATTCATTCCTTCTTTTCTAACAACATGTCCCAACAACTTTCCTTCTGTGACTCCAAAAATAGACTTTTTCGGTTCAGGAAATCCCATGCTCTCGGCATCTAGCCAATACTTGCTCTAAATGATCACAATGATCATTTCACCGTTTAGAGAACACAGTTAAGTCATCCAAATAAACCACAATGACCTTCCCCATCATACCTTTGAATGCAAGGTCCATGGCCCGCTGAAAAGTGGTGCCAGCATTGGTCAGGCCAAAAGGCATCCTGCTATAGGAAAACGTGCCCCAGGGGGTAGTGAATGTTGTTTTAAATTGGTCTTCAGGTGAGACTTCAATCTGATTGTAGCCTGAAAAACCATCAAGCATGGACAACATTTCTGATCCAGTTACCACTTGTAGAACTTGATCCATTATAGGAAGTGGGTAGTTGTCCTTTAAGGATTCCTGATTCAGGTTTCGAAAATCTACGCATATGCGTATTTCACCATTTTTCTTGCGCACTGGCACAATGTTTGCTACCCAAGTACTATGATGGATAGGAAAAATGATTCTCGCATCCAACATTTTCTGAATTTCAGCCTGGATAGTACCTGAGATCTTAGGGTTATAATGCCTCTGCTTTTGGCGAAAGGGTTTGACGTCCTCTTTCAATGGGATATCATGCTGGACGTCCTTTGGCTTAAAATACTTTAGGTCAAAGATAGACCATGCCAATACATCCATGTATTTCTTTAGTAGTTTGACAAACTTTTCTTCTTCGATGTGAAGCATTTTCCGATGTTCACAAATCATGCGGATGTTCTACCAAACCTAAATTAACCGGTTTAGTTTCTGGAGAGGAGCCAGTATCATCTTGCCTTTTATTTTTTACAAAACGATCATGCCTATCGAACAACCGCTCTAAAGAAACCAGGCCTTTCAGAATTTTATTTCCTTTTAGCCGACATATGCCATCATTCCTTCGGATTCCCTGCTTTGACCAAGAATCGATTCACGGCACGTAGAAGTGAATCATTCAAAGTGAAGTTCCTTAAAATTTTCCACCTTTTCTACAAAGGCAATGAGTTGATTGTCATCGTTGAATACTTGCCAATGCCGAGAATTATCCGGCATGCTTGGGCGAAAAACCACTTCAATGGTGTATTTGTCTGTTTTCAAACCTGGGTGAGGGAGCATGAGGGATCCTGAAACAACCAATGAATCAGCCATGTCATTCTGGGCTCTTGGAATAGATTCTATTGAAAAAGTGTCAAATTCTTTGATGTTGTCCCATACACGCATTATGCAAGTGCCATGAGCCTTTCATTCTACACTTGATATATCCTTTTAACTTGATTTACGACTAGCTCTGCATCACCTTGTACTTTCAAATTTTTGATCCCTCTTTCCTTTGTGGCTTGCATGCCAAGTAGTAGGGATTCATACTCAAGCATTATTATTTGTATTGAAAAACTGCAACTTGAAAGAGAGATGAATAACCTCCCCTTCGGGAGATATTAGCACGGCTCGCGCCACATCCACTAGTTGTGTAGCTGCCATCGACTACGCAAAGTCCAGATCTTGTTAAGATCTTCTTCTTGGATGAAAACAACCATTTTATCAGACTCGATAGACAAGAAATAGTTCCCCATTCCTGATGATTCGAAAAGAATTTGGGCTTTGGGGTCCTCAGAGTTAGTAACCAAGTACTTCTTTTGTGATTCTGGCTCCAATGTCTACATTACACCTTTGACGGGATTCTAGCCTTAGACCAGTCCATATGAATCTTCCCACCAACTTCACTACAAAAACTTCTTCCCAGCAAAATTCCATAGGCTACTGGAATGTCGGCAACGAGGACAGTCATCTTTACTCTTTTCTCTGGGAATGCCGCAAATGTGAACTGTGCATCTTTGATTTGACCAATCAACGGAACCTTCTTGGTTTCCAAGGAATAACATCTACCAAAAGGCTTGGTAAGGGTGAGGCCCAGAGCGTGGGTGAATTTTTCCGCATGACGTTATCGAAAACTCCAGAATCAATTATGCAGTTACTTAACTTGTGGCCATTGATTAGGAGGGAGAGGTAGAAAGGTTCTATCTTGCCTGATGTAGAAGTTGAAGCAACATTTATGTGGGATGCAGGAGGAGTGGAAAGGATTCCTTTTAGGAAATCTGGGGAGATATGATAGCTTGACTTTGAATATACTTGGTCAACCTTACAAGTTGTTCGGGGTTCGATTGAAGATACTTGGCTTCAGACATTTGGATCTTGGTATTTTTAGCATGATCTATGATGTCAAACGTGGCCAAGGGTTGAGCTGGTGAAGGAATGAGTCCCTCACTTCGCGATGGTAGAGTAGGATTACTGGTCTTCATGGAAATAGAAGAAGGCTGATTTGGAGGAGAGATGGGGGGAAAAGATTTCTTTGTAAAAGACTTAACAGGGGGTTGAGTAGGAAGAGGATTACCTCTTTTAGCAATGGTTGGAGGCATGTTTGACACGGCCTTCTCTTTTTGCACATGGGCAGTGACCTCTACTTCTTTTCCTTGCGAGTGGGTAAAAACAACATATGATTGTCCACTTGCATACCCCTGTGTACCCTCTTCTTCATCAGACTCTTCCTCATCAAATTCCATATACCCGATAGTAGAGTCGCCAGTCGGTTCACCGACATCTTGATCATCTTTGCCTTGAGATGAATGTTCTTCGTAATTTTGTTCCTCTTCTTCAATTTCAACTAAAGCGTGACGAGAGGAGCCTCAAGCACCAATCATGGAGTACTTGTACAGCCTTTGAGGAACATTGTTGGAAATGAAATTCCTCCGTGGGATATCCCAGTATGAGGAACTAGGGGAAGCTTAAGCTAACTTCTTCTTTAATGCGAGTAAGTCATTCGCCATCTTTTGAAATGCCGGATCAGACGAAGTAGTGGGAGAAGGGCCCAAATATTTAAATTTAGATGATTCCCTTTTTAATTCACCAGATATTAGCAAGTTATCTTCAATTCGGATGGCAGCGGCCTGGGTGAGAATCAAGGTAGCTACTTGTTCTTGTAGGAGTAAGAAACTTACTTTCAAACTCATAGCATTCACGAAGAAACACTTCTGATTTTCCAGTTTTTGAAGCATGGCAATAGGCACATGGTTGATTAATGCATTGAACCTGGCGATAAAATTGCGCATGGTATCATTGGCCTCCTTTTTAGGTGAGTGATCTGTGATAACAATGCAAACGTATCTTCCGAAGGCTTGTACTGCTTCAAAATAATCTCGCAAGGTGGCCCAAGTGGTAATAGATCCGGCCGGCAAATGCTGAAACCATTCTCATTGGGCCCTTGTAAAGTTTGCGAAAAAGGCAAACCAACACATCTTCATGGGTCACATCCATGATACTACATGACATGATGAATTCAGATATGTGTGAATCCATGCTCGTTTCGATCCCATCAAATTTGGGAAAATTCTTTTGGTTTCCATGTGGGAGTGCGTGAACAGATGTGGCAAGGCCGGGGACCCATAACATTTCCCCATGGTACCGCCATCATCTGACAGTGGAAAATGAAAATGGGCTAGAAGTATAGTTCCACCGAGTAGCAAGGCACTACAAAGGGATGTGGAGGATCCTTGTGAAAATCGGTCCTTTCGTGGAGGTGAGGTGCTTTTAGCTGACTGATCAGCTGAACTTAGTGACGAAAAGCACGTTGGTGTTATACTCAAGTCAGTGCCTTTGAAGTAGATCGAAAGTAGGATCGACTTCTCCATGAGCTCTCTTGCTACGATTAAATGGTTCACCTACCAAAGGTACCTTCCCGATCTACAATATTGTGAGAGTATATTAAAAACTCTTTTTGGTTGTACTTGCTGATTTTCTGATTTTTCCGACAAAAATCAGCAAAGATGTACTTTTTCTCAATATTTAATTTTATCCTCTTCAAAACCAATTGCAGGTTTAATGACAAAGAACAACGAGGATAAAATGATGGTGAGCTTAGTAAGCTGATTTTCAGATCTAAAGTTGACTTTTCAAAGAGTTTGAAAATTTTTGGTAAACTCACAAAAACTCGTATCTACGGAAAATACATATTTTTATAAAAATCAGCGAACTAAAGATCTCCAACTAGGTCGATCTATGGATCTCACAAGAAAATTCTCAATTTGGGATACTTTTGCAAAAATTTTAGATTTTGAACAAAAGTTAAAATCTGCAAAACAGTAGTGATTTTTCCGATTTTTACCGATTTTCTATCATACCACCATCATAGATCTCGATAGATCTATTCATTCCCCAAGAGAGTCGCCAAAAATATTATTTTGAAAATCTGTCTCTTGGGCGTATCTATGGATGAATGAGCCAACAGCAGGGTGGCATAGCCCTCTTTGAGTCAAAGAAAGTGAAACTGGTTTATTGCTATTCTACCAAAGCAGAATCTATGCAAGTCTCATAATATTCTGCCTTCGGGGGTTTGGGATCTCATCTCAAAGAGGGGGTGTTTCCAACTGCAAAAAGAAAGGAATGAAAGAGAGGATGAAGAAAGATCAGGTCCAAAGGGAGAAAAGAAATGAATTCCAAAGCAGAAAGGTTAGAGGGTTTATGTTTTGGGATTGGTAGTAAACAAAGCCAAACCTACTTGCATAAACAAATAAAGCAATACTGATGAATAAATGACAAAAAAGTAGAGATAGATCCAATAGAATAAATGCATAGATCTGACATAAGAAAGATTAGATGCCCATAACACACATATTCAGCACAAAGTCTTAATATTTGTATTAATATTTTCTTCTGTTACAAAAAGTACAAAGCCTTTTCTTCTCACTTCTATTTTTCATCTAAAAGATATCCACCTCCTGAATACAACAAGTATTCAAGTATATATAGAAGGAAAGAAGAAAAGAAGACAAAAGCAAACCAACCACTTAATTACAAAAATATCTTACAATAGATTACAAAGTCATGTGTTGACTTTTGACAACTTTGGTGGATGACATCATCTCATGGTGCAACATGGATGATGTCATCATTTGTGTCAACACACTTTAGATAATTTACAAAGAGAAAGTTGGGAAGAAAGAAACTATTCGTCATCATCCCGCAAATAGAAGGGGGTATCCTCGCTTTTGATGCCGGGATATGAGATATGGAACTGGGCATGGTACTCCATGAACTTGTTAATCATGGGTTGAAGTTGATCCTGGGAAGGATCCTTGTGTCGATCGCTGATAGCTTTGCAAGTCTCCCACTCATCTATGATATTTTCTGGGAGTTTGGAATAATCATTCTCTGCCTCTATCAGGTACCTAATGAAGTCGCAACATGCCAACAGGTTATTGATGGATTTAACGTCGAACATGACCTCTAGCCCCAAAGCTTGTGAAATGATCTCCTCAAGATCTGAATAGTTTCCTCAACCTTTCTTAAGGTGAAAGAAGAAGTGAGAAAGCCTAGAGACATTCTTAGGACAATCTGCTCCATTTGATGCATTGCATCTAGGGCTTCCTCCTTTACTTTGTCAATCTTCTCCAGGACAAACTCCAGCTGATCAACCCGATAATCCAGAGTAGAGAGGATTTTGTTGAGGGCTCTGGGGTGACCAAGGATGCCAAACTTGACCAGATCTTTTTGACTCGAACAATGAAACATTTTCTAAAACATCTCATGCTACATCTTGGCATGGTCCAGCTCTTCGGAGATGGGTCCTGCTATCACCTGGAGTTCTCTGTTTGTCCGATTGATATTCTGATATAACCCGGTGAACTTAGCAATTACTCCCTCACTTTCCTTGAGGATTTGGCTCCTCCAGGTGGAAACTGCCATGCCCTGCTCATTGATTTTGGCATATTCATTAATCTTATCCTGGCTCAGAGGCTCAAGAGTTTTGGCGGTAGTTGTAGGAGGCGCACTGCCCATTTTCTGGCAAGCGTGGAGAAGATTTTTATTTTGCTCCTTTAACAGCCTTTTCTCTTCCTTTTCTTCCTGGAGCTTTTTGTAAAGAGCGTCAACTGCAGATAGGGCCTCTCCTTGTAGGCTTTCTGAAGATGTCCCCATTGTGACTTGAGTCACTGTGTAATCTGTCAAAGACAGATCCTTTTTATCCTTTAAGGATTGGGGTATGCAATCTCCATTACTCTCTCCCCTGATGCACTCTTAGAGAAGCGGGTTATAGGTTTTTGCTTCTTGGCCCCTTTTGATGGGATGATGGAGAATTCCATCAGTGTGATGGGAAATTTCCTCTTTTGTTGACTCAGGTGCTGGGAGATCCATGTTGGACTTATGGGAGAAGGACCAGAAATAGAAAAGGGAGCAACTGCAGAGTAGTAGAAGGGAAAACATGGAGACACTTGGAGGTGACATTGAGAGGGAAGCCGAGGAAGTGCTCACGGAGGAAGGGATACTGCAGGGGAGGTAGACATGGGAATGGAAGGGAGCTGAGAGATGAGGGAAGAAATGGTGGGGGACAGCTCCGCGAGAGAAGAGAAGATGGATGATGAAGAAGGGGGAACAATAGAAGATGGGGGAGAGGACACAACCAAAGGAATGGTCACTTGGGTCACTCGAGGAGGGGAAGGAGGAGAAGGAGAAGGGACAGAAGGGACCTCAATAGTTACAGTAGTGGCAACATCCTGAGTGGATGTGCCTATCGGAACATCTTCCGCTGCTTCTTCTTCTAAGCTTTCCAGGATTACAACCCGTTCTTGTGAAGTGAAGGAGGACTTTCAGAGATCTTCCTCTCGGGTGGAGCTTGACTCACACCCTCTTTTCCTTTCCCTTGAAATTTGGTAGCTATTTTGCCCGAGGAGGTGCGTTGCCCAACAAAGATGTAGTGAAATCAACTCCGAGGTAGATGAGACCATTCATTCTGCACCAATGCTCTGTTCTTCGCAGAGTTTCCTTGACCCTTTCCTCTATTATTTGAGGAGCTTTGTTTCTATCAATCATGGTGAAAGGCCAATCGTCCCCATTTGTGTCAAGATATACCTGATCAACTTCTTGATCAGCATATTGATAACCTTTTGGGACGATGGCCACACCATCCTAGATGATTTCAGCTAAGGCCAAGTGGGAATGATCCTTCCTTCTGAGCTCGACCTCATGATATAGGTCGATATAAATGTCTTTGATCTGAGGGATGTGGATCGAGATCGAGTTTGGCCCTGGGAGATAATTCCTTGGGTCGAAATTGGGCCTTGACTGGGAAGTTATGCTTTAGATTTAGTAGCTCCAGTTCTACAAACATATCCTTCACCTTATGGTGAGAGAGACAAGTATACCTACCCACTGTGAGGGGGAAAGGAGTTCCACCCTTCTTTCTCTTGAGGTACTTTTTGTGGTAGGTGATAAGTTGTCTTGACAGCTCTAACATGATCAACTTGGGGCCGGTATATCTCGGCAGCTTTGGTTGGTTCCTCTAAGAAGTTAACTCGCCCTCGATAAGTGAAGGTGGGGAATTGAGTGAACATGGCCCCCATTTCTCTGTAGCTGCGACGATACTCTTGGTCATACGACCGTGAGTCATGTTCAGCCTCAAAAGGAAAATGATGCCGTAGAAGAAGGCATTGTTGATCTTTGTAAACTGGGGGATACTATTTTCCATCTTTAGTTCTGGATAGTATTCATATATTTCAACTTGGGCCAAACCCCGCACCGCATCAAAGCTAGATAATCCCTTTCGAGGCCAGGTATAAAAACTACGTAGGAGCTCATATAGAACCTCCCGCTGTGGTAAGTTGTTGGAGCTACTCAGATATGGTGCTGCTTATGATCTCCGCCCACTCAAAGCGTTGAGTTGGAACATTTTTGTTCATCATTTCCAAATATCTCAACATCCATTTGTGAAAGTAGTGGGCATCAGGAAGCCCAAATACTCGCTTAGAACGTGATTGTATCACCGAGTTCCTCTGAAATTCACCGCGATGAATGACTTGAGGCCATCGGGTCACCACCTTTTTGTTCTTCAGGTATATTTCATTCATCAACTACATACACTGATCCTCATTGTCATCCCAAGCCTTGATGAAATCTTCCTAGCCTACGGCCACAAAGTGCCGATGGTGAGGAATGCCAAGCATTATTTCAAAGTGTCGGGCAGTGAGGTTGATTATGACCTCGCCCTTCTCATTATGGACACATCTTGTGTCTTTGTTGTAGCAGGGCTACTACCATCATGAACTCAATTTTCACGGAACTAACTAGGATCCCTCTAGCAAAATGCAAACCACTTCCCATCAGTTTGTCCATCCATGGGCTTCCTATGACCTTCCGGTTCTGGCCCAGAAATCCTTCATATCAATGTGACCAAGTTCTGAGTCTCTGATATCTAGGTCACACTCTGCCTGGGATTCGGGCATCCTGACCCTCTGATATTTATACTTCATTTCTTCCTCTGTGAGCTTGGCTTTGCCCTTAGATTTGGTAGGTCTCTTGCTTGATGTTGACATATGTAATTCTCGAACTCGCCATTCTTGATCTCGCAAGAATAAGAAGTGAAACCCAACGCAAGAAAGTCATATTATCTGTTTGATCTTCATTAAAGCGTTGATGGTAAGGAAGAGTTAGCAATTTTAAGGCCTCAGGCGCAGGTACATGAATACCGTAGGGTGCAGGTTAAATAGGAAGGTGCACAGAAAAGAGGTGTCATGCAAGGGACAAATCAACACCAAAGGGCAGTGCGCATGATGAATACTGACAGATGAAATTTTGTTGTTGCAACTGGAGTGCGCTGCGCCATTATATATGCATTTAACAGGCACTGATATTCTTCATGTTACATGGGTACAGGATGCGCCAAAGGGCACAGGTTTAATGCGTGTAACATTATTTTTTCATGCGCCACAGGTGAACTTGGCACGGTGCATGGAAGGTCTGCATGACATGATGTTGTTGTAATAATGGATGCGCCTGCGCCGTTTACAATTTCGCACTTGGTACAAATAAAGTTTGTGTTGCATGGATGCAGGGTGTGCCAATGGCACAAGTTTTAACAATGCAACACATGAGTTTGGTGTGCCAAGAGGACGCAAGGAAAGTGGATGCAACAAGTAAATGAAGTGTGCCTTGAGGGCGCAACTATTCTTTATTCAACATGCATGGTGGATGCGCCATTGGTGTGACTGTATATCATGTTGCAGGGGTGGCAGATGCACAAAAAGAGGAAACAATACAGTCTTATTTTAAGCTTTGATTCCTTCTCTGAGGGGTTTACATGCATTTTAAGCTTCTTTTGCAGGGTATCTTTGGGTGATGAAGAAGCTAAAATAAAGAGTTTCAAGCAATCTCTTTACAAGACAGTCCTCTTTACCAGCAGATCTGGAAAGAGGGGGAAGTGCATGGGGAAGGATAGATAAAATAGCAAGGGGGAGGGTTCCATGGTTTCACAGCTCTTTTTAATCTAATCCCCACAAACAAACAGCCAAAAACCAAAACACAAATCACAAGAGCAATAGGGACCTCTTACCAGGAATATATAATGTGAGAGGTGTGAAACTGGGTCCACGACGTGATTTGATAATGACAGTGCAACTGCTGACAGGTACAGAGGGAAGAGAATAATCACATGATTTTTGACTGATGAAAATGATAGGGCAGATGTGCCTATATATAGGCAAGGTGGTAATAAATGCACCAAAAAAAATTTCAAGTGGCGCGCCAAAACTCCTCATGACAATGGGAAGGATGTGCCCTTTGGCGCATCAAAAACCTACCAACATGAATTTATGTGCGCCTTTGGCACACAAAAATTTTTGACATGAAGGCGCATGCACCTTGGCACATGCAAGAAAGGCACAACATAGTGAGGCACACCAAAAGGTGTGTCGACACGTCAAACCATGTGCCAAAGTATTTAAAGGGGGCGCATGAACACTTTATGTTGCATAGACATTAGGTGCGCCCAACCAAAAAGACCAAAAATGGCTATGTTCGGAAAACCAGATTTCTCGGGAAGGGATTTTGCAACATCCCGAATGTAAGGAGTCCCCGACAAGGGACCTAACAAAATTTTGGTATGGTTATCTGTAAAATTGCCCTTGCCAATTTTATGGGATAACAATTAGCAAAACTTGTGGGTGCCTATGATTTAATTAACGACCTAACAAAAACCTTCTCGCACATTTCATTTTTAGACTTACTAAAGAACTCTCCTACCCACAGGGCTGCTCTTTTAGAAGCATTAGGTTTAGGTCATTTAATTAACATCACTCCAGCTCTGAAACATAGGTAAATCATATAGACTTTGATGTTCATCCTCCGAGGAAGGCGGATAGGGATGTCGAATTCATATTCAAAATAAACAAAATGCCGACAGATGCTGAGATCGCACGCCGAGGTGATCCAACCTTACATTTTCAAGTATGGGTTTATAATAACTATGTAAAGCGTGTAATGATAGATGATGGGGCACCGGTCAACATAGTCCCCTTCTCTTTTCTTCAAAAGCTAGGGTATGGAGAAACCAAAACACACTAAGAGGCTATGATAGCCTTAAATCCACCTCGCTTGGAACTATAATATTATCGGTCACCTTAGGACCCAAGACCATCATGACTGATTTTTATATTATAGATCAGGAAACTAACTATAATATGATCCTTGGCCGACCATGGATACACCGCATGAAGGAAATCCCTTCTACGCTATTTCAAGAAGTAAGGTTTTTACACTTAGGGAAGATATTCGTAGCCAAAGGTGATCCAAAACCATTTGATGTACACCTAGTTGACTTAAAGAAAAGACTAGGCGTGCACTCGGAGTTTGAACTCCCAACAAACCAACTTAACAAACCTAACGACGCAAAACTAGAAGAAAAGTTGGTACCTACGATAGATTTTGAAACTATGAGCCTAGCCGAGGCAACCCCAACCCCCAAAGATGAGGCTAATGCTGTAGAAATAGTATCATTAGGAACTACTTAAAAATTGTTGAATTATTAGAACAGGATCTACCAATGTTCCTACCATTTGATTCTGTAGGCGTGGGATATTCCCAGGTGTCGGGCTCTCCCAATGGTAGATCTCTGCATGGTATAGGTAGAAGATGTTAACACAACAAATATCCCAACATCTATACTCCTAGCTAAATATTGGACTCTCCATTTTGATGGAGCTAGATGTCATTATGGAGCTGGGGCAGGTATAATCCTTACTTCTCCCAAGGGAAAAGTCCTACCATTTTCCTTTAAACTAAATTTCGAATGCACAAACAATGGCACTAAGTACGAAGCCCTCCTCCTTGGCCTCATATTAGCTAAGAGAATCATTGTTGATAACATCGAGTCCGAGGAGACTCAAAATTGGTAGCGAACCAAGTCTCTGAGATATATGAAACGAAAGTTGAGCACTTACGACTTTACAAAATTGTTGTATTAGATTTAAGCAAGGAGTTTGACTTCATATCAATTGAAGCAATCCCGAGAGAAAAATCTTCTCGCTGATTCAATAGCAACTTCAGCATCATGCATCACTCCAAACAGTAAGTTAGAGGATACCCGTTTCATGGTATCCCTTCGTGATGAACCATTGGTAAAAGCAATGTCAAGCCCTCTTTTAATGAACAAAGATGAGGACAAATCTACTATCCTAACACACATTGATAGTGATACAACCACTCTTGATATCTTAAATACCTATGCAAAGATTACATCTCTACCATCATGTGATAGATTTGTCCTTAATCCCGCATTCATCTTCCTACTTTGGAAATCCCATGATGGAGCTTAAAAAAACAAAAGGAACTTAGCATATACTCAGTCGAGAATGGAGACGATTTAGATTTACCTCCAGCCCCACCTGAGTTTGAAGAAGGTAACGCCTCTTTGATCGAAGAAACAATTGATATTAACATCGGAACAGAGGATGAACCAAGGATCTTAAAACTAGGATCCTCGTTAACTCCATCAGAAGTAGAAATACACACTCGAATCCTCAAAGAACATCAGAAGGCTTTCACATTTAGTTATAAAGAAATGACAGGAGTTGCACCGCACATTGCGGTACATAACCTCGTCACTAAATCAGATGCAAAGCCAATTAAACAAAAATCAAGACCAATGAAACCTAAGGTAGCTCTCATGGTGAAAGAGGAGGTGATAAATCTCCTCCAAGTAGGATTCATCAAACCAATCGATTACTCTCAATGGGTATCTAATATCATTCCCGTTCTAAAAAAATGGGAAGATATGCATCTGCATAGATTTATGAGACATTAACAAAGCGTGTCCTAAAGATGACTTCCCGTTGCCATCCATTGATGTCATTGTTGATGCAACAACTAGATTTGAACTTTTGTCTCTCATGGATGGATTCTCGGATACAATCAAATCAGAATATCTTGAACAAGATCAAGCTAAAACCACGTTCATAACTCCTTGGGGAACCTATTGCTATGCTGTTATGCCATTTGGTCTCAAGAATGCTGGTGCTACATACCAGTGAGCTATGACATATATATTTCATGATCTAATTCATAAAATCATGGAATCCTACGTAGATGACTTGTTGGCTAAGGCCAAGAAGTGTTGTGACCATCCGGAAGTACTTCGCATCATTCTTTCACGTCTGATAGAATACGGAGTCACGCTAAATCTAGAAAAATGCGTCATTGGTGTAACAGAGGGAAGCTTCTAGGATACATCATATCGTCACGAGGGATAGATGTTGACCAGACTAAAATTTGGGCTATCCTCGAAATTGTCCCACCCTTGGATGAATCTCGAATCGGTCATTTCTTGGAAAGCTTGGTGCGAGATTCATCCCTGACTTAAGTTTCACCATTCATCCAATCAATAATATACTTAAGAAAGATTATAGCATTGATTGGACTGAATATTATAATGAATATTTTGACACATTTAAGCATTTCTTGTTACTACCACCTACGCTAATGCCACCTAAGCTAGATCACCCATTAATTTTATACTTGCAAGCTACCAATGTCTCACTAGCCTGTATGCTGGCTCAAGAAGACGATGACAAGAGAGAATGTGTAATTTATTTCATTAGCCGAATGTTTCTCGACTATGAAATACATTATACACAAGTAGAATGAGAATGCCTCGCCATAGTCTTTGCAACCAAATGCTTAAGACATTATATGCTAAATCTAGAAACAAGGGTCATGGTAAAAATAGACCATTTACTGAAATTTCCTCATGCAAGGGTCCTTGTCTAAAAAGGTTGGATGTTTTATAACCTTAATGGGAGAATTCAAATTAACATTTGTAAATCAAAAGTCCGTTAAGGGACAAATCATTGTAGATTGGTTAGCTGATAACCCATTAGATGGAGGTGATTTAGTAGATCTGGATTTTCCAGATGAGTGCGTATACTACATTGAAACCAAACCTCCTATCTTTGAGTGTCCTTGGTACACTGATATCATTAATTATATCATGGACCATACATATCCTGAAAGTGCTACTCCATAACAAAGAAGGCGGTTACACATTATCGTAGCAAAATACGTCATTATAGAGCAAGTGCTCTATCAAAAAGTGTTCAATGGAATGCTTCTAAGATGTGTCGACACAGAAGAATCCAAGAAGATTCTCTATGAATCTCATAGTGGAATGTGTGGGGTCACTTCGGTGGCCATGACACCACTCATAAAATACATCGAATGGGCTATATCTCGGCCCACTCTAGAACACGACGCAAGAGAGTTTGTGAGATGTCATAAATGTTAAGAATTCTCCCACGAGATTCACATGCCAAAGACAATCTCTACAACTCGATCGCTACTCCGTGGCCCTTTTCCACATGGGGCCTAGATTTGATATAGAAATTCTCTCCCTCATCCATTGACAGCCATAATTTGATAATCACGGCCACCGAATATTTTACTAAGTTGGTAGAGGCTATGCCTCTTACTACTGCTATCGGGTTCTATAATCACTAAGTTCATTTTGAACCAAATCATTTACAGGTATGATGTCCCACAAATCATTATCTCGAGATAATGGAACTTCTTTTAATAATGACAAAGTTTGTGAATTATGCAATAAATTTAAAACAAGCCATCATACGGCTTCGTTATATTACCCTCAAGCCAATGGATAGGCCGAGGCAACAAACAAAACATTAAAATCCATTCTCCTTAAAATGGTGAAAGAAAACAAATGAGATTGGCATTTGAAGTTATATCCAGCCTTATGGGCTCACCGAACCTCAATAAGAACACCAACAGAGTGAATCCTTTCTCGCTAGTATTCGGGCGAAGCATTTCTCCCGCTTGAGGTTGAAATACCCAGATCTCGCATTTCGTTACAATGGATCCTGGATGAAGACGCTTATAGAGAAGCACGTCTTTCTCAACTAGAAATCCTAGATGAAGCTAGGTTAGATGCTGAACAAAGTGGCATAGAGTCTATGCTGACCAGATGTGCCAGTAGTATAACAAGAAACTCTATGAATGTGACATATATGAAGGTGATCTAGTTCTAAGGCTAGATAGTCGGAATGACAAAAATACTTTGGCAAAGGAAGGAAGTTCTAGCCCAAATGGTTGGCCCCATAGCAAGTCATGAAGGACTATGGAAATGGTACATACCTCTTATGTACGCTAGAAGGTGAGGAATTTGGAAAAACAGTCAATTCCCTACACCTCAAACGATTCTACACGTAAGCAACTAGCACTATTTATAATTACATCTACATTGCATCTTCATATAGATTAGGATCATTTTGTCTACTTGTTTTATGTAAAAAAAAATGTGATCAAGGAATTTGTTCTCAAAGCAATTCATTACAAACTCGTGATGTTGTTGGCATAAACACTCTAATCATACTTCTCCATTTCCATGATATCATCAAACTATCTTAGAATCATTTCATCAAATAAAGCTAGATATGATAAGGTCTTAACGGTAACCATGCCAAGATCTACGGGTTTATTCTCACTTTTGGTTTCTTCTTAGGATAGGTGTCTTACCTATGGTCTATTCTAGAAGCTTCATGGTGTCACATCTATCCCATATGTATATCTCTTTGGAAATAAGCACATACTGACATTTTACTCAAGTAAACAAGTCAAATATAGAATCAAACAGAAAATTTTAAATTTACACATTATCTTGCCCCACCAACCTTCAATAATGAGCTTGCGCCTCTTACTAGTGGCATAGGGTTGGGAAAGGATGGAAATGCCCTTACTCACCTATGCTTTTCCCACGGTGATAAACCTGTGCTTCTTACTAGTAGCATGGGGCAAAGTGTAGGGGGTCCTCTTGCCAAACAAATGCAAAAGGTCATAAACAGACAATTCAAATCTTAAAGTCTTGAGTCAAAAACAAATGAATCGGATGTCCGAAATTCCAAGAGAGTTCAAAATCCTAAAAGCCTTGATTTTGTCTACCATGTGGCCATCTACAGATCTAAGTATAGATAAACCGCAAATCAAGTTGCATCCCAAAACTATGAAGTTACTTGAGTGGAGTAGGATTGTGGCATCCTAATTTGGTTCCGCTAAAGCTTTGTCTATCTTTCATCACTATCATTTCAACACATTTCATAACTTGCACCCTTCCCGACTCTCGGTGATGAGCCCTCGCATCTTACTATTTGCGTGGAGTTAGGAGTAGGGGCAGGTTTATCTGCTCATCATATCAATTTATCTTCACCACTTTGCCAAAACAAATATGAAGTATCCAAAATTGCTTACAGAAACTAAGATTCAAAATCACATTGTATCTACATTATCATATATCAGCATCATGGAATAAAAAAGAAAATAAAACACTTGCATCATTTGTTCTCCATTACATACATTCTAAGGATCATACATGCATAACATCATAATTTACATCAGAAACTAGAAAGGAAATGTTAGTGCAAAATCACAGCACCCCTGGATGCAAATCAAGGTTCTAAATGATGTCTTAGGCATCCAGTGTGATTGCACAACATGGAAACCTCTCTCCAAGTGTGGGACTTGTGAAACTGAGAGAGGAATCTCCATATTAGAGGCTAGTTCCTCAAACTCCTCTGATTTAGATCTATATTTGCACAACTACAAATGTTCAGATCCTAATCCTACTCTAAATTGCAAGGAGACGGGGATAGAAATGGAAAAATTGAAACTAACTAAAGATGGTGATGCACCAAAAGGAGTGGTTAATATTTTTTTCATGCAAATAGACACAAACCAAAGATTGCAACATAAAACATACACAGGCTAATAAGATATAATTTAGGATCTGAAATGAAGCAAATAATACAAACAAAGGACTGAAACCCATTCACAAAGCTTGCATTATCATCTCCAATGTCAAAACCACTGTATTACAACCTCAGAGAGGTAGAAAACCTGTTACAATCTTTGAAGAGGTCTGATTCTTGCAACAATCACTTGCTGGAGGTGAAAGAAGAAGTTTTCTATGCCAAAAAGTGTTCCACCTCAAGAAAAGAGTCAAATCTGGCTTTTTATATTGCATGGGTCGATCCCAGGAGAGAGAAAACGTACAAAACATGGGATCCCATTCCTCATTGACTGCAAATGCATTAAATCAGCATGGAGGACCTTACAAACCCATACCCTATCATTTTTGACCAAATTGGAGGAGAGTGCGACCCATTCTGTATTAAATTTGGTCGTTGAAATGTCACTTCTGGCCATGGACACGTACCAGAAACATTTTTGAATTTTCTCTCTCCAAACTGAACCAAAATTAGAGATTGACCATGGAATCCTATAGAGAATTTCATAAGCTTTCCAATGATATAAAGAATGTGCAAATCCAAGCTTTGGATCAAAAGATATGAAGGTCTGAAGTTTTAGGGCAAAACGGCCCAAAAACGGATGTCAGGCAAAAAAATTTAATTTTGACCTTTTTTCATTTTGGAAAAATTTTGAAAAATTTCTGCACTCTGCCGGTCGGATGCCATGTGTCAGGTGCTGGTTTGTCGTGGAATTCTCTTTCCATCACTTTCCGTGGGTTTTCCCTTTGAAATTCAACCTTTTTAACTCTTTGGAAAATTTTCCATTTTTCCCCCGCGCCCCGCCACTTGGGACACGTGGCATGTTTTGGTTGGTTGACAGGGATGCAGGGGCATCTTTTACCTTTTAGTTTTTTGGCCAAAACTTTTTCCAAATTCTCTAAGTCCTCCCTGAGCTCCGCACTCCCCTTCTCCTTAGGACACGTGTCACAACCTAATTCGTTGGCGGCTCTTTCGGCTCCTGCGTATTTTGGCCGGATGTCCCAAACTGACTGTTTGGGA
The DNA here is from genome assembly GCA_018340775.1 of Taxus wallichiana var. yunnanensis. NCBI lineage: Eukaryota > Viridiplantae > Streptophyta > Pinopsida > Cupressales > Taxaceae > Taxus > Taxus wallichiana. The sequence goes on from CM031239.1 coordinate 50,197,210, forward strand.
CAAAATCTTGAACCGCCCGATTCGGGCTTCCTTGTTCCTATTTGAGGCGAAGAGATGTGGTAAGATTTGATTCGCTCTCATTTTTCTCGGCTTTTTGCATCTCGCACGTACTTTTGGCCTGATGTCCCAAACGAAATTCCTCTGTTTTGGCCGAACCGGCCGATTTGCGTCCTCCGTGTACTTTTGGCCCAACTGTCCCGGACTATCTGGGACAAATTTCTCGGGCCCGCCCGAAATGGACTATCTTTCAGCTTTTCGGCCGGTTCGTGTTCTCCACGTACTTTTGTCCCGAATGTCCCAAACGAAACTTGGTGATTTTTTCCTTCTTTGGCCACAGCCTTCGCCCTTTTCAAGCGTGCCGCGCGTCCCGAAGTCCCAATCGCTCCCGAACTACTCGCGCTTTTGGCCAATTCGTGCCCCGATGTCCCAACTGTCCCAGCTGCTGTGAGGACTAGGACTTAGCCAATTTTTGCAATTTCTTTGGCCCCAAGCTTGTTTTGCATGTTATCAAAATTACCCTGGGGGGCAAATTTTGGATAACAATTTGGCGACTCAGCGGGGTCATCCACCTGCTGGATGAATGATCAATAGCCTGAAGCAATCCATTAGGCATGGAGTCATCAAATATTCTGTTTAGAACCTCAACTGACTTAGAATGTGCAAGGAGGAAGATGGAATATCACCTGATGGAAGCAAGGACTACAAAACATCTCCATGGATAGCAAGCTATGCCAAAGCACTTAGGGAAAACAAAACTAACCTATAGTAAAACAATGTGCACAAGCACTTGGAGGAATGAAAATCTAATCTAATATTTACAAGGTAGTGAATTTCCCTCTAGAAGCAACGCTTGAGATAGATTCCATTTACTGGAATCTGCAGTTCTTCACCATCCAATGGGGCCAATTGGAAAGCATTGTTATTCTTGCACTTCATGACCATGTATGGGCCACTCCAAATGGCATAAAATTTTGAATTCCTACCTGGTTTTTCTCTATCCACATCCCATTTCAACACTAGATCTCCAACCTGAAAAGATCTATCCTTGGCCTTCCTATCAAAGGTATTCTTGATCAAAGCTTGATCCTTTTCCATTACTTGGGATGCCTGATTTCTGATCTCTTGTAGCTCCATCAACTCTGCATACCTCACCTCCATGGGCTCAAACTCTAGCAACTCCAGCTGCTTCATGAGTTCCAATGTTGGCAACTCAAGTGACATGGGCAAGATTGCCTCTCTTCCATAGACAAGTTTGAATGGAGAGTTACCTATGGATCTTTTGGGAGTTATCCTATCAACCCATAAGGCTGATTTCAGTTTGGTATGCCAAGACCTCTAATTCTCGTCAAGAGTCCTCCTAATGATCCTCAACAAGTTCTTGTTTGTAGACTCGGCCTGGCCATTACCTTGAGGGTAATAGTTTGATGAAGTGCTTAGGTAGATACCATTCTTGATAGCCCACTTAGTCACCTTAGATCCAATGAATGCCAATGCATTATCAGATATTATTGTAGCAGGTACACCAAATCTGGTTGTTATCCCCTCATAAAAGTCTAAGATGCTAGACTCATTTGCCTCTTTGATTGCTACTTTTTTTGTCTATCTCGTGAAGTAGTCCGTGGCTCGTCAAAAATCCATTTGTGCCCTTGGCTTGAATTGGGATTAATGACTCCAATGAAGTCCAAACCCCATTGCATGAATGGCTGGTCAACCGAGATTGGATGTAATGGAAGGGCAGCAAGTCTCTCTTTCCCCGTGAAGAATTCACAATTCTTACACCTCTTGATCCATGCATAGCAATCACTTTGAAGATTTTAGGCCAATAATAACCAGCCTTCATGATTTTAAGAGTCATCACTCTTGGTGCAAAATGACCACCAGCTGGTCCACCATGGAACTCTTCCAACACCCTTTGAATATGATTTGTGCTAATGCATCTCAAAGAAAGCACTCCATTCACATCTTTCTTGTACAAAACTCCATCAACAATGGCATACGGGACAACCTACAATTTGAAGTGTCTTCTTTGGGTCTTGCTCATCTCTCGGAGGGCATAGGCCTATGCCTAGCAAGTGTATAATACCTTGGGTCTAGCAGGGGAGTGGGGGCAACATTGTCTTCTTCTTGATTGCCACTTGGCCCATGGCTGTCCTGGATGTCAAAACATCCTCTTCTTCATTGCATACTTCTTTTTGCTTCCCCAAAACCAGCTGCTCACACAATCCTTTCCTTCTTACTAGCTTGGTGATCCCGATCTCAATTTCATACTCCATGACATGGGTGATCCAACCTGCCCTTTTCTCATTGAAATCCTTGTTGAGGAGGAAGTCCTTGACCCCAGCATGTGAGACCAGCAACTGGGCCTTGTTTTTGAGACTAAATGCTTGAATTTCTTCAAGCTTCTGATTACTACAAGTACACACTTCTTAATAAAAGAGTACCTCACCTCATAGTCATCTAGGCTCCAGCTGAAGAAGGAAATTGGCTGCTCATCATTATCCTTGTTCTGCTATACCAAAATGGCAGAAATAGTGTCATTACCTCCAAATGCATAGAGGATGAAATCCTTGAAGAATTCCGGGTTGATGAGTGTTGGTGCTTGGGAGATGGCTTCTTTGATTGCTTCAAAAATCTCCTTACCTTCTACTATCCACTTGAAAGCCATGCTCTTCTTTAACATTTTGGTGATGGGCTTGACAAGGGCTGCAAAATCTGGGACGAACCTTTGAACAAAGTTTATCCTTCCCAAGAAACTCTGAAGGGCTTTCTTGTGGCTTGGCAATGGTAGTGCTCTTATGGCTTCAACCCTCTTTGGATCAATTGCTAATCCTTCTTTGGAGACAATATGGCCAAGGAGCTTTCCTTCATGTGCAAGAAAGATGCACTTCTTAGGATTCAAAGACACTCCAAATCTCCTGCACCTCATGAAGACTTGCCTCAAATGAGAGAGGTGGTCTGCTACATTTTTTGAAAAAATAGTGATATCATCAAGGTAAATCAGCACCACATTGTTAATCAAACCTTTGAATGCCATGTCCATTGCCCTTTGGAAGGTAGCACCAGTGTTGGACAGCCCAAATGGCATTTTCCTGTATGCAAAAGTTCCCCATTTGGTTGTGAAGGCTATCTTGAACTGGTCCTCTTCCTTCACCATAATCTGATTGTAGCCTGAGTAGCCATCAAGTAGTGAAAACCTCTCGAGCCAGCCACAACTTGCAAGATTTTCTCCATGGAAGGGAGTGGGTAATGGTCCTTGAGAGAAGCTCTATTCAAGTCTCTAAAGTCAACTCACAATCTGATCTCTCCACTCTTCTTTCTGACTGGAACTAAGTTGGTAACCCAACTAGAATGCTTGATTGGGAATATGATCCTTGACTCAATCAGCTTGTCCAATTCCTTCCTCATGAGAGGATCCATGTGTGGATTGACTGGTCTTTGTTTCTCGCTTGACAGCTTAGTATTTGAATCCAATTCGATGGTATGCCGAGCTAAATTGGGATTGAAACCTTTCAAGTCTTCATAGCTCCAAGAAAACACGTCAGGGAACTCTTGACACAGCTATATGAACTCATACCTTTCTTGCTTTCAGTTGTCATCCTTCCAATTTGCAATGGTTTGTTCTCTTCTACCAAGATGGATACTGAATCCTCTCTCTTGACCTGAATGTTTGCTTTCTCCTTTCTAAACTGATCATTGGGGTTAAAAATGGACTCCAAAGTGATAAGTCCCTTGGGCAGCTTGTTAGTTCTCAGCTGTACCACTTGGTCACCATACTGTTGTTCCAATCTTTCTTGATTCCTGGCTGAGAACTGAGCTTCTTCTTGTAAGAAATGGATAATTTTCTGGTCATTTTCAAACACTTGCCAACCGATATTGTTATCCGCACTCAAGGCCTCACAATCACGTGGATGTTTGGTTGTACCTTGTCTTGTTGAATGCTTTCCACAATGTCAAAGCCTTCCCCTACTTGCTGCAATCCTCGCAAGCCAGACTTGATTCTCCTTCCTAGAAATGGATTCGATGCCAAAATCCTCAAAATCTTCCATGAGGTCCCACACCCTGTTCTTGTAGCACTTGAGTAGATCATTCTTGGCAGCATGCTATCCCTTGACCTGATTCACAATCAATTCACTGTCCCCAAAGACTTGCAAGTTCCTTATTTTCTTCTTTATTGCCCAATGCATCCCTTGCACCAAGGCTTCATATTCAGCAGTGTTATTGGAGCATGCAAACTGAAATCTAAAAGTTGAATAGTACTTTATTCCTTGAGGTGAAACAAGCATAGCTCCACCTCCTGCACCTTGTCTACTCCTTGATCCATAAAAAAACAGCTACCATATCTCATTGTCATCTTTGTGGTTTGGCTTGGTGATGCTAGGAATAGGCTGATTTTCTTCGTGTATGAAATAGGCCCTAGCTCAGATTCTTCCACTTCTTGATAAGGATCAAATGCATGTATCTTGTTTTCCCATTCATCAAGAGTTAGATCCGGGATGCTTCCAACCTTAGTGTCAGCTTCATCAATGCTTGGGTGATCTTCTTGATCAAATGCTGAGAAATTGGCATTAATCTGACTTGGAGTGTAAGGCTCAATATGAAAGTTTGCAATAGGTTCTGACTTGATTGTAGCCTTAGTTCCATACCTCATTCTGAATAGCATGTGTGACCAATCAGCAGACAAATATCCCCCAATCTTGGCTATGAAGTCCCTTGACAAGCATAGGGAAAAGAGTGGTGGAAGGTCTATGACTGATACATCTTGTAAAACAACAACATTTGGACATGCATGCAAGGTAAGACTCAAGTTTCTAATCACTCCAACTGTTGCTACTGCTGTCCCATCCAGCTGCACTACCCCTTTGGATGTTGTTTCATACTAGAGCCCTAGCTGATCAGCTATTTGTTTAGGCATTACTGAGCTACTTGCCCCAGTCTATCATGCAATTGTGCACTAGCTGATTTCCAATGATCAATGAAACATAGAAAGGAGGGGGCTTCAACATTTTACCTTATTGTCCAAAATGATTTCCCTCAGGCTGGGCAGCATTTGTAAGCACTTTGTCTTGTATCTGATCCTACTTTTGATTTGAAGTTGGCCATTCCTTCATGGCAGCTTGTAGCAGATCTCTTTGGCCTGGGATAGATAGGGATTCCCACATTGATATATTGACGTTTGTCTTCTTCATCTGATCAATGATACTGAATGGTGATGAAGGATCTCTTTGTTATCCCTTGGTTTGCACATTCACTCCTTGCATGTGGGCAGCAACAACTGGTATTTGAGTTGGCCTAGGGGCTGTTCTTGGCTGCCCTTGTGCATTTACAACCGGATTTTGTTTGCCAACCACTTGTGGAACCATAGAAGGTCGTGGATTGGTTGGGGCTAATGGCTATTCTTCACCCAAATTCCTCCTTTTTGACCTTGTGTTGGCTGCAACACCTTGAGAAACTGCCTGGTTCATGCCACAAAAATCCTCTGCTTGCCAATTTACCAATGTGGTGTCATTTGGGGCTGATTGCTGTTGGAATGTTTCTTGTTGTTGGCTGTTTCCTTGACTGCCCTCACCCTCCACACCAATAGTTGTCACCATTAGTGCTTGATTCAAAGCACCATTGAAGAACATGGATTGGTTATGAGGCTCATTATATGGAAAACACCAATCATACTCCTAGGCAATGTTGTTTTGTGTTGGCACCAATGCCTTAGAGGTAGATATGGCATTTGGATTATAGGGTTGAAATGGTCTATTGGCAGGAGGCCTTGTTTGATTCATATTTGCAACTGGATTAGGTGGCCTTTGTGGTTGGTATGGCTACCTATTAGGCTGAGCTTGGGGTTGATAAGAAGGTCTAAAACCTTGGGCCTGCTACCTTTTGAGAGTAACCAGCTCATTGCCTAGGTTTTGCAATTGTTTCATGACTTCTTGAAGCTCATTTGGGGCACTTGGAGATGAAGTGGAAGCTTCATTTGAACTTTGATTTCTAGGAGTGGGAGAAGGAGCCAAATTAGGTGCTTGATTGGTGTTTGGACTCTCTAAACTTGGAAACAATGGCATGAGAGGTCTAGGGGCAAGTTTTCCAGCTTGGATCAAACAATTTTCAGCCCTAATGGCAATGCTATAAGCCATAGGGATAGTTATGCCTCCCATGGACTGAATTAACATAGAAATATCATAATTTAGAGCTTTGAGATAGTAGAGAAAAGCACCTTCGATGTTGGCCTGACTGCCACTGGAATTATCTCCCAAGTCTTTTGAAATCTGAAGTTGAAATCGGTCAGCTACTCATTGGGAGCTCTCTTGATGGTTGTCAGCTGCTCCAAAAGAGACAAGTTGTCTCCCTTTTCTCCAAATTGCTCATGAAGTGCTATACACAACTGATTCCAATTTGTGATAGAACCAGCTCCAAGGCTCCTAAACCATTACAATGCTTTACCCTTGAATGAAGATGCCAGTAACTTGACAGCCACTTGCATCTCATTGATTTCATGGATTGCACAAAGGTTGGCAATGTCTTTAACATGATCACCTGGGGTAGTCTAATTTTCTCCAATGAAGTAGGGAATGTTCTTCAAGGATGCAATAGGAATTGGATGTTGCGCATTGAGGACAAGTGGGCTTCTACCCGTGAAGTTGACATAGGGGTTGTGTTGTGCCATTCTAATTGGTCTTAAAACCCTTGTTCACCGAATGAAAGGCCTACCAGTGTGAGGAGTTACTATTTCGTGGAGATGGAGACCTTTGAATCCTTCTTCCTCTTTACCTTCTTCTTGGGGATAATTGCAGATATTCAAATAGCACTTCTTCTTCTCCAACGCTTGACCTTTTGGTGACTCTTCTCATGAGTTTTCGTGCCCGCATTGCTGAAACCATTTGATTCTTCCCCTGGAGTCGCGGATATGCAAATAATAGCTCTTTTTAAGAAAAAAATTGCAGCAGATGCACATTAGTTTTGCTGCAATAAAAATGAGACCTCTAGTGTCCCACCGGGCGTGCCAAAATTGTTAGTGCAAAATCACAACACCCCTGGATGCAAATCAAGGTTCTAAATGATGTCTTAGGCATCCAGTGTGATTGCACAACATGGAAACCTCTCTCCAAGTGTGGGACTTGTGAAACTGAGAGAGGAATCTCCAGATTAGAGGCTGGTTCCTCAAACTCCTCTGATTTAGATCTATATTTGCACAACTACAGAGGTTCAGATCCTAATCCTACTCTAAATTGCAAGGAGACAGGGATAAAAATGCAAAAATTGAAACTAACTAAAGATGGTGATGCACAAAAAGGAGTGGTGAATATTTTTGTCATGCAAATAGAAATAAACCAAAGATTGCAACATAAAACATACACATGCTTTGATAAGATATATTTTAGGATCTAAAATGAAGCAAATAATACAAACAAAGAATTGAAACCCATTCACAAAGCTTGCATTATCATCTCCAATGTCAAAACCACTGCATTACAACCTCAGAGAGGTAGAAAACCTGTTACAATCTTTGAAGAGGTCTGATTCTTGCAACAATCACTTGCTGGAGGTGAAAGAATAAGTTTTCTATGCCAAAAAGTGTTCCACCTCAAGAAAAGAGCCAAATCTGGCTTTTTATATTGCATGGGTTGAGCCCAGGAGAGAGAAAACGTACAAAACATGGGAGCCCATTCCTCATTGGCTGTAAATGCATTAAATCAGCATGGAGGACCTTACAAACCCATACCCTGTCATTTTTGACCAAATTCGAGGAGAGTGTGACCCATTCTGTATTAAATTTGGTCGTTAAAATGTCACTTATGGCCATGGAAATGTACCAGAAACGTTTTTTGAATTTTATCTCTCCAAACTAAACCAAAATTAGAGATTGACCATGGAATCCTATAGAGAATTTCATAAGATTTCCAATGATATAAAGAATGTGTAGATCCGAGCTCTGGATCAAAAGATATGAAGGTCTGAAGTTTTAGGGCAAAATGGCCCAAAAATGGATGTCGGGCAAAAAAATTTTAATTTTGACCTTTTTGCGCTTTGGAAAATTTTTGAAAAATTTCCGCTTCTCTGCCGGTCGGATGCCATGTGTCGGTGATTTTTTTCGAGGAATTCTCTTTCCATCACTTTCCGCGGGTTTTCCTTTGAAATTCGACGTTTTTAACTCTTTGGAAAATTTTACATTTTTTCCCCGCGCCCCACCACTTGGGACACGTGGCACGCTTTGGTTGGTTGTGAGGGTGCGGGGGCATCTTTACCTTTTAGTTTTTAGCCAAAACTTTTGCCAAATTCTCTAAGTCCTCCCCAGCTCCGCACTCCCCTTCTCCTTAGGACATGTGTCACAACCTTTGATTCGTTGGCGGCTCTTTCGGCTCCCCGTACTTTTGGCCCCGAGATGTCCCAAATTGTCTGGGACAAAAATCTCTAAACCGCCCAATTCGGGCTTCCTTGTTTCTATTTGAAGCAAAGACACGTGGCAAGATTTGATTCACTCTCGGCTTTTCTGGCGTTTCGCATCTCACGCGTACTTTTGGCCCGGATGTCCCAAACGAAAGTCCTCTGTTTGGTGAACCAGCCCACCCACGTCCTCCGTACTTTTGGCCCAACTGTCCCAGATTGTTTGGGACAAATTTCTCCATCCCACCCGAAATGGACTATCTTTCAGCTTTTCAACCGGTTCGCGTCCTCCGCGTACTTTTGGCCCGGATGTCCCAAACGAAACTTGGTGATTTTTTCCTTCTTTCGGCCACTTCGCCCTTTCGTGTCCCATGCATCCCGATGTCCCAATCACTCCCGAACTGCCTGGTGGCTTTTCGGTGATTCGCACACCGATGTCCCAACTATCCCAAATGCTACGAGGACTAGCACTTAGCCGATTTTTTACAATTTCTTGACCCCAAGCTTGGTTTCCATGTTAACAAAATTACCCTGGGGGTGAATTTTGGATAACAGAAACAAAGCCATAAATGCCAAAAGTCTGATCCAAAAAGAATATATATATATGATCAAAGTTTCTGTACAATGCCATCATGCGCTAAGCATGGTCAAAACACTCAAAGAGCCCGGGATATACAAAAGAATATATCATACAAAATCTAGGAGAGCCAAGTGGCTTCTCAATCCCTACGAGACCCCTCTGAAGGTGCATGCCCATGCCTAGGACTCCGGCTACACCGGCGCTCTAAGTGCACAGAGGGCTTAGGATCCCGAGGGGCAGCCACAGTCTCACCATGAGAATGACTCCTCATCAAGTGCTCGGCTGTCCTATACCCCACTAGCTCCATGTGGAGAGTCGATACCATCCTGGCCACATGCCAGACTGGGGAAAAGACGTCAGTATGTCTACTAGCTGCTGAGGGCTCCCCAGTGTCCACAAATAACTCTACTTGGGTCCTCTCCATGGGGATCATTAGGGTATCGGTGCATACCCTACGAATCAAGTCCCGCCACTCAGCAGAGGTCTCTGCAAACAAAGGAGAAACAAATTAGAAACAAAACAAGAGATTGGAAATACAAGATAAAACAAACATTAAAAGGAAGGATGGTAACTTACTCAGATCACCAGGCCTCTAGGATGGATCGCTAGGGTCGCAGTACCTACCACGGATGCCGCCACCGTAACACCCCCGAACTATTGTTACTTCCTCCTGGGCATTCAAGTGTTGATATATGATTTCTTCTGTAAAAGGATGTGTTCCTTTGATTGTGAAGTCATGCTTGATATAGATTGTATCTTCTTTGCATTTGAAGATCTTTGACTGAGCCAGGATATGCTTGGACTCTTTTATTTCTTTCATTTTTACACCTGAGTTTAATCTGATTTCGGAATGAATTGTGGATTTACCCGTCTATATGACTCAGCCTTGGATCAGTGGCATTGATCCAAGAGATGTTTTAAGTTTATTCTGGATAAACAAAAATTATAGACCTTACGAAGGTTGCAAGGTCCGAATGTGTGGAATGAGAAATTCAGGAGTTAACTCAGGCTGATCTTGTTAAATGAATTGGTTCCCGATATCGTAATATCAGGAAGGTCTTGATCTTGAGCCAGGTAATAAATTCAGATACATTTATACTAATAGCTTATTATCTGTGCTAGAATGAATCCTTTTCATGAATGTGTATTTGTTGGTTCTTATACTGAATGATTCTAATTGTTAGACCTAGATTGGATTTATTAAGGTTAATAACCTATGGGTTGGATTAGTGTTAATCTAACCTAGCCCTAAGCTATAAGATAAATGTTCCTAAGGTTAGCGACCTAGCACTAAGGAAGTTAGACTAAGTATCACCTTATGATCTAACCTATGTTTCTAACCTAACTAATGTTAGTGGAGGAAGGGGACCTATGAAGGGGTGCGAGCCATGGGCGGTAGTTTCTATGGCATTAAATGAAGGGGATAAGCATGAAGGAAAAGGATTTAGCGGAGGTTTCAAACGGCCATTGAGACCGACGTGGCAGAGTCACCAAATTTGGAAATGGTCTTTGGTTTGTTTTTTTCCATCGCCAACTATGGCGGTCAGTGGCAATGGAGATTGAGTGGGAACTTTAGAGTTAATGCAATTAAGGAACTTGATTTCCGAGCACGGATCACTTGGGAAGGCATGCAAAATGGAAAATTGGTTGTTTGTTTGGTTTTCCATGTGCTCCAGTTTTCTCTCTGTTTGATCACTGGTTCTTCAAACCAGTCTACTTGGTGTTGCATGGAAACTATGAGAATAACTAGCTCTTTTCTCTGTCGAGGAAAGTTTATAAAGCATGGAAATAACAAATTATTGTTGTTGAAACTAACGTGGAAGAAGAGGAGAAGGCTCGAGCTCTTTCAGAGGTCTTCTTCAGATTTTTAAGCGGCATTACCAGGCATGTTAGGCCCTAACTTTTAAAAATCCTGCTTTCCTTCAAATGATTTCATTAGAACAACTCTGTTCAGATGATTTTTGGTTCAGTTGGTTTTTATGGTAGCATTGTATGAATTAGTTTGCTGTATCTTCTTGCTGGCTCGATTTTTCGGTGAACCCTTGCTGGGTGTACATTTTGTTTCGAACGGTTGAATTATCTTGCTGTGTTTTGCATTTTGGTTAGATTTCATAGAAATGCTTGCAAGGATAATGTACGAATTCAGCTCTGTGGGAGTCCATGAATTGTTTTCTTGTTTGATTCAGACTTCAGTCGAAACCTTGTTGTTTTCACTTGTTGAAAATGATACTGTTGGAATTCTTGAAATGTACAGTATATTCCGACTTCTGTATAAGTTTTGTCGTGAGTACTATATGTTATTGTTGTTGTTGGACTTCTTGAAATGATAATATGTTTTGGCTTCTGTAGAAGTACAGCCGTGAATACTATATGTTATTGAATTCTATTGGAATCCTTGATTAGATAGTATTTTTGACTTCTGTAGAAGTTTAAATTGAGAATACTACTTGGGTTCGACTCCTTTTGAGTCCTTGAAATGTAGTTAATGTTTCGACTTCGGTAAGAAGTTTTATTGTGAATTTTTGTTGGAATCCTTGAAATGGGTAGTATGTTATGACATCTGCGGAAGCTTGTTGTGGATACTCTTTGATTCTGAGTCTGTAGAAGTCTTTGAAATGTATCTAGTATTTCAAACTTCTGTCTAAGCTTGGTTATGAATGCTGTCGTTTTGTTAAGAATGCTAAATGTTATTGACTTCGATGGAGTCATTGAAAGGTAATTTATGTTTTAACTTCTGTTGAAGTTTTGCTGTGAGTACTTTTAGGACTCTTGAATTGTTGTTGTATGAATTCAACTTTGGTTATAAGTACTGGTTGGAATTGACACTGTAGGAGTCCATAATATGCTGCGTGTTGGCTCGTTTCTCGAGTTGAGTCTTCGCTGAGCATGCATATCGTTTTGGACTCTTTCTTTATATTGTTGTGTTATACTTTGTAGTAACTCGACTTCAAATGAAACCTTTAGGAAAATTTATTGGTGTGGAACTCGGCTCCTGTGAGGACCTGGTTATGGTTGTTCTTCTTGAAAATGACTTCTAATTTACACCCATGTTGAATAATCGTAGGGATTTGCTTAGTTGAATGAGGCTGTGCATATTGTGTTTCGACTCTGCGTGAATGTCACTGTATTTCATATGGAAACGTTAACTGTTTTAATATGATCTTGTTTCAAGTTTGACTGAAACAAAGAGCTCTTAGCTGTGCCATGACAGGCGATGGCGTTGGATATTTTTCATGTTGTTGTATAATATGGAAAGTTTTGTTGAGTCTATTGGAGTTGGATTATTTATTAATGCTTGTTGCGTGAACTCTTGAATCGTTTAGTAGCTACAGGTGACTTTTATATTTGGAATTAGATGGAACTGTTGCTCTTCTTGTAATTTCGACTGTATAGTCGCATGCGTAAATGTATATGTATTAATATAAAGGAATCGGTACAGTTCAGAATGTTATTGACTTAGGATTCTGATGGACTCTGTTTCTTCTTTTAAACTGTAATTTATATGTTGATGTATAAATGAGTTGAAGGGAAAATTCTCTCTCTCCTAGTCAGGAAACCTTGTGTGCTTTCTTCTTGCTTCCTTTTGCGATCTCTACGGTAGGGGCATAACAAGAATTAAACTGAGGTATTGTATGGAGAAACTGGTATAAATTGTGTGTTGTTGTATAAAAGGGTATACTTGTCAATACCATTGAAATGTGTTATGATGATAAAAGAATTAAGACAGTGAGCTTGTTGAATGTTTTAATTGCCTTGAGAAATTGTTAAAAACAATTTTGTAGGAGTTTTGTTGTCTTAGATTGGTTGTATTCTTTTGTTCTTAGTCTTTAACATATAAGAGGAATAGCCTGACTTATGTTTGGAATTTGAATAAATGATTTCATTTAAACAGGTTGTTTAATGAAAACAATTGGTGGATTGCAATTGTTTTAAGAATTAGTGCTTATCATGCTCAGTTCACCGAACTGACCCGTGTTGACAATTTTTGCAGATGGTTGCCGTAAGTGGTAAAGGCACGCAGATCTGATATGATGTTCAGATTGTTTAATTTGGTTTTACGATGAACTTCAATTTGATTATCTAAATGTACTACTTGAAGAAAGATGTTCTTTTGCTGTTGAGTATTGTATCAAATATGCTGAATGAATAAAATGTATTTGATTAGCCTTGAAAGGAATGAAAAGAGGTATTTGTTACTTATGTGTTTGTATTCGTATCTTGATGGTTTGATCTTCTTCGGTTCGAATGATCTTAAGAGCATTGTTATTATTGTATAACTGGAGACTTTTGTGATTATCTAAGTAAGCTTGCAAGGTTATGTGACTGAATACTTAAGATTGTTTAGTAGTTCTATTATGTTCTATCTAAAGCTAAATTGGAATTTAGATCACTGTCTTTCGGGAAGCTAAGGTTAAAATAAACCTGAGCAGGAAGCTAAACGAGCTGAATAAATTATTACTTCCTAGTCTTGATCTAAGTCAAGACAACGTTTAATTGGATTCTTAATCACTATATCTCGATACTAATAAGTAAGATATAATTTCAGTTATGAGAACTGATATAAACCTAAAAGGGTTTGGTTAGCAATCTCATGTGAAGATTATGGGTTATTGTCCAGCTTTTGTTGGTTTAGAATTATGTATTTCTATGAACTCCTTGATGGGACCTCAATCTTATTAAACTTCTCTTGTGTAATGGGTTTTATTAAGAAAGGTAATTCTAAGGTGAGGAACCCAGGGATTGGGAAAGACTACCCTTAAGGGAGTGTCTTATAGTATAATTTTAACTCAACGTAAGTAACACCTTAAAATTTAGTAGATCTTATCGAAGTGGATTTAAAGGTTGATGGCACAAGTTGATTGTAGGGTTGTACCTTCAAGAAGATTAGGATCTTCTCGAAGATACAACAATGCAGGTGACTTATGGTGACACCCTTTGCATTGATCGTCAAGATTTACTCCTTAAACTCGAACAAGTTTTGACTTCGGACCGGTTACCGACATGGTCATGTTATGAGGCTGCCCCTAGAGACTCGAGGTACCTTGAAACACAGGGTTAACTAGGGTTGACCCAGTATGTCAGAGTATCCCTAGTTCTCAAGAGCATCCTTATAACGTTGCCATATTATTAATCCGTTTCTGAGTGAATAACTTGGGGCAGGAGAGATTGACAGAAGTCAGTATAAGACATTCTACATAACAAAGGAATGGGGTGATGGACATATTCCAGATTGACGAGTATCTTTGTCAAGGAATACGAGACATAAGCATATGTTTCAAATCTTTGGCCAAAGTATCGCAAGCTGCTGATTGCGTAGTCCTATGTCACCTAGTCTAAGGGACGAGATGCCGATGAATAATGGTAACAATTATTCAGATAGGTTCCTTGGACAGAGCATTCTGAATCCTAGATTAGGGAAGAGAACCATAAGAGTGATGTGTTAAAATAAAAATGCCAACTCTTGATACTCATGAATAGATCGGTAGATTACCGAGTCATGGAATGAATAGATCGGAGGTACTCCGAGTCATTACAACTGCATATGGTTATCTGTTATAAGAATGGTTGTTTTGATTTGTGAGTTCTAAATTATGTATTTAGAACTAGGAAGCATTTATCAAAAAAAAAAATTAATTGTTCTAATGTATAAAAATGAGGATGTTACTGACCTCGCCAACCGGAGTGCTACTCCTATGACTCGGAGAAACATAGCATCCCACAAATGTACTCATCCTCCCCGCCATGGCCCTGGAGAGTGGATCCTCTGAGACCATAGTAACTCTCTTTGCAATCTGCTCGGCCCTCTTTGCCTACATAATATCCTGAGTGTCATGTCACTCAGGATCATTGTCATCCTCTTTCTCTCCCCTTGTAAACTCCTCGAACTCGGAGTCTATGTCAATAGGGTCATCGTTGCTATTGGCGGGACCCACGAAATCTGAAGTAAAGGTACCTGAGGCACACCGGCTCTCCCTCTGGCATGTACTACCCTCCTGGCCGCAATAGGAATGCCAGGAGTAACCACTGTCCAACCCCGGCCTCTAGGACCCCCTCTGGCCTCTCGAAATGACTCTGTATACTGGCGCTACTGGGGGAAGCATACCCATGTAAGGTAGGCCAAACTACTGAGGAACTCGGCCAAAGGGGTGTATCTCCACTCGCCCCACTCTATCAATAAGCTTCCCTGTGGTGGAGCAGGAGATCAAAGTAAGAGCCTCCTCACCCCATATACCTACCATAGTCTGATATGGTGTGGCCTCCATGTCAGTAGTGGTCAGAGAAGAAACTGGCTGATGAGGTGCTTGGAGCACCTACATATATGTCCATCTAGCTACCCTCATAGCTCCGGGATCTGTCACCTCTACACCTCTGCCATAGGGGATAAAGTGCTCATAAACCCAACTCATGACCAGGGTCGGGTGGCTCAAGGAATGCCCCTGTAAATGGAATACCCTCTATAAATCATGGTAGGTAGTGCCAAGAATATCTTCTCCCTAGGCATATATCTGGACGTGTCCCTCTATCTATGTAATGACGGGGGACCAACATTATAGCAGTGTGTGTCTCCTCCCTTGTCCCCTATCAATCTCGAGGCAAGGATCCCCATAATAGCCTAGCGAAGCAAGGGGATGGGCAAACTAGGAATGGATCGAACTCTGACCCCCTTCTTCGAACCTATGGAGATGACTGCATCTCCCATGTAAGTGGCCCACTGTACTATCTGGGCCCGTGAGCCTGCTATCTCAAGGGTCAAACGTCTCCCAATGATTGGGACCACCAGAATATGATAAACATCCTCCAAAGTGATGGTCCACTCACCGCGGACCCTTGGTAATCGGAAGGTGTTCCGATCAGCATCCTAATATGAGAATAGTTCACAAAGAATGTGACTGGATGGTGTAACATGTGGAATGCGTGAGATACGTAGTATCCCGCACTCAAAGAGTGTCCTCCTCATCCCGTGAAAGGGCATCTAGTACTCCTGGGAGCCGCCACACTCCCTCTCTTGCTCCACCGGATATACTCCTCTCGCCCGCATACACCCAAAAACACAAAAAACAAAGCAAGTTAGCATCCAAGTGATACTAGAAAATCATGAAAACATGTAGAAATGCTAAAAATGCAAAAACAATCTCAAATGATGTTCTTTTGGCATTCTATGCAAAACCGCTGCCCCCGAGCGGGCGGCGGTCATGTAACCGTCACCCCGATCATGGCGGGTCATGGCCCAAAACCCACGCGGTTTTTTAAACCTAAAGAAGCCTAAAAATGCCAAAAGAGGACCATTTTAACTAAAAGAAGACCTACCCAGTGGGCACCTCCCCTAGATGGACCTTTTAACACTAACATTTTCAAAAATTACCCGCCATGACAAAGATTTTATCATTTTAAAATTAAGGGGGTAAAAAGGATAAATTGAAGAAAACTAACCTATGATCTCGCGGGTCGATGTTTCACTTGCGGAGGCATGATCACTATCCTGTCATAAATTTTTGACTCTACTCTCGCACAAGAAACCGTCACCGTGGGTTCCGAGCTCAAAATCAATCAAATCAACTCATACAAATAAATAGGAAAATGGGCCCACTTTCGTATATATAGCAAACCTGACTTGTTTTAAAATGTTTTTTTTGTAGGTTTGGAGCACCGACGGAGGTAAGTTTTTATCCCCGCACGAATGGTACATTCTCATTTCCTATTATTTTAGCATTTATTTTCCAAATCATTGTGTCTATCTCGTGCTTGATTTCTATTTTTGTTTTGCAGGTGGCGGAATTTTGGACGACACCATTTCAACACACGACGTATCGTATAAATTTCAAACATCCCATTTCAGGACCACCATACTGCACCCACTATTTTATTCCTCTTCATGGCTAAAACGCTTCTCCAAGGGGGCAATATGTACGTACCCAAAATTGTAGGGTATTGCGCTGCCAGAACAACATAACATGCTCCACAATGATGATACAGGTCTCCTCGGAAGGTGTTCGGGATCCGGAAAATCTCTCCAAGTATGCATTAACATCCCACATGCCCCGCCTAGCCCCCACGTGCTTTGTTTTTCCCTTTTCCCCTCTTTTCTTGGCCTTCTGCTCTTCAGTGACGAAACCGCCACCCTACCTGGGTGGTGGTCTCATGACCGCCGCCCTGAACAGGGCGGCGGTCCTATAACCACCGCCCGCTCAAGGCAAAGGTGGTCCTTTATGCATTTTCCAGAAAGCTCTTTTAACATGACTCATGTAAAAATCAACGATTCACCAAATTTTTTTCACCACCATAAGCTTGCATTAATGATTCTGGTTCCCTGGAATAGTGTTTTGCCATTGTTTATAGTTTAAGAGTTCTATTTGGTTTTTACCTTGGGTAAATGCAAATGCTATAAATAGTTGGCTTGTGCTCAAGCAAATGGCCCCTTAAATTTTCCTCTGAATTTCTCTTTACAATAGATTAGTCTTTCATTTTGTTTAGAGTCCTTAGTTTCTTTCATTGTATGCTTAGTTAGTATTGTTTTGCTGTTAGGAAGCCACATATCCATCTTGTGCAAGTGTTGTTGATATTTCATCCAATCCATTGGAGTAGAATAATTTGTTTTCAATAGGAAGCCATTAAAGTTGTAGGTTTTGTTCTTCAAGCAGGATAGTTTCAGGTTCTAGACGTTTTATGTTGCATGACTCGCAATAAATCCCACTAGGAATTACATAAGCCAAGCTTTGTACTCTTGCGCTATCCCTCTCCTACTCGCATTGTATTCAGTCTGTATCCTAAGTTGCCTTTGTCCCAATATCTACTTCTATTGATGCTAGCATTACACACTTTTCTAGATCCAAGTGAACACGAAGGAACGAGGAGATCACACTGAGGGGACAAGATCACACACACCATTGGATTTGCCACTATTATGTGGAATCCGTGTTCTATATTTCAAAGTTATAAATTATAATCGTATCAAATAGAGTAGTTAATTACTTTATTTCAGTTAATTTTACTTTCGATATTGCCGGGGAAGTTGTGGGGATTGATAGTTTCTGAGAAACTATGATTCATTCCTCACTTCTGAGGTAGGATCGATAGTCTTACAAATAGATTAGATCAGTTATTTCATTGTTTAGAATAGATCTACAAATTACACAGACAAATAGCTATACTCGGTTATTTTGTTTGTTTTAAATTGTTATTTTAGCTGTCAATTCTAGATATGTTAAACAATTACTCTTTTAGATTCATTCGAAAAGTTCATCAGAAAAACACAAAAATATAGAAGTTAGATATGTTCTAGATATATTTCATATAGTTAATTTCACTTTCTTTGCATTTAATTTACATTGTTGCTTCTGTATGACAATCACGGGACCTAGGGAGCCCAGAGAATACATATTCGAGCCAATCATGCCCCAACCCAATCTTGTCACAGCCATAATTGATATAGATCAGAATCTCGGGATCCAAGTCTTCCGAACAATGGTAAACTTGCAACAAATCAGTTTCCAACCGCATGGGTTAAACATAGAAGATGACCAAGCACACATATTTTTGTCAAGTCAACCAAACTACAGATTACCCTAGATATATGACTGTGGAGGGGTTTGAAAGAGAAAAAATGTTTGGTTGTGATCATTTGGTCCCACACAAATGACGTAGGAGACACCCTCATAGATATAGATACCACCTAAGAATTTAGGTTGCACGAACAACCGTAAGATATTCGAGAAGATCACACAGCTTATTCATTCTAAATATAGAAGCCGAGAAAGCATACAATTAGTGGATACTAGGGATTAGGGACTGATTTCGTACATGACCATAAAGCAGGACTACAATAACCATGAATATACGGTTGTGACCCACAAATCCCACACCCCAACGAATCTACAGTGAATCGGACATAGATACCACCTACGTACACTAGTATTTAGATCTACTCCACTTCCACCTATCATCATCGAACAATTATCCTTACTAGACACAAAGAACTAATGAAGCTAAGGAGTTCGGACTAGGCCATAGAATCTCCCATAGAGTTAACTATATTTACCATCCACCCTATGACCTTATCTAGAGACATACATGAAACTATCCCAGTCAATTTCCACGTATTCCACAACCTATAGACCGAATCATGCTAGAGCTCGATATTGATTGGAGCCTTCGAGCAGTCATCCTTGCTGATCGATCTATCACATCATTTCAGGTTAGAAGGGCCTTCATTGCCTTAGATTCACAATTTCCACTAGTGCGTGTAGAAGACATTAGATTGCCTAACTAGTTTGTCTGTATCCCACACATATTCCATCCCCACCGGCTATCTCGAACGACCTCGGGAGGTCGGATACGAGGAAGAGTTACTTGAAGATTCCCAAGCTCGCTTGCATTACTTTTCCATCGTATAGAATCCATTTAAAGTTTTCATGATCTTAAAACTACCTTAAGAAACTATTTAATACCCAATATATTGTGTTCAAATCCAATGTCTTCATGTAGGATTTTGAGAATTGTAGGTTAGACGCTTGATATAAATAGCCACAAGATAAACATTGTGACTATTGATCTAAGGGAGTCAGTAGGAAAAAGTAGAGAAGCCCAATTCTATTGTTCTTAGTAAACAACTTAAAAATGCCAATGAAATATGCTTGGCCATGGAGAATGATATGATGAAGATGAAGGGGATTATTCTTCAGATCAGATATGTTCACATCCTAAATGTCAAAATTACTATCCACCATCTTAAAATTCTTACCTAGATGATCCATTCCATGGAAATTACGAAGAACAAAGAAAAATAAGGGACTCATCAAAAGTGGAGATAGCTTAAACAGATTACAAATTATAGAAATCAACCGTTGCTAGTTTGGTTAAAGAATGGAATGGATGCATTCACCTAATGGGTGAAATGATCAATGAATGATGGGGATTTCTTTTTTGGTGGATGTTTTTAATGTATTTTTGGTCTTCCTCTTAGTTCCTTGTCTTCTTTGTTAGTTATTATGTTATAAGCCTTGTGTTTTTCTTTTCTAGTGTTGTTTCTTTGTGTGGTTCTATACCTTTTAGAGGATTTAAATGGCTATCCCCTTGAATCTTCTCGGTTGGTCTCGACATAATTTGTACAAGGTAGGGCCCCATCAACCCTCCTTTACCTATTATAAAAAAAGTTTCTTTTAAAGGTAAAACAAAGCATAAGTCAACTTGTAAATAACTCCACTCGGAAATAAAGTCTGGAGAATACCCATGTTTATGGGGAAAAGTATCAAAAGAACAAGAAAATCACAAGGATCAAGGCTTGTCGAATTCATTACTGGCTTCATCAAGGCCAATGGAAATGCTACAACTAGTTGTGTCCATGTCGGGGTATGAGGTGGAGATTTAGGACACTAAGGTTCAGTATCAAATCCTCCAAGAATCCTATGCTAGCCAACTTGAGGAGGTGTCTTTGTTGTTCATTTCTGCTACCTTGGTTTCAAAAATGGAGAGTCAAATTAGGGACAACTTTCCACTGTTGTGCATAGCCATGTATGGTGTCAAATCATCTATATGGCTGCCTATTATAAGAAGAGGAAGATAATTTGCACTACCAATAGCATGATTTGTTTGAGTTTTCTCTCTCTTTTGGTTAGTGTAGGGTAGGTGTAGGATTGTTTTCAACATCATAAGTGCTTAAGCACACTCTAAATTTCTTTCTTGATCATTTATGATCTTTATATTGTACATATTTTTGTTCGGTTGTTCCAACACGGTATGTAATGCCTCTAGCATGACAAATACCTAAGATGACTTCTACTTTAGAAGGTACAAACATTGACAGGTGATTTTTTCTTAAGACAATGTACTCTTATGACTTTGGAAATCATGTTTTCAGCAAGAAATAATTCATCTATTGAACAGGTATATTTTTCATACTTTTACTTAATATAAATGGAGAAATTCACCTCCTTTATGCAGAATTAATTCACTTCTTGATTTGAGAAATTTGGGTTCTGTTTTCATAATTCTTATTTCAAAACAACATTACCTTGGATCAATTCCATTGATCCAAGGTATGATTTTAATTCATGACTTTGTGGTCATAACGACCAAGTCAGATAGATCAGTGATCTTTGGATTTTGACTGTGCTAAGGAGAGAATGAAGTCCTTAGACCCTATTGCATATTTGAATTTTGATATTTGGTTGGTTCTTCTTCATTTATTAGATTGCAATGCTTGCTTTGAATGGTAACCTATTTTAACTATATGTTTTAATGCTAAGTGACTATAGCCTAAAGCTAAGTCTAACCTATGTCTTTGCAATCTTTTGAAATTAAGATGTTGTGACTTAAACTAGAGACCTACCTATGGACCTATGTTGATTTCCTAAACTAATGTTAACCTAACTTAAAGTATGGCTAACCTAGAGGGGGCCTATGGAATGACATGGACATTGGGTGGTTGGTGGCATCAATTTCTAGATATTTAATGAGATTTAATTCAGTCTTATCTCTTCCTACTGCCAACTTTGGCATGGGCATTGGAAAAAGTTGGGGAAAGCTGAGTTGGCACCTCCACCGAGTTTAGTTGCATGAAAAATTTAAATTTAGACACTGCTAAATGTGGAGATGGTGGTGGTGTGGGAATTGGAGGGAACTGATAGTCCTTTACATTTAATGTTTTTAAACTTGGCAAAACTACCTAGGAAGGTGCATGAGGGGTTTTGGTTTTTTTGATCTTTTGGTTCATTTATGAGCCAAGCTCTGCATGCGGATTATTCCTGATCTTTGAACCTCTAGTTCGGTTCTTACATGAGTGTAATTATTACATGATTGTAATTCTTGTATGATTGTAATTCTTGCATGGCATTGAAATTTTATTGGACACTGTGAAAACTATAAAAGGAAGGGGAAAGTGTTGAAGGTTACTCCGTGACGCTCCATGGAAAGGAAGAAGCCATTTAATTTTTTTCTCGAGGTCTTCCATGAATTAGTGAAGGAGAAGTGTTATGATGAATGAGAGGCTCTACCCATTAAGGTTTTTACTTTTACTTAAATGATTCATAAAAACAACTCTACTCTTGGGAATAAATTGGTTTTTGCTTGGTTGATAGGATCACTCTTCTTGAGATTTTGTGTGGATTTTTGTGAATGCTTTTTTAACTACATGTGATAGATGGATAGTGTGATCTAGGTTTTTTGACTCTTTAGATACATTAGATGGGATTATGCATTAATAATTTTGTTGTGATAAAGGTAAAGTCGAAGAACTACTTGCTAGCTATGTTGGAAAACTATAGATATTAATTTTTAAAAATAACTTGACTTTGATTAAACCTTTCATGATTCTTCAGGAAAAAGGGATTTTTAGTAGTTGCGAATCTAGGTTTTGTTGTATTGTTTCTAGTTGCATACCTCTGTCTTTAGGGATTCATAGGAAATAATTATTGGGAGTTTTCTTGGCAAGTGGTATAACACTCCATGGACTTGTTTAAGTCATTCAATTATGTATTTAATCTTGTAATGTATACTTCTTTTTCTCAGCTAGAAATGTACAGTCGTATTCAAGACCTGATTTTTTTATGGAAGTCGTAAGGAATTTATATTACTTTGATTTCTTCTATTTCTTTGGGATCTTGTATAACCTTGGAAGGATGGATTTTGGTGCTATGCAAAGGGGAAAACACCCTTGGTTTTTAGCTACTATTCTTTGGTTTTAGTGTTAACTTGAACCTCTTGGTAGTTCCTTTGACATTGTATTGTTGTATTGTGTGTAACATTCCCATTTTAAGACTTTAGAAACAAGGGATTTTTTTAAAAAATATAATGTTCACTATTCTAAATAAAGCATTATTTAGAAAAAACATTCCATGCCAATTGAATTCAAATAGATAACCATATGTAGCTATAATGACTCGGTGATCCACCGATCTATTCATTCCATAACTCGGTAAGCTACCGATCTATTTATGTTATCTTAAGTATTGAATACATATTGTATACTTCGTATACTTGGTTTTCCTACCCTACACCAGGTACTGAGTGATCTGTTTAAAGAACATATCTAAATATTTGTTACCAATATTCATCTGATATCATGTTGTTTTAAACTTGGTGATGTAGGACAATATAACCAGTAGCTTGCGATAGTTTGGCCAAAGTTTTACAACATATTATGTTTATCACTATTCCTAGATGACATACTCGTCATATTGCAAAATGTCCTTCACCTCACTCTTCTATTATTACGATTGGTCTTTACCGACTACAAATCGTCCACTTGCCCCAAGTTTAACCCTAGCCCTAGTTAGAAACATAACTTATTATAGGAAGACGCTCACAATGGCTTAGGGTAAATGGGCATACTCGGTTGACCTAAGTCAACCGGATGTGCCAAGGTACCCTGAGCCATTGGAAGCTACTTCCTATCCTAAATATGCCACTAACCTGACCTAGAGAGAAACTAAGTTCAAGTCCAAGTTCTTATTGTGTGTAGATCTAGATGATCAATGTGGAAGGGTGATGCCACATGTCAACTACAACGTTGTATTCTCGAGAAGACCCAAGTCTTCTCAAAATTACAACCCTATAGTTGGTGTGTGCCAACATCCTACAAAAACTACCTCATCGAGATGTACTTACCCTAAGGAGATCATTAATGAATTATTAATTTGGATTAAGTCTTGATTACAACAACCCTGCTAAACCCTAATCCAACACTCCATAATTTCTTTCCTAAATTTGTTTCATTTAGTCCATGAATAACTTCATTAAACTTATGGTTGCTTTTAATGTTTGTTTTCTCAGTTAAACCGATAGTTTACCAAAACAGGACAACGATATCATAAGTTTCATTTTAAATGTTCTTTAACTTTCAGGAAGGTTTAACAACCACGTATATCTAATTAAAGTAGAATTCATATTAAATGAAGTCTAATAAATAGTAATCATACATCCAAACCTTTTAGGTTTATATTCAATTGAGAGAGAGAAAGAGTCTTTCTCTACATGATTAAGTATTAGGGTATATCATTCCCAATATCCATATTTCTTAATGCATGTTCATTATGCATCACATTATTATGTTAAATTGTTTAGATAAAACACATCATATTATGCAACTCAACAAGTTGCTTCATTATAGGGGAAATTGAACTAATTCCCATTATCCATTTTATCAAAGATAACAAGATAAGCATAACATAATATAAAGAATATCAACAAGATGGAACTTTCATCTTCTTTATAAAAGTACGAGATAATTTTCACAACCAATGCAAATAAAACACAACTCGCAATTCATCATTACAACTTATAAAATTTACAAGACTATGCTCTTTAGGAAACTACATAACAACAACCCTCATTCTATAAAGTATACAACTTTTCTTTATAATACAACAAAATAATGAATTAGAATTATTTACTAAGAATTAGACATATATCAGCCAATGCATCATATAAGTTTTTTCCTTCTTTTACCACTTAAGTCATCCATCTACAAAAATAGCTAGCACAGGTCAGTTCAATGAACTAAGCATGATAAGCACTAATCATTAAAACGAAGTGCATTCCACTAATTATTTCATTAAAGCAACATTGCTTTAATGAGATAATTAAATCATCATACAATCAACATAAGTGATAACAAAAGAAAGGAAGTACATTAATAAATCTAGATCCACTTTAAAGAGAAGAGTAGAATATAATAAACAATATCTACCTAAGATCTTAAAGTCAATTAATCCCTTCAATGGATTGTAACAAACAATAAATCCTGTCATCCCATTGTCTCCTAATTCTATCCTAATAGAATACCACTTTTATCTTTTCTAAGAGACAAAATAAATAAATACAACATGGTTCATTCTAGGGTTATTCATCTATATCCTAAGCAAGAATAAGAAGAACCATTATGTACCATGCCTGAACCTATAACATCTGAAAAATAGACCAGATTAATAACATGAGTTACTTGTTCCTTTCCGGGTAACAACCTTACACATTCAACATTAGAATATACATCAAAACAAAATTCCATAACAATACAAGAAGGTATAGAAACCAAAACAATCCAACTACAATTCCAATTCCAACTCTTCATGTTAGAAGTTATCAAACAAAGATCAGAAAACAATGATCACAAACAAAGCAGCCCCGAAGAGGAGTTAATCTCTACTCAAGTTCTTCACAAAGGATAAAGAGTACAAGAGACAAACCTACTCCTTTCCATAAAAACTAGGCAAGACTAGTCAACAACATTCAAACCCATAAGTATCAACTTACTTAATAGTAAAACCTTCCTGGCTACTAGCTCTCAACATTATTTCAATCAATGATTCGAACAAGGTAGACCAACAGGTCATGAGAAATCACTATCTCGAAATGGAATCGAGTACAAAAAATTTCAAACAATGAGCATATCCAAGGATAGAGGAATGGTAACTTAAATAAGGAGAGAACCAATGATAAATCGTATCATTTCAACTGAACAAGAAGTTCCAGTTTTCAAACCAATTTAGAATGAAAGCATATTGCAGATCCCGAACCAATATACTACTCATAAAAGAATACACACACACACACACACACACACACAGATATATATATATATATATATATATTCTTTCTCAAAGAGAAACCAAGGTCTTATTCACTATATCATTCGAGAATAACATCCCAAGACAGCAAACGATAAGGTTCAAAATTACCTACGAACCCAAGACTAGAGACTTACAAATGCCTCTCCACTAAATACAAAAGGTAATTAGTAATTCAAAAGAATCAAACTCATTACAACTAAATGGAGAAGGAATCCTTCCTGATAATTTCAGTGTCTAAGGTAATAATCCAAATCTTCCACAAGACCTATATTTATTCAAAGAGACAAAATAGAGAGAAAGAACTAGAAACATTTCAGTCAGAAGATGTCTCGATCATAATTCCCAAGCAATAGGAAAAAATTCAAAACAAAACCCTCACGTCCACAAAATCATGAATGAGGTGACTTTGTTGCAACAAAACAGTCAACCCGTAATGTGAGTTTCCCAAAGACAGAGGGGAAATAACATCCCATTCTATTCTCACACGAATACCATCTCAAGGGAGTCGTTACAGTAAAAAAGAAAACAAAAGTTCAACATTCCTTAAGACATTTCTAGTTCCAAATCTCAATACATTCAAAACAACTTAAACAAGCTTTCACCTAGTATCTTGGTGAGTGAGTTGCTAAAAATAAAGAGTTATAAGCTTATCCATTTAATAAAAGAATAACCCAATACTAAATACCATAACTGAATCGAATGAATCAACCCAAATATGAGTTCATAACACTCAAGTGTTAAATCAGAGTTTAGTGTTGAACCCAAGCTTCACGCACAATGTTCAAAACTTCACAAGAAAGATAATGCGAAAACAATGATAAATACAAACTCCATGCAATAGTTCAGCAATACAAAAGTTTCCCAAACACTTGATTCCAATCAAAACAAAGCTCCAACATGAGTTTAATCAAAACACAAAGTTCCAACACAAGTCTGCATCCAAAGAACGCAACCCAGAAGTAAAGTAAAATAGACAAAACTCAAGTTTCCCTAAGCTCAAATCCTCATATTGTCACAAAAGTCAGTTCAAAGAACATTACCTTCGAATACAAGATCTAGAGAGAAAAAATAGAGATACAAAACAAGTTTCTAATCCCATTTTCACTTGCATGTAGGTCATAAACTTTCACAGAAAGGCAGTTTCCAAACATCACTATTTTTTTGCCATGGATACAAATCCAAACAACACAAAGATTCACCAAACCCAGCAAGAAAAAATAACCAGACATGCATGAAAACATGAATCTCATGAGAGAAGAGTTGTTCTAATGATTCATTTAGAAGAACAAAGAATTTTAATAGTTAGAGCCTATCATGCCCGATAGTTCTTCCACCAAATTGAAGGAAACTTCCACTAAGATTCCAATTTTTTTCTCCTCCACAAAAGATCAAAAATAAAATTTATATTCCTCCTACGCCTCACATATTTTCCTTCAATAAAAAATAGGCCGAAGAAACCAAAAATCTTTGATGTGAAGGTTGAACTACTAGTTCGAAGAACCAATTAGCTCCATGTAGAGAAAAATCTGCCATGCATGCAAAACCAAATGAACTCCTACAAACCCACCTTCTAAGTTTCCAAGACGGTTTGCACACGAAGATTGAGGCTCATAAATTCCATAAATGCCATTCAATCCAAAATTCCCACTTATATTTCCTTGTCACCACCTCCTAAATCTAGAAAATGCCAATTCAACACAAAAATACAATTCCATCCTTTAGTGGAGCTTCCACGTAGGCCTCCACCAAGTCTACTGGCCCCCTACCAAATCTGGCAGTACCTTATCATTTAAACCCTTTCAAATCATTTAAATTTCATTGGAACTGTCACCCTTGTGTCATGTGACCCCTTTAGGTTCCCTTTAATAGTTTAGGTTAGATTCAAATAGAACTTAGGTTAGTTTAGCAAATACCAACATAGGTCTTAAAAAATTTGCCATTAGAATTCCCCACCTTAGGTTAGGCTCAATTCATAACCCTTTAGTATTAGGTAATAGCTAAACTAGCCTAGTATCACTTTAGTAACACTTCCTAATCCATTTAGTACAATGCTTAGGTTAGGTCAAAATTCCAATAAGTAAACGTAGCTTAGAACATAGATGTTCTTACCTAGCTTAGGTTACTGTTAGGATAATCCTTAGATTTTTAAGACTCTGAACTTCTCTTCAGAGAATGAATTTTTTTAAGTCCTTATAGTTCTACCAAGATCAATCACCAAAGACCCGAGCACAAAGATACAACTGAATGAAAACACGTTCAAATAAGACCAAAGAATTTTTCAACAAACAATGTTCAATCTTTTACATCTCTTAAACTACTTAATGTCAATTTTACCATTCAATCTATGAATAAGATTTGAAACATTCCTTAGATCACTGAAATTGATCCAAGGATGAGTCAGAAGTCTGCTACTCTTATAGCCATAAATTCTTGATAACCATACACTTTTAGTCTAATGATTTTAAGAACAGAAAAGATTTATCCTTATCAAGCATGATCTTTAATCAGTCAAAAGAACACATATTTATCCGGAAAATCATATGTCAACACTTGAATGCAAAAAGAGGAATATATCAATTGTCGAGGGTATTACATGCTTCCCTCCTAAAAATAATCATCATCCCGATGATTATCTCATTTTTAACAGATTGCATCAAGGAAAAATCATCTTATTCACTTTTCTTACCATATGTCAAAAACATATCAGAATTATTAAGTTCCAGAAATCAACATTACATAGCTATTTATTCAAAATAAATAAATATCTGCCCAAACTGGCTTACTTATTGTATTATAAAGATAAAATATCAATTTTTATTAGTCAACATAATCAATCCTGTTCAAATAGATATGGAAAAGTAGTTTTCATATCCTCAAGGTTTTCCCAAGTTGCACTCTCTTCATTAAACTAGTCCCATTGGACTTTGCATTGACTTATCTCATGATTTCTCA
Source organism: Taxus wallichiana var. yunnanensis (assembly GCA_018340775.1). Taxonomy (NCBI): domain Eukaryota; kingdom Viridiplantae; phylum Streptophyta; class Pinopsida; order Cupressales; family Taxaceae; genus Taxus; species Taxus wallichiana. The sequence continues at coordinate 50,225,680 of CM031239.1, forward strand.
AATGCAACTGCAAGTTTTAAGCACTCATATGGATTTAACCATGATTATTCCTAGGTCCTAGACCTGCAAGGAATTCCAATTTAACACATGTGATAAATCAAACGTATTTTTAAGCAAAGAAGTATGGAAAACATCATGCATTCATGAAAAAATAGGAGGTAATGATAAACAATAAGCTACAAGATTGATTACTTCGACTATCTCAAAAGGTCCCACATAACGAGGTGATAACTTGGCAACCTTGCCAAAAGTTATAGAACTCTTTTTCAGTTTTACCCAAAGAAAGACTTTCTCACCAAGTTAAAATTTCCTATCAACCCTCTTTAAGTCAGCATAACTCTTTTGCCTATCTGTTGCTTCTTTCAAGCGTTCAAAATCAATTTAACTTATTGTTCCATTTCAGTAAGAATTTCAGGTCCAATTACCTCTCTATCCTCTATGTTATCCCAATTAACAAGGATTCTGTATTTTCTTTCGTGTAATTCCTCAAAAGGTGCCATCTTAAGAGAAGCATGATATGTATTATTGTATGTGAATTCAACTAATGGAAGATACTCTTCCCACTTATATTGTTGATCCATGCAATACATCCATAACATATCTTCTAAAACTTGATTTACTCTTTCCATCTGTCTATCCATTTTCGGATGATACGTAGAACTAAAATTCAGCTTAGTCCCTAGAGTTGCATTAAGAATTTGACAAAATCTTGATGTCATTCTAGGATCTCTATCTGATATTATTAATTCAGTTACTCCATGTAATCTGAAAATTTCGTGTACAAATATTTTAGCCAAAATAGGAGAATCATCCTTTAGATTCCCAACAATAAAATGTGCTACCTTTGTTAGTTTATCCACAACTACTAAAATAACATCATGTTTATTTCTTGACATAGGTAACCCTTATACAAAATCCATGCTTATTACTTACCACTTGTACTGTGGTATGCTATGAGGATACAACAAACCAGATGGGTGCATATGTTTTGCCTTAACATGTTGACATTCAAGGCAATGTGTCACAAAGTCTATAACATCCTTTTTCATCCCTTTCTAGAAATATTGTTGTTTTATATCAGCAAGCATTTTTGTAATGCTAGGGTGTCCAAAAAAAGGTGAATTATGAAATTCTGCTAACAATTTCTTTCTCAAATCATTTAGCGAAGGTATATAGACTCTGTTTTCAAATAGTAAGATTCCTTCTTTATCAAATCAAAACCTTTATACCTCAAATCATTCGAATCTGCAACAAGTGTTGTTTTACTTGCTGAAAGTAAGAGTCAGATTCCATAACACTTTTTACTTCATCCTTAAACTGAGTTCTTAATGTTATAAGAGCAGAAATATGCTTCCTACGACTTAGAGCATCAACCACTCTATTTTATTTACCCTTTATATAATTGATGCCAAAATCATACTGAGACAAAAATTCTAACCACCTTAGTTGTCTTGCATTAATATTTGGATGAGTGAAGATATACTTCAGTCGAAGGTGATCAGTTTTCAATTCAAAAGGTTTACCAAGTAGGTAATGTCTCCAAACTTGTAGTGCATGAACAATGGAAGTAAGCTATAAATCATGTGGAGCATAATTAAACTCATGTAACTTCAGTTTTCTACTTCATAAGATTTGACATATCCATTTTGTAACAAGATACCTCCTATACCTTCACATGATGCATCAGTTACCACCATAAAATCTCCATTAGGGTCTGGTACTACAAGTATAGATGCTGAATTTAACTATTCCTTCAAGGTTTTGAATGCAATTTCACATTTCTCACTCCAAAAAAATTTTATCCTTCTTTTGTAAGGAAGTTATTGGTGCAACTATCTTAGAAAAATCTTTTACAAATTTCCTATAGTAGCCAGCAAGTCCCATGAAGCTTCTAACTTCATGTACATTCTTAGGTGCAGGCCACTCTGTTATAGCTACAATTTTTGAAGGATCTACAACAATTCCATTCTTACTTATTACATGTCCCAAATAGTGTACTTTTGTGTCATAGAAAGAACATTTAGACAGCTTACCAAATAATCGTCTCTTTCTTAATATTCCCAAAACTATCTTCAAATGCTCATGATGTTCCTCAATACTTTTTGAATATATGAGAATGTCATCCAAGAATACGAGCACAAATTTTTCCAAGTATTCTTGAAAGATATTATTCATTAAATTCATAAATTCTACAGGTGCATTAGTTAATCCAAAAGGTAAAACCGTGAACTCATAATGTCCATACCTTGTTCTAAAATCTTTTTATGAATATCCTCATCCTTAATTCACAATTGATGATATCCAGATCGAAGATATATCTTATAATATACCGATGCTCCACACATCTAATCAAATAAATCATCAATCCTAGGGAGTGGGTATCTATTCTTGATTGTTTCTTTGTTTAACATTCTGTAATCAATGCACAATCTAAGGGTTCCATCCTTCTTTTTCACAAAAATTTACAGGTGCTCTCCAAGGTGAAACACTTGGTCTAATCAAACCTTTAGAAAAAAGCTCATGCAATTGAGCCTTAAGCTCTACTAATTCTGTAGTAGTCATTCGATATGGTTCTTTAGAAATAGGTTCAGTTCCAAGCTTGATCTCAATCGTGAAATCAAATTCCCTTTTGGGCGGAAGACCTGGAAATTCTTTTGGAAATACGTCATTGAAGTCACGTAACAATGGATATCGTTCCATAATATTTCTGCTCTCTTCTGTTGACTAACTAATTTTTACTACATATAAGGTACATCCTTTATTTTTGGCCTTTCTAAGTTGCATAACTAATAGTTTTCTAACAGAAATCTCATGTTTCACACCCTGAATCTCTACTTATTTTTGCAGGTCATCTAAACAACTAATGTGTTTTTCAAAATAATCCACTTTAGCCTTATGTTCTGCTAACCAATTAACACCTATGATTACATCATAAGACCCCAAAGGTGTAACATAAAGATCAACCTCAGTGGAAAAATTAGGTAAATCAAGGACTCGCTCCAAAAAGACAGATATTAATCGTATGAAAACATTGTTCCCATACTTTGTACAATCCATGTTTCCATATTTTATTTTTAGTTTTGATGCTAATTTACTAGAAATAAAACATTCAGTAGCTCTAGTATCAAAATAATAGTTATAGGTAAGCCAAATAACTTACCTGGAACTTCTATGGGCATGGCCTGTTTCTCACCTTCTTCTTGTCACCTACTTTAACATGTATCTTGTGATGTTGATTACGATCATCCTTCTTTAGAGGACATTGATTTGTGTCATGATCTTTTCAATAGTTATAACAGCCTCCTACAGGTCCCTTCCTAGGCTCGGGTTTATTTCCAGCCTTAGATTTATCGTTCTGACCCCATAGGACTTCTGTCCATTATTATTGTTCTTAGCAAAGTTGTTCCGTGCATTACCAAAAACTTGTTTGTTGTTGCTTTCTTATTAGTATCAGATGAAAACTTACTTTTCATTCTGAATTTCTTCCATGGTCCTTTCTTAGGTGCAAGAGATGATGAAGAGGAGTTGGGATTTTTCTTCCCTCATTTCGCAACCTAACCTCATCACCTAAACCTTACATAATTATTTATTAATTACCTTATAATTAATAAATCCACATCACCATACCTCGCCACCTCATCACCTCATCATACCTAGTCTTAACCCTAAACTAACCTAATTAAGACCTATAACTTGGTCCACATCCACACCCATGACTAATTACTCCTCACCCGCACCTAAAACCAACCTCATAATGACTTGACCAAGCCCGCAACTAATCCCTCGGAGAAAAGGAGGGAAAGCTAACTATTTTACCAAAAATAGCCCGCTTTGACGTGACCGATACATCGGTTCTACTCCGCCGCCGGTTGTGTAACCGCCATCGGCCTCTATAAATGACCACCTCCAACCAAAAACAAAGGATCGGATTTTCATTTGATCAAAAAGAGGAGAAATCATTGAAAGGATCGGATTTGCTTGGCCGAAGCAGAGACAAGTGAAGAAATGAGAAGAGTTTGCAGAAAAGGACATCAAGCCCAAGATCGCAACGAATAACCAGCTGCCCCAAAGGATGACACTCATCCGAGCATCGAAGAGGAGATTGCTCATCTTGGATTGTCGATCATCCTATTTGAGCCCTCGTCTTCGCTCATCACACCTCCCGAACTCGCATCTTCATCAGAAACGAGTAAGTAGTGTCTTATATGATTCTAAGCACCATTTCTTGAGCTCGTGGATTGATTGTAATTATAAGCTCATTCCTAGATCTACCACCTACCAAAGACCCTACACTTAACCTTCATCCATACATATTTGTATTGTCCAAAGACCATTTTATCACACTCTAGCCTTCCCTGTCCTCCCATTATTCCCCTCAGCCATCCACCAATCTTAATAACCCCACGATCACCTTGCAACCAACCTCTATCTAGAAGCACTTAGATTGCTGACCCCACCGGTGTCGTTTATCCCCACCGGGCGGTGGTTCTCTAACTCTGGTCGGCTATCCAAAGACCGACGCCGCTGGCCACCGTGACTTATACCCCAAAACCCTTTTCTCACCTATTTGTCACCTAACAACCCCAGATCCAGTCTGGTTTATCCCTATAACTCAACCTGAATGTATCAACGACTAGTAACCGAACAAACAACGTGACGCTTTATTATTGATAGTTTAGTTTCTATTGCTTTGTAACGAGATACCTAAATCATGATTTTGCAATAGCTTTCTTTGTTATCATTTGTGTTAATTCGTATTAAAAGGGGAACTGACCACCTTCAAAGGAAGTTTTATATTTCCTGGGCCTAAGGCAGCTCCCTCATTTATTGTCTAATTAAAATCTGGTGGTCTTGTATTCTTACTTGCAGGTAGTCCTTCCAAGACAAAAAGGAGTTCTTCGCAGTCGATCTGATCTTTCTCTACGGTACGCGCACACCATCTCAACATTCAACAGGTATTCCTCCTAGCCCTAACCCTTATCTGTTTCTCAAAGGAATGAAAGGATAGAAGCAAGTCTATTCCTCAGAGCCGAGACATTCCGCGTGAAACATTTTGGCACGCCCGGTGGGACCCATTTCGGGTTTCTGTTTCTCTTGCTTGCTTTCATTTAGGGAGCATACTTGTTGTTGCTGTTTTTGTTATATTTAGTAAAAGAATTTGTCTTGCTTTCCTAGTTTTGCATTAGTGAAAGTCATCTTATTTGCTTCATCGAATATCATTTTCGATTTGGGTTTAAAACACGTGCATTACATTCTTGCTTGTTGTTTTCAATTCTAGTGAACGTAGACTAAGTAACAGGTCGTACACATGGGGGTGATTTCCATGGTATTGATAGGAAATTAATCTTACTTTCACTGCACAACACATACCGAATCACTTCATAATTAACACAACAGCTCAAAACATCCCCCCTTTTCCGTGGTATTCCTCCGCCCGATTGAGGTAACCTTATAAGCCAAAACAAACTTGACATTTCCCCTAAGTCTTTTTTTTAGGATTGACATCATTCCGCGTTTAAAGGCATAAGCCTAAATTGATTAAAATTAACCCTAGGGTTAGTCTGTTAATTTGTTTGTGCATTCTTGCTTGTTTTCAGTTCTATTTCTCTGTCATACACTATTTTCTGTGATCACTACAGAACAGTTTGGTAGGCATACTAATCATTGTTAACACCAAATCAACAACTTCTTACTACTTCTTACACTATTTCTATTATACCGACATCGGTTAGCTTACCGACGTCGGCTACATCCTGACCGACATCGGTTATCGATCCGATATCGCCATCGCTTTTTTGCTTCTCGACAAACCAAGAACCTACCAATTTCAAACATCTTGTTGCTGCTTCTGCTCTTCCCGATAGATCAAACCCTACTGTACTCCTATCCATGGTTTTATCACTCAAAGTAAGCCACCGCCATGGTTTCACATGCTTTCTCAGTGCCTTTGCCTCGAATCACCCCTTCTTCACATTCTCGTGGGGAATCCTACACAATCCTAAAATTCCCGTAGGAGATAAAGAGTTTGCCAAATTTCTCTGGATGCTAATCCTAGCGCTGCATAATACTATTTGTCTCATGCCCCGACCGTACACCCGACGGTCAACTCCTTGCATGCCTATCAAGATAGCTACTCATTTAGCTCCTTCTCCGCCTCCGATAACTCTACTTTGCCTTCCGCATCCTTAGTCCTGCCTCCTACCTCAAAGCAGCTTCAGGGGTTCATACGGCATGATTGGCTTTCCTTTGGTTAATCTTGGGCCCAACATGTCATTACCACCGATCGCTCCTACCTCGCTCTCTCTTGCAGATCTATTCCATTCATGACTTGCTCTCTCGCCACCTATCCACACGAGCTTTCCTTCTCAAGCTCCGCCCACCTTTTCATTTCCACACACATATCCTAGAACCTCAACAAATTTATATAGGACATCCCTATTCGGTGCCTCAACACATTCATCCTCCATACCTTATCAACATTTAACCCCACCATTGTCTAGCGGTGGCCCTTGGCCCAATTTGCCTCCGCTTACCACAACCACACCATCATCTCATCCAACTACCGATTTAATTAAACAAATGATGGACAAAATGCAAAATGAGGCTTCTGCTTCGTGAAGTCGTAGCGCCTTGACATACGAGCAAGTTTGTCGAGCCTATCCACCCTTCACTCCCCTTCATTCATATCCTCCTCAATGGGAATTACCAAAATTTACCCGCTTTTAATAGTAAGGAGGACCCTCAACAACACTTGCGATCATTTAGACATGCCTCGCTATCTCGATTGCTCATGACGACGCTTTTACTACTCCGCACCTTTCCCATGTCCTTATCAGACCACCTTGAGTGGTAAAGTGCTTTAACCCAAAGACTCAATCTTCTCTTTTAACCAGCTAGCCCAATCTTTCTTGGATCATTTCTCCATTAACATTGCCAAGAAAGTATCTATCACCGACCTCTATGCCATCCGACAATTTGAAGACGAATCTATCGCAGATTTCATTGGACGATGGCGAGGCCTTATCAACCAACTTACGTATGCCTTGCCTCAGACCAAACTTATCGAACTATTTACGCGGGCCTGCGCTAAGCACATCTCTCCTACCCTCCAAATTCAAACTTTCCGTACATTTGACGAGGCCTTTACTATGGCTCGAAAACTAGAGATTCGAGCCTTAGAGGAAGAGAAATTACAGGTTGCACAACAAAAACCCCACTTTCCGAACCCAAGATTCCACCAACAAACCTAACACCACCAATCCTCACCCATCGACTGCTTCAAATCAAAAGGGGCCATGCACGCGGTGATGGTCAAATCCCAACCACCATCTAATACCCCGCCAAAAACCACCTATAAGTATAAAGCAGAGCCCATCAACTACACTCCTTGGGAGAAACATATGGTGTGATATTGGAAAATTGCTTAAGCAGAGCCATTACCTTACCTCCCGTTAAACCTCACTCCGGGTTTGATTCCACTCGCGCCATACCTTCTTGGTACAAAGAAAATGACTTCAGTAATTCCACCGCGTGTGAAGGGACACAATTATGAAAACTGCAAGATGTTGAAAAACATAGTGCAGAAATGGTTGATGCAGGGGATATAGCCCTCGATAATCCTAACGCCCCTGCTAACCGCAATTTAAAAATATTCAACAAACCATTCCCGAATCATTCTTCTAACAGTAACATAAATCAAGATATCTTAGCCGAGGAGAGTGTTCATGAGATCCATGCAGCCTTCGATTCCCAGCCAAAGACCTCTATCGAACAAATTCTGAATCAAGCCTCTTCCCTAACGCAGGAAACCGAACCCCCTTCCTCGCCATCAAGACAAACTGAAATCCTTGTCGTTCCTTTACCCATCAAGGAATTAACTGCCCAGAGTTCCCTTCTCACAAATGAGCCTTCTTATACCACATCCTCGCAAGAGTTGTGAGCGGATGTTATCTAATTTATCTATTTCCCAAACGCTCCTTCTACCATTCTTGTTGTACAAGAGGAAGGCTCACCACTTCTTTTGTCATCCTTAGACGAGAAACCTCTTGAACCGACATCACCACATTCTTTAAACATGACGGATCCTCTCAAACACGCCTCCTACCTATTAGTCCTTCATCACCTAAATCTTTTCAAGAACCGGTTGACCTCTTAACACCCATTGATACAATGCCTCATCTACCCTCGTATCACACCCACAAAGGGACCGGAATCACAACCCACCTTTCTTCCATACAAAAGTTCCTATTCACACGTAAGGACTGCATTCCCGTAAGATGACAGTCCTATGGGAACATTTAAGTACGCCATATTCTACTCAAATGCAGATGACCGATCCAGATGCTTCTACCATATACCCGAAGTGTTTACAGAAGCTTAAAATGCCTATGTCCTCATCTTCACCCCCCTCATCTCTACCAAATACCTCATCCACTTCTATTAACCTAACCAAATCTTCCCCTACACTTGGGACCTCACCAATACCTAGTCTAACACACCCACCTAAGCGGCTTGATTTATCTAAAAATAAAGCCATCCATCCCATTAGGAGACAGACCCAATCTCCTCAATCTATGCCGCTATCACAACTCAAACCCTCGTCGTCACACCTACCTTCCATATTGGGACCCCATCCTCTACCTTACATCAATATATTATACCTCCTACGTGTTTTCTTTAAAGCGACCTACGCCTTCGCACCCATACAGAAGATCTAAGGGTATATCAACACTATCACCCCACGTATCCTGTCCACCCATCAACCCTAAACAAATCTCATCATCAAAGGACTTGTTTTCCATCACTCCTCTTTTGCCGCCATTGTTTCCGGATACCACGTTATCTGGAGCCTCATCATCTAACCAGCTAAACGTAGCTCCTGCACCAAAGAAACCACGTTTAGTTAAAACCACGTATCAATACCCCTTGGCTAAACCACCACCCATACGAACCAACCATACCCAAACATTACCAAAACCCACCCAACCAATACCTTCATCTTCCTCCGATTTTGACCCACTCAAAGGATCTTACGCCAAAATCCTTGCTATGTTGGTGGAGAATGTGACCATTTCTCTACCCCCACTTAGACCTTATGACCCGTCTAAACCTCGACCTATAGGTTATGATGAGTCTAAAATCTGCGCTTACCACCACACACCAGGACATGATGTAGAGGGATGCAAAGCTTTAAAAGCCATACTTCGTCAGTCACCTCTCTCTGATAGAAAAGTTAAGAAAGACAATTTACGAAGAGAGAGACCTTTAGCTTCACCCTCTCCTATACCACCTCGTCCCCATCTCACCAAGATCTATCATTATTACAGCCCCACCTCTCGAAGACCATGACCTATCCCTACCGTCTTCCTCCTCTCGTATTCACGAGATCAATATGATTAGTGTTGCTACTCGAGGGTAGAAAAACAATGGGAAAGCGAAAGAAAACACACCTGCGGGATCTCTTTCTCCGTCCACCATCCCGATTGCACCACCACCTAAAGTGGTTATTCGTGGACCTCGCCTACCCCGCCTCTAATGGAATTGCCCACCGAACCATGATCAAACAACTTCACCAATCACCTATAAAAATGACACTGTATGATCTCATTCAGACTTCTGAATCTCATCGACAAGCTCTCGTTGAAATCCTTCAAGGGATAGAGGTCTTACCTAATGAAACCTCGCCTGTACTCTATTCTAACACCCAATCATGTTGCTTCACTCACCAAACAATCTATCTCCCCAACCACTTCTATCTCTGTACAACAAGCCGCTGCTGTCAGTTTCTCCGAAGATGAAATTATCGACTTTGTGTCAAGATCCCGACCTCGCTTCTTTTCATCTCAGCTTACGTTCGGACATTCGGCACGCTGTGTTATGATTGATGGGGTGCTAGCCTAAACATCATCTCTTCAAAAGCCTTCCAACAAATGAATATCCCTTCTAGTTGCATGTGTGCCAACCCCATCATGTTGCATGGTCATTCAATGATGCTATTACTTCTACTTTAGGCACCGTGATCCTTAACATTCGTGTAGACCACGCACTTTACCCGAACTCTTCTATGTCCTCGAGGGAGAGTTCCAATACAATATGTTATTAGGCCACCCTCGATCCGGCTATGGGATGCATTCCTCCACCTTACATAGATGCATAAAATTTGAGTACGAGGGGAAGTCCTACACCGTAAAAGCTGATCCTCCCCCCTTCAAAACTTGCAATATGTTGTATCGCCCTAATGATGTGCTTGTACCAGTCAAGACACCCATTCATCCAACCCAGCCATCCACTTCCAACGCACCTACACCTTCAACCAATGAAACCGCCATTACAAATATCACTTCCTTTCCCGCAGATAACATCCCAACCTCCGACCCCTTAGTAGATGTTTTTCAATGCCTTACGCTGGGGAATACCGCCTATATAACGTTAGCTCTTTCCATACCCTGCAGGAGTATGGATAGTTACATGCACATCCCACCTACGACCATCGCGTGGGGGAGGTAATCTCTTATGGACCACCCCATTGCCGCACCAACCTAACGTATGGGGGTGTTGACGCATCCTCCGTTACCCCTGAACCTCCTCTTGGTGTGGTTCCCTTCCAATCCGATTTTCAATACTTGACAAATCATCATTTCGCCCTCACCTTCTTGACTCACTGTGCTTGGAAAGGCTTTGGTTTTGGTCTTTATGAACAAGGCCGACATACACTCATTCCCATGACTACACGCAAACACAATGATCGTAGTGGTCTCGGTTTTCCTGAAACACTTACACTAGAGAAACCTCGTGTCAATTGTATCCTGGAGGATGACGACGTCACCCCTACCAAACCATCATCACCCATTTTGCCATCATCACCCACAGAGTCGATAGACCCTGAATCTATCCCTCCTAACTTTTTTTTTTCATAAATGCTATCTTCATAGGTCCTCTCACTTATCAACGTGATAATGAGGACCCATCTTCTCTTCCCCTTTGTATCTAAAAACATGATCAAGAGGATTCACCTTCGATTAATGTTGTTGAGTGCCAAGATGACGACTCCATCCTCACTTACCTTGGGGCGGATGACTCCTATATTCAACGCGCCTTACCGTCTGAAACTCAAACCATGTTGAATGAGTCGACTATAGAAATCAACATCCACACAGAGGAGGATCCTCACGTTGTGAAGATCGGACAATCCCTTAGCACATCAGAACAAGCCGCCTTTACTACCTTTCTCCGTACCCGCAACCAAGCTTTCGCTTGGTCTTACGCTGACATGCCAGGAATTGATCCTACCATTGCTGTCCATAACATCACCCTAAACCCCGATTCCAAACCAGTCAAACAAAAACTGAGAAAAATGCATCCACGCATTGCCCTCTTGGTCAAAGAAGAGCTTCAACGACTTCTTTCTGTTTCCTTCATCTTGCCTATTGACTATCCTCAATGGATTTCTAACATCGCACTGCACTAAAGTGACGGGGACTTCTGATATGCACGGATTTCCGAGATCTTAACCTCGCTTTCCCCAAGGATGACTTCCTCCCAAGTATTGATCAACTTGTTGATCTCACCATGCGGCCATGAAATGCTTTCTCTCATGGATGGCTTTTCGGATACAATCAAATTTTGGTAGCCCCGGCCGATCAACATAAAACTACCTTCATAACTCCTTGGGGAACCTTCAGTTATCGTGTCATGCCATTTGGCCTTAAGAATGCCGGTGCCACCTATCGCAAAGGGCTATGACTTACATTTTTCATGACATTATGCACACTATCCTTGAGGATTATGTCGATGATCTTCTTGGAAAATCTAAACATCGCAGTGAACATCTCGATGTTTTAACCATTATTTTCGATCACCTGTTGCAATATTCGGTCCGGCTTCAACCAAAGAAATGTGTCTTTGGTGTTCTTTCGGGAAAACTTCTTGGCTTTATCGTCTCTTTGCGTGGCATTGAGGTCGATCCATCTAAAGTCAAAGCTATCCTAGAAATGCCCCCACCCAAAAACCTCAAACAATTACGTAGTTTGCAGGGTAAACTTCAATCCATCCGGCGTTTCATCTCCCAACTCTCGATCGATGTCAACCTTTCCATCACCTTCTTAAAAAGGACATTTCCTTTCAATGGAGTGAAGAGTGTCACCAAGCCTTTGAAGCTCTTAAAGCCTATCTCTTGCAGCCACCCGTGCTTATTCCACCTCGTGATGATCACCTTTCTACCTTTACCTTTCTCGCCACCGACCATGCTATAGGAGCCATGCTCGCACATCGGGACTCGCACGCGAGAACAAGCCGCTTTATTATATAAGTCGTACTTCGTGGATTACGAGACTAGGTATACACATGTAAAAATTGTGCCTAGCCCTATCATTCGTAGCCACCAAACTCCGACATTACCTCCTGAATCACAAAACTTTTGTCATCACCAACACGGACCCCATTCATTATATGTATGCCAAACCACATCTAAACCAACGCATCACCCGATGGCTTATGCTCCTCGCTGACCTCGACCTTGAGTTTATACAATGTGTCAATCAAAGGACAAACTATTGCGGACCAACTTGCGGAGGCCCCTTTACCTGGGGAACAATTTACCAATTTTTATTTCCCCGACGAACTCATCGCCACTCTTTCACTCAGGGAAGAGTCGTATCCAATGACCCTCTTCTTCGATGGATCCAAATGCCAACGCGGTGGAGGGGCCGGTGTTGTTCTCATTCCTCTTGACGCTGAGCCTATGCCTCTTTCATTCCGGCTCGATTTCCCCTGCACTAATAATACAATGGAATACGAGGCCCTTGTTTTGGTCTCCAGGTTGCGTTACACTTAGGTGTCAAATCTATTAATATTTTCGGTGACTCTCAATTGGTAGTCAATCAAGTTATGGGCATCTACCAATGTAAGAATGAGGAACTTCAAAAGTACAAACATTACGTGGATTCACTTTTGACCTCATTTACTCGTTATTCTATCCAGACCATTCCCCGCTCCACTAACAAATTTGTGGATACTATGGCTTGCTTAGCCTCACAAATTCCTGCCTCACCAACTGACTCTGACATATTCGTCTTGGTCCAACAACTCTTTGCCCCATCTTACTCAGCACCGGTTGTTTGTATGATAAATAATGTGTCTGCTAATTCATAGGATACCTGGTACCACCAATTTCACGACTACCTTACAACCTCTGTTCTCCCACCTGACCTAACTAGTACCGGAAAACACACTTTTCTTAAACATGTTTCTCATTATGTCGTCATGGGGGGACTCCTTTATAAACATGGCTTTGATGGTATCCTCCTTCGATGTCTAACCGGCGCAGAGGTCACCTATACCATCCAACAGGTCCATGACGGTATTTGTGGCGGACATTTTAGTGGCCTTGCCATGGCTAAACGAATCCTTCGCCTAGGTTATTATTGGCCTACTTTAATAACGATCACTATGAATATGTTAAGCATTGTGTTATGTGTCAACAACATGCCAACCTTCAACATACTCCTAGCCATCCGCTACAGGTCGCACGAGATCTTTGGCCTTTCTCACAATGGGGTTTAGACCTTATTGGTGAGATCCACCCACCCTCTTCGCAACGTCACCATTGGATAATCACAAAGAACCAAATATTACACAAAATGGGTGGAGGCCATTCCACTCATTTCAATCAAAAAGAAAAAAATTGTCAATTCGTTAACCATCACATTATCTCGTCGCTTTTGGTATTCCTCATCACCTAATAACAGATAATGGTAAATCTTTTAAAAATAAGTTGTTACAAGACCTTTGTGACAACTTTGGTATCAAACTTAGTTTCTCATCACCTTACTATCCACAGGCCAATGGTCAAGCTGAATCTTCTAATAAAACCCTAACCAAAATCCTCATGAAAGTTGTCAATGAGTCCGGAAGAAATTGGCATGATCACATTCCCTTTGCCCTTTGGGCTTATCGTACTAGCATTCGTACTTCCACTAATGCCACACCATTTTCTTTGGTATATGGTACCGAGGCGGTCTTGCCTCTCGAAATACAAATACCCTCCCTCAGAATATCTCTTCAGGATATTCTCACCAATGATGATTTCCGCCAAGAGCGGTTAGCCCAATTAGAGCTTCTTGATGAGCGTCGTCTTACGGCTCTTGATCACCTTCAAATCTACCAAAAATGCATCAAGCGTGCTTATGATAAACGACTTCATGAGCGTACCTTTAAGGTTGGTGATCTTGTCCTCAAAGAGAATCAACATGTAACCAAACTAGAAAAGAGCAAACGTGGAAAATTTGCTCCTAATTGGATTGGGCCTTACATTATCACTCACACTTATGGATCAGGCACTTATCGTTTAGCTTCGCTTAATGGTAAACTTGAGCCTGAGCCCCTTAATGCCTTGCATCTTCGACCATTCTACTATTGAAATTAGTGTTATATCACTTCTTATCTACCTTACGCTCATCCCTTGAGCTCATTTACCACCGCATACACTTTGTTTCTTACATCGCAAAATCAAATCAAGCTCACATGGTTTGATTATCACCTCCCCTTTTTAGTCTAGTCCATGACTTCAAAGTATCAAAATAACACATTCTTAATTAAAACACTTATGGGATTTTCTTGAGTCAAACTTCCTACAAAAACTAGATGCTTTATGCCCAACGGACATCTAGACCTCTAAATTATACAATAGACTACTCCCTTGAAGGACAGCTATATGCCAAACTATTGCTGCTATTATATATAGACTCGCTCCTCAAAGGACAAATTATACATAAATACCGTGATCTGCTACTATAAATAGATCTACTCCCTCAAGGACAGCTATACACACATAGTCCAGCCTTTATCAAAGCTTCTCGCATTGATCAGCTTCGTGAAGACCTCAAGAACAACAAAATACATATCCCATGTAGACTTCCCGCATCGATCAGGTCCATATCTAAAAATAAAATAAAAATAAAAGCAAAGTGTTTCGTAACACTTTTGAGTCATGGACTTGTCTATTTAGGTTTGGTTCTCTTTTGTCGAATAATCATCTTATAATAAGTTCTCTCGCATCCTCGCCCACATCAACCACCTCACCGCACCATTTGTCAAAGCAACAAAACTCAAGGGACGTGACGTATATCCGATATATTGTGATTATACCACTCTTTTCACCTATCGACTTCTCGTCTATGCAAGGTACCTAGGGGTTCAACTTCATTCTACGTTATTATGTGGTTTGTTTGGCTCTTCTCAACTACGGGACACTTTTGCCTCTTTTGCTCGACTCTAGGATTATGTGT
This sequence comes from Taxus wallichiana var. yunnanensis, assembly GCA_018340775.1. Classification (NCBI taxonomy): domain Eukaryota; kingdom Viridiplantae; phylum Streptophyta; class Pinopsida; order Cupressales; family Taxaceae; genus Taxus; species Taxus wallichiana. Next base: position 50,240,964 of record CM031239.1, read on the forward strand.
TGACCTTAATCAGGATACGGTTCCCTACCACTTGGGTAGGCTAACTTTCGCTTCACCTATACCTATACCAACATCACCAATTCCTTACCAACACCAACAACATTACCCTACCAATATCAATATTTTTACCAACCAACAAATTGCCTAACCATACCTAAATTTCCTGAATTCACCTCTCCCTGGTTCTAAGGGAGAACTACATCGGTCTGAGGCCCCTCCTTGCTTTGTGCAATGGGCTATGTAGGCAACACTTAGAGAGATGGGAGTCTCCCAAGGTTAGCTCGACCATCCCCTACCATACCCTATCATGTGTTGTAAATAAATATATTTTTTGTATTTCTATTTGCCAACATTCATCTTTATCCTTTTTCAAACAAAACAAAAACAACATTCAAAACACAACACTTCTTATTATTATCATCACTCAAAACCACATACATCTTTAGTTTTATTTTAGATGTTAAACAAATGCATCTTCTCTATCATCGACTCGCAGGTCGGCATCCTTATTTATTCTTATATTCCTATGAAATTCACTTAGACCCTCGCACCTCCTCCCGAATCGTGTGGTGATCATGATCGCGATGCCCCGCCTGGCCTCTCCATCCTCAAAGGTGCCACGCCATTGGTTCCTCCTATTGATCCGCCAACATCTCCTGTAACATACGAATACGTCCTCTCGCGTGGAGGAATCTTGCCTCCAGTCTCTCCACTCGTAACTGAGAAACTTCTAACAATCCCATTGTCTCATTCACCTATGTTTGAAGCTGGTGAGCCAACTCCTGCAGACGATCTCTCTCCGCTGTAATCACAGCTATGTCTGGGTGCTCACGTGCACCTCGCAGCTCTGCTACCCACCATACTCTATAGGCCTCTGTCGTTCCCGCATCCATTACCCTACGATCGGCTGCTATCTCTTCTGGCCCTTCTGGAGGTGTAGGCCGGGGAGGTGAGAATGCTGCCTCGGCATCGATCCTCATGTATGGTCTATATGTCATCGGTATATCCTGAACGAACCCAAATTGTCGCCGCACGCGATCTAGAGGAATTCTCTCGTACTCACCCGGCCTGTGCCCTGCGATCCATCTCAATCGCTCTACACCCCTCAACTCCTCAGCTATGTGCTCCATCACCATATAGTTCCCGTAAGGCCTCCAAAAATATCCGCAATCGTCACCATCTCCCATACCTGTCTATAATACTCGATGTCATCTATCACGGCCTGGGATCTCGCTTCTTGTTCTGTTTGGACCCATCGTCTGAATCCCAACCTTTGCACTCCTACCTCTCCCGACTCGATGGGTCGGCCTATTGGACGCACACAAACAATATGCTCATAGGCCCAACAATGTAATAAGTATGAACAATCTAGTGTCGTCCTGTGTTTTCGCCTGCAGCCCATAAACCCCTATATAACTCTGCCAGATATGCGGGTGCCCATGCGAAAAGTCACGCTCATTTCTATCATTTCCCAAATAACACTCATCAATGCTTTGGGAAATCTTCCACCCTCCACCCTCGGTAATGCATAATACCCCACCGCTATCATTAATAGCACGGCCAACCTTGTTTCCTCAGGGTGTGTTGCATACATTGTACCATACGTAAATGATAAACCTCGCTGTGTCAAATCTCGTGCAGCTGACCCAAATACTGCTGTTATCGCTGCCCGCCCCGCGCTAGGCAACGCCTGATACACTATTTTTCCTATCATTGGGAGTCTCAAAATACGGAACACATCTTCCAAAGTCACTGTCATCTCCCCTGTTGGCAGATAGAAGGTATTCTTTTCTGGATTCCATCTCTCAATCAACGCCTGCAACATAGCATGGTTACGCGTGATTCTTGAATAATAGTGGATTCCACTTAACCCCAAATGATTTATCAATGCCCATTCAGCTGGTGTTACATCCGCTCGGATTCGTGACAACAACGCTGGCACAGTATCATTCATCCTTAACCCTGCTTCTGCCTGCATACATCAAAACGACACATAATTATTCAAAAGAACAAATCTCTACGGGTTTTTTCTCAAGTTCTGGAAACTCTTACAGTGACCGATATCGGTTATGAATAACCGATACCGGTATGCTAACCGATACCGGTTCCTTCTAAACGATACCGGTCACTGTCAAAAATATACCTACCCTGCTTAAAAACATACACCTACGATAATTATTTTTCCCATTTACTCCTATTTATACCTAAAAACATACGTGACCACCCTGTTTACCTACCCCAATAGCACTCACCCCATCCCCAACCCTTGCCTATCACCTTTTCTTTCTCATCTTTCCCCACTTACACTTCTTTCATCCTATTCACAAAACATGCAAGAATCAAATTACAACCAAACAGTTTACCTCTCGGGATGTAGCAGCTTGGGGCGGAACATGTCTTCCCCCTCGTCCCTGCCTGCTGGATGCTTCTCCTCGTTCAGCCATGTTCACCACCCTTTTCAAATATAACTTGTCTTTCTGCCTTCTGAATCTCAGCCCACGCTCACTTCACCTGTCTCTTTCCTCCTTGTCACTCAAAATTCTTTCATGCAATTACCTGTAGCAGTCGTCAAACAACGTCGCATTCACATATTTAACTTGTTGCATGACTCTAAAAATAAGAATGCTAAAAATAAGAACTTAAGTCACAACCCAAATAGCTTCTATTTTTAGGGAAATAATTCTTTCATAACCGATATCGGTTACGTAACCGATATCGGTCATATAGCTACCGACATCGGTTACACAACCGATGTCGGTCATGTACCCCTTGTTGCTTAAACCTAAGCCGTTTCTTCATTTTTGCAAATTTTTGTGGCGCCCGTCCCTTTTTCCTGCATAAACAACACCATTATCTATAATTTTTCATCAAATCCATATCTCATCACAATTTCATCAACATCATCTATCCATATTACAAAAACAACCAAGCCATCAACAAACGATATCAAAAACCATCAATCTATACACCATTTGGATCCAATTCAGCAGCTACATACGTTCAATTTCACAAACCAACAACAAAACACATCCAACATTTCATAAACACAACATGTCAATTAAACTCATCATCTATATATACATACATCCCATCAACAAAAGACATCAACACCATCAATATATAAACCATGTGGATCAAACTCATCATACATTAAATATCACAAACCATCGACAAAACACTTAACACATTTTAAACACAACATGTAGGTCAAAATCATCATATCTATATATCAAAAGTTTCAAATATACAATGTGCCCTGCATAGGGGCCTCTGTGATCTCAGCATCATACAAAGCTAGCACGTAGCCCATAACAATCGCTCAAATATCGACTCGGCTCAGCCGGTCTCATATCAAAATATACTCGCTCATGAGCCGGTATCAACTATACTATACAACCCGTACTCGGCTCGCAGGCCGGTATATACAATAAATGAATAAATAAATGAAAGAATCATATATGGGCACGCAGGCCTCTCTATACATAGCCGGTTCGCAGACCGGTGCCTCTATCTAATATCCATCTACAAACAAAACATCTCTCTCCGACCCAGGGATCCCTCAGCTCTCCCCACCGCCCTCGCCTCTCTCCCTCGCGGGTCCTTGTGCCGCCTCTCGCCTCCTCCCTGTAACAGACCCACCGGCTGTGGCTGCACCACCCTGGGATCTCTGGCTACGCGAGGTCTCCGCTCTATGCGCCGCATATGGCTGATAGTCAGCCCCGGTACCATCAAGAACATCCTGATAATACCGAGCCTCCACTCACCTCCATATAGCGGGCCCGTGCCACCATCGCTGCTGGGGCTGGTCCCCCGACTCCTAATAATAGTGCCCCCTGTGCTGTGCCACTGGTGGTGCCTGTGGCTGTGCCGGTGGTGGTGCTGTACTGTGTGCAAGTGGTGCTTGTGCCAGCTGTGGTGCCTCGTGGCGGTATGCACACTGTACTGTGGTGGTACTCGTGGTGCTACTGCATTCGTGCTCTGCAAGCTAATCTACCCGTAAGACACCTATTCGTGCTCGCAGCAGCAGAGCTGCCCTCGTAATAAATCGTACTTACCCCCCGAGCTGGTCCTTTCGCTCTAACAATGCTAAGTCTCAAGTGTGCGGGCTGTGCTTCTCCTCGCGCTCTCTCCTCTCGCCACCATACCAAAAATGATCTCATACACCGGGCCATCATCCATCAGATCGCCTCGCTCGCCTCTGCTACCCAATCTGGGTCCATATAGGCCGTGGTGTAGTGCAGGAGCTTTCTACATCATCCCTCCGTACCGAGGGAAGGGAGGTGGCTCATCCTGCCATAGCCCCACTGCTGCCGTACTCCTCTCCGGGGTATCCGCCGTACTCCCGCCTCCGCCCCGCTATCCAAATGTATACTGGATCCACTCGCAATCGTGCTCGGGCTCCATGCGGGGTGATGACCTCTATAAGGTCTCCATACAATATCTAACGCTGTCAAGCCCTCTAATACATGCCGGTAATATGCCACATCTCGTCCGGCGAGAACGGCTCGTGGCTGGCCCACGACCCCCAACCACCTCTGAAAGCCATATCTGTAGATCACCTGTGGCCCTGGCTGCTGGGGCAGCCCTACTGGTCTAATGCATATGATATGCTCATATGCCCAACAGTGTAACAAAAACATAGAGCAAATCCCGAATCACCTCATCCGGCGATAGCCCCACAGCTCTCGGTATAACTGCACTAGGTATACTGGTGCCCAAGCATAACATGTATGCTCCTCGACCATCTCGTAACACCCCCATCAATGCCCATGGAAAGCGGCCTCCCTCTGAGTCCGGGAGGGCGAAGCATGTAATCCCGATCATCATCAACACGGCAAGCCATGTCTCATGTCGGTGGGCACGGTACATATCCCCATACGCGATGCTCGCGCTGTGATACGTCAATAACATGGGCTGCATCCCCAAATACATGTAAGATGTTGTCCATGGATGTCTCTGCGTCCACCTAGAAGACTGCCTCTCCATCAATCGGTAATCTAAGGATGCGATACACATCCTCCAATGTAATGGTCATCTCTCCAGTCGGGAGATGGAACACATTGGTCGCCGGATCCCATCTCTCGATGAGGGCGACCATCAAACTGTGATCCCTATCGATCACCCTATACCGCTGGACTCCGCCGAGTCCCACCTCGCGCATAATGCCCCACTGCGCTGCCGACACGTGTGGCCGCATCCGTCCCAACAGTGGGGGCATCCTCGTCCCCACATAGTCACCCGACGTGCTTGCAAAAATCACCCACTTCATTAGACCTACCCTTTCAAACAACAACTACTTTAACCTTCTATACCCCCTTTTACCCACCCGACCACAACCCGACTCTATAACACACACCTACACTCACCTATTTTACCCTAAAAACTTTACGATATCCCCTTGCCTTATCTCGCACCCTACCAATCACTCAGCTCTATTCTCACCATTTACCTATGCCCCTACCAATTTAACACCTCCCCATTCATGCCCAACACCTAATCTATCCGAACCGCACCAACCACACAATCGCCCCATTTTTCCCCCCCACTCACCAATCACCCTTCCTATTAACCTCTACCCCTTCCCTCTTCACCCCCACAAACACAACACCCAAACCACTAATACCTAAACACCCAAAACACAAATTTCAACAACCACCAAACACCCCAAACCATAGCAAAACCAACCAACAAAATAAATATTCCTAAGTAGGGACCGGTACCGGTCACCCATGACCGCCACTGGTCCCCTCTCCACCGACGCCGGTCGACGTACGACCGACACCGGTCACCTACTAACTCACCCCCGGCCGAAAATTTCTTGACCGATGCCGGTCGCTTAGTGACCGGCATCGGTCACTGAAAAATACCCGAGCCGAACCCGACGCGGCTACCCCATTCAATTTTTTTCCTATTTCTCCCTATATACCCACCCAAACACCCTAAAAACCTACCCACCCTGCCGCCTTGGCCTATTTCACCTATCTACCCTCTCCTTTTTTCAAATAATTTCCATTTATTAATTATTTTCTAAAAACCTTACATTCCTACCCAAAACCCAAATCTAGCTTAACACAATCAAATTCACATAATGAAGGGTTTCGAACCTACCATCGATTTACACATGTCATTGTGGTGGGATGGGTGGTGGTGGTCCAGCTGGTCCAGCACCTCCTGCTCCTCCTGGCTGTGCCATAGCTCCACCTCTCCTCTGCTGGGTCCTCCACCAATCAACTGCTGCCTCCTACTCACTCGGGCCCACTAACCACTCACTTCTCCACTCCAATAGTGCCACCTCAACCAACAAATGCTCCAATCTCAACAATACACCTCAGACAACTCAAATTGGGTTTCAAATTGACAATATGACAATGACCGGCCGTATTTTTTCTTTTTATAGGTTTTCGACTATAACCGATACCGGTTATATTGTGCCCTAAGGAACCGGTATCGGTCACCTAACCGATATCGGTCATGGACAATCGATATCGGTTTTATCCCACCTCTTCCCCAATTTCTGCCCTTATTTACTAATCACCCTTTCTCACAACATCGCCTATATCCACCTTGGCTGAAAACCCTTTGTTAACTTCCTTGGCCTGATCCAAGGCCATAACCAACCAATTGGCCCGACCCAAGGCCGTAACCAACCAATTTGGCCCGACCCAAGGCCGTAACCAACCAATTTGGCCCGACCCAAGGCTATACCCACCATTTGGCCCGACCCAAGGCCGCCACCTACCATTTGCCCGACCTAAGGCCGTAACCCACCATTTGGTTTGACCCAAGGCCGTAACCCACCATTTGCCCGACCCAAGGCCGTAACCCACCATTTGGTTTGACCCAAGGACCGTAACCCACCATTTGGCCCGACCCAAGGCCGTAACCAACCATTTGGCCCGACCCAAGGCCGTAACCAACCATTTGGCCCGACCCAAGGCCGTACCCACCATTTGGCCCGACCTAAGACCGCACCCAACCATTTGGCCCGACCTAAGGCTGCACCAATTAAATACCTCGCCCAACATCAACACAATAAACTTTTATCCACCCATCATGTCACTTTTTGTTCAATCGAGCTCACCTGTTCGTGTTTTAGCATGATTAGGGTCCTTGACTTGATCAGTCGACCAACTTTTCCTAGACCAAGACCGTGACGTTTATCTCAACCAAACCAACCATTTGGTACTGCCGAACATGCCTAAACGTTCCTGTACCTTACCCGTTATATCCCCTGGAGCTACTTCCTATGCCTTGGATACCAGGATTATATCACCCTTGTTTGGATAAACTATCGACCTTTGCCTATGAATTGCTTGTTTGCTCTTCAAATCATGTACCCTGGTCGCACTACTGCATTTCAACGTGCGTCTGCTTCCTTGGACCTACCCCACCATCTTACCATCATATAAACACCATTTACCCTTTATCAACCCTATCCCTGATTTCACGCTGCCTCAATCTATGATAGATTTGAGGGGGATTACCTATACCCTTAACAGGGGTAACCACTTCTTATTATTGTCCATGCAGCTTTAACAAAGACAAGCTACACGACAACAAGGGGCTAATGTAGACACCAAATTTGTGTCTTACGACCCCCTGTGCCCCGCATCTCATTTCGCAACCTAACCTCATCACCTAAACCTTACATAATTATTTATTAATTACCTTATAATTAATAAATCCACATCGCCATACCTGCCACCTCATCATAACCTAGTCTTAACCCTAAACTAACCTAATTAAGACCTATAACTTGGTCCACATCCACACCCATGACTAATTACTCCTCACCCGCACCTAAAACCAACCTCATAATGACTTGACCAAGCCCGCAACTAATCCCTCAGGAGAAAAGGAGGGAAAGTTGGCTATTTTACCAAAAATAGCCCACTTTGACGTGACCGACATCGATTCCTACTCGACGCTCGCATCGGTTGGTTGTGTAACCGCCATCGGTTCCCTGTAAATGACCACCTCCAACCAAAAACAAAGGATCGGATTTTCATTTGATCAAAAAGAGGAGAAATCATTGAAAGGATCGGGATTTTCTTGGCCGAGCAGAGACAAGTGAAGAAACGAGAAGAGTTTGCAGAAAAGGACATCAAGCCCAAGACTGCAACGGAATAACCAGGCCCCCAGTGACACTCATCCGAGCATCAGAAGAGGAGATTGCTCATCTTGGATTGTCAGATCATCCTATTTGAGCCCTGTCTTCGTCATCACAGTCCTGGAACCTGCATCTTCATCAGGAATGAGTAAGTAGTGTCTTGTATGATTCTAAGCACCATTTCTTGAGCCTGTGGATTGATTGTAATTATAAGCTCATTCCTAGATCTACCACCTACCAACACCCTGCACTTAACCTTCATCCATACATCTTTGTATGTTCTAGAAGACCATTTTATCACACTCTGAGCCTTCCCTGTCCTCCCATTATTCCCCTCAGCCATCCACCAATCTTAATAACCCCACGATCACCTTACAACCAACCTCTATCTAGAAGCACTTAGATTGCTGACCCCACCGGTGTCATTTATCCCCCACCGGTGGCGGTTCTCTAACCGCGGTCGGTTATCCAGTGACCGGCGTCGGTCACTGTGACTTATACCCCAAAACCCTTTTCTCACCTATTTGTCACCTAACAACCCCAGATCCAGTCTGGTTTATCCCTATAACTCAACCTGAATGTATCAACGACCAGTAACTGAACAAACAACGTGACGCTTTATTATTGATAGTTTAGTTTCTATTGCTTTGTAACGAGATACCTAAATCGTGATTTTGCAATAGCTTTCCTTGTTATCATTTGTGTTAATTCGTATTAAAAGGGGAACTGACCACCTTCGAAAGGAAGTTTTATATTTCCTGGGCCTAAGGCAGCTCCCTCATTTATTGTCTAATTAAAATCTGGTGGTCTTGTATTCTTACTTGTAGGTAGTCCTTCCAAGACAAAAAGGAGTTCTTCACAGTCGATCTGATCTTTCTCTACGGTACGCGCACACCATCTCAACATTTAATAGGTATTCCTCCTAGCCCCAACCCTTATCTCTGTTCTCAAAGGAATGAAAGGATATAATCAAGTCTATTCCGCAGAGCCGAGACATTCCACGCGAAACACATCCACCTCTCCCCTATAACGGGATTCAATCCCACAATGAATTTCGTATCTTGAACTTCTCATCGGTTTGGTACTTAGGTACATACTTAAAGAGTTTTGTAAATCATTCCTAGTACTTAGTTATAGTCAGCTTTCTTTGAGCTAAGTTCTAAAATTCAGTCATTTTCTAGTCATAGTAGAGTTGTGGCAGCCATCGTTGCCTAAAGTAACCTTTAAATTGATCCCATGTGATATTAGCTTCATCAATATTTAATTCAGCCTTACGGCTGTCCCACCAGGAAGATGCTTCATGAGAAAGATGATATGCTCCCCATATTGCCTTTGTTTCTTCTGAGAAATTCCTTATTGAAAAGTATTTCTCCATTTCACTGAGCAATTCTCAACTCCATCTCCTAATGTGGTGCCATCAAACTTAGGTGGACTTATCCTTTTTATATCATTAGTGAGTTCAACTACTAGCCTAGCCTTTTTATTCTCAGGTTGAATAGGTATATTAGCATTGTTATTATCAACACCCACATTGGTGTTGTCCCCTAGAGGTGGCTGATTATTGTTATCAGATTCTTCTTCCTCCTCATTACCCATTACTTTTTCTTCGAGTATAACCAAATGATATTTTGTGTTCAACACGGAAGCAAGGATCTCATCAAGTTTTTGGATAGTTGCTGCTCCATTCTCGGGAGGAGGGTTATTTGCAACATTTCCTCTTGTTCTAACCATTTTTGGTTATAATAAAATTTAAGTTTCATCAGGATTATGGACACAATAGGTCCAAGAGTTGCAACCTTTAGCTCTGATACCAAGATGTAACAATCCCATTTTGAAACTTTAGAAATAAGAGAATTTTTTTAAAAAATATAATGTTCACTGTTCTAAATAAAGCATTATTTAGAACAAACATTCCATGCCAATTGAATTCAAATAGATAACCATATGCAGCTGTAATGACTCAGTGATCCACTGATCTATTCATTCCATAACTCGGTAAGCTACCGATCTATTTATGTTATCTTAAGTATTGAATACATATTGTATACTTCATATACTTGGTTTTCCTACCCTACATTGGGTACTGAGTGATCTATTTAAAGAACATATCTAAATATCTATTACCAATATTCATCGATATCATGTTGTTTCAAAATTGGTGATGTAGGACAATGTAACTAGTATTTTGCGATATTTTGGCCAAAGTTTTACAACATACTATGTTTTTCACTATTCCTAGACGACGTACTCGTCATATTACAAAATGTCCTTCACCTCACTCCTCTATTATTATTATTGGTCTTTCTTGACTACCATCACTCCACTTGCCCCGAGGTTTAACCCTAGCCCTAGTTAGAAACATAAATTATTATAGGAATATGCTCACAATGGCTTAGGGTAAATGGGCATACTCGATTGACCTAAGTCAACCAGATGTGCCAAGGTACCCTGAGCCATTGGAAGCTACTTCCTATCCTAAATATGCCACTAACCTGACCTAGAGAGAAAATAAGTTCAAATCCAAGTTCTTATTGTGTGTAGATCTAGATAATTAATGTGAAAGGGTGATGCCACATGTCAACTACAATGTTGTATTCTCGAGAAGACCCAAGTCTTCTCAAAATTACAACCCTATAGTTGGTGTGTGCCAACATCCTACAGAAACTACCTCATCAAGATGTACTTACCCCAAGGAGATCATTAATGAATTATTAATTTGGATTAAGTCTTGATTACAACAACCCTGTTAAACCCTAATCCAACACTCCATAAGTTCTTTCCTAAATTTGTTTCATTTAGTCCATGAAGAACTTTGTTAAACTTATGGTTGCTTTTAATGTTCGTTTTCTCAGTTAAACCGATAGTTTACCAAAACAGGACAACGATATCATAAGTTTCATTTTAAATGTTCTTTAACTTTCAGGAAGGTTTAACAACCACATATATCTAATTAAAGTAGACTTCATATTAAATGAAGTCTAATAAATAATAATCATACCTCCAAACCTTTTAGGTTTATATTCAATTGAGAGAGAGAAAGATTCTTTCTCTACATGATTAAGTATTAGGGTATATCATTCCCAATATCCATATTTCTTAATGCATGTTCATTATGCATCACATTATTATGTTAAATTGTTTAGATAAAACACATCATATTATGCAACTCAACAAGTTGCTTCATTATAGGGGAAATTGAACTAATTCCCATTATCCATTTTATCAAAGATAACAAGATAAGCATAACATAATATAAATAATATCAACAAGATGGAACTTTCATCTTCTTTATAAAAGTACGAGATAATTTTCACAACCAATGCAAATAAAACACAACTCGCAATTCATCATTACAACTTATAAAATTTACAAGACTATGCTCTTTAGGAAACTACATAACAACAACCCTCATTCTATAAAGTATACAACTTTTCTTTATAATACAACAAAATAATGAATTAGAATTATTTACTAAGAATTATACATATATCAGCCAATGCATCATATAAGTTTTTTCCTTCTTTTACCACTTAAGTCATCCATCTACAAAAATAGCTAGCACGGGTTAATTCAATGAACTAAGCATGATAAGCACTAATCATTAAAACGAAGTGCATTCCACTAATTGTTTCATTAAAGCAACATTGCTTTAATGAGATAATTAAATCATCATACAATCAACATAAGTGATAACAAAAAGAAAGGAAGTACATTAATAAATCTAGATCCACTTTAAAGAGAAGAGTATAATATAATAAACAATATCTACCTAAGATCTTAAAGTCAATTAATCCCTTCAATGGATTGTAAAAAACAATAAATCTTGTCATCCCATTGTCTCCTAATTCTATCCTAATAGAATACCACTTTTATCTTTTCTAAGAGACAAAATAAATGAATACAACATGGTTCATTCTAGGGTTATTCATCTATATCCTAAGCAAGAATAAGAAGAACCATTATGTACCATGCCCGAACCTATAACATCTGAAAAATAGACCAGATTAATAACATGAGTTACATGTTCCTTTTTAGGTAACAACCTTACACATTCAACATTAGAATATACATAAAAATGAATTCCATAACAATACAAGAAGGTATAGAAATTAGAACAGTCCAACTATAATTCCAATTCCAACTCTTCATGTTAGAAGTTATCAAACAAAGATCAGAAAAAAATGATCACAAACAAAGCAGCCTTGAAGAGGAGTTAATCTCTACTCAAGTTCTTCACAAAGGATAAAGAGTAAAAAAAAAAGCCTACTCATTTCCATAAAAACTACCGAAGACTAGTCAAAAACATTCAAACCCATAAGTATCAACTTACTTAACACCAGAACCTTCCTATCTAATAGCTCTTACCATTATTTCAATCAATGATTCAAACAAGGTACACCAATATGTCATAAGAAATCACTATCTCGAAATGGAATCAAGTACAGAAAATTTCAAACAATGAGAATATCCAAGGACAAAGGAATGGTAACTTAAATAAGGATTGAACCAATGATAAATCGTATCATTTCAATTGAACAAGAAGTTCCAGTTTTCAAACCAATTTAGAATGAAAGCATACTGCAGATCCCGAACCAATATACTACGACAAAATACACACACACACACACACACACACACACAGATATATATATTCTTTCTCAAAGAGAAACCAAGGTCTTATTCACTGTATCAGTCAAGAATAACATCCCAAGACAACAAATGATAAGGTTCAGAATTACCTACGAACCCAAGACTAGAGACTTACAAATGCCTCTCCACTAAATACAAAAGGTAAGTAGTAATTCAAAATAATCAAACTCATTACAACTAAACAGAGAAGGAATCCTTCCTGATAATTTTAGTGTCCAAGGTAATAATCCAAATCTTCCACAAGACCTATATTTATTCAAAGAGATAGAATAGAGAGAAAGAACTAGAAATGTTTCAGTCAGAAGATGTCTCAATCATAATTCCCAAGCAATAGGAACAAAATTCAAAACAAAACCCTCACATCCACAAAATCGTGACAGAGGTGACTTGGCTTCAACAAAACAGTCAACCCGAATGTGAGTTTCCCAAATACGAGGGGAAAGAACATCCCATTCTATTCTCACACAAATACCATCTCAAGGGAGTTGTTATAGTAAAAATAAAATAAAAGTTCAACATTCCTTAAGATGTTTCCAGTTCCAAATCTCAAGAGATTCAAAACAACTCAAACAAGATTTCACCTAGTATCCTGGTGAGTGAGTTGCTAAAAATAAAGAGTTATAAGCTTAGCCATTTAATAAAAGAATAACCCAATACTAAATACCAGAACTAAATTGACCCAAATACAAGTTCATAACACTCAAGTGTTAAATCAAAGTTCAGTGTCGAACCCAAGCTTCACGCACAACGTTCAGAACTTCACAAGAAAGATAATGTGAAAACAATGATAAATACGAACTCCATGCAACAGTTCGATGTCTGAAGTTTCATAAACACTCGATTCCAATAAAAAAGCTCCAACATGAGTTTAATCAAAACACATCCAAATAACGCAACCCGGAAAAGTAAAATAGAACTCAAGTTTCCCTAAGCTCAAATCCTCATATTGTCATGAAAGTCAGTTCAAAGAACATTACCTTCAAATACAAGATCTAGAGAGAAAAAATAGAGATACAAAACAAGTTTCTAATCCCATTTTCACTTGCATGCAGGTCATAAAATTTCATAGAAAGGTAGTTTCCAAACATCACTATTTTTTTCCATGGATACAAATCCAAACAACACAAAGATTCACCAAACCCAAAGAAGAAAAAATAACTAGACAGACATGAAAACATGAATCTCATGAGAGCAGAGTTGTTCTAATGATTCATTTAGAAGAATGTAAAGAATTTTAATAGTTAGAGCCTATCATGCCTGATAGTGCTTCCACCAAATTGAAGGAGACTTCCAGCTGAGCTTCCAACTCTTTTTCTCCTCCATGAAAGATCAACAATCAAAATTATTTTCCTCCTACACCTCATATATTTTCCTTCGATCAAAAATAGGCTAAAGAAACCAAAAATAGCTTTAAAGTGAAGGTCAAACTGCTGGTTCAAAGAACCAGTTAGCTCCATGCAGAGAAAAATCTGCCATGCATGCAAAACCAAATGACCTCCTACAAACCCACCTTCTAAGTTTCCAAGATGGTTTGCACATGAAGACCAAGGCTCATAAATTCCATTCAATCCAAAATTCCTGCTTATATTTCCTTTCCACCACCTCCTAAATCTGGTGAATGCCAATTCAACACAAAAATACAATTCCATCCTTTAGTGGAGCTTCCACGTAGGCCTCCACCAAGTCTACTGGCCCCCTACCAAATCTAGTAGTACCTCATCATTTAAACCCTTTCAAATCATTTAAATGCCATTGGAACCATCACCCTTGTGTCATGTGACCCCTTTAGGTTCCCTTTAATAGTTTAGGTTAGATTCAAATAGAACTTAGGTTAGTTTAGCAAATACCAACATAGGTCTTAAAAACATTTTCCATTAGAATTCCCACCTTAGGTTAGGCTCAATTCATAACCCTTTAGTATTAGGTAATAGCTAAAATAGCCTAGTATCACTTTAGTAACCCTTCCCTAATCCATTTAGCACAATGCTTAGGTTAGGTCAAATTCCAATAAGTAAACGTAGCTTAGAACATAGATGTTCTTACCTAGCTTAGGTTACTATTAGGATAATCCTTAGATTTTTAGGACTCTGAACTTCTCTTCAGAGAATTGAATTTTGTTAAGTCCTTATAGTCCTACCAAGATCAATCACCAAAGACCCGAGCACAAACATACAACTGAACAAAAACACATTCAAATAAGACCAAAGAATTTGTCAACAAACAAGGTTCAGTATTTTACATCTCTCAAACTACTGAATGTCAATTTTACCATTCAGTCTATGAAGAAGATTTGAAACATTCCTTGGATCACTGAAATTGATCCAAGGATGAGTCAAAAGTCTGCAACTCTTATAGCCATATCGCAGTTCATCTTTCCAAAGTGAAAATAAATTCTTGATAACCATATAATTTTAGTCTAATGATTTTAAGAACAGAAAATATTTATCCTTATCAAGCATGATCTTCAATCAGTCAAAAGAACACATCTTTATCCATAAAATCATATGTCAACACTTGAATGCAAAAAGAGGAATATATTAGTTGTCGAGGGTGTTACATTGTGTTAGCGCTTTCTTGGTCTGTGGGTAATTAAACTAGGTTTTGAGTCTGTAGATCTTAAGAAATGTCCTTTGTGAAAAGGGGAAATTGATTACTCTTTTTTAATCATATTGTTCATTCCCTTACCTATTTGGGTTTGAGTTGGAAGGTTGGTTTAGACTTTCTCTTTTGAGGAATTTCCTTTTCATTTATATATCTTGTGGGAGATGGTTTAATTATTATCCGGTAATCGTGGGTTTTAGTATTGTCTCCTAGAATAATGGAAGGTAATGGATTGTGTAACTCTTTGGTCTTTCCTTTCTCCTAGTTTGTGCTCACTCAATTTGATCTCTGATTTGTTCTCAATTTGGGATTTTGGTTCGGGACAGTTGATACTAAGCTTGTCTGTATATGTTCTTGTTATCTCTACTCTCTTTCTAATCATGCTAGAACTATGAGGAAGTAATCTCTCCCTCACTCCTTTAATCTTATTTCTATTTCAAACTTGGAGAAGGTGTTGTCCTATATGTTCTGCTTCATTATGAAATCTTCCAGACCTGTTCTGTAGAATTAAGTTCAGGTTGTTTTAGGGAAGTATAGCTGAAGCTGAGGTTAATTGGATGAATTGTTGTGTTTGGTTGGAAATATTCTGAGTAAATCTATGTGTTTAGTAGAAAATATTTTATTGGTTGATTGAGTTGGAGTTGAATGATAAATATTACCATTCTACTCACTTGACTTAATGATAGTAATGTTGTATCTTTTTGGGGATTGAGTGTAGTCCCATTTTCATGCTAATTTGATCTTAACCTCTAATGAGGTCTATTTTTAGTTTGTTGGACTTTAACTTAAATTGGAGATATTTTGAGTTTGAGTATTAGGATACTCAAATAAGAGGCACATGTTAAGTTATGAAGTTTTGAATCATCCTAAATTTATTCTTATGTTTTAGATTTGATTACTGGCATCTCAGATTTTAGGATGATTTTAAGGGAATGAAATATTGAGATGGAATTATTGTTGTTTTATCTTCAACTAAACTATGCCTAGAAGATAGTAGGATAGTTATCTCCTTCTGTTAAATAGGTTTAACTGAGAAGGGAAACATGTAAGGTAATGTATCATAGAGTTAGTAAGGCTATGATGAAATGTTACTTATCTAAATTATTGTTGTAATTATTTTGTTAATAAGTAATAACATGGAAGGTTGAAGTTGTATATTTCATGAATTAATCTTACTTTTGCTTGGTAATATATATATATATATCTCTCTCTCTTTTATTTGAGTGTGGTAACTTCCTTTGGTTATGTATTTCTAAATTTCTCATGACTGTTTCTTAACAATAGAGTTATTTTTATGGAACAATTAGCTAAAAGCACATCATTTTAATGTTTAGTGCTTATCATGCTCAGTTCAATGAACTGACCCATGCTAGCAATTTTGCAGATGGACTTTGTAAGTGATGAAAGGAGAAAAGATCTTTAGGAAGTTATATTTGTTTATCAAAGAGACTGGATCTTTTTATGATGAAATATGGTTCATTACTGAAATGTATTTATGGAAAAGAAATTTGTATTTGAAATTGATTCAAGTATTACTTGTTTGGCATTAGTAATGTCTGAAGTGTTTGGACTTATTGTATGAATTTTATTGATGAATAAAAGATATGTGAATTTTTTGTATTTGATGTATTTCCTTTTGGAAATCAATGAGTGGAAATGTTAAGTAATCCTCTATTTTTCAGTTAGTAGCTTACTCTTTGGTTTGGAATAGAATGGATAGAGATCAACGTACTTGATGTACTACTCTCTCTAGTGAAAATGCAACTTATTAAGTTGACATCTGTGTATGGATATTCAACTATATCACTAAGGCTATAATTAAATCAAATTATTGTAGGTGATTAAAAATATGATGATAACTTGTAATATACTATGGGGTTATAAATGAACATTAACCCTTTATAAGAAAAAGGGAAGACAACTTCCATGCAATGAAACATAGACTTGTTTAAAGACCTTTTGGGAATGAATCCAAATGTTATCCTTGGATAGTGGAAGGTGTTCTTCCTCTTGATTAGTTCCTTAACTAGAATAGGACTGATGAAAAGAAAATAATTGGGATTAGACTTCATTCCAATGAAGTCTAATATAAAAATAATTGATTCGAACTTAAGTAAGCTAAGACTTGGGTAAGTAAATAAGAAAACATCACTTAATATATGTTGGATATGTTATATAAAATATAAATATGAATGTTAATGGTATAAAAACATACCTTATGAAATGATTAGGGGTAGGTGTATCTACATACCTACTTCTAATTACAGTTTTTAACTTGGAACCCTAATGTTAAAAGAACCTTGTTGATCGATAAGATAATTACAATTAATCAATACTGAGATAATTAATAAGTCATTAACTTTATATAAGATATGTTTTCCTAGGTGAGAAAATATTAGAAGGATGTTGAAACACACTAACTGTAGGGTAGTACCTTTGGGAAGACTTGGGTATTCATGAGGATATTGTGTTGTAGTTGACATGTTTCAAAACCCTTTCATGTTTGTTCATCTAGACTAACATAAATTCTGAATTGATCATAGTGATTCCCTAGGTATGGATAAGGGTATGATCTAGTTTCAAGTCAAATCACATTGAATTAGGATGAATAGGAACACCCAATCAACATAAGTCTATTGAGTATGTCTAAATACCCTTATTCACCATAAGTTGTCCTCCAAACTAGGCCATGTTGCTAACCTTGGTGGGGTTAAAACTTGAACAAGTGGATGACAAAAGTTAGTGAAGACCATTTTAGATAACGAGATCAAGTGGGGTGAAGGACGTATTTCATTTGATGAGTATGTCATCTAGGAATATAAACATAAACAATATGTTTAAAATATTTGGCCAAAGTATCACAAGTTGTTGGTTATGTTGTCCTATGTCACCTAGTTTAAGAAGTGGGATTTCAGATGAATATTAGTAACATATATTTAGATAGGCCTCTTAAATAAAACACTTAATACCCTAAAAATGGTAAGGGAACCAATTATATGTAGTATAAAAATCATTAAGTTAACATGAGAGATCGGTATGATACCGAGTCATGAAATGAGAGATCAGTGTTCCACCGAGTCATTACAACTACATATGGTTTTCTGTTATGAGATTGATTGGCTTTGGAATGTGTGTTCTAAATTAAGTTAATTTAGAACATAGAACATTATGAAAAAAATCCATTATTTCTAAAGTCTTAAAATGGGAATGTTACATAGTACATTGGTGTTTTAGTAGGTCTTCCACATTCGAAGAAGTTCATACTTGAGGGAAATTATTGTTGATTTCAAAGAGAAAACAAATGCATGACAACTAAAGAGGTTAAGGACTGATTTTAATGAGTTTTCATTCTTTGAGTCCTTCAAGGCCAATCACAGGTGAACTTCGAGTGCCTCCACTAGATCAAGAAAGTAACCTCTACTAGTATGTTGAGGAATGTAACTTTCATAAAAATAAAATTTAATTCTTAATAGAGTTCCATGATGTAAAAATTTGAAAATTTTCTTATTTGAGACTTTTCATCGTGTAAAAAAGCCAAGTAATCATCAGTTGTGTGCTTCATACTTGGCAGAATCAAGTTTTGGGATAGTCCATTTCAAGTCTCACAAAATGGGATTGTAGAGAGGAACAAGTGAAAATCTTTAGTCAAAACAATTTTCCACTCTCACAAAATCTTAATTTTAAGATTTTCTTATAAAAGTTGAGAGTGCAAGCGGTAGTATAGGTTCGTGACCAATTTGCAAGTATACAATGACTCCATGCCTAATGTATATGCCTAGGATACTTTGGAACATAACAACTGGTAGGCATATGTCCCCGTGAGTCACCAAATTGTTGACAATTTTTACCCCATAGGAAAAAATGCCCAACCCAAGCTCGCATCGGCTAGAATGAGCAAGATCAAGTAAAAATATGATGAACTCAAAAATTTCCCACACTCATCCTGTATTAGGCAAAAAAATTATCCTAGGGCCCACATAGCCACCGAGTTAAAAAATAGCTCACCGAGTAGCTCAGAGAGTTACTTGATGAGCTGGCTCATTCGCATCGAGTTGGAGCCAAGCTCCCAGAGCTCGACTATGCGAGAGACATTGGTGGGCTATGTAAAAAAATCAAAGGAATCTATGCATGAATAATATTGAGCTTGGTGGCAAGCTATAGGAGCTCATCAAAAATAACTTAGGAACCAAAGTGACTCAATATTTGGAAAACATTTAGGATGAGCTCAAAGAACTCGACAAGCCATAATAGCTCATTTCGATGAGATCGATACACGGACAACCTGATGGTGAGATTGTAAGGGTGGGAATGATATTAAGGGAAGATTAACATTAGTAGGGTGAGCCTAAAGAGAAAAGTGGCTCAACATGGAAAACCAAGATTAGATTAGGAATGTGGTGAGTCAAGTTAATTGAGAGAGCCCTTGAATGTAACAAGTAAAATTGCAAATGGGGGAAAACTGAGATATGCAATGGGAGAGCTCAATAAGCTCGAATGTCAAAGTGATGAGTTCATGGAATAGTTTATTCATCATTGTAGGCCCATGAATGACTAGGAGACCTCATTTTGGAGAGTTGAGCTCAATATCAAGATATGAAAGTTGAAGTAGAAAAGAGCAAACTTGTTTACCTCGGTACAAACTATTACACCTCAAACCAAACCGGTAAATGCAAGGAATTAAATCAAATTAAATTTACATAAGAGGGAACTTGTTGATGAGTCCCAGAGCCATGAAAATCTTAGGAAAGAAATGAGAATCAACTTCTAGCTTAGGCTCATGAATAGGAACTAACATGCTTACAAAAAGTGAATTAGAGCTCATAATATAGGAGGATCCATTTGACTAAAAAAAAATGTAAATATGTGTGTTCGAGTGACGATAAAAATCGGTAATTCACATAGAGACTAAAAGGGATCTCACTTAGTGGAAGATATTAGGTCAAGAAACTTACATGGCTAGAGATTTGGTGAGGAACCTAGTCCCTCATGCATAATAGCAAATGGCCCATTGAAATGAGTTCAAAGAAGTCGAGTTGATATTGATGCACATAGAGCCCATTAAAGTTGAGGCTCAAGTATAGATCACAAAAGCAAAAATATTTTACACAATCTTGGTGAGCCAAGGGATTCTGTAAGATCATGAAAATCCAAGATGGCCATGCTAGTAAGAAGTGCAACCTAATGAATGGAGTCAACCTAATTTTTTTAAATGAGTAAGATAAAATGAAGCAAATCGGGTTGTGCACAGTAGGGGAATTCAAAGGAAAAATATCACATATGTTTAAATGATTTCAAGCCTTTGGAAAATGTGGTTTTAGCTTGGGAAAGATAAATCACTCAAATACAATTTCTAAAACACGAAATTCTAAAAATTCAAACTTTTGGGTTTTAGGGTTCGAGTTTTGGCTTCCCTAGGTCAAATGAACAATGACCTAGTGCCAAAGAGAAGAGGGTCCAAAACCCAAAGTCTAAATTTTAGACTTCAGGGTTTCACAAATTCGAAGGAATTTAGGGGATGGCTCGGAGAAGAATGACGAGCTCTCGAAATGAGAAATGCCCCAAAATCTGAAGTGGGGAAATTAGAGGAAAACTCACTAACCAAATTGGGTTATGAAGACAAACACACAAAACCTACCCAATGAAGGAGAAACCATGTGGTAGGTTCATGAAAGTGGCCTTGAGAATGTTTTTTTATGACATAAAGACCAAGATTCTCAATGATTTAAGGCATGCCATGGTGGCTTGATTGACCAAGCTGATAGGAACGATGGCCAAAGTAGCTTGTGAGCCATGTAGGACAATTCACTAACATTGAAAAAGAACTTGGTGGGAGTATCACTCACCCCATGTAAATGAGAACCCACCATGAGAGCTTGGGTTAGCCAAATAGGTGGGAAGATCAAACACGATCTAGGTAGACTCTCTAAATAGCCACAATAAATTATGGAGATAGCTCGCCAAATGGGGAATATGCTAAGTTGGCACAATAACAAGGGATATCACTCGGTGGAGGTTTTCGGGCTTGCTTGAAGCCCAAATCACCAATTCAATGGGTGTAAATTGAGTTGGATGGAGGAAGAATTGAATGAGATGGAGCATGAGAAAATTCATCTAGCTCTCTAAGTAGCTCAGTGAGCTACTCGGCAAGCTAACTCACCATGCAATGCACAATGAAGACATGAAAACCCTCCTTCACTCAAACTATCATATCTCGAGTTAGGGTAATACAAGTGACATAAAATTACGATTGTTCGAAATATGAGAGAGATATTTGTAGTGGATATATGATGAAAGAAATAAAATGGGATTTTGGAACCTTTTAAACCTCGAAATTACAAGTCCCTCAAACTCTAAAATTGCATATCTCAAGCCCCAGATGTCTGATTCTTGCAAAATAATAGTCATTGAAATTGTGGAAGAATTCTATATAGCATGTGAACATAATTTTTGGGATTGCAAAGGTTCTAGACCTAAAAATTTAGGAACAAAAAATAGTGGTTTTGGGTAGGTGAATATCATTAATGGAGGGTGTTGGAGAGTAGGGTCATCATGATCTACAGGATCTAGGAGTAGACCTTTGTGTAATCACAACAGGTTTTTTGAAGAACAAGGAAAATCCATTGATGGAGTAAGGATTTGGAGGATCTCCAAGCACTAATTACATGATTAAACAAGGATTTTTTTATGGGTTTTGCTATAATTTTGGGATCTTTCCCCTCTTTTCCTCTCATCAAATTTCTTCTATAAATACCGTTAGGGGTTTCACATGAATTTTTTTTTATTACCTTATTTTCCCATGCACCCCATTTATTCTTGGGGATTCAAGCCTTACCTTAAATCTTGTAATGGCTTCACACCTCTTCCTACCATAACATTATACTTGTGTAAACTTCTATGGAGTAATAAATCATATTTGTGTTATATCTTGTCCAACCGCTATGTTTTCATGTTTACATATTACCTCTCATTGTTTTTACAGGATTTGTGCATTTTCTTGTTCATTGCATTTGGTTGTGCTTATTTAGAAATAAAGATTTTTTACATTTTTGGTTTGTGTTGAATTTGTCTAACCTCCCCTTAATGCATTGGTGTGATTCTAGTTTGTATTGCGACTTGTTTAACCTCCAAAAACTCACCCTTTCTCCATTTTGTAGGGCTAGGAAGATTGATTAACTCTCCTTTCATGGTGTATCACCACACAAAGTGTGGGTTTTATTCCATGCATATATTTCCCTATCCTCTTGGAATCATTATATTGGGATTAGTTTGCATTTTTTCTTACATTAGGAGTAGTTGTGGCATGTAGATTAGGAGTAAAAATCGGCCTTCTCTAGAGAGTTATCCTCGTTTTGCATTGTCCCACACTAAGGATAGTTGCATGTTTTGTAATCACACCAAATGCCCCAAAAACTTAGGAAATTTAGGGGGTGATGTGATTTTCCTCAACAAAAGTTTGTTATATAGAAGGATGTTTGAATTTCATATTCACCAATGCCAATATTAATGATTTTATCACAAGTTTTGATGGTTGATCTAAATTGGAAGGAAGATTATATGGGTGATTTTATGACGATGTAGATCGAAAGGATTGAGATGTTTTAGAGAGTGGACTGGAGGATGTTTATGGAGATGGGGTGTGTAACATGTTATAGTATTGAAAGGGGTGAGGATCAACTCGTACTCTAACCTCTTTCCTATCATATAGAAATTTCATACACCGATAGTAAGTGGATGGCATGACCTACATGGCATGAATCCATGAGTATCCAAGGATTAGGTTAAAAGGCAGGTGAAGATTAATAATATGGAATATAGTTAGTGGGTGGCATGACCAATCTGTGAGAGGTAATGAATATATTCTAGATAACTACCTTTTTACATTTTCATCTTCCTTTATGGTGATGGTTTTAATATTAATGACTCCTTAGAGTGTCTCAAATGCTTAAAGAGTTGTAGACTACAAATATTTAAACCATAACCATTATGTATGAAAACCCACTTAATTTTAGAATTAGTGATAACTACTTCTATATACATTAGGGAATTCTTAAAAGAATAAGAATACATGATGTCAATGAGGCTAAAGGAAATGTGATGATAGGAAGATAGCTTTCCTATAATATCCTGGAACTATACAAGGTTAATAGTATTTGGTACACATGATTCCTATAGGACATGGTGAAGGATATATTTATTTCCAGTGAGAATTTTTAAGAATGTCTAAAGTGGATATTTGAACAAGGGTTTTCTCAACATCCTTTAAAAGGTCGTATTTGGAATCCTATGGTACGATGTGGAGCAAGTATGAAATTGAATGATTTTTTCGAGTTGTAACAACACATTTAGTGATTTTGATCTTTACGATGCCAACATAATTATTAGTGGAAATAAAAAAAACGAGATTACAAAAATCCATGTGTTTGGTAGTATTTGATTGAGAGGTTTGACCCTTATCAAGTAGTGGATTATCTTGAACATTGTTAGGAACAGGGTTATGGTAGATCCCAAGGTTTGTGTTTGGGGATTTAGGAGGACTATTGCCCTCAATCTCAATGTCACTATGATCAATCAAATCTTGTATGTAATTTTTCAATCTTAAACATCTATCTATGGAGTGGTCCTTGACGTGATAAAAACCTTAGTATTCATTTTTTCTATACCAAGTACGTTTAAGTTAATTCTTATCTAGTGGTTTTGTGATAGGAACATGATCATAATTTCTTTATCCAAGTGACATAAGACAAATTATATATATTCCCCAAGACTTTTGTATTGTCATTTCTGAAAATCACGTTTGGGTGGTCTAGTCGGTAGTTTAATTTGGGGAGGTTGTTGCATGGATTAAACATGTTTGGATTCGAGTAACTCCATCCCCAACTATATTTTTGTTTTTTATTAAAAAAATTGGCTTCTCAAAGGGTTTTTATTCTTGGTGATGATCATGAGGGTAAAATTTTATAATTCCTTTAGTAATAAGGAATTTCTCAATATGTGTTCCCTTTTCAATGACATCTTACAAGAAGTGACAGATGCATTTGTAGATGAAACCTAATTCTACTTTTAGGTTAGTGACAAAAATGCTAACTTGTTTTTTTAGGGAGGTTGCAATGTGAAATGGATTACAATTCCTTGCCATCTTTGGAAAAATGTAGAAAATGTGTAATTATTTCTTTGTTTGGTGTTACAGAGGTGCATCATGGTGACTTCAGATTCAACATTGAAAGAGAAATGTTACAAAAATTTTCCACATAGATTAGGAAATTTTTTGACTGATTCTTTGGGTAGGTGTAGGAATATTTCCAAATATTTCTCACCTAAACTCGTGGAAAGATTCAAATCAAATAGTTATTGTAAGAGGATTCTTGACAGGCCATATATAAATATTTTTATGTGTTCACATGGGTCACCCTTTCCCTTATATTTTTCAAACTTGGGTAACTCAAAATATGGCGGGAAGGGGACTCACAACATGTAAGGATCAAGAGCGTATGTGCATAACTCATCAAATTTTTAGCATTTGTGTTGGCTACATGTTTCAACTTACAATCCTTAACATGTGTCATTCATGAATAGAGGATTGAGGTGTGGATAAAAGTTGGGTCCGTGAGTTCGGGGACTTGTTAAGATTTTGATAGATTCTTGGGTGATATTTTGGATGTTTCAAGAACAAATTATGAAATAATATTGGCTAAATGTACACTTAACGGATGGATTTAGTTATGCAATATATGATCATGATTGTGTTGGAAAGGTTGTGGTTTTTTTGTGTTAGAAGTTTTTTATTTTTATTGATAAAGCAGGTTGAAGGGACATGTTCCCTAATGCTTAAGGAGAACAAAAGGGCTACAATAGACAAAACAAAAGCTATCTACTAGCTTAACAAAGATAAAAATATCCTATAAATACTTCCCACCATCGGATGGAAAATAATCATTAATGATTACCCCTGTGTCCTTTTTTATTTTTCCACTTCTTTACCTCTTGCCATTTTCCTAGATTAGATGAAATAACCAATGCAAGGTCACTAGGATTTGCTGAAGCCATCAAATTTTCTGACATTGAATCATGCTCTGATTCCAAACTTTCAAAAGTATGTCCCCTTTTCAAACCACCTATAACCAGGTGATTTTCTTGAAATATAATCTCTGTATTATTCTTCTCTATAACAATTTTACCATCGGAGGTACAATTATTTAGATTATCTTTAAAATTTTATGCAGATACCAAGTCAGGGTTTACAGAGCCCCATCCACTCAAAGATGTCGATCTAGTTTTTTTCCAGATTTTTGATTCTTATTGAAGGGACATGAAGCTTGCAAATGGCCCGTATTTCTACATAATCTACATCGAAAATCATAGTCTAAGACTTGGGTATGCTAAAAATCACCAAATTTAAGGTTGATTCGATCAGTATTCCTTTTCTTAAATCAATTTCAATGCAAATTTGGGAAAACAAACACAGACCCAAATGTGTTCTATCCAGGTCCTCTTTTATAAATTTTCCCAAAACATTCCCAATATCATCCAGGGCATACCATAGATGTAAGGGGAGGTTAGGAAGCTTACCCAAGTTGATTTGTCCACTTGGATAAGTATTCGAGATCAAAATCTGGGAACCATAGAGTGATAAATAAACCTACATGTCCCTAGAACCAAAGACCATATGTCAAACAACATTGGTAATCTTCAGGTTCCCTAAAATAGACAACAAAAATCCTTTGGAATAGAGAGAAATTTCACATTTTTTGGTCCAATTTTTAAAAACCCACTGATATAGATCTAATGAGGAAGGCCAAAACCCATTAAACCTACCAATAATGGAATCCTATGATAAGTTTTTGAAATATTCTTCAAGTTTTGGATCATCTATGGTGAGCGAAGGAATCTCCTCGGCACAGGTCGACCAGATAGGCTTGGTTATTTGATGTATTCTTTCCCGAGGATCAGCCACCCTTGTTTTCAAGTGCATATTTGAAGGAGGTAGACTTTTGGGTATGCACCAAGCCATGAATGTCTAGATCTCAAGCTACCTTATTCCTACTAGCATCCCTTCCCAGGCCACCAACTCTAGATGGATTCATTTTTAGAGCCCTAGGGTTAGGGCATAGCTCGCTCCTTCTTATCTTAGCCAGCTTGGTCCCGCACTCCACCACCAACTAGTGAACCTTTCAAAATGTGGATGAAATAATTCATTGTTACCTTCTTGACTTGTGCAACATTCTATTTCCTACAGTCGACCTCCTTCTCAGTCGTTGGGTTCACACTCTTTCCCTCCATTGCCAATCGCTTGCACTCCTTCATTTGATTACAGTATATTGGTGTCATGTTTGCCCGAGAATATCCTTGAATGAAGATGGTGGAGGAGGATAGGCCATACCCCGACTCCCATAGGCATCACCCCCTATGTCCTTGTACTCTATTTTGTAATTTCTTCCCACATCATGCACAACGTCTGCCATGATTGACCTACGAAGGAAAGGATTAGGGGACGAAAATCCCAAATTTTGCTCACCCTCAACACACACTTTCTTCACAAAAATATCTCACACCTCCCGTGTTAAATTTTTTTTTTGGGTTATATGGGTTTTCATAAAATTATCCATGAGGTGGTTGAATAATGGAAGGAGGTAGTTTGGTAAGGCAAAGATGTTGTGAAATTTTTCATTGTTAAAATATGAAATAATTTTTACCCCTAACTCTATAAGTTTACTAAGAATCTATTCGGTATTTTAGTAGATGAAGTGGTTTACACATGCATGGTCTAAAACTATGAGTTTTGTCATTATTTTACCCTCAACACCTATTTCTAACCCCAAGCATGTTGACCTATCACCCAACATACGCTAAGTGCTCAGCCGAGGCACGTGTAGGCGTCGAGCCCCTACTTTATGTGATATTTTCAAGAGAGTTCCACCATTAATGGAGGATTATTTACAGAAACAAAATTACGTGAATCTACTTAAAAGGCAGAAGATATAACTAATAGATCTACACATCAATGCATCAAAAAAGCTAAATAAACATTGTATGAAGCACAAGGAACTAGATATGAGTCATGAAAAGACAAATAACATGAGGGTTTACACCCATAAGCAATATGTATAGAATAAATCCATGTATATTTATTTTAAAGAGTTTCTAGTAGCCATAATACATTCAAAAGGGTCATCTCAGACCATATACATCAAGTGACAGAGCTCTAACCCCTGTAAACCCATATGATCAGAGATCCTAACTATGATTTCCCCATTATAACCCTTGTTATAGACCCCAATACCCATACATATGCTTAATGATATCCCTTACAACCCTCTAGCACCAAGAACTCTAAACCCTAGCATCATGAGCTCCAAACCCTTAGCATTTCCTAACATTTCTATAACACCTTGTTACCCTCCTTCTCTTAGCACTCACGTACCTTCTAGCACCTTCACACTACCTTCTCCCTTCTCCTTATTCTCTTCTTCTTTATGTCCCAAGAACTTATTTAAAAAGGATCAACGTCCACACCATGAATTCTCTTATGAGAAGATCACGTGCAAAAAGTGTCAATGTGGTCCTCCATTGGCAAATGCTTATCCTCTTTGCAAAACCTTCCACTAATTGTAATGATGCCTCTGGGAATATTCCCTACATGGAATATCCTTTTCTTGGCCTCCAAGGTTCCAAGTTGGCACCTTATCCACTTATCATGCCTAATCGGTTCTTCACATTTTTCCTCAAGTGACTCCATGATGTCAAATATGGCTAAGTCTTTTAAACTATTATTTTTCCTCCTACACATTCCATGGCTTCACATAAACCCTTCTTAAACCCTTTTACGTGTGCTTTTCCATGAGTGTCCATCTATTTACTAATCTTTTACGCGCACCTCTTGGTACTTATCTAATACTTAGGGTCCAATATCACCTCAAACTACACGTGTTCTTTATCCTCGAAACATTTTGATCCTTCAAAGAATAAAGAATAGTTTATTTGAAATAATCTAAATAAAGAATGGAAGAATAAGCTACTACTACATGGGGAGTGGGAACTTCTTCTTTATGAATGCCTCAATTGTTTCCTAGACATCCACTTCTCCTTGTTCCTACCGAAGTAGGTCACCCACCAATGCACTTACTTCATCAAAACTTTTTCACCACTCTTAGCATTCAATGTATCTACAATGCTTTCCATTTGCTTGCTAAGATTTCTTAGCACATACATCCTAAGAATGACTTAGGGGTATAGTTCCTTTAGTCTATTCTTAATCAAACTCTGCAAGGTTTTAATTGCTTCCAACTTCGCCATGATATTATCACGCTCTACCCTATTTCATTTTTTATTTTCCTAAAATTCTTTCTGATCCATCTCATGTGTAGCAACCAATATGATTTCTATCCTATCTCTATCGACACAGTTGTCATACATGAATTTGGCCATATGTGTGGTGGTCTTTACTACAAAAGGAACTCGGTGTATTGAGTCACTGTCTCCCCAATATTTAGATTTTCTTCCTCCTTTTGGCATTTCATCATCTCTTATTCTGAATCTAATGTGAGTGGCTGCCATTCCATGGTGAGAATGTGGATCAAGTATTCCAAACAAGGTGTTTGGTTTACTTGTATTTCTGCTCAAAGTGGGGACAAGTCTGGTGTTTCAAGATAATGAAATCTGAAATGGCCTCTATTTTCTTGTGGAATTAATGCACCTTCACATTTTCATCCCTTAATTCATAACTTAATTGCAAATTGATCAATTTCATCTGTTTTATCTCCTTTTCCCACTCAATGATTTCCTCATTATTTTTCTCAAGATCTTCCTCCAAGACCCTTATTCTATCATTTCTACCAAAGAGTCTTACTTCCACCTCTACCTATACTTTATTGAGTGCATTGAAAAATTTCTCATTTGATAATTGCTGGGCATTTACAAGAGGTTTTATTCCCTTGGAATCTGGTATCTTCATCAATGCATCATGATTTACCTCAAACTCGGGTTCATCAATGTGGGACTCAAAAGCCTAGGATAACATTTTCCTTGCACATGGGTATGCACCATCTTCATCAAAAGAATACCAAGTGAGGATTTGGTTTGTGGGAACTATAATTTAGAAGTGTGTGTGTAGTGCCTTGCTTGGATAATTAATATAAGTCATATCATGTTCATGTGCCACTATTGTGCCCTTTCCACTGTTCATGCTACTATTGGGAAGCTTACTACTAAGTTGGGGTCTCCACCCATGCTCCCATACTCCTTTCCTACACTTTTTCTCTCCTTAGTTTCCTTCAACACTTCTTTGGTGCTTCACTCTACTTTGTGCTCCACCAACTATTGGATAATACCTACCACCTCCCTCTCTATAGTGTTATCCATTTACTCCTTGGTCAAGGTCGAGGTCTTCTAGATATTTCATGTTTACTTCCTCACTCCCCCTTTTTCATGAGTTCCTTCCTCATTCTCATCCCTCTCTTCATTTCCTTCTTCATATGACTTATGTACATTGTACATAGGATGATTATGAGCCTCACCGCACTCTTCATCATCTTCATCTCCTTTTCGTCATCCTGAATGCTTTTTGTTACTCTTGAGCCCCGACCCTTTTTTACCCTTTTCTTCTTCCTTACTAGTGACTCTAATTCAAGGGACTTGTGTTTATTATCTCTCGGGTGACTCTTCCCTTACCAATGACTCTTCCTTCTACAAAAATCTTCCTTATGTGATGACTCTTTTGTAATAGGAGACCTCTTTTGGTAGATGTAAGGACTTGTGCCCATGCATGATTCTTGTGCCTCTACTTTCTCATGCACTGCCTCTACACGCTCTATGCATTTTTCTTGTAAGCCTCCCCTCTTTCTCTTTTCCTTGGCACAACCTTTTTCCTCATAGTGGGGTCCTCAAGAATGGAGACATCATCTTCAACATAAGTATCTTTTTCATACTTAGGCCTTAGGCACAAATACACCCTCGTTGTTGTCCTCCCTGAAATAGGAAATGTTATTGGTTTCAACATGTGCATGTCATGGGAGACATACTTCTCCACATAGGTGCACTTCTTGGGGTATATTAACTTCCTACATAGCTCATGGTAATCTTGATCTACTACACTTAGATCAAACTTGAGTTTCTTCACCTCTTTGAATCAATTGACCCTGGCCTAGAAGTACTACGTTTGAAGGAGAAAGGAAAATTACACCAAGGACTTTTGGTGTCATCTATCAAAGTAAATCTTCCAATACAAAAATGTTGGTATACAACAAACTCAACCTCTCCTTGTAATAATGAAGGAAACTACTCAGGTATTCTCCATTCAGCCCTGAATGCATCATGCATCTGCTTATACCAATTTTCTAGGTGCGCCTTATGAGCGGCCATCATGGTGTCATAAGTATAATGTTCAAACCTCTTGGTGAGGGAGGGGTTCTCATTCGGGTATTCCAAAAAAATTATCCAACCTTTCGTGCACTCGAATATATGAAAAGACAATGGTGAGGAGGACATTACCAAACATGATATTCTCTCCATCATGCACAACATTTATAATCTCCTCTGCAATAAAATATGAGAGGTTATATATGGTCCCCTTCGAGATCTTATGACATACATTCAACTAGGCCTTGCTGATGCATGTGTTCATATCTCTTACCCATTAAGCTTTGTGACCAAGTGTGTGGCCATCCTCATCATAGGGTCGGTGATTATATAAATGTCAAAGTAGCATGAACCCTTCTTGTAGTCATAAGATTCAATGGTCTTCTTAATGGCTTCTTTGTCTCCAAAATCATCTTCCAATGATTCTCCTTCATAGATAAGGCTTGTGAACATAGAAATCAGGTAGGGGGTTATGTGCATCCTCCGACCTATGAAATAGAAGTGGTCTTCATGAACATGAGATATCAACCATTGGTATAGTCACTCAAGTTATCTGAAATAGGGAAACTCGTAGGATTGAAACAATCCAACCTTCTCCATTTTCACCTTCACTTTGTTTTCATGGATAGGCATTCCATTTGGTGTCCTCTTCTCTGTAGGGTGAACTAGTTCTAGTGTAATCTCATTTTTATGGTGCTCGTTTGATGGTTGTAATCACTTATGACTATATTTATGACATGAGACTCCCATTCCTTACCAAGTAATACAATGTCTAGGTACTAAATTTTTGTGTACCATTATTCATCAAACTAGTAGAAACGTCTTGGTTTCCCTTTCCCTTTCCTTCTTCGGTGAAAAATTTTCTACTTTCTTTGGTTTCATTCCTTTTTGGGTCCTTAAATTCTTCCTCTCTCCTGATCTTGGCTTTTCTCAATTTCGTGGATCCACTCAAAGAAAACCCCTCCAAGTCTCGTGCCCTAGATATGCAACCCTAAGTTAGAAAAAACTTTTTCCATAAGATGGCGTAACACCCATGGGATCCTTCCACACAACCTTCTCCACTTATGCCCGTGTACTCTTTTCCACTCTAGTTTTTTTATCAAAGTAGCTATGCACGCAAATGTTCACAAATTTTCTCAAACCTTCTTTGTAAGGATGCCTTAGTTCGCAAGAGTTATTTGATAACTCTAAACAAAAAGTAAAGAATAATGCACCCCCGATATTCTATTTATAAATTTTTCTTTTCTTTGCAATAAATGCCATGCTACCTACCAACATACTTTCACAATAAAGGTGGATTTTTCAAATTCCAACCTTCAATGATTTTCCTCCACGCTCAGCCCTATGTAAAAAATTTTGGCAACCTTCAGGTATGTAAAAACCCCTTATTGATCATAGATCCTTATGCATGTGCTTACCGTGTCAAAGGAATTATTCCTCTATGTCCTAATCATGGTTCTTGACATTGCCTACCTCATGTTGTTCTTACGCTTTTCATTCTTGTACGTGGTTTCTATAAATCCTTTTGACACCATCCTTCCCTCATGTTCACCTCTTCTATGTACGATCTTCCAATCCATGTGTTTTTTATTTTTTAACCTAGGCCATCAACTACCATAGCTTCCAGAATTTTTCCCATCACTCCATCGCACAAAAAAATAAACATGTGGTCCTCTACGTATAGAATTGTTTTGAAAATAATAAGTGGCTACTAGTGCACAAATGCGTAGAAAACAAGACAACAAGAAATGGAAACACAAACAAAGGAAACTCGCATCAAAGAAAATCCTAGGCTAACCGGTAATACTGCCTTATTTACAAATACAAAAAGACTTATTTATAGTAGGGATTTTACCTAATCCCATTGAAATGGCCTAAAAATGTGTTCCATATAGCGCTTGTAACTGGAAAGTGCCTAAATCAAGTATATAAGATACAATGTATGAGCCAAACCAATGGACTTTGAATTTCCCAATATGGCATAAAAACTTGGAATCATACAAGAGAACCATGCCATGCATTTTCTTTATGTGTCTATCATGACATGCTTTCTACATGGATTTTTATATTTTATGACTCTTGTTAGTAATAACTGTCTCTCATCCAACTACATCAACTTGTTAATCCTCTCCTCAAGCACTTGTTAATCATCTACCCCTACTATGCCTGATATACACAATGATGGTAACATGAATTCAAAAGGTAACACAAATTTCACACCAAACACCAATTCAAAGGGTGTGGCCTTGTTGAGTCTATTATAAGTAGTCTGATATGACCATAACACAAAAAAAAAATTCATCCCAATCCTTTCTTCCCACATCATAAATCTTGGTCAATGTATGATTCAAAATTTTGTTAAGTGCCTCGAGTCCCATTATCTTGTGGGTGATAAGTGGTAGTATTATGATGGACCACCATGAATTATGCCAATAATATTATAACTATCTCATTTAAAAAATGAGTACCCCTATCACTTAATAAGCTCAACGGGCATCCATACATGTTGATTATATTTTCCCATAAGAACCTAACTACTATTTCCACTATGTAATCCCTTGTAGGCACCATTTCTACCCACTTTGTAAGGTAATATATACATGTAATGATATAGCATGAACATTTCCTTTGCGCGGATAGAGAAATAGGGCCTACAAAGTCAATTTCCCATTTCTCAAACGACTCTGCACTGATAATTAGTCTTAATTACATTTGATATCTCTTTCCTATTTTACCAAGGTGCTGATAGTGGTCATAGGCCTTACAATACTCGATACAATATTTGTAAATTGTTTCCCATGAAAATACTAATAGAAGGATGTTGCACGTGGTTGCATTCCCTACATAATATCCCACTAAAATTCAAACATGAGCCTCTTTCATGATTACAATGTGCTCATGCTCAAGCACACAAATGACGCAAAACATCATCATGACCTAGCTTGTATAAGTCTCCAATAATTAATATGTAGGGAGTGGCACGTATGGCTAACTACTTCCTTTCTAAATTATTCATTCTCTCTGGCGCCACACATTTTTTTAGAAACACAACAATATCTTCCAAGTCGAGAGGGTGTGGGCAGTGATCTGAAAAGTTGTGAATTTGGCTTTGTATCGTCAATGCTCTCTGCATGTCCTCTCCTAATTCAATCCTTGATAAATTTTCAAGACCCAAATTACTCTTCCTCAATTTTACAACAACTTTAAACTCAATCTCCCCAAACTAAAGGACCCACCTAGATATGAGCCCTTACAAGATGGGATTATTCATCAACTACTTTAATGCAATGTGGTATGTGTAAAGATAAAGGTGTTCATATCCATTTCACCCCCTGGGTTGAATTGTTAACATACATTAGGATTCTCAAGTCCTGCAAATTGATTGATCTAGGAAAAAACGTGTTTCTAGGGTCCCTTAAGAAATTTTTCTAACTCGCTGTCCAAGTTGAAAAGAACAAGCTCGAGAAAATGTGAGAAAGTCAGCAGAAAATAAGCTTGGGCTAGAAAAATTGTGAAAATCGGCTAAGTCCTAGTCCCCGGACACCGGGACATTTGGGACGCAAGGCGTGGATTGGGTGAAAAGCCTACAGCGGCCCAAACAAAGAAGGGGACATCTCGGGACAAATGGACACGAAATGCCCAAATCGGCCGAAAGAAAGAAAATTTATCCAAGTCCTTTACTCGGGAGCAAGCGGACAAGAGTACGCAAAGGACCCAAACTGGCCGGATTCACCTAGGAATGGGAAACTTTCACGCTGGGACATCCGGGCCAT
Organism: Taxus wallichiana var. yunnanensis; assembly: GCA_018340775.1. Lineage (NCBI taxonomy): Eukaryota > Viridiplantae > Streptophyta > Pinopsida > Cupressales > Taxaceae > Taxus > Taxus wallichiana. The sequence goes on from CM031239.1 coordinate 50,275,449, forward strand.
GAGTGTGCAGACAACGCGAACAGGCCGTTCACCCAAACAGAGAATCAGAGCACCGAGATAGTTGGACCAAAAGGACGCGCAGGGTGCGAGAAGCCAACCCGATCGAAGGGAGAAGAAAATCGACCAACCGCTTTAGGACATGTGGGCCAAAAGAACGTGAACGGGATGAATCGGACGAACCAGAAGAATTTGTCCCAAAAAGCACTGGGAAATTTGGGACAAATGGACATGAAGGATGCGAACTAGCCGGTTTAGATGAAACAAGAAACTTTAGCACAAGGACAAGTGGGAAAAGGGACGCGCGGGACGCTGGATAGCCGAAGGATCCAAAGGAGCCGAAAGCCAATCGATCACGCCACATGTCACCGGTAGAAAGGGACGAGGAAGCCCATTTCGAGGGGATCGAAGGATTCTATCCCGCAAATCACCGGGACATCCGGGACAAAAAGATGCGGTGGACGTGAAAGAGTCGGTAGACCCGCGGACCAACTAGATCATGACACGTGTCGCCAAGGAAAAAGGTCCAAAAAGTCAAAGGGGCAAGGTTTGAAGCACTGGCCCGAGCCAATTAGTATAGGACACGTGTCCAATGGAGTAGAGAAGTGCAGAGCTAGGGAAAGATTTGGGAAATTTTGCCAAGTTCAGCCAAAGAGCTAAAAGTGAAAGTCTACTCCGCGCCCCGTGTCAACCAATCAATGCATGCCACGTGTCCCAAGTGGCGGGGGCATGGAGGAAAAGTAAAAATGTTCCGAATCATCAAAAAGTCAAAGTTTTCAAGGAAAACCCATGGGACAGGTTAGGAGAGAGAATAACATATCCAATCAGCGCGTGCCACGTGTCATCTAGGTTGCAGAGCGCGAGAAAAATTTTCAAAAACGCATCTTCGCCTGTTTTGTGCCCTAAAACTTCATATCGACATATCTTTCGATCCAGAGCTTGGATTTGCACATTCTTTATATCAACAGAAAGCTTGTGAAATTATCTACATGATACTAGGGTAAATCCTGAGTTTTGGTGTAGTCTAAAGGGATAAAATCAAGAAATAGCTCTGACGCGTGTTTATGGCCAGAAGTGACATTCCAAATGCGACCAGATTTAATGCATAATGGGTCGCCTTCTCCTGTATTTCAGTCAAAATGATAGGGTATGGGTTTGTAAGGTCCCCCATGCCATTTTAATGCACCTGCATTAAAGGAGGGATGGGCTCTCATGTTTTTGTATGTTTCCTATCCCCTGGGCTCGACCCTTGCACTGTAAAAGCCAGATTTGGCTCATTTCTAAAGGGGGAACATTTATTACATAGCAGAGTTCTTCTTTCACTTCTAGCAAGTGATTGATACAAGAATCAGACCTATCCAAAGGATTGTAATAGTTTTTACCTCTCTCGAGGTTGTAATGCAGTGATTTTTGACACTTTGGAAATGATAATGCAAGCTCGTGAATGATTTTCACCCCTTTGTTTGTATTATTTGCTTCATTTTAAATCCTAAGTTATATCTTATCAGTCATGTGTATGTTTCATGTTGCAAAACCTTTGGTTTGTGTCTATTTTCTTGACAAAAATGTTCCACCACTCCTTTGGTGCATCACCATCTTTAGTTTAGTTTCATTTTACACTTTCTATCCTTGTCTCCTTCGATTTTAGAGTAGGATTAGGTTTCAAACCTCTGTAGGTTTGCAAAATATAGATCTAAATCAGAGGAGTTTGAGGAACCAGCCTCTAATCTGGAGATTCCTCTCTTAATTTTCACAAGTCCCCAAACTTGGAGAGAGGTTTCCATGTTGTGCAATCACACTGGATGCTAGAGTGATCAACCTAGAAGCCTGATCTACATCTAGGGGTGCTGTGAGTCTGCAACAACAGTTTTGGCATGCCCGGTGGGACCAAGAGGTCTCATTTTTATTGCAGCAAAGTTGATATGCATCTGCTGCAGTTTTCTTTCTTATAAGAGCTATTATTTGCATATCTGGCGACTCCAAGGGGAAGAATCAACTGGTTTCAGCAGTGCAGGCCTAAAAACTCATGAGAAGAATCACCACAAGGTCAAGAGTTGGGGAAGAAGTGCTATTTGAATACCTGTAGTTATCTCCAAGAAGAAGGCAAAGAGGAAGAAGGATTCAAAGGTCTCCATCTCCACCAAATAGAACTCTCTCAACTCCTCCACCTGGTAGACCTTTCATTCAGTCAACAAGGGTTTTAAGACCAATTAGAATGGCTCAGAACAATCCCTACGTCAACTTCACAGGCAGCAGCCCACTTGCTCTCCATGCACAACATCCAGTTCCTATTGCATCCTCAAGAACATTCCCTACTTCACCAGAGAGAATCAGACTACTCCAGGTGATCATGTTAAAGATATTGCTAACCTTTGTGCAATCCATGAAATCAATGAAATGCAAGTGGCTGTCAAGTTACTGGCATCTTCCTTCAAGGGTAAAGCATTACAATGGTTTAGGAGCCTTGGAGCTGGTTCTATCACAAACTGGAATCAGCTGTGTATTACACTTCATGAGCAATTTGGAGAGAAGGGAGACAACTTGTCTCTTTTGGAGCAGTGACGACCATCAAGAGAGCTCCCAATGAGTAGCTGGCCAATTTCAACTTCAGATTTCAAAGGTCTTGGGATAGGATTCCAGTGGCAGTCAGGCCAACAACAGAAGGTGCTTTTCTATATTACCTTAAATCTTTGAATTCTAATATTTCTATGTTAATTCAGTCCATGGGAGGCACAACAATCCCTATGGCTTATAGCATTTCCATTAGGGCTGAAAACTGTCTTATTCAAGCTGGTAAACTGGCTCCTAGGCCTCCCATGCCCTTGTATCCAAACTTAGAAAATCCAAGCACTAGTCAAGCACCCACTTTGGCTCCTGTTCCCACTCCTAGAAATCAGAGTTCAAATGAAGCTTCCACTTCATCTCCAAGTGCCCCAAATGAACTCCAAGAGGTCATGAAACAGTTGCAAAATTTGGGAAATGAGCTGGTTACTATCAAAAGACAGCAAGCTCAAAGTGCTAGACCGTATCAGCCTCAAGCGCAATACCAGGCTAGGCCCCCATACCAACAAAATAGGTCACCAAATTAGGCTGCAAATCAAAATCAAAGCCAAGCAAGGCCTCCAGCCAATAGACCATTCCAGCCCTATAATCCAAATGCCATATCTACCTCTAAGGCATTAGTGCCAACACAAAATAACATGGCCCAAGAATATGATTGGTGCTTTCCATGCAACGAGCCTCATAACCAATCTATGTGCTTCAATGGTGCTCTCAACCAAGCATTGATGGTGACAACTACGGTGTGGAGGGTGAGGGCGGTCGAGAAATAGTCAACAACAAGAAACATTCCAATAGCAATTAGCCCCAAATGACACCACATTGGTAAACTGACAAGCAGAAGATTTCTGTGGCATGAATCAAGTAGTTTCTCAAGGTGTTGCAGCCAACACAAGGTCAAAGAGGAGAAATTTGGGTGAAGAACAGCCATTAGCCCCGACCAATCCACAACCTTCCACGGCTCCACAAATGATTGGCAAGAAAATTCTAGTTTCAAATGCACAAGGGCAGCCAAGAACAGCCCCTAGGCCAACTCAGATGCCAGCTGTTGCTACCCACGCGCAAGGAGTAAATGTGCAAACCAAGGGACAATAGAGAGATTCTTCATCACCATTCAGTATCATTGATCAGATGAAGAAGACAAACGTCAACATATCAATGTGGGAATCCCTATCTATCCCAGGCCAAAGAGATCCACTGCAAGCTGCCATGAAGGATTGGCCAACTTCAAATCAAGAGGTTTAGATGTAAGACAAAGTGCTTACAAATGCTACCCAGCCTGAAGGAAGTCATGGAGGACAACAAGGTAAAATGTTGAAGCCCCCTCCTTTCTATGTTTCATTAATCATTGGGGATAAATTAGTGCATAATTGCATGATAGACTCCGGGGCAAGTAGCTCAGTGATGCCCAAGCAAATAGCTGATCAACTAGGGCTCTAGTATGAAACAACATCCAAAGGGGTAGTGCAGCTAGATGGGACAACAATAGCAATAGTTGGAGTGATTAGAAATTTGAGTCTTACCTTGCATGCATGTCCAAATGTTGTTGTTTTACAAGATGTATCAGTCATAGACCTTCCACCACTCTTTGCCCTTTGCTTGTCAAGGGACTTCACAGCCAAAATTGGAGGCTATTTGTCTGCTGATTGGTCTCACATGTTGTTTAGAACAAGGTATGGAACTAAGGCTACAATTAGGTCTGAACCTATTGCAAACTTCCATATTGAGCCTTACACTCCAAGTCAGATTAATGCCAATTGCTCAGCATTTGATCAAGAAGATCACCCTAGTACTGATGAGGCTGACACCAAGGTTGGAAGTATCCCGGACCTAACTCTTGATGAATGGGAAAACAAGATACATGCTTTTGATCCCTATCAAGAAGTAGAAGAATCTGAGCTGGGAGTCTATTGTATACACGAAGAAAATCAACCTGTTCCTAGCATCACCAAGCCAAGCCATAACGATGACAATGAGGTATGGCAGCTATTTTTTGACGGATCAAGGAGTAGGCTAGGTGCAGGAGGTGAAGCCATGCTTGTTTCACCTAAAGGAATAAAGTACTATTCAGCTTTTAGATTTCAATTTGCATGCTCCAATAACACTGCTGAATATGAAGCCTTGGTGCAAGGGATGCATTGGGCAATCAAGAGAAAAATAAAGAATCTGCAAGTCTTTGGGGATAGTGAATTGATTGTAAATCAGGTCAAGGGACAAAGATGCTGCCAAGATTGATCTACTCAAGTGTTACAAGAACAAGGTGTGGACCTCATGGAAGATTTTGAAGGTTTTGGCATCGAATCCATTCCCGTGAAAGAGAATCAAGCTGCCGCGACAAGCTTATAGCAGAGGGGGGCAGCCTTTGACATTATGGGAAGCATTCAACAAGACAAGGTACACCAAACATCAACGTGATTGTGAGGCCTTCAAAGCTAGATAACAATGTCGGTTGGCAAGTGTTTGAGAATGACCAGAAAATTGTTAATTTCCTACAAGAAGAAGTTGAATTCTCAGCTAGGAATCGGATGACAGACTAGAGCAGCAAAGATGGGGATCAAGTAGTGCAATTATGGAAAAACAAGCTTCCCAAGGGTTTAGTAACGCTTGGAGTCTATCTTCAACCCTAACGAATAGTTCGAAAAGAAAAGGCTAACATACAGGTCAAGAGAGAAGATTCAGAGCCAATTCCGGTTGGGGAAGGCAAAACACTTCAAATTGGTAAAGTGGCCACTAAGCAGGAGAAATCAGATTTCATATAGCTTTGTCAAGAATTTCCGGATGTTTTTCTTGGACTTACAAAGATCTAAGAGGTTTCAACCCAAAGTTAGCACAACATACTATTGAGTGGATCCGTAATCCAAGCTCATCAGAAAAAGCAAAGGCTAGTGAATCCCCATATTGAGCCTCTCATGAGAAAAGAATTAAGAAAGCTTATTGAGGCCAATATCATCTTCCCCATCAAACACTCAAGTTTGGGTTGCTAACTTGGTTCCGGCCAGAAGAAGATCAGAGAAATCAGGTTATGTGTGGACTTCCGAGACCTCAATAGGGCATCTCTCAAAGATCATTACCCACTCCTTCCATGGAGCAAATATTGCAAGTTGTAGCTGGTTCAGAGAGATTCTCTCTCCTAGATGGCTACTCAGGCTATAATCAGATTATGGTGAAGGGAGAAGACCAATTCAAGACAACCTTCACAACTAAATGGGGCACATATGCTTACAAGAAGATGCCATTTGGGCTGTCCAATGCTGGTGCTACCTTTCAAAGGGAAATGGACATGGCATTCAAAGGCTTGATCAACAAGATAGTGCTGATATACCTAGATGATATCATTGTCTTCTCAAAGAATGCAGCAGACCATCTCTTTCACCTCAGGCAAGTGTTTCAGAGGTGTAGAAAGTTTGGAGTGTCTTTGAACCCCAAGAAGTGCATCTTTCTTGCACATGAAGGAAAACTTTTAGGCCATATTGTCTCCAAAGAGGGACTGGAAATTGATCTAGAGAGGGTTGAAGCCATAAGAGCACTACCATTGCCAAGTCACAAGAAGGCTCTTCAAAGTTTCTTGGGAAGGATAAACTTTGTTCGGAGGTTTGTCCCAGATTTTGCAGCCCTTGTCAAGCCCATCACCAAAATGTTAAAGAAGAGCATGGATTTTAAGTGGACAACAGAAGGCAAGGAGAGTTTTGAAGCAATCAAAGAAGCTATCTCTCAGGCACCAACTCTCATCAACCCAGACTTCTCCAAGGATTTCATCCTCTATGCATTTGGAGGTGATGACACTATTTCTACCATTCTAGTATAGAAGAAAAAAGATAATGATGAGCAGCTCGGTTGCCTTCTTCAGCCAGAGCCTAGATGACTGTGAGGTAAGGTACTCTTTTATTGAGAAGCATGTGCTTGCAGTAATCAGAAGCTTGAAGAAATTCAAGCATTTAATCTCGAACAACAAGGTCTAGTTGCTGGTCTCACATGTTGGAGTTAAGGACTTCCTCCTCAACAAGGATTTGAATGAGAAAAGGGCAGGTTGGATCACCCGTGTCATGGAGTATGACATTGAGATCAAGATCACCAAGCTGGTAAGAGGGAAAGGACTATGTGAGCAGCTGGTTTTAGGGAAGCAAAAGGAAGTATGGAACAAAGAGGAAACTGTTTTGACAGTCCAGGACAGCCATGAGCCAAGTGGCAATCAAGAGGAAGACAATGCTTCCCCCACTCCTTGCTGGACCCAAGATATTATGAACTTCCTAGGCACATACCTATGCCCTCCGAGATGAACAAGACCCAAAGGAGACACTTCAAGTTGCAGCAGCTGTTCCGTATGCCATTGTTGATTGATTTTTGTTCAAGAAAGACGTGAATGGAGTGCTACTGAGATGCATTAGCATAGGTCAGATTCAAAGGGTGTTGGAAGAGTTTCATAGTGGACCAGTGGGTGGCCATTTTTCACCAAGAGTGATAGCTCTAAAAATCATGAAGGTTGGTTATTATTGGCCTAAAATCTTCAAAGTGATTGCTATGCATGGATCAAGAGGTGTAAGAATTGTGCATTCTTCACAAGAAAAGAGAAGTTTGCTACCCTTCCATTGCATCCAATCTCATTTGACCAGCCATTCATGCAATGGGGTTTGGACTTTATTGGAGTCAATAATCCCAATTCAAGCCAAGGGCATAAATGGATTTTGATAGCCACAGACTACTTCACCAAATGGACAGAAGCAGTAGCACTCAAAGAGGTAAATGAGTCTAGCATCTTAGACTTTTATGAGGGAATAACAACCAAATTTGGTGTACCTACCACAATAATCTCTGATAATGCATTGGCATTCATTGGATCTAAGGTGACTGAGTGGGCTGTCAAGAATGGTATTTACCTAAGCACTTCATCGAACTATTACCCTCAGGGTAATGGCCAGGCCGAGTCTACAAACAAGAACTTGTTGAAGATCATTAGGAGGACTCTTGATGAGAATCAGAGGTCTTGGCATACCAAACTGAAATCAGCCTTATGGGCTGATAGGATAACTCCCAAAAGATCCACAGGTAACTCTCCATTCAGGCTTGTCTATGGAAGAGAGGCAATCTTGCCCATGTCACTTGAGTTGCCAACATTGGAACTCATGAAGTAGCTGGAGTTACTTGAATTTGAGCCCATGGAGGTGAGATATGCAGAGTTGATGGAGCTGCAAGAGATCAGAAATCAGGCATCCCAAGCAATGGAAAAGGATCAAGCTTTGATCAAGAAGACCTTTGATAGAAAGGCCAAGGATAGATCTTTTCAAGTTGGAGATCTAGTGTTGAAATGGGATGCGACAGAGCAAAACCGGGAAGGCATTAAAAATTTGATTCCATTTGGAGTGGCCCATATGTGGTCACAAAGTGCAAGAACAACAATGTTTTCAATTAGCCTCGGTGAGGGTGAAGAACTGCAGATTCCAGTCAATGGAATCTATCTCAAGCATTGCTTCTAGAGGGAAGTTCACTACCCTTGTAAATATTAGATTATATTTTCTTTCCTCCAAGTGCTTGTGCACATTGTTTTGCTGTAGGTTAGTCTTGTTTTCCCTAAGTGCTTTGGCATAGCTTGCTGTCCATGGAGATGTTTAGCAATCCTTGCTTTCATCGTGACATTCCATCTTCCTCCTTGCACATTCTGAGTCAGTTGAGGTTCTAAACAGAATATTCGATGACTCCATGCCCAATGGACTGCTTCAGGCAACTGGTCTTTTCATCTAGCAGGCAGATGACCCCGCTGAGTCACCAAATTGTTATCCAATTTCACCCCCCAGGGTTGAATTGATAACATACATCAGATTCTCAAGTCCCAGGAAAATTGATTGATCCAGGGCAAAAATCATGTTTCTAGGGTCCCTTCAGAAATTTTTCTAACTCTCCTGTCCAGGTTGAAAAGAACAAGCTCTGAGAAAATGCAAGAAAGTTGCAGAAAATAAGCTTGGGCCAGAAAAAATTGTGAAAATCGGCTAAGTCCTAGTCCCCGGGACAGTCGGGACATTTGGGACGACAAGGTGCGGATCAACCGAAAAGCCTATAGGCGGCCCAAATAGCAAAGGGACATCTGGGACAAATGGACGTGAAATGCCCGAATCGGCCGAAAGAAAGAAAATTTGTCCAAGTCCTTTACCGGGAGCAAGCGGGACAAGAGTATGCGAAGGACCCGAACTAGGCTTCGGCCGAACGAGAAACTTTTGCATTGGGACATCTCGAGCCGTGATTGTGTGGACGACACGAACCAGCCGGTTCACCTAAAATGTAGAATCAGTAGCACCGGGATAGTCGGACGAAAAGGACACGTAGTGCGCGAGAAGCTGACCCGGCCGAAGGGAGAAGAAAATAGACCGATCGCTTTAGGACATGTGGGCCAAAGAACACGAACCGCCGAATTGGACGAACCGGAAGAATTTTTCCCAGATAAAGACTGGGAAATTTGGGACAAATGGACGTGAAGGATGTCAACCGGAAGGTTTGGCCAAAACAGAAATTCGGGAGACAGGACAAGTGGGACAAAGGGACGCGCGGGATGCGGATAGCCGAAAGAGCCGAAAGCCAATCAGATCACGCCACGTGTCACCGGTAGAAAAGGGACAAGGAAGCCCATTTCAGGTGGATCGAGGATTCTATCTCATGAAGCATTGGGACATCCGAGACAAAAAGACATGGTGGATGCGAAAGATCCTAGTGAGACCCGCGGACCAACTAGATCATGACACGTGTCTCCAAGGAAAAAGGTCCAAAAAGTCAAAGGGGCAAGGTTTGAAGTGCTGGCCCGAGCCAATTAGTACAGGACACATGTCCAATGGAGTAGGGAAGTGTAGAGCCAGGGAAAGATTTGGGAAATTTGGCCAAGTTCAGCCAAAGAGCTAAAAGTGAAAGTCTACTCCGCGCCCGTGTCGACCAATCAATGCATGCCACGTGTCCCAAGTGGCGGGGGCGCGGAGGAAAAGTAAAAATGTTCCGAATCATCAAAAAGTCAAAGTTTTCAAGGAAAACCCACGGGATAGGTCAGGAGAGAGAATAACATATCCAATCAGCGCATGCCACATGTCATCCAGGTGGCAGAGCGCGGGAAAATTTTTCAAAAACGCATCTTCACCTGTTTTGTGCCCTAAATCTTCATATCGACATATCTTTCGATCTAGAGCTCAGATTTGCACATTCTTTATATCAACGGAAAGCTTGTGAAATTATCTACATGATTTTAGGGTTAATATTGAGTTTTGGTGTAGTCTAGAGGGAGAAAATCAAGAAACAGCTCTGACGCGTGTTCATGGCTAGAAGTGACATTCCAGTGACCAGATTTAATGCAGAATGGGTCGCCTTCTCTTGTATTTCGGTCAAAATGATAGGGTATGGGTTTGTAAGGTCCCCCATGCCATTTTAATGCACCTGCATTCAAGGAGGGATGGGCTCTCATGTTTTTGTACGTTTCCTGTCCCCTGGGCTCGACCCTTGCACTGTAAAAGCCAGATTTGGCTCATTTCTAAAGGGGGAACATTTTTTACATAACAGAGTTCTTCTTTCACCTCCAGCAAGTGATTGATACAAGAATCAGACCTCTCCAAAGGATTGTAATAGTTTTTACCTCTCTGAGGTTGTAATGCAGTGATTTTTGACACTGGAAATGATAATGCAAGCTCATGAATGATTTTCAGCCCTCTTTTTGTATTATTTGCTTCATTTTAAATCCTAAGTTATATCTTATCAGTCTGTTTATGTTTCATGTTGCAAACCTCTGGTTTGTGTCTATTTGCTTGATAGAATTGTTCCACCACTCCGTAGGATTAGGTTTCAAACCTTTGTAGTTTTGCAAAATATAGATCTAAATCGAGGAGTTTGAGGAACCACCTCTAATCTAGAGATTCCTCTCTCGGTTTTCTCAAGTCCCCACACTTGGAGAGAGGTTTCCATGTTGTGCAATCACACTTTGGATGCTAGAGTGATCAACCTAGAATCCCGATCCGCATCCAGGGGTGCTGTGATTCTGCAACAACAGTGGTGTCACTAGAAAATACTACCTAAATTTTTGTAGCATGTAAATCATTGATAATGCCTTGTGCTACATGGTATTATAATTCTATTACGCTAGGGTTAGATTCCTACTAGAAAATCATAAGGGATGGTCAAAAATTCCCTCTCCAAGTTGTGCAAATATTGTTCCAATCACCATCCTTGAAGCATTAACATGTACATGCAATGGCTTATCCCAAGAGGGAAAGTGTAATATGGGTGCGGTGATAATCCTATTCTTTAATGTGTCAAATGCCATATTTTGCACCTGTCCCCAATGAAATGTACTTTTGTACTTCAATAACTCTTCAAATGACATGATGATCTTAGAATACCCTTGATAAATTTTCGTAATTCCCCATATTCCCAAGGAATCCACGCATCACACTCTAGTTTTTAGGATTCCCTAATCCCATAATAATAGTAACTTTGGAAGGATCCACCAGTAAGCCTTCTTTACATATGATATGTCCTAACAGGGTGCCAAATGGAGTAGAGAAAACACATTTCTTAATGTTGAGAGATATACTCAACTACCGACATCTCTCAAACATTAGCCTTATATTATCACAATGGTCCCTCACTAATCCATATACTATTTAGTAATCTAGGTAGACTTGTAGAAATTTATGGATGAAGTCCTGAAATGCCTGAACCACAATGCACAAAAACATAGTAGGCACATTCCATAATCTCACATGTACCAACTATATGGTTAACATATAAGTTTTCCACAACTTCACCATCTATTACATAGACCAACTTTCCTTTATCATTTTCCAATCACGCGCACTCAAGCTATACCTCCTCTGATTCTTCCTCATCGAAGCACACTTCCAAGATAGGGTCACCTAACAACTCCAATACTCTTTCCTCCATCATGGCACTATCTGATATAGTTAGGTGCTTAACAAATTTTAGTGCCTTATTCACCGATGATTTAGTAATCTCATACTCAAAAGCTTGAAGGAGATTAGTCATCAACTCTTGACAGCTTTCTTGTCTAACGATGTAGCTTTGAGTGAATGTATGAACTGTGAACACAACTTTATACCGAGGAGTAAAGCTTATGTACCCATAAATATGGGGGAAAGGCTTCCGCACCTTCCATCTAGCCTTCTCAAATGCTTGGATGTGAAATGAGGTGGGTTCCTTCCCATGATAATCTTGTATAATAGTATGTGCACTGCTTCAGAGAAACCTAACAAAGAATGTGATTTTCACCTCGTGTAACTCTAGAAAGTTATTGTGATAGGTTGCAACCATTTTGGTGTGGTCCCAAGCAAAATATAACTAATAGTACTTCTCCTTTTGACCTCACATCTCCACCGGTATCCATTATTCATAGAAAAACACAAGGGTTGGCTTCGCCAGCATGTAACTTGGAAACTATTTTCCTCCCGTGAACCTCGACCGAGTGCATCTTTATTAATCTTGCCATAGAGCCTCTTAACTTCCTTTCGACTAACTCATATGTCCCCCGAACTCAATTATCACATACTACACTAGTTGTATCAATTATTTATTGAGCATATTCCCAATGAATAATGCCTTATTCAGTGGTACCTAGTAGTGCACACATAGATTATATCTAGGTCTTCTTCTCCCAAGGGCTTGATATAGGGAACTGAATTCCCATCCATTAAAGTAATGATAAAACGTTCCTCCTTGTTCTCAAAACTTATATACCCCTTATTGAAACATAATTCACCATTGTTCTTATAGTACCAATGGCACCCAAGTAATGCTAGAAAGTTATCTACCTCAAAGAAACACTAAGACTTTGAAGTCTCTAGTGAATTTCACCCTTGGATAGTGATATAAGCATCCTTTAAAAAACTAATGGGTATTACCTTTGTTTTATTAGTCATATACAAAAAATTTGAAGATGGCTATAATGGAGGCCTTCCCATTTGATTCCATGTGTGCATAGTGAGAAGATTAAGTTCTCGCATCCATGTCAATCACAGATTACTTAGAGCCATCCATTAACAAATAAATTCAAGGTAATTTCCTTATCATAGTCAAGCATGTGAGGGGGTATATTAGCATGAAAAATAGACCTCTCACGCTCTCCTTCGATGCTTGGTACTTTATCTCTCAACTATTCTCCTAACAGGGGGTAATATTATCTTGTTGCAACATCTTACACACCTCTCTGACATCATCTATATCTACTTGAGGGACCTCAGTGCTTTTCTTCTACTCCAACTTCCTAGATTGTTATTTTAGACACTAAATTTCCCCTTGAAGACTTATGATTACTTCCATGATATCTTGATAGACTTCCTTCTAATGCGTAGAGTCTAGACACTTCATATCTACCACTTATTCTCTTGTAATTAGTAGTCTCTACTTTGGTATCTCCCTGGCATGTGTAGCCTCATCTTGCATCATCAATAGAATAGGTTCTAACTCTGAATCATGTGTAACCCTTGGCATCCATTTTTATCAAAGACACTTTACGCTCACCATCCCATCACCCTTATCCTTTCGTTGCTTCTAGCTCATGTGTTCAAAAATTCGAGGCATTCCTCATACCTGTGATTTTTCCCACACCAAGAGAACTACAATAAATGAAGACACTTGCATTTTTAATGTTCTATAGATCTATAGTTATAACAGTTCTATGAGGTAATTCATTCATTCCATTCCTGCGATTTTCATGGCCTCTAAATCCTCCTTGAGATCCTCTACCTCGACCTCCTCCATCTGTGCACTCTTCATAATGATGACTATCATCCTTGGAGATGTTTGCAACACTGGTCTGGTGCACACTAGTATTAATGACATTATTTATTTGGTCAATCAATCTATAATCCTTGGTGTCATGAGTAGTAGAGGTGAAAATTTTTCAATAGGAAGACACATTCTTCCGGATCGCGCTTGTATTAGTAGACACCTACTTGCATCAAGATCTTCATGGAAAATCTCATAGTCTACTATCATCATGCATACCAATATTCGAGGACAACCATCCTTCGTATGCCCTTCTACCTCACAATATGTACACCATAACCCATTGCAAGTCTCATGAGCCAAGTTTGCAGACAATTTCTCCAACTTTTTTTCCATTGCAACAATTTGGGCTTCTAGGAATGAACTAACTCCTATATCAACACTTTCCACTCCCTTAGAGCACAAGGGATCCTCCAAGGCCTCACATAGATATGTGAAAGTCCTCTATGAAATTTCCTCCTAAATGGTGTGATCAATCCTCCGACGAACCACTAAGCATGCTACAAATGGTGAATGTCATAAGATAACTTGGATATGAGAGTCTTAAAACACACGTCATACTCCCACACACTCTCCACCATTCCTTGTTGAATTTCCTTCAATGCATTGATTCTTTTCTTTTCAAACTAAAGTATGTAGAACTCCATCAAAAAGGCATTATGTAGTGCAGTGTAATCCACCACTGTCTGGTGTGGTTCATACTTCTTGTATTAGCTATGTGTGCATCGTTATAAAATGGTTGCAAACTAACTCACCTTTCACTCTAGGGAAGTGATTCCCTTTGCATGTAATAGTAGCTCTCACTTGTGTACATGTTCCACGAAATCCTTAGTGCCCTTGTAATTAGGTAAGTGGAGTGAGATCTCATAAAACACTTGTTGATGGTGTTGGGGACCTTGTCCATCAAATCCAAGACTTTGATTCCCTTCCATGTTTCCTCCGCCACCATACCCACTTTGGATACACAAGATCCAAATCCTCTAGATCCATGAGGTCCTCCTCTTTTTATAGGTAAGGTTCCTAATGTAGTTGCACCTGTGATCCCACCATCGTGCTAAACTATGTGCCAATAGTTTGTGATACCGAACCACTCCAAGATGTGTTTCTTGTGCCACTCCTAGATGTGATACTCAAACCTAATGATCCCACACCTTGCCATAATGTTGTGCAAGAAAAAATACCCCCAGACATAGGAAATTACAATGTATCCATAGATGTTCCAAATGAAAAATTATACCTCCTAGGTGTCACTCAACTACCAATACCGATACCAACTGGATTACAAAAATTATCTTGGGAAATGGAAAAATAAGTGCAAGGGTCTAGTCTCCATATGGGTTAAGATGCGAGATTATGGCTCTCCTCATTTCTTCATATGACGAGATATCTCCAAAATTTGAGGGGTTTTTCTTCCACGCTTTCCAAGATGGAGTAGCTTAGATTGATCGGGTTCTACATCCTCTATAAAAACCTCAAATCCTTCCTACAATGTCTACCTCCATAAATCCATCACTCTTGTAGTTTCACATTGTCTTGCCACTTGCATCTCCCGTGCTTCATTATACTTGAGTTTCCTCTCTTCTCTCTCCTTTTCCTCCACAACATCCTGTCATCCTCTACCACTCGAGCTTCCGTGCCCCATGCATAACATGAGTTTAACTAGCCATGGAAAATTGTTTCAAACTCAAATTAATGACAAAGATCTTGATAGCTAGTGGAATAAAAAACAAGAACAATCCTCTAGGCTCCCTCAAGAAGTTAAACTCAACAATATCTAGGAAAGAATACATAGAAATAGATTATTCCAAGGTATAACTAGTCAACACTCTACTCCACCAGTGATCAACAACATGGGTCCATGTCAGATCAACATCATGCAACTGATCATATTACTCATGGGTCCAAACATGAAGTCTATAATACAACTTTACCTTGATGTATATGATGATATCCATTTATACAAATCTATTGGGAAACAACAAAAATATCTCATATAACTCATGATATAAGTGATCCTCTACCCATTTACATGCATCAAACTCAGGTCCAGTGTTAAATATTTGAGAAAACTTATCCTACATGTTTTTGAGACATGCTTCGACATTATCCAAGGTCAAGCACTCCATCATTACACATTTCTCTCACAATAGCTTTAAAAGAGGTCTTAGAAATAGAACCAAGATGTCATTATTTTACCATCAATACCTCTTTCTAATTCCAAGCACATTGTCCTATCACCCAACATACATTGTGTGCTCACCTGAGGCACATGTGGGAACCGATCCCCTCCTTTATGTGAGATTTACAACAGAGTTCCACCATAAATGGAGGATTATTTGCATGAACATAATGATATGAATCTACTTAAAAGGTAGAAGATATAACCAACAAATCTATACATCAATACATCACAAAATCTAAAGAAACATTGTATAAATCACAAGCAACCAGATTTGGGTCATGACAAGCCAAATAACATGAGGTTTTACACCCATAAGTAAGATGTATAGAATAGATCTATGTATATTGATTTAAAAGAGTTTTTGCTAGCCATACTACATTCAAAAGGGTCATCTCAGACCATATAGATCAAGTGATAGAGCTCCAACCCCTGTAAACCCATCTGATCAAATATTATAACTATTCTTTCCCCATTATAACCCTTGTTACAAACCCTAGTACCCATACATATGATTAATGATATCCCTTACAACCCTCTAACACCAAGAACTCTAAACCCTAACATCATGAGCTCCAAACCCTTAGCATTTCTTTAAAATTTTAGTAGAACCTCATTACCCTCCTCCTCTTAGCATTCACATACCTTCTAGCTCCTTTGCAATACCTTTTCCCTTCTCTTTCTTCTCTTCTTTCTTTCTATCCCATGCATTTCTTCAAATAAGATCAATGTCCACCTCCATGAATTCTCTTATGAGAAGATCGTGTTCTAAGTGTCAATGTGGTCCTCCATTGGCAAATACTTATCCTCTTTGCAAATCCTTCCAATAATTGTAATGATTCCTTTGGGAATATTCCCTATGTGAAATATCCATTTCTTGGCCTCCAATGTTCTAGGATGACACATTATCCACTTATCACACCTAGTCGGGTCCTCACGTTTTCCTCAAGTGACTCTATAATGCAAAATATGGCTAAGTCCTTTAAACCCTTGTTTTTCCTCCTCTGTGCACCCTAGTTTCACTTAAACCCTTCTTAAACCCTTTTCCTACATGGATTTCCTTGAGTTCCCTTCTATTTAATAATCTTGTGTGTGCACCTTTTGGTTCTTAGGAAATACTTAGGGTCCAACAGTGAGTTCTTTGGGGTTTTCATAGTCACTTTGATCAGCTAGGTCATCATCGTTATGGATTTTTGATAAATCAAGTTGATGAGCGAATGGACTATCAAAAGTGTTTCCCCTTAGTCAACTAGTTTGGAGCAAATCCTAGTTTTGGGTTATATGATGGTTTTTTGTTTTTTATATGTTTAGTAAAGGTTTTGACAAAATTGTACAAAAATAAATTCATATAACACATAAAAATTTAATCATTTATAATATTATGCAATGCAACATGATGTGGAGGTGGATGAGAGGGCTCTTTGTTGGGATTTGTGTCAGTGTTGTTTTTATTGATGTCAAGTAACATTGATGAAAAATTTCTAGGTGGCATAGTTATCTATATGAGGTTTCATTCAAATTTATTGGTAGTGAGTTGTCTTGGTGTTTTGAAATGTTTTCATGGTGAGGTCACATGATCTTGGTTCATGGTTCAAGAAATTAGTTTTCATGTATGGGCTTCAAAGGTTACAAGTAAGGCTGCTACATGGTCTAACATTTTTAGGGTGATGAATCAAAGGTGTTAGTGTGTCTTTGAGGTGGTAGATAGGCCTATTCACATGAAGCATATATTGATACAAGACATTTTAGGCCTAATCCTAGACCTAGTTCAAGCAAGATTATGTGATAACATGAGATATGGAGAAGAGAAGCCTAAAGTGAGGATTTAAGGAGTTTGGTTTTTTTATAGGTATAGATGATGTACGAGGTAAATTTTCAAGTATATGATGCATATTAAAGGTCCTTTGAAGCTAGAAAATTGAAGACAAGGAAATTAACACAAGGAAAAGCATGGTTCTTGGATTTTTTTAGAGGTAACCAAGAATGGATGAGTGTTGTGGAACATTAATGAGGTTTTTGTAGAGGTGTGAGCATACTTTTAGATTATGAGGATAAATAAAAAACATGACAAGTCATTTTGAGCTCTATCAAGCTCTTAAATTGCAATTCCTACTCGAGGGTAACTTTCAGATGCTCACCCACATGTGTGTGATTTTCATGGGGTTCTAAGATTTTGGTGGATGTTAGGAAATGGATATAAGAATATTTTTCAAAAATAATGAGTTCATTTAGTCATCAAAATTTTATGAACCTTTATTAACAAGATAAGCAGGTTTAAACCCTCCTTAAACCCTCATTTACGAGTGATATGGGAGATTTGATTAATAAGGCCATGAAATGGATTTTGAAATATAGTGTGATTACTTATAATTATAGAGGAATCTTTAGAGCTCGGTGTTGGTGGAATTTTAATGTTCCAAGTTTCCTAGAAAGTACAAAAAAACCCTAGTTTTATGAAGATTTGTGTATAAAGTCATGTGTTGTAGGTTTCATAGTGAAATACATGATGTGGAAGAAATTACGGAATGTCTAAAAATTTACATGAAAATATTTGGACAATCGTTATGGAGTAAATGAGTGAAATCAGTCTCACAATGTGACCTATTGATAAAAGGATAAATGGTGTACAACTAGTCATGGAGGTTTGAAGTGTACTTAGATGTTTTGCAGGTTTTAACAATGATGAATGGGAATTTATAGCTTGTAGGTGTATCATATGATGTGTTTAAGGTATTTTTTTGATCTCGGTAAGGTGTTTTTCATGATAAGCCCTAATGGCCTAATAAGCCCTATAAGGCTTGTCAAGTAGGCTCATGGATCATGTATGCAAGATAAGATTTATTCATGTAACCTATGAATGTTATTTATTTTAGAGGTGTGTAAGGATTTTATTGAAGTTTTACAAGTAGTTAAAGATTATATAAGTTTCCTTTGAGGTTTTTGAGATCATATTCCTTAATAATCATTCTTGAGTCCTACAACCTAGTTGGAGAAGTTTCAAATATTGAAGTGTTTAGTGGTATTTTTCCTGAATTTGAGGATGCTATGTGTTATGTAAGTTACTTGAGGTTGAGATATTTCTATTGATATATCATTTTTGCAATGATCATGCGTTTTGACTTCTAAATTAACTTGGTATCAAGAGTGAAAATTAGGTGATTAAGACCTATTAATGCATTTAGTGTGATTGCACAACATGGGAACATCTCTCAAGCTCGGGACTTGCAAAACTTGAGATGGACCTTCGAGATAGCTAGTTCCTACTTCCTAATCTACCTACCACAAACTACTCCAAAGGCAGGAAAACCTATTCTATCCTAATCTAACCATTCCAAGGGGACATAGAGAGAGAGAGGGTGAAAGAGCCTACACTAAGCAGTGATACACCAGAAAAGGAAGTGGATGAATCACATATCTAACTACCTGAAGTGGAGAGAGGTGAGTAGAGGAGAGGGTGGACAAGATGCACCATAGACCAGAGATATATTTCACACAGACACCATTGCGAAACCCATTGAGCACACCTCCCAGACTTGCAGGTAAACATAAAAATATGCACATTATACCCTACAACGATGAGAGGTAAGAAGATACAACAAAATAATCCAAGGATAGACAGATGTATCATGAAATAGATTTTTATTACTCTAAAATGTTAAATGGTGCATCATCAATGTGAAAGAGGCAAGAAAATGCCATTATAGAGCCATGGGAGGAGGCTTAGAATCTACATTCTACCCTAAGGAAGAAAGAGAGGGGGTAGAGGAGAAACAATGACCAATAGTTTGAATATGCCCCTTCATTACAATATATAGGAAGAATGAGAGAGAGGAGGGAAAATTCGAATCCTACTTCAACCACCTTGAGATATGCATTGAATCTTGATTTGAAATCTCAACCACCATCCCTCAATACCTTCTATGGATTTTCCCACAATATTTCAAGTCTTCCTTGATTACTTTTTTGGTGCATTAAAGGAGGAAGAACGGTGGATCAGATCAAATCCAATCTAGTTGTTGGAGCAAATAGATCTTATATTAATGGAACAAACACTTTTTCCCATTTTACACCCAATAAATCCTATTAAGAATGATATTTAATGTTTTCATGGCATAAAGGGTGTTGAGATGTTTCCAAAAAGTCTTCTCCTATCCAAATCTGAGTTTCTAGTCAAAAGATATGGTTGTTTGAAGATTAGTGTCGTGAGTGCACAATATTTGAAAGAGTCTCTGTCTGCACTGAGTCCACGTAGTAGCCTCACGCACCTCGAGATTTATCCCCTACCTTTTTCTTTAGAAATTTCATTGATTGACACGTGGCAGCTTCCACAGTGCTCCTTATTATTCCTTTGTACTTTTCTTGAGTCCTTTGCTTGGCAGGGCCAAAAGTCTAACCCTGGACATGTGGAGGCCTCGAAACATGTTTGAAACCCACCCTAAATTTTAATCTTGAAATAACACCAAGCTGAAAATTGGTATCTTCTTCTAGCATGCCTCTTCTTTGACTATTAAACTCATGACTCTGTCCCTTTTTTGGACTCAGGACACTTGGCGAGCCCTTGCTCATTTGAAAACATGCTTTGGATTTTACCTCTGAAAGGAGCATCATTCAGACACGCGGCACCTTCTTCCCGTACTCTCATACTTAACCAATTTTGGTCCCAATCTATCCCACTTTTTACCTTTGTTGACCATTAGCCATGTGGAGGACTGAGCAAATTTGAGTCACTACCTTGGGCTCCCATCTTGAAATTACGTTGATCTGACACTTGGCACCTTCTGCTGAGTCAAAGACTTTTCAATGTACCGATGCAACTTTTGGGGCCCTAGATAGGTGGAGACTGGTTCTTATTTAGGTCTTCGGCCTAGGATTTAATCTTTAGAGGTGTGTCATTTGGACACTTGGTAGCTTCCACTATCCCCTCCATACTTAGATAATTTTGGGGCTCATTCTGAACTATTTGTAGAGCCCGAAGACTTTAAACCTTTTCCATTTATTTTCCTTTGAGCCTCTAGTTTATTTTCTTCTCGTTTTCTCTTCCCTAGCCCTATTATTCCATTTTAGATCCCGCATACAACATGGTATTTGGATTTGAAGTGCGGGTTCATTCGACGGAACATTTTTGAATTTTTTTCTACACCGGGTCATGGATGATCCAATTTTGCCAAGGGGTGAAAATTGAGATAACAATTGGAAACTCAAAGGGGAAATATTCCTACTAGATGAAGATACCAAAGCGCTTTAAAGCATCCATTGGGCACGCAAATCATAATTGATAGCCCGATTTGATCATAATTTGAAAATATGATCCCGAGCCACCGTCATCTCCACTGCTTATACTTATCGACCCTAAGACTGTCCCAGAAATGGACTACCTCAAAACCCATTTTTAGTTGCTCTGCATTTGTTTCATTTTGAAATTAGTAGTTGTTATAGGAAATTATGGGTCTTTCTACAATGAATACTGAAGGGCTTGGCCTCATGCACCTCTGGAGCAATATGAACAAAACTTATGTACAAAGAAAAAAATCATACATGCCTCAAATGAGACATGCAAAGTGTGCACAAGCACTTCTTCTAAAAACAAAGTCTACTCCTACTCCTACACTAACTAGAGAGAAAGAAGCTAAACAAAGCCTTATATAGGAAGGGAGAAGTAGCTTCCCTTTCTCAAAAGGGGCAGCCATGCAAATGATTTGACACTGAATATGGCTTCATGTATGAGTGAAAAACTAACTATAAGTCGGTCCTCCACCCAAATCATCAAGGTATCTACATCAACCAAAAATACCTCCTCAAGTTGATTGGTATTAGAATCCTGGAGGTATTAATGGTGACCCTTGGCACTTTGAGGCTCTCCTCATGCTTAGAAGTAAGCATGAGTGGTTGTGGCTTCTCCCTTGCCTCCAATGAAGCCAAGTATCTGATTGGGCATGGTATGATCGCTTAAATGTGCCCTTTTCTTTGAAATTTAACTCCAAAAATGGAGTCTTTCTTTTGACCTTCCTAGATGGGTGATGTGAGAGGGATGATAGCCTCATACCCTTTCTCTTCCTCTGTAGCAGGTGTGACTTTTGGAAGATCAAAATCTTCCAAATTCGATTCAGGAGGCATGTTGTAAACTGTAGGTTGTCCTTGCATGTTCTCTTCCATGGCAGCAGGTTCTTGTGGTTGAAGAATGAATGATGGGGGAGAAAAGATTACAATTTCAACTAGCTCCTCATCAAAACATTCTTTTGAGTTTGATAGGAAATCAAAATCTTTACAGCTTCTTCTTTATAAAGGTCTATCCTTCTTGTATGGTGATCTTAAAATCTTCATTATTTTCACCATATGAAGCTTCATCTTCAAATATGAAGCTAGTGAGTTCAGGATCTTCCAAAAACTTAGAATTTTAGAGAGGTTGAATGTGAGAGGGGTCTGTATTTTCTTGTATAACCAGATCATGGTTTAGTGCCTCTCGAATCTATCTTGGTTACCTCCATATGCTCCTCTTTAACTGGACATGGATTTGATTAGTCTTCCTCCTTCATAACTGATTGTGTTGCTTGGGTTGGATCAGTATTCTCCTCGGAAAAGGTACCATTAAGGACACTACATTCAACGAAAATAGATTTATGATCTTATCCTTCTTGTTCATGTTCCTCTTCTACTGTAAACACAACCTCAATCACCACCGGCTCTTCAACCTTGATCTCCTCTTTTGGCTTAACAAGAAGGGGATATTTGTAAATCCAAACCTAGCAACCTAACGCTTTAGATATTCTATCATTTCTTCTCTGTTGGGTTCCTCTTCTTGTTGTTCTCCTTGATTGGATTCTTGAGTCTCTTCCCAACATGGACTTAGGAAAGCAAGAGGAGTGGTAGGTTGGGGTTCAACCAGCTTTGCAATTGTTTGTGGTGGGAAGGGAGGGGGAACTTTTTTTTTTTACTTGAAGGGAATGACTGCTTGGAAGGGAAAAGGGAAGAATAATTGAGATGGGGTGGAATATTAGGAGAGGGAGATGATAAATCAACACTTGCGGTAAACCGAGGGGCTTGAAACTTGACACTCGCTGAAATGATAAATCTTGAGAAAGAGAAAATGAAGGATAGGGAGCTGGTGATTGACTTACCCATTGACAAGGCTATCTCACACTTTTCTCATATGCCTCAATATCCTCAATCCATAGTGTAAGTTGAGGCAACACTTCAACCATGAAGTAAAGATTCTCTTGAGGGCTATAATGTCTTGGAAAAGGGCCTTCCCATGGACAAGGTTCCCTGTAACCAATATTGAATGCCTTCATTTGTGTTATGGCCCTTGACTGAACCATGCCAACCTTCATTTTTGAATCTTCTCTAGCAGATTAACTTCTTCCATTTGACTGTTGTCATTGTATGCATACCCTTGTTCTTGATAAGCTCCATAGCCAAACTGGTTTTGGCAATGCTCATATGGGTAAGCATGATTATTTTGGATCTGATAATAATGTTGATCTAGAGGAGTTGGGAAATGAATTAGAGGTGGGCTACATTGCTGCTATAAGTGCAAGTTCCATGAAGGGAATGAAGTCATGATTGCACAACTTCATGAAATGAAAGAAAAATAGGAGACATGGAAAGAAAAGGGAGTGAAGATGGGTGGAAATGTATGGAAAATGTATACAATTTTAGAGATGGGGTTATTGACTAGATCGATTTGCATGATGTTCTTTGAATGTACCTCTAAAGGCTAAAACTTAAAAGTAACACACCAACTTGCTAAATGAAGTGGTAAGGTGCTTCTAACCTATCCCACCGAGCATGCCAAAGTTGTTAGTGTAGAATCACGGCACCCGTGAATGGCCCGAGTGTGAAGTGGGGAATTCAGTGTGATTGCACAACATGGGACCATATCTCAAGTTATGGGACTTGTAAAAATTAAGATGGGCCTTTGGAGAAATATGGTTCTTGCTTCCTAATCTACATACCACAAGATACTCCAAAGAAGGCGTAACCTATTCTATCCTAATCTAACTGCTCTAAGGGGATAAAGAGAGTGTGTGAAAGAGCCTACACTAAGTGGTGATACACCAAAAATAAGTGTTTGAATCACATATCCGACTACCCGAAGTGGAGAGAGGTGAGTTGAGGAGAGAGTGGAAAAGATGCACCACGAACTAGAGATATATTTAACACAGTACACCACTTCAAAACCCATTAAACACAACTCCCATGCCCTACGTAAAACATCATAATATGCACATTACACCCGAAATGATGAGAGGTAAGAAGAGACAACAAAATAATCCAAGGATGGACAGATGCATCATCAAACATATTTTTATTGCTCCAAAATATTACACAGTACATCATCATCGCCAGGAAGAGGAAATAAAATGCCATTACAGAGCCATGGGAGGAGGCATAGACTCTGCATTCTACCCTAAGGAAGAAAGAGAGAGGGGGAAGAGGAGAAATAATGACCAATTTTTTGAATATGCCCCTTCATTACAATATATAGGAAGAATGGGAGAGAGGAGGGAAAAATTTGAATCTGTTTTAACCACCTTAAGATATGCATTGAATCCTTCTTTGAAATATCAACCACCATCCCTTAATTCCCATTTTGGATTCTCCCACGTATTTTAAGTCTTCCTTGATTACTTGTTCAAAGACGTTGAGGGAGGAAGAGTGGCAAATCATATTAGATCCGATCTAGTTTTTTGAGTAAATAGATCTTATATTAATGGCACAAAGATGTTTTCCCCTTTTCACCCATTAAAGCCTATTAAGAATGATATTTTATGTTTTCATAGTGTAGAAGGTGTCGATATGTTTCTAAAAGTCTTCTCCCACCCAAATCTAAGTTTCCAGTCAAAAGATATGGTTGTTTGAAGATTAGGTTTGCGGGCACACAATATTTGAAAGAGTCTTTCCATACCAGGTCCAAGTGGTAGCCTTGCGTACCTTGGAGATTCAGCCCCTACCTTTCAATTCTTAAATTGCACTAAATTGACATGTGGTGGCTTTTGTGGGTTCCATGGTGTTCCTCCGTATTTTCCCGAGTCATTTTCTTAGTAGGGTGAAAAGTATGACCTTGGACACGTGGAGGCTTGACATTTGTTTGGAAACCCACCCTAAGTTTTACTCTTGAAATAGGGTCGAGCTAACACTTAGTTGCTTTCTCCAGCCTTCCTCTACTTTAACTATTCAATTCCCCGACTTTGTCCCTTTTTTGGA
This sequence comes from Taxus wallichiana var. yunnanensis, assembly GCA_018340775.1. Taxonomy (NCBI): domain Eukaryota; kingdom Viridiplantae; phylum Streptophyta; class Pinopsida; order Cupressales; family Taxaceae; genus Taxus; species Taxus wallichiana. The sequence goes on from CM031239.1 coordinate 50,300,152, forward strand.
CCTGGGACACTTGGTGAGCCCACGCTCATTTTAAAACCCACTTTGGATTTTACCTCTGAAAGAGTGTCATCAAGACACATGGTGCCTTCTTCCTGCACTCTCATACTTAACCAATTTTGGGCCCACTCTATCCCACTTTTGACCTCTATTGACCATTAGCCTTGTGGAGGACTAGCGTAAGTTTGAGTCTTCATCTTGGGCTCCCATCTTGAGATTGCGCCAAGCCGACACTTGGCACCTTCCGCTGAGTCGAAGACTTTTCAATAGCTAGTGTAACTTTTAGGGCTCGACATGTGTAGGCATAGCACTTATTTAGGTCTCTAGCTTGGGATTTAATCTTTGGAGGTGTGCCATTTGCAAACTTGGCAGCTTCTACTATCCCCTCCATACTTAGCCAATTTTGGGGCTTGTTCTAAACTATTTACAGCTTCCCAAAACTTTGAATATTTTCTGTTTCTTTTCCTTTGAGACTTTGGTTTATTTTCTTTTGTTTTCTCTTCCCCACCCTTCTATTCCATTTTAGAGCTTTCCCGCAACATGTTTATTGGATTTGAAGCATGGGTTCATTTGACGAAACTATTTTTTGAATTTCTTTCTACACGAGGTCATGGATGATCCAATTTTTCCAGGGGGTGAAAATTGAGATAATGAAACCTAATAGGAGTTATTTCTCTTTTAGAGTGTTCTATGAGGAAGATGGATGTTTAAAAGGTGGTTGACCTTGTATATATATTCTATAGGGTTTTTCTAATGTGAGTGGAGTTTATGGAGTCTTGGTGAAGTTATTATGTTCTTTTAAAGTTCAAAATATGGATGTTGGGTGTGAAGACCTTTTTTAAGCCTAATTGAGAAGCCTTGTACAAGTTTATTTTGGATAAGCTAATTTCAACCTCTAAGATCCTTCTAAGTGATTTATATGATGGTGTAGAGTGTATTTTAATGTTTATATTACCAACCTAATGGTTTGTGCTGACCTATATGGAGTTTTTGAGGTTTTTATGTATATAAAACAAGTGTATTTTCTCATTTGATCTAGTTATAAGAGGAGAGTTGTGAGTGAGTAAGAGAAAAGTGTGGAGAGTGTTATAGAGGGTCAATAAAAAGTTTATAAAATCATCATAAGATGATAATGGAGTAGAAGAAGGAGCTATAGGTCACTAGAACTAATCAACATATGAAATTTCAAGTGTGAGTGAAGAATGAGAGAGAGTTATTTGAAAAGGTATTGAGTAGAGTGAGCTGACAAAAAGATCACAATAAATTATTGAAGAAACATGTACATCGTGTGATCATTCATTTCGTGGCTAGCTGGGTGCTTAGTGATCTTAAGAGGTTATATCCTCCTTTTAGGTTTGGTGCCTTCCTAAATATTGGTTGATGTTCCTTGTGGGGTTGGTGCCTCACTAAATTTGTAGGATTTGGTGCTCTTTGTGAAGTGGGTTCTTCACTAAATTCCTTTGTGTTGTTTAATATATGAAAAATTCTAGTGGGTTTTCTTCCCCTTAAGGGTTTCCCACTTTGTATATGGTGCTCATGTGCTCTATCTTATTTCATGCTCTTGTGGATGGATATTTCATTCTTAATAAGCTCATAATGGTTAATGAATGTTGAATGAAAGATTTCGATGATGTATGTAAGTTAAACACAATTGAAGTAAATTTTTAAATGAATAATTCACCCCCTCTCATTCATTGTGCTTCAAACAATTGGTATCAAATGGAGGTCCTTGTGTAGAAATTTTAACAACTTGGAGGAAATATTTGAAGCACATGTATGGCAAGAAGTCTATTTCAATATGTGATGAATCTCTTACTCATAATTATAAGTTTTTTGAAACACTTGAGTTTTAGAATATTATAATTAGTACTTGATGTTTACACCTCCATCACTATATTTCTAACTGATACAAATAATGAAGATGATTTTTTTTTTTTTTTTTCGATCCCGAGGTATGTTTCTCGAAAAGAGAATATGAAGATGATGGTGTCAATTTTGATACATTGCTCATGACTATGGAAGAAGGAAACAATTCAAGAAACAAGAACCAAATTGGTGAGCATGATTTAGATGAAGAAGAGGAAGAAATTTACTTCACGATAAAATATGAAAATTCCCTAGAGGAGCTAAAACTTCAAAAGAAGAAAAATAAAATGTTGAAAGAAGCACTTAAGGAGCATTAATTCTAGATTAATCTTCTAGAAAAGAGACTAAGCAAGGAGGACGAAGAGTATTAATGAATCAAGAAGGAACTTTAATATCATATTGAGCTAACCATAACAAGTATTAAATCTAGAGAGGAGGATTGTGCTAAACTAAGTACAAAGTTAAAGAGCTTAAAAGAAGAACTAGAACTATCCTCAAACAAGCTAAAGATGTACCAAATACTTGAAAAGAATATAAATGATCTTGATGATTTTTTTAATAGTCAAAGACCCTCTATTAACATATCTGGTTTGGGATTCAAGGATGAAACAAAAAAGGAAGAAAATTATCTTGAGCCAAGTCAAGGACATACTAAAGCTAAGGATAATTTCAAGGTTCACAAGAATTTCATAAGACAATCTAATGCAATTAGGATCTAAAGTAATTTTAATGGTTATTGTTATTCATGTAACATTTTTGGTCATAGAGCTAGGGAATGTAGAATAGAAGTCAAGAATGATCAAGAAATGACTATTCAAAAACATTACTTTCTATAACTCGACACAAGAAGGGTCACATTTCTAGATATTGTCTTCATGAACCATCTAGTCAGAATTGGAGAGATGGAGTTACTAGAGGTAAGAATCCTGATGTTTTCTTCAATTGTAACAATGTTGGGCATATTACAAGATAATGTAGATGGTGGAATAACATCAAGGAACAATAATCAGGGAAGTGGATTCTTAAAAATAGTGACTTGTCCCATGAGAAAAAGAGTGTTTGGAATTGTTGAACATATAAAGATGAAAGGAGTACCTCTCGCTTATGCTTCATGCAGACATTTCCATGTTAGTTGAAACATGGATGTGATGTAAAATCCTACTAATTTGATAAGGTATGTAATATTATTCTGTTATAGTAATTTGAAGGTATACTAATCTTGTCCTGTTCAAAGGAGTATAAATTTAATGAGTCCTAGTAGTATTGGGTGACCTATTTAGGTCTATAAATCGTCTTGAAAATTTTGGGTTTGGGAATGCATAAAAGTATTACCATGAAGAATCTATGGATTGATGATATGTGAAATCCTAAAAGGAGAGTGGATAATGAAGTTAAATTGGACTTGATCATATATGAGGGTCTTCAAGAGAGATGCAAGATAATGCAGGTACAAAGACAAAAAATGAAGTGTTTTTTTTAGGTCATGTGCTTCATAGAGGTCTTAGTATAATCATTATATTCTAAGTCAAGACAAATGTATCCTTGTCATGATATTATAGTTCTCAGTTGATGTGAGAGTCCTAGTGTTGTTCTAAAGGTTGTTGTTATGGAGTCTTGGTCAAGTAAAGGTGGTTAAGGTACTTGTTAGTGCAAAATCACAGCACCCCCAAATGAGTTATGGGTCTTCTTTTCTAAGGCTATATCATTTGGTGTGATTGCACAACATTGAGATTTCCCAAAGTGTGGGACCTTTAAAAATGGGGGAAGCTATCTAGAGAAGGTTGGTTCCTCTTCCTAAACTACCTGTCATAAGCTATTCCAGTGCAGGAAAGCTAATATAATCCTAATCTAACTTCCAAGGAGACAGGGAGAGAAATAAAACTAGAAAAATAGAGCTACACTAAAACGGTGATACACCGTAGAAGGAAAATGTTGAAAATCTATCAAAACTACCATGGAAACAAAGAGAGGTGAGCAATAGAAGGATGGACAAGTGCATCACAGACCAAATATGGATTTTACACAAAAAATGTTCCAAAAATCCATGAACACAGCTCAAAAACCTGCAATGAACATCCAAACATACACAAATACCTGCGATGAAGAGAGGCAAGAAGAAAACAACCAAAAAATGAGAAAATATGGACAAATGCATCACAAAACACGTTTTTTATTGCTCTAGAAGTTTACACAGAATCATCATTTCATGGGTAAGAGGAAAAAATGCCATTACAGAGTAGGGGAGGAGGTTTAAACTCCATTTTTGAACTTGGGTAAGAAAATAAGGGAGAGGCTGAGAAGAAGGATGAAAAATGTTTTACAAATGATCTAAAATTGGCTTTTATCACTCGAATGTAATGAAAGAAATGAGAAAATGGGGAAATTTTGATTTGAAACTTCAACCACCGACAAAACCATTTAATTGGCCTCAGTAAAATGATGGTTTTCCATGAAAAATACCATACTTGAAAGTACATTGCTTCGTAGAGCAAGAAAGAGGCCCATACTTCATAAATTTTGGTGGTTGGGGTCCTTTTCTACCATTTTCCCGTGCTAGAGACGTTTTCCCATTTTTCTACAACAAATATCCATTAAAAATTAAAATTAAATAGTCCATCATGTGGATAATTTTAGTAGCTTTCCATTGATACCAAAATCATGAAAATCCAAGCTCTAAACAAAAGATATGGCTCTATGAAGATTTAGGGAAAAATGGTGAAATTAGGGAAAAGATCGGGTTTGCGAGTGCTAAAATTTGAAATTTTTCCTCTTTTTTAAATTTGGAAAATTTCCAAAAAAATTTGTGCCCCACTCCTCCAATGACATGTGGCAGCCTCTTTAATCCGTGGCTTCAAATTTTTTTTTCCCCTTTTGTAAAATTGGGAAAATTCCCAAAATCCTCCGCCGGTCCACCACTCCACTGCTGATGTGGACATGTGGCACCTTTTGATTCTCGTGCGAGATGCGGTTCAAATTTTTACCTTTGCACTTTTAACCACTTTGGAAAAAATTCCCAAATTCTCCCGACGCCCCAACTCTTGCCGCTAACCGACACGCGTATCATCATCTCATTGCTCGGTGGGATGCACTTTTATTTTTTTCCTTTGACAAATTTGACCAAATGCCAAAAAAACTTTAAGTCCTTCCACCCCCACCACTCCACCTTAACACGTGGCATCATTTCATGAGCCATGGGCCTTAATCAATTTCTTTTCCTTTATCCTTTGTGGGTTTGTGGGCTGAAATTTTCCTTTGAGTTTTTTGACCAAAAGGGTTAAGAACAAAAAAAATTCTTGTGGGTCTCGCTTGGAAAATTTTCCCTCCAAACTCTGCCGAGCCATAGCTCAGAAAATACAAGGAGTTAGGAGGACTTATTTACCTTTATGGAAAGGGAAAGAAAAATCCTATCTGATGAAGCCATTTCCAGAAAATGTTGAGTGCTTGAAATGTGTGAAAATTGAATTTGAAGCACAAGGAAGGAAAGAATGAAGGAAAGTTAGCTAAAATAAGCAGGGGCTCATTTTGGATAATAATTTTGGTGACTCAGAGGGGTCATCTTCCTGCTAGATGAATGATCAGTGGCCTTTTAAAGCATCCATTGGGAATGGATTCAATCCTGATAACCAACTCTAATCTAAACTATGAAAATCTAACCTCTGTAGACACTTGGAAATCCACCTAAACTTGGAGTTGATCTTCACCAAAATCCACTAAAATGCATTATGCAAGAGCAATACAACAGCACCAAAAACTATGTACAAAATTTGAATTCATACATACCCCAAGTGGGATTTATCGAGTGTAAACAAGCACTTCTTCTCGCTGAAAGCAAACCTACCTACTCTACTCTAATCGGAAGCAAAGGTAAGCTAAACAAACCAGAATCGGTTGTGAAAATAGCTTCCTTCTTCAAAATTGGCAGCCATGTAATTGATTTGGAGCTGAGTATGGCTTCTTGGATGAGTGTAAAATCAACAAGAAGTCGGTCTTCTACCCGAATTAGAAAGGTGTCACCAAAGAAAAATAGATACCTCTTTTAGTTTCTCTCGCATTTGATCAAGAGGTATGGCAGCTGATCCTTGGTGCTTTGCATATCATCCTCATACTTAGAAGTAAGCATGAATGGTTTTGGCTTCTCCCTTAGCTCTAATGAATCCAAGTACCTGATTGGGCAAGGTATGATCCATTTGATATGCCCATAGCTCAAAATTCAACTCCAAAAATGGAGTCTTCTTGTGGACATTCCCGGATGGATGGTGTGGAAGAGATAATGGAATCCTCATGCTCTTTTCCTTCCTTCATGATAGTATGGAACTCTTCTATATTATGCAGCTCATCATTATTGATTGCAGCATCTAATGAAGTTTCTTTTGCATTATTGTAACATGCTGCAATACATTGTTGGCTCTGTATTTCCTCCATATTAAATTTTGGAAGATCAAATTATCTCAACTTTGATTCAAGAGGCATGCTACAAACTACAGGATCCTTCTCATCAAAACATTCTTCTAAGTTTGATGGAAAATCAAACTCTTCAATGTCCTGCTACAACAAGGTCTCTCCCTTTTGTATGGTGACCTTCAAATCTGCATTTTTTTCACCATGTGGAGCTTCATCTTCAAACATGAAGCTTGTCATCTCGAACTCATCCAAAAAGTCAAGATTTTGGAGAGATGAAGTGGGAGAGAAATCTGTAACTTCTTGTGTAGCCTACTCATGATTCAGTGCCTTTGAATTTGTTTTGGTCACCTCCATGATGGATTCATCAATCAAATCAAGCCCTTAAAATGAAAGAAAAAAATCTTCACTAATGCTTCCTTCATCTAGTTCTAATTCTAATTTGATTTCTTCCAGTTGCTCCTCTTCAATGGGACTTGGAGCTGATTGTTCTTCCTCCGTATTGACTAGTTTTGCAGATTGGATTAGATCAGCATTTTCTTTAAATAAAGTGCCAACATGGACACTACACTTAGAATAAACAGACTATTTGTCTTCTTGCTTCTCTAGCTGCTATAAAATCAGCCTTGGCCACCACTTGTTCTTCAACCTTTACCTCCTCTATAGGCTTAACCAACAAAGGGATCTTTGTAAACCCAAACTTAGCAACCCAACTCTTCAGATTATCTATCATTTCTTTTTTTTTGGGATCCTCTTCTTTCTTTCCTTGACTGACATTCTTGTTTTTATCTTCCCAACATGGATTTTGGAATGCAAGAGGAGGGGTGGGTTGTAACTTAATTGATTTTGAAATTTCTTGTGGTGATGGAGGAGGTAAAAACTCTTGTTTCTTTGGAGGGGATGACTATTTGGAAGGGAAAAGGATAGAAGAATTGAGATGAGGTGGAAGACTAGGGAATGGAGAAATGAAATCAACACCTGGGGAAGTATGGGCTGGATTTAGAGTTTGGCATTAAAAATGAGATGGTGTTGCTTGAGGAATGGAAAGAGAAAAAATAGATGATGGTGTACAACTTACCCATTGACAAGGTTTCTCAATACCAAATTTATAGGCCTTTATCTCCAATGTCCATTGTGCAAGTTGGGGCAACATCTCAATCATGAAGTCCAGCTTCTCCTAAGGATAGAAGTGTCTTGGAAAAGGGCCAACCCATGGACAAGGTGCCCTGTAACCAATTCTGAAAGCCTCCATTTGAGCTTGAGCCCTTGATTGCACCATGCAAATCTCCATTTTTTGGATCTTCTCCAACAGACCAGCATCTTGCATTTGACTGCTATCATTGTATGCATACCCTTGCTCTTGATATGTTTCATAACCAAACTAATTTTGGCATTGCTCATATGGATATGCATACTAGTTTTGAATTTGATCAAAATGCTGATATGGAGGATTTGAAAACATGTTGGAGGTGGGAAACATTGTTGTTGTTGTAAATTTTAATTCCATGATGGAAATGAAGCCATGATTACACACCTTCATGGAATGAAAATAATGAAATAATATGGAAAGATGGATGAATGGAAATGGATGGAAAATAGGTCTCAAACTTCAAAGATGGGTTGTTGATAAGATGGAGTCACCAGATGTGTTTGCAAGTGCCTCCAAAGGCTGAAATTTTAAGCAGGAACACATCAACCTGAAAATGAAGTGGAAGACCTCTTGGTCCCACCCAATGTGCCAAAACTGTAAGTGGCGCACGGTGGTGTTAGATTTGTTGTTTTTTTCATGAGACACGAAGAGATGATGAAATATCTAACTCCAGTGTCCCACTAGGCATGCCAAAACTCTTAGTTTAAAATCACATCACCCTCAAATGAGATATGGATCTACTTTTCTAAGGTAATGTCATTTGGTGTGATTGCACAACATTGAGCTTTCCCAAATTGTTGGACCTTTGCAAATGGGGGAAGCTCTCCAAATAAGGTCGGTTCCTCTTCCTAAGCTACCTACCACAAGCTATTCCAATGTAGGCAAGCTAATCTAATCCTAATCTAACTTCCAAGGAGACAAAGAGAGAAAGAAAACTTGAAAAAATAGAGCCTACACTAAAATGGTGATACACCAGAGAAGGAAAATGTTGAACATCTATCAAAACTACCATGGAAACAAAGAGAGGTGAGCAATGGAAGGATGGAAAAGTGCATCACAGACAAAAGATGGATTTTACACAAAAAATGTTCCAAAAATCCATGAACATAGCTCCAAAACTGCAATGAACATCCAAACATGCACAAATACTTGTAATGAAGAGAGGCAAGAAGAAAAAAACCAAAAAATGAGCAAGGATGGACAAATGCATCACAAAAACATTTTTATTGCTCCAAAAGTTTGCACAGAATCATCATTTCATGGGTAAGAGGAAAAAAATACCATTACAGAGCAGGGGAGGAGGTTCAAACTCCATTTTCAACCCTGGGGAAGAAAATAAGGGAGAGGTAGAGAAGAAGGATGAACAACTTTTTACAAATGAGCCAAAATTGGCTTTTATCGCTCGAATAGAATGAAAGAAATGAGAAAACGCGGGAAAATTTGATTTGAAACTTCAACCACCAACAAGATCCATTTAATTAGCTTAAAAATGATGGGTTTCCATGAAAAATATCATACTTCAAAGTACATTTCTTTGCAGAGCAAGAAAGAGGCCCATACTTCATTAATTTTGGTGGTTGGGGTCGTTTTCTACCATTTTCCCATGCTAGAGACGTTTTCCCATTTTTCTCCTACAAATATCCATCAAAAATTAAAATTAAATAGTCCATCATGTGGAGAATTTCACCATCTTTCCATTGATACCAAAATCATGAAAATTTGAGCTCTGGCTCGAAAGATATGGCTCTTTGAAGATTTAGGGAAAAAATGGTGAAATTGGGGCAAAAATCGGGTTCATGCGGACTGAAATTTGAACTTTTTCCCTCTTTTTTTCAAATTTGGAAAATTTCCCAAAAATTCTCCACTCCCTTCTCCTCCGATGACATATGGTGCCCTCTCGCTAATCTGTGGCTTCAAAACAATATTTTCCCCCTTTTGTGAAATTGGGAAAATTTCCCAAAATCCTCCACCAGTCCGCCACTCCGCTACTAATGTGGACCCGTGGCACCTTTTGATTCTGTGTGGAGATGTGGTTCAAATTTTTACCTTTGTGCTTTTAACCACTTTGGTAAAATTTTCCAAATTCTCCTAATGCCCCGACTCCCACTTTTGACTAGACACATGGCATCATCTCATCGCTCGGGGGATGCACTTCTATATTTAGCCTTTGACGCATTTGACCAAACACCAAAAAAATTGAAGCCCTTCCACCCCCACCACGCCACCTTAACACGTGGCATCATTTCATGAGCTGTGGGCCTTAATCAATTTCTTTTCCTTTATCCTTTGTGGGCCTGTGGGCCGAAATTTTCCTTTGAGTTTTTTGCCCAAAAGGGCTAAGTGTAAAAATTTTCCCTCGATCCGCCTTGGAAAATTTTCCTCTCAAACTCGTCGAGCCATAAATAAAAAAATACAAGGAGTTAGAAGGAATTATTTACCTTTCTAGAAAGGGGAAGAAAAATTCTAATCTGATGAAGCCATTTCTAGAAAATTTTGGGTGCTTAAAATGTGTGAAAATTTAAGTTGAAGCACAAGGAAGGAAATAATTAAGGCAAGTTAGCCAAAATAAGTAGGGGCCCATTTTGGATAGCGGTACTCCAACGTTTAAATCAAGGTCTATCATGTGAAGTTAAAGTCGAAATTGGGTTGAATGATCTTATACTTGAAGTGTGAAGATTTCTCCAAGTGTTATATATTGTTGATAAGGACTGTATTGTTGCTTGAAAAGGATTATTTTTCCATTATTAATGAAAGGATATCATGTGTTCCCAAGATATGATTGAAGATTAGCAAATTCAAGATAAAGGAAATCCATGTGTCATAAAATTTTGTGAGATAGAAATAAAAGGTTACAATTTCATACTTCTTGTTAGCTCCAAGAGACATAAGAGACATTAAAGACATGTTCAAAATAAGGGGAGTTTTAAGAAGTGCAAGTTTGTATATGATGTATCATGAAAAGATGAGTTGTGTCAAGAAGTTATTCTAAGAAATGAAAAAGTTTGAAGGTCAATTCTATGGATGGAACTAATGTTTAAAGATTCACGATCAAAATATTGTGAAATCGTGATTTATGGTGTCTCAAAATTGTTGCACATGTGTATGATTCAATAAAGGTTCTAGAAGATATTGATGGTAGAACTATGTAGGTATGTCTTATGGTCCTGGTACTCTTGAGAATACGAATTTGAACATGGTAAGTGATTCTTGGAGCCTTTGGTTCTTTTTAAATATTCCTAATAGTAGGTTATTCAGAGAAATTATTTTTTCTAATAAATTGAAATATTGATTGCACGGTATGGGGGAGCTTTGTGCTCAAGTGGTCTCGTAAAAAATTAAGGTCGCTTGACATTTGAAGATTACATGTATGGAATCACATAGCTTATGTAAGTCTCTTAAAGGACTATGTGTAGTGTATATTTGAATGTAAAGGGATTGAAAGTATGATACAACGTATGTTAGTTTTATGAATAACATCAAGAAGGAAATGTGTCATGTTAAGCAGTATATATCAGGTTTTACAGAAGTCAAATGCATAATAAATGTTACAGACAGACTTGAGAAGAATGAAGACAAAGTTTTAAGATAATATGAAGATGGTAGATGTCAGATTTTTTTCCATTGAATTCTTAGATGATCCTTTTGAGTTATATGTTAATTTTTGGGATCAAGATGAGAAAATATGTGTAGTAAAAGAGACATACCTATTCCTCAAGGTCTCTAAGGTATGAAAGTGTTTTGATTCTTATTGAAAATCATAAACAATAAGGTTGATGTGAGAATGATGATGTAGTGGAATTAGGGGAGTTAGATGATGTAGGTTGCATCATCTCAAGGGGATATGGTTATAGTCATGTTAATGAAAATTCCAAGGCCTACATTTTTCACAAATCAATGACATTTTACAAATCAAAGTCAAAAGGTATACAAATATATATAGTAGATGTGATGAGAGGGTACGAGATCTATCAAATGAAGACAATAAGGTATGAGTTCTCAAGATATTTTTTTAATAATACGTGAATTGTGATAAAAGGATAACCAAGTTCTAGAAAGCGGGATGTCAACATGACTCGCACAAAATTGCACTTGTTGGTTGATCAAGGATGAGTAAAAATGAAGGTGTCCAAAATGTTTTCTTTAGTCAATATGACGCCAAAATGTGTTAAGAATTTTATTAGGGGGAGTTGTGTGAGTTTTAAAAGATTTTAAGACATATTCACAACAGGTCCATGGATCACTTGCAGCAATGCATTCAATAAGGTGAACACGAGAATAATGGGAAGCAAGTAAGTAATATTTTATACATTGTTTTTATTATTTGCATGTTGAGTTGTTGTAAGATCCTTTGTCATGGATGTCAAAGGGGGAGAGTGTTCTTAAAAAAAATAAAGGATTTTACTAAAGGTTCTTGCATGTTCAGTTTCAATCAATGTTTTTAAAGATGGTTGCCATAAATGAAAAAGGGGGATATTATTAAGCTTTGTGTTAATATTGTTGTCATTCATGGACCAAGTAACATTGGTGTCAAAGGGATTCTGAGTGGTATAGGTGTATATATGAGGTGTAATTCATTAAGAATAGTGTGTTGGTGCTTATTCTAAGCTCGCCCCTTAGTTTTAAATGTGCGTTCAAATATTTTCATGTCCTATTTTCTAGAACTATGAAATATGTGTATTGAAAGGATAAACCCATGTTAAACCTAGAAAAATCCTATGTTAGTGCAATAAATCTAGCATGAATTTTCTTGTACAACCACGTTGTTACAAAAATATTTTCATGTAAAATTTGTTAAAAAGTCATTTCAATCCTTGAATTTTTTTCTTGAGTGTCGTCCTTTATTAATGCTTATAATAATCGTATTTTGTTTCTCGACACCTAGAGGCTCATTTAATGTTTTGGTTTGCTTCATGATATCGGGCCTGATTTGAATGTTTGTAGAAGTAATGTAAATATGCAAGGTTTAAAATAATCATTGAGGTTTGATGGAATACGCTAGGGAATACTCATGTGAGCATAATTCAAAATGTAGACACATCCCCATTCCCCGAAAGGAAACATGTGTAAAGATATCATTAGAGTGGGGAGACGAGCCTTTATTCACCTTTGCACTTTACACCCGGTAAAGTGCAAAGTGAATTTTCAAGTGTGAATCCCGAAGGAGAATATGTGTCAACTCCGTATTCAAAGTCAACATCGGATGATCAAGTAGGGTTTACATTTTTACACCCTTCGACAAATAAGTAAAAGGAAAGCAATATGTGAAGAGGAAGGTCTGGTAAGATGGGAAAAAAGGGGAAAACGTCTTATGATATTTTGGGACATGCAATTGGTAAGAAAAACTCAAGAACTGATGACTTATGAACATAGACTAATCATATGGTATACACGAGAATGGAGAAAGAAGTGCATTTCGCATGTTATGATAATGGTGTGCTGATCATTTTTCAAAAATCTTCTGAAGCCCATTAAAAGATAAAAAGGGGTTTCATTAATGTACTAGTCATATGGTAGTGAGGCCCATTAATGCGAATGACTCATGTAAGGTAGATACATGGATGATAGGATAAAAAAATATTGTATTGCAGCGGTTGGAAATAAAGAAAAAGCTGAAAATTTTGAAATGTCCCCACGAACACAATCTTCGGCATTAATGCATGAATCTATGAGACATTAATAAGGTAACTTGTTTTAAATTAGTTTTGGGTAATCAAAAGGTTTAAGGTTTTTTAAATATTTTCAAGTGATATTGAAGGATAACTAAAGCAAGAATAAAACCCAAATATAAGAGTTTAGTTACAGTGCCTTCTTAGTCAACTTCCGAGAAGTGATTGGAGTTTTGGTGAAAAGGTAAGTACAGCAGTTCCTATATTTTCTATGATATTTTGAGAGTTGGTTTAAGAGATCTGGGTTTTTTTGAAAAGAGGTGTGATAGAATTAAACTATAATCATGAATATTTGTGTGTTTCCCTGGAAAATAAGTTCCAGATTAGTTCCCCTTTAGATAGAATTACGATTCGTATCGCATTTCCAACTTAGAAGATTTTAAGAAGAGGTTACACTTCCCTAAAATAAGTAATTCTATGAACCAAATGGATAACAGTTGTATTGACATCTCTACTCTTTTCCCTCCCACTACGCCATGCCCAAAATTTGTATGGATATGTGCTCCACACTACAGTCCTATAACTAGAGAAGTTTGGGACAGAAAGAGAGATTTGGTTTTATCTTTCCAAAGAGCAGCGTTTGTGAATGTTTGGGTTTTCCTCCCACAAGGGAAGAGGGGGATATTACAAAGGATCCAATAAAGGAATATTGGAACTCTCATTAAAATAAATGGATGAAATTTATGAATGACCATTGGTTGAATAATCCACTAACTTCTGTCCCCGAATGACAAATAAGTTGAATAGGGATAAGTTTATTGAGGAATTCGTGAGATGTGATTTCACTATTGAGCCACATAATGGGTATTGAATCTACTAAATTATTTTAGGAATGGATGTTCCAATTCATTTAGGTGATACTTAAAAACAAAAAGTATCTCCCCTAGGTTGAGATCATAAGTAGCCATATTCATGAATAAATGATAGTAGTTTCCCGTATTGCGAGAGGAGAAAAACCTGGAATGGAAGTATTTTTCATGACTTCTTACCTCATTTATAACATCAATTTTCAAAGATATTTTCTAGAATTGTTGGTGAATGGTGATATTATCACATCTAAGGTGCATGATGTTTCTTTTAACTGAGGTTGAAAAATTATGAGATTCGTTACATAAAGATTTCCAATCACTTATTCAACCTAAAATTTGTTCATACCACCCCGATCGAGACCAAAGATTATCCCTTGGTGCTAAGAGAGTCATTAATCAATACATATGTTACTTCATCCAATTTAGGAATTATTCATATATTAGGGTTAGTTATTTGTATCGTAAACCTTATGTCCTACTAAGGTGTGTAAATGGAAAATGAGCATTAGTGGAATTGGTTGAAAGTTGCTATTAGTACATCAGTTCATTTCCCAAAAGCATCTAGCATCCCCAATCAAATTTTGTATAGTCATTAGGAATTATAATTTTCTGAACATCTAGAAGGTGAAAATGTTGGAAGGAGAGATGAACAGGTGCATAACTGATATATTTAAGGACATAAAACATTATGATATAAAACATATCTTACACAATATTGTACCCACTCGTATAGAGCAAAAACTCAATATGAGGATTTCTAGATGAACTATTCAGATGAAAGGGAAGTCAGATGAAGAGAACATTCAAGAATGGCCTTGTCCCAAATGAGTGATTTTTGGGTTATCCAAACTTCTAAAGGGTTAGAGGATGATGATAATTTGATTAGTGAAGAATACATATGGGATGATATTACTTCTTAGACTTTTCCACCAATCAATTTTGACATTAGTGAGAAAAATATAACAAAGAAAAGACTGAAAATCACATCTCGAATCTCCATAAGGTCATTATTTTAAAAAGGAGTGGAGATAAGTGTAGAAACCAAAATTGTGTCATACTTCTATTAAAACCCCATCAAACAAATTAATCATATCCTACCCATTCATATCTAATAGTGCACATGATTAATTGAATTAATTACATTAATTAATTTAATTAACATCATCATTTGACCACCTCACCCACCAAATCACCTAGCCACCTCACTCCATGACCTACTCAAACCCCATTAATGACCTAAAACCAAGTCTAAGCCTATCCTAACCAACTAGTGCTTAGTCTAAACCTATACTTAACTCCTATTAACAAACCTAAGAGGAATATTACTCATCCTTCTATGATCTATCACTCGATACTTAGACAAAGATTGAAGACCATGCCAAAATAGCAACAATCAGGCTATTTTTGGCCAACCTAGATACACCCACCTTAATCGATGCTAATTATATCTCAACCAAAGATGGTCTCCTAACCGATTGATAGTTAGTTTAAATACATTTCCAAAATCCTTTGCTGAGGTTGTTCATTAGATTTAGGATATCACATGAATAGAGACTTGGAGCACTCGAGTTTATGAAGCACTTAGGCAAAATAAATCACTCAGGCAAAATAAAGCACTCGAGAGCACTACCAACAACCATAGGCATCCATCACCTTCTTCACGATCATGGATTGACATAGAGAAACATGGAGGCTCGAACTACCATGGAACGTACATGACACCCCTTCTCGTTGGATCTATGCCATCATTGTTTTCATCACCTGCACACTCAAGACCCATTCTTTAGTAATTACCTAACATCTCTTTAGTTATCTCTATTTTCTTTCAGTAAGATCACCATTCCTCTCGATATTTTTTTATAAATCCGTACTCAATCCTTCTTGCCACTAACCTATCACCTTACCATATCTATCCCTTTCACCTATCTTCACCCTCTCCTAGTCATCCCTAAGTCACTAAGGCCATTTTACGACCTCACCTTCACCATTTCCAGCCTCTGAGAAATCACAGAGAGCTTGGAAACTAGTTTCTAAGAGCCTTTCACTAACTTCCCCTACCGACACCAGTTAGCCAACCGATATTGGTAATCTGCAAAACTAGCATTGGTCACACAACCGACGATGGTTATTGTGTCTAGAAACATACCTTAGACCAACGAGCTCATACCCATTCCCTAATAGCCCGAAATACCGGGTAAGTGCAGGAAGTTGATGGACAAATATAGGGTCATCCGTGGACATCATATTGTAAATAACAACATAATATCAACTTGTAGGGATTATTAGCAATACATACACTAAAAATTAGACAAAATTATACTAATATGAATCGTAGCATCTAGAATCTAGTTTCTAAAATACTAATTTTTGTAAAAAATGGACAAGATTAGCTATAGTAAACACTCAAAATTCAATGACTTGGTATTTTTTATTAAAAACACGTATAAGATTATAGTCTGTTTGCCCACAATTTGGATAACCAAAAATTGATATATATATTTTTCCTTTGGTGAGAAGTTATATGCCACTATCTATCTTGGGATGGATTTTATTTTGTATTTTTTTGAGTAATATTTTATTTTTTATGATTTTTTCCGTGAAAGTGGTATGAAAACATAAAGAAAACAGAGCACTTTCCATTTGCCCGCCATAACTTCATCAAAAAATATTGAAATCAAATAATTTTTTTTTTTGAACATGTATATAATTTCACCACGGTTGGGATGGTATAAGTTTTATCACATTCTAATAAGTGAAACAAATTTTGTAGTCTTAAACGTAGACATAAACATTCACAGGAAAAAGTGTCTTAAAGACCTACTATTAGTAAAAAATTATAAAATGATATTTATCCTCTTCTATTCACTTTAAAATTAGTATTTCTACAAAGCTAATAGTCTCCCCTACACAATGGTACCATTTTTATGACATATTTTTTACTTTTCGGCATGGTTCAAGTCCGTGGAAGACTAAATTTGATGTTTTGCTGTTTTTAATGTAAAATTCAGGATTTGATGTCCACTTAATTGTCCCCCAACTTGGTGCACTTACCCTACTCATAATCTTTACTAGATATTACCCAGAGCCTATACAAGACTTGTAACCCAATACCAGCCCTCCACCTAACCTATTTTGACCTCAATCAATTTTTATCTAATCTTTTTTTTTTTTTTTTTTTTTTTTGCATGAGATACCTAAGTCATTTCAATTCCAATAA
Source organism: Taxus wallichiana var. yunnanensis (assembly GCA_018340775.1). Classification (NCBI taxonomy): domain Eukaryota; kingdom Viridiplantae; phylum Streptophyta; class Pinopsida; order Cupressales; family Taxaceae; genus Taxus; species Taxus wallichiana. The sequence continues at coordinate 50,317,255 of CM031239.1, forward strand.
GATTGTTACTTCATGTTTATTTTTTCTAGCATTAATACTTTATATATAAAAGTGGATTGACAACTTGTTTAAGGAGTATCATGCTTCTCGGATCTAGATTTTGCTAGGTAGTAAACTCATTGTTTTATTTAAATCTATCTAGTGGTATTGTTTTACATTTTACATGTAGTTCATCCTAGACAAAAGGGAGCTCTCGCTATCAACCTTGGATAAGGAAATAAGAATGCACGCACAACATTCAACCAAAATCACAAACATGTATTCCTCCTTAGTCTATCACCCTATATTTGTTTCATTAATTTTTTAAGAATTTGGTGAAACATTTTGACACACCCGATGGGACCCATATGGGATTCCTAGCATTCATTCATTCTTAGGGAACTAGTGTATGTTTGTTTCTTTTTAAAAAGGAAGTTAACATTAAATTTTCTCCCTAGGAATCTTATCCTTCTTCTATTTGTCTAAGTGACATTTCTATTTTGGGACTAAAAAGAATCATTCTTTTTCTTCTTACATTCGAATTAGTGAAAGTCATTATCTTTCCTATTCAATCTCTATTTACATCAAATATTACATTTCAATTTGGGTTCTAGAATACTTGAATTTCATACTTCTACGCTTACATTTTTAGCTCACTTTAAAAATGAGGGAAACCTATACACTAGAAGTCATTCCCAGTTGATGGTTGTTAGGTAATAAGGGATAAAATATCTAGAATAATCCTCATAGAATCGCAACAAGAGAAACTACTATGCGAAAATCATAAAAGTGCGTAATAAAATAACACAACACAAAGATACAATATTTAACGTGGTTCACCTAATTTTGGATACATCCACTAAGAATCACTTGCTAAAATTTTATTACAAACCACCACTCTCTCAATACAATACCTAGATCTGTTTGGAGCTATGGTCAACAAACTCTATAGAAATTACACACCCGAATTCAAAGCACATCTCGTAATGTTTTTCATTATATCTACCATATGCACAAAATCATATAAATAGACAACTACTTAAGTAGTTTTACAAAACCATGGGTATCAAAACCATGGGAAAAAACCCTCCCATAAACCTATGGGTAAAAATCCCACCCATATGAGAAAATCATGTTTCCTGATATATTGGGCATGTTTTAAGGCCCAAAAACAAAAAATTGGGGACCGCCCCTGCACCCCGCTCAAGGCCCGCTTAGCCTAGAATCCCTGGAAAGGATACATGAAAATGTATAGTACTCTTAGTGTATAGTTTTCAACACTTTCACACATGAAAACATGCTCCACAACCAAACAATCTCCCACTTGAGACTATTTTCCTCCGAGCAAGCTTCTCAACCCTTCACTAGTTTCCATGAAGACCAACCAAAGCTGAACACAACTTCAATTTTTCCCTTGTGACCACCTTGGTCATCATGTCTATAGGATTATGATTGGTATGGATCTTCTCTAGCTTCAAATTCTCTTCCTCCAAAGTTGTCCTGATGAAAGAGTACCTTAACTGTATATGCTTCATCCTAGAGTGGAAAGTAGAGTTCTTAGCTAGGTGTTTAACACTTTGACTATCACTACGTAGTTTTCATTCCTCCTTATGCCCCAACTCCTCAAAATTTTTTTTAACCAAATTATTTCTTTTCTTTCCTTTGTGGCAGCAACATACTCAGCCTCTGTGGTTGAAAAAGCCACCAACTTCTGTAGTCATGAAATCCAACTCACTGTTGTCCCACCTATAGTGTAAACATAACCTGTCGTGCTCCTCCTGCTATCTACATCTCTAGCCATATATGAATCTACATAACCACACAAAGTGGTGTCTGATCCACTGTAGCACAAAACTATCCCCATGGTCCCTCTCAAATACCGAAGGATCCACTTTACTACATACCAGTGATCTCTACTTGGATCACTCATAAATCTACTCACCACTCCCACTGTATGGGCAATATCAGGCCTCATACACACCATGGAATACATCAAACTACCAACTACTGATGAGTAAGGTACCTTGGACATTTGGTTTCTCTCTTGGTCTACCTTGGGACACTGCTCCTTTGATAACTTGAAATGGCCCACCAAAATAGTCCCAACCAATTTAGCATCTTGCATATTAAACCTCTCCAAGACTTTCTTAATGTACTCTTCCTGAGATAAAGTCAGCTTCCATTCCTTCCTATCCTGAGATATCCTCATACCAAGGATTTTTTTGTCGTGCCCAAATCCTTCATAAAGAAAGGATTCACTTAGTTGCTTCTTGAGTACTTTTATTTCTTGCATGTTTTTACCTCGCAACCAACATGTCATCCACATACGTATACGTGATAATATATCTCGCCATCCTCAAATTTCTTTGATATACGTGCAATGGTCATAATGACATCTAATATAACCTTGCTTCATCATGAAGTTATCAAATTTCTTATACCATTGACGTGGAGCTTGTTTCAAACCATATAAGCTCTTCTTAAGTTTGTACACCATCTCCTCTTTATGTTTGACCTCATAGCCCTCTCGTTGCTGCATATATAGTTCCTCCTCCAAATCACCATGGATAAATGCAGCTTTACATCAAGTTGTTCTAAATGCAATTCTTCTACCGCAACTATTCCTAGAATAGTTCTAATAGAAGTCATTTTTACTACAGAGAGAAAAAATCTCATCAAAATCTATACCTTTTTTCCGTGCAAACCCTCGACCACCAACCGAGAGACTTGTATATTTTCTTGCCTCCTTCCTCTTTGACTTTGAACACCCACTTGTTCTATAATTCTCTTTTGCCTTTGGGTAGCTTCACCAAATCCCATGTCTGGTTCTCCATGAGATCCTGATGCTCCTCATCCATGACTTGTTCCCACTTCTTCCTGGCATCTACCTGCATTGCTTCATCAAATCTCTCTAGCTCTCCACTATCAGTGAGTAATAAATAATAAAGAGAAGAAGAAAAATGTTCAAGTTCTCTTCTTACCCTAAAGACCTCCTAAACATAGGAGTTTGGGGTTCCTATTGAGGAGGTTCCTGAATTGATTCATATGTCACTTTTCCATCCGGAAGATCCTCTACCATTGCATATTATTTCTTGGATTCTTCCCTGTTTTCTTACAATTGCTACTTATACATGAATTTCTCATTAAATACCACATCCCTAGATCGAATTATTTTCTTGTCCTTAATACTCCAACATTTATATCTAAATTCATCATCACCATAACCAATGAAAGCACATTCTTTTGACTTAGCCTCTAGCTTGGTCCTATCATCCTTATCTATATGAACAAACACCTCACATCCAAAGACTCTAAGAAATGAATAATCAACTTTCTTACCATACCAAGCCTCCTCAGGTATGCCTCCATCCAAGGCACTTGAGGGTCCTCTGTTTATCAAGTGCACAACAGGTGCTCACCACTTCTACCCAAAATGAAAGAGGTAGTCCCGCATGTAACCTCATGCTCCTAAGCACATTCCATTATTGTTTTGTTCATCCTTTCTCGATACCCCATTATGATACGAGTTCCCGAACTATATTTTTCCTATGGATTCCATTCTTAGAATAGTAATAATAAAATTCATTGTTGTAATACTCCCTCCATTATTTGACCCGAGACAATTTAGCTTAAGACCTATTTCATTCTCTAACAAGGATTTCCATTTAATAAAAGTGTCAAATATACATCAAATTTGTTTCTAATACAATAAACCCAAAATTTCCTTATTGCATCATCAATAAAAGTAACATAATAACTTGAACCCCCAAGAGATGATACCTGAGCCGGCCCCCACACATCAGAATGCACCATCTCTAACTTACTTTCTTTCTTTGTAGGTCCAACCTTGAGAAACCTTACTCACTTTTGTTTCCCATGTATGCAATCCTAACAGAACTCCAAACCTATTTCTCTATATCTAGGAAAATCCTTCTTTATGATGTCCATGCCCTTATGGCTCATATGACCAAGCCTATAGTGCCAAAATGTTGTATCTACTTCTGAAGCCACAAGATTACAAGCATTAGTGCTATAAGTGGTTAAATACAAGGTTATAACCTTCTTACCTCTTGCCACCACAAGAGCACCCTTGGTAACCTTTCAAGAGTCCATTGTAAATATCACAGTACAACCATCACTTCCTAACTACCCTACCAATATCAAATTTCATCTTAATGTAGGCACATGTCTGACATCCTTCAATAGCCAAGTATTCCCATTCTGCATCTTAACCTGAACATAACCTTTTCTAATTATGCCGCAAGGCCCATCATCACAAAAAAATGTGCCCAAAATCTCCTCAACATAATCAAAAAATAATGCCTATGTGGAGAAGCATGGAAAGAAGGCCTCAATCTAAAACCCAAGATTTAGTAATATTATGCAAAGAAAGAATAAAAGCATCCCGACATACATAACCCATTGCCACATTTTCTTCCTTTTTTCTTCCCCGTTGTTTCTTCTTGTCCCGAAGCTCCCAAAAATCCTTCTTTACATGCCCAGACTTTCCACAAGACCAACATACTATCTTGCTTTTGGATTTTGACCTTTCCCCGATCCTTTGATTTTCCATGGTTTCCTCTATTCTTTTGTCTCCCTCTAGTTTCCATTGTCAAAGCATGCCCTGAAGTAGAAGATTCACCAAATATTTTTCTTCACATTTCCTCACTTAGAATCACCCCTACAACATCCTCAAACTTCAACTTTGAGTTAGCAGAACCAGTTGCTTACCACCATTACTGTGCTATTCTAACTCTCGTGTAAAGAGCATAAACTAATAAATCCCTAACTTCTTCATCAAATTCTATTTTAACTGAAGATAGAATATTTACAACCGTATTAAAATCATTTAGATGATCTCACACTCAACCATTCTCGACATCTTCATATTAAACAAATTTTTCATTAAAAATATCTTATTAGAGCCATATGGTTTTTCATACAACTTCGCTAATGCATCCATTAGTTCTTTTGTATTATTTTCCTTTGAAATATTAAATAATACCGAATATGCAAGACACAACCAGATTTTCCCAAGTGCCTTCCTATCCGTAAAATCCCATTCCACATCCTGTCATGCTTGAGGGTTTGTTCACCTTCTTGGACAAATGGAGTATAAAGATCCTTTTAACAAAGGTAATCTTCCATCTCGCATCTTCCAAAGACTAAAATTTTTCCCGTTGAATTTATCAACCCTAGATATTCCATCATTTTCCATAGCTCCCACTTAAGATAAAACTTTCCTTGCGATTCAACACTTCAACAAACCGAACCAGTGCTCGATACTAATTGTTAGGTAATAAGGGATAAAATATGTAGAATAATCCCTCACGTAATCGCAATAAAGAGAAACTAATATGCATAAAATACTACAGATCTCAAATAAAAGTGAAGAATAAAATAACACAACACAAAGAGACAATATTTAACATTGTTCACCTAATTTGGGCTACGTCCACCAAGAATCACTTGCTCAGATTTTATTACAAGCCACCACTCTCTCAATACAATACCCAAATCTGTTTGGAGCTATGCTCAACAAACTCTATAGAATTCACACCCAAATTCAAAGCACATATGTAATATTTTTCATTATATCTACCATATGCACAAAATCATATAAATAGACAACTACTTGAGTAGTTTTACAAAACCGTGGGTATCAAAACCATGGGCAAAAACTGTCCCATAAACCTATGGGTCAAAAATCCCACCCATATGATAAAATCATGTTTCCAAATATGTTGGGTATGTTTTATGGCCTAAAAATAATAATTTGGGGGCTGCACCCCAAAACCCTCGCTATTGGGGGTCGCCACCCCAGCCCCTACTGGGCTCGACTGGCCTCAAACCCCGGTGAGGATACATGAAAACTATACAATACTCTTAGTGTATAATCTTTAACACTTTCACACATGAAAATAGGATCCACAACCTAACAATGGTTAACATAATTGAATCATATAACACTTTCTCTTATCTCTCTCTTTACTAAACTACACAAATATAAATTCATACATCTTCTTAAACAACACCTTAGAAGAAATTTTCAACAATCACATGATCAAAGGATTGACAATGGGGATCCTAATAGGTTTCTATGTCTAGTCATTAACTCAAATAAAGGACCGCCCCCACCAAAACATAACCTAAAACCACCCTTAGATCTTACCTCTTCATAGGAAACCTTCCCAACACAAAACTTTATTCTGATTCACAAAGTCAATATAAAATAGTATAAGCTAAAGCATACAATTCATTTATAGGATTATGTGTTTTTCTTAGCTTTTTCTTGAGTTGTGAGGTAACATTCTTCATTTTATTCTTCCTTTCACACTCCACCATCATAGTTGGTGTATTTTACCATGTTATGAGTGTGTCAGGATCCATTATTATCATACTCAATTTTTTGGGTTGATATTTCATCTGAATTAATTCACAAAAATAATTTTTCTTCACTTTTTCAAATTTCATAGTGAATCGCATCGGTCCAGACCTTCATCATTTCACATTTGATCATCATTGGTTTATCTAATTGTTGTCGGTTTCCAACTCTTTTTGGTCATTCTACCAAAAATAGTGTTCATCACATCTTTTGTTCTTTTTTAAGTTCTCAAGACATCATCATACCCCTATAATTTTAAAATCATAGTCAAATACAACTTCTTTATTTCATTTTCATTAGTTTTTACCTCATTTGCAAAACTGTGATTTCCCACATTAGCCAAAGATTTGCCGGTTCTAACCGTCATCTACTTACCACTGTTACCATCATCGCTACCCTATAACCGTCATCGCTTACCTCAGAATCCGTACCATCGGTTACCTTGTAACCATCATCAGTTAACCTAACTACCTTCGGATCCTTTGTTTTAACTTTTAATTAAAACATCAAATAGTTTCATCTCTCATAGTCTATTCTCCTCTATTTTTTTCTACTTTTCTATCTCATTTACAATGAATAGTTTACCTAGTCTACACGAATTCACATGGTTTTGACTGGTAGCTAAGCCTTCAACCACTCCCACATAGCCCATCACCACCTTCTATCATTTTTCATATGGATCAAACTCAACCTATCACCATTAGTACCAATGACGAGGAGTTTGAAAGAATGCGTAACCAAAATCACATTTCCCTACAAAGATTATCTCACCCAGTCATCCACCCGGACTACTCGTGATAATTGGTATATGGCATGCCCATGTCTATCCCTCCTTCCCTTACCCCCACTTCCATGTCAGCTACCACTAGCTTGGCATTACCTTCATCCATTTTATCACCTCGTGGTGTCTAAACTGACTCCACATCCAATATAATTACCGCACCTACAACATCTTTCACACATGTGGTGTCAACCATCCCTTCACTGTATGCCCCGAGCATAACCTCATCTACACCTATCACCTCATATATACATGTTGCATCGTAACCACCCATGGTGTTGGAAACCCACACCCCATTCCAAAACTTGTCTTTTCCATCGCGCAGTCCTACCTCTAATTACCACAAGAGTTGTTACGACTACCCTACCTACTTACACACATCACCCACAACCCCCAATCTTGTCTATCACTTATTTGGGATATCTTCCACCCACATATATTCCCCTTCATAATTATCATACTTAGCACCCCCATATACTGGGATGCAATCCACATCATACATCCATCATCAACCTCCTTATACTGCAGGGGGCACCCATTCATCACAACCCACCAATGACCTCATTAAGATGATGATGGAAAATATGTAAACATTAAATCATCGTTTCTAGCTCTTGTAACTCCTTAACTTATGAAAAAAAATTTAATGAGCTTATTCATCCATTTGTCCCCATTCTCCCATACCCTCTACATTGGGAAATTCCCAAGTTCAACCGTTTCAATAGTAAAGAGGACCCACAACAACACTTGCAGTCATTCAAACAGGGTTGCTATCTAATTTCCCATGACGTTGCTTTACTCCTATGGAAATTCCCCATGTCCTTCATAGGAACCACCTTAGATTTGTATAGTGGTTCACCCACACATTCCATTCACTCATTTAACCAAGTGGCTCAAGCATTATTGGACCATTTCTTAATCAAATTCATCAAAAAAGTCACCATGACTGACCTATACTCAACACAATAGTACGATGACGAATCTATTGTAGATTTTTTTCTCACCGGAAAATCCTTATGAACCAATTAAAATTCAAGTTACCTCAAGTTAAGCTTATAGAGTAGTTCAATAGAGCTTGTGCTAGGCACATCTCACCAAATATGCAAGTAAAAACCTTTTGTACCTTCCACGAAGCATTTATCATGGTGCAAAAACCAGAAATTTGTGCCATTGAAGAGAAGGAAATTCAATTGCAAAATAAAAATACCACGTTCAATCAATTGATGCAATTTATGCCTCTTCATCTTCAAATCCCCAAAATAATTATTCAAAAGACAAAGGATCTACCAATGCGGTAGTTCTCAAAGCTGGTCCATCTCATCCATCTAACCAAGAAAAACCTTCCTCTGATCTTTCTCTTGTTCAAACGTTTCAATTTAGATGGGAGCAATGAAAGTACACTCTAATAATGGAATGTTATTATCCAGTCTTAGAAAATATTCTTAAGGCCGAATGTAACATCTTTAAAAACTCAACCTTTCCTCTTTTGCATTGTAAGAATTGATCGTGATTTTTCTAGATACGAGTGTTCCTTTGATTTTTGAAATCATGCTTGCCATGGATGAGTCATTTCTACTCTTGGATTCATTGGGCTGAAATGATAGTGTTTGTAAAGAATCCATTTTTGCTTCGATAGATAAGTTGTAATCTGGAAATAAAGTTCGCAAACTTATTTCTTCTTATTAACAAATCCTTGGATCAATTCCATTGATCCAAGGTATGTTTTAAATATTATTCCCCGATCTAAATGGTAAACAAACATTCAAAGGTTGGAGTACATAACGGACTCGAACTCTTGTATGTTTATAAATTCTTTATCTTCTTGAAAGATCGTGCCTACATTCTGTTGTATGTTATGTGCTCAGATATTTTTGAATGATCTCTTTAGGATGCTTAATGATGTTAAGTGGAACGAGACCTGCTTTAGGACTATTGAGGAAAAATCTAAGTCCTAGACCTATGAGATCTATCCTAACAGGATTCTAACTAAGGAAAATGTACCTATTTTTCTATCTATGTCTACTTTATTTGGGATGGCATCCTAACCTAAGTTGCATGTACTAAGTTGGGATGTGGGGAAATAACCTAAGGTGATGCTAGGTTTATTTCTAACCTAATACCTAATACTATATGGTTATGAATTGTGACCTAACCTAAGATGGAAATTTACCTATTGAAATGTTTCTAAACCTAAGGTAAATACTTTTAAAACTATCCTATGGTCATATCCTAAGCTAATGGAATCTACCCTAAACTAATGAAATGTGGAAAGGGGACCTAAGGGTCGTATGGAAAGTGGGAAGCTTGGTGATGGTTCCTAAGCTATTAATGTGATTTGATTTTTGGAAATTAATAAGACAACGTACTGCCAGTTTAGGAAGAAGCATGAAATTTGGTGGAAGTCTACGTGGAGACATCACTAAGGTTTAGTGATGCATGCAAAATTTGAATTGGGTCTTGCCAATTTTGGATGGTGGTGGCAAAGAGAGATAGGTGGGAATTTGAGAGTTAATGACATTAATGAGCCTCGTTTTGGAAATAAAACCACCTTGGGAATTTTTGGGGGTTGTTTTGTCATTCATGCTTTTGATTTTTTCTCTACATGGAGCTATCTGGTTCTTCAAACCAGTAGTTCTATTTTAAGTTTGAAGTTATTTTTGAGTTCCTTGATCTATTTTCAATTCAAGGGAAGTATATGAGGCATTGGGGAAAGAGATTTTTGGTTGTTGATCTTTCTTGGAAAAGAAGAAGTGTTGGAGGTTTGACTTGAAGTCTTCTTAAAATCGTAGAAGCACTATCGTGCATGATAATCTCTATCCATTAAGATTTATTTCTTTTCTCTAAATGTTTCATTAAAACAACTTTGCTCTCATGAAATAATTGGGTTTTCTATTTTTGTTCTGGTTATTTGTTTTCTTGTTGAAAGAATCTATGTGATTTTTGGTTATGAAACCCTTGTAAGATAATGTTGTTCTCGAGTGTTCTCTATGAGTGAGTTAAATCATGTAATGAATTTAGAACTTTTGAGGATTTTTTGTTTTGATTGAAATATGTATTCCGGACTTCTTCCTTGAAAAAGAGTTTGAGTAAGTTATTTTTGTTTTGAGCTTCAATCCGAAGTATCATTTGAAAGTAGAATGTAAATGGATACTTTTCTCTGATACATCCTTGAGTTTTTAAAATTTGTAATACTCTTTTTGCGGTCTATATGGGTATATATTTAACACATTGCAAGAACACAAATTGGCATGAAAATGTGGAATGGATATCTTGTTTCCAGTTGAACTGGGTAAACCTATGTTATTCAAACTGATTGTCTTGGATTGTTTTTTAAAGGTAGAAGAATACCCTTCTAAAATGTATCTTGTTTTGTGAAGTTTTAATACTTCTTTTTCAGGACTGTATTTGTATACTATGCCCTTCAGTAAGAAATTGAACTCATGAGCAAAATGGTTAATGGGTGTTTGAGGTTTATGGAATTGTTTGTGTTCTGTACTTCAACTTGTATAAGATCTTTGAAGAAATATCTTGTTCTTATTTTATACTGTTTAAATATCCACTGCTTCGAATCATAATTTGATGGGAGTTGGGTAAGTTTTGTTATTTGGAATTACTGTTACAGTTGAGCTCGTGAGAAGATAAGAATTAAATTTTTGTTATACTTTGGTTCTTTGTTACTGGAATTCTCTTCTCCAAAAATTTGTAAGGTGATTACTAGTTTATTGAAATCTAGAAGATGAGATGGTTGTCTTTGGTTGAAGTTTTTTTGATGTTTGAAATACTCGTAGTAGGCCTTCTCCAAGTCATTATGGTGATTATCTTCTTAGGTCTATTCAACTTTCTTAAGTTCAATTTTCTATCCTTTTGGGCTTGGGTGAGGTGATGAAAACTTACTTGCCAGAACTAGAAACTTCTTTGTAGTTTGTTAATGTAACATGTTATGAGTTGATTGTGGTACATTCATGGGAATCATTAAATGTATAATCAAATTTTGGACTATTATTTTTGTATATGGAACCAACCAAACCATTTCAGGTTTATAAGCTTTATTGATCTCTGTTTATTTGTGTGGAATTGAATGTCTTGTCGATTCATGACAGTGTTCAGCTAAGCCTATCATGTAGAAAGGAAAACTTAACCATTTCTTGACTGACTATTTTTCAATGGCTGAGTCATGCATCATTATGAATTATTTTCAGATGGACTCTTCTTTGTGCACTCAACGGATGATTTCTTCCTTCTCTGTTTGGTCATGATTAAGGGGTGATCTTTTTATAGTCTTACTTTATTTTGATGGAACAAATGGTTTTGGATCAATGACTGAAATCTTCAATGATATAGAAAGATTCATTAAGGTTGCAAGTAAGTTAATAATTATTTTTTTGGGTAGGATGTTGACTCTTCTTTTCTTGAAGATGCATATGAGAATTCAGTTTAATCAATGATAAAGGAAATTGTAAACTGTTTACTTTTCAGCTTGTTCTCCTTTCTTTATATAAAACCTATCTTTGGTTTAATTGAATCAATTGTATTACTTTTATTAAGTAATTTATTAGTAATTGTTACTAATTACTTCTCCACTTAAATTGTATTTAAGGAAATTAATAATTGTTTCAGTTAATTGAAATGAAACATTGTTGTTGGGAAATACTTTTCTATTGTTAATAAGAGGCCTAATCTAAGAACCTAGGTTATATTTATTTGACCGAGAATTAGGCTGCCACATCTAAATTGTGAATCTCTTATTTATTTAAGTTGTTGGATGATTCATCTTAAAAATGTTATGATGCTGAAATGAATTTGACTATACATGTTTTCTGAAACTTGGTAAAGATGACAATAAGGTCTTTGATTCTGAAAGTAACTCTTTTTGTTTATATAGTGAAGTTAATTATGTATTTCAAATTCAAGAAGAATTATGAAATAATTTAATGACAAGAGTTATTATTTGATATAAATAAGTAATTGTTTGGGACAATACTTATCTGATATAATGAACTGGATTACTCGATTATATTATGATATCTTCCTAAAGTGAATTCATATTTATTATTGTGCTCCTTTTATGAATTTTATTTCTTATGATTTATTTGTATGAATTCACCCGTTGTTTTGAAAAATTAGGTTCCTTTACCGGAATAATTTGTTGAAGGCACTTTGTTTTAATGCTTAGTTCTTATCATGCTCAGTTCAATGAACTGACCCGTGCTAGCAATTTTTGCAGATGGACTTCATAGTGATAAAGGAAGGAAATAACTTTTATGATGTATTGGTTGATTTAAAGTCTAGCTCTTTTATAGAGAACTCTGATTCATTCTTGAGTTGTATTGAAAAAGAAAAGTTGTATTCTTTAATGATCTTAATACTGATTGACATGCAGTTTTTCTAAGATGCATAGTCTTGTAAATTGGTGTATTTTATCATGATGAATTGAAAAGGTTGGAGATTTACTTCGAATTGTTGTGTAATTTCTCTTTACATTTCATGAATGAAGTTGGAATACTATCTTGTTGATATTTTGCATATTTGTTTGTATTCTTATTTCTGTTGTCATTTGATAAGTTGGATGAAGAGAAATAGTTCAATCTCTCTTACTAAGGTGCAACTTGCTAAGTTGCATAGGATGACGTTCTTTATCTAAAAAATATAGTATAATAAAGGGATGTGTAATGAACATACAATTAAACTATAGAAAGTGGGAAAGATTATAAAAAGGGTATGATAAACCCTAACACTTAATCATGTAGAGGAAGACTCTTCCTCTCTCAAAAGAATGTAAAACAAAAGAAAGGTGTTTTTGATTGTTAATCATTTAGACTTCATTTTATATGAAGTCTACTCTAGTTGAACCTATGTGGTTGCTACACCTTCCTTGAATAGTTGAGTTACATTAAAGTTAACCTTATGATGTTGGTTGTCCTATTTTTGGATAACTGCTTGTTAAGTCCAAGTTAATGAACATAAAAAGAAATCATGAGTTAATGAAGTTATTTAATATTAATCAATCAAATATGGATGAAGAACTTAAGAAGTGTTGGATTTAGGGTTTTGCAAGGTTGTTGTAATCTGAATCTTAATCCAAAATTAATTAAGTGTTAATGACCTCCTAGAGGTATGTACATCATGATGAAGTAGTTTTGTCAGATGTTGGCACACGCCAACTATAGAACTGTACCTTCAAGAAGACTAAGGTCTTCTTAAGGATACAATGTTGCAGTTGACATGTTGTAACACCCTTCCACATTAGTTCATCTAGATCTACACACATCTAGACTTGAACTTAGTTTCTCTCTAGGTCAAGCTAGCAGTATGAATTGGAATAGGAAGTAGCTTTCTATGACTCAGGGTACCTAGGCACATTCGATTGACTTAGGTCAGTTGAGTATGCCCATATACCCTAAGTTGTTGTGAGCATCTCCCTATAAAAAATGATGTCGCTAACCTAGGTTAGGGTCAAACCTTGGGAAAGTGGACTGACAGAAGTCAGTAAAGAGCATTATAGATAATAGAAGAGTGAGGTGAAGGACATATTTCGATTTGATGAATATGCCATCTAGGAATAGTAACATGAACAGTATGTTGGAAATCTTCGGCTAAAGTATTGCAAGCTACTGGTTGTGTTTTTCTATGTCACCTATTTTAAGGAACGTGATTTTAGATGAATATTGGTAACAAATATTCATATAGGTTCTTTAAATAGGTCACTCAGTACCCAGATTAGGGTAAGAAAACCAAGTATACGTAGTATACATAAAAGTATTCAATACTTAAAGACAAACATGAGAGATTGGTAATTCACCGAGTCATTTATAGCTGCATATGGTTATCTGTTATGAGATTGATTGGCATGGAATGTGTGTTCTAAATTATGTTTTATTTAGAATAAAGAACATTGTGTAAAAAAATTTCCCTTATTTCTAAAGTCTTAAAATGGGAATGTTACATCTTGGTATCAGAGTTGAAGGTTGTAGCTCTTAGACCTATTGTGTCCATAATATGATAAAACTTAAATTTTCTTGTTAACAGAAAATGGTTAGAACAAGAGGAAATGTTGCAAATAATCCACCACCTAGTGAAGAAGTAACAACTACCCAAAAACTCGATGAGATCCTTGCTTCCCTGTTGGACACAAGAGATCATTTGGTTGTACTTGAATAGGAAGTAATGAGAAATGTGGAAGAAGAAGATGCTAGTAATAATAATCAGCCACCTCTTGAGGATAACACCAATTTTTATGTTGATAATAACAATGTGAACATACCTGATAAACCAGAAAACAAAAAGGCTAGGTTGACAGCTGAACTCACTAATGGTATAAAAAGGATAAGTCCACCTAAGTTTGATGGCACCACATTAGGAGATGGAGATGATAATTGGCTCAGTAAAATGGAGTAATTTGCAATAAGGAACTTCTCAGATGAAATAAAGGCAACATGGGGAGCATATCAGCTTTCCCATGAAGCATCTTCATGGTGGGACAACTGTAAGGTTGAGTTGAATATTGATGAAACTAATATTACTTGGGATCAATTTAAAAGTTACTTTAGGCAACGTTGGCTGCCACAAATTTATTATGATTAGAAAATGACTGAATTTCAGAACTTAGCACAAGGAAAGTTAATTGTAACTGAGTATTGGGAGTGGTTTACTAAAATCCTTAAGTATGTACCTTAGTATCAAACTGATGAGAAGTTCAGGATATAGAAATTCATCATGGGATTGAATCTCATTATAGGAGGGGAGGTGGATGTTCATAGCCCAACCACTATGGAAGGGGTTGTTGAAAAATCCATAAGGCAGGAACAAAAATTAAAGGTAATTTCTACTCATAAGAAGGAAGTGAGGAAGAAATTTTCCAAATCCTCTTCATCATCTCTTGCACCTAAGAAAGGACCATAGAAGAAGTTTTGTATGAAAAAAGTTTTCCGCTGATAATAATAAGAAAAAAACAACAAATAAGTTTGCTAGAAATCCATGAAACAACTTTTTCAAGAATAATAATAATAGACAGAAGTCCTATGGAGGTTAGAATGATAACTTTAAGGCTAGAAATAAATTTGAGCCTAAAAAGGGACTTGTAGGAGGTTTTTATAACTGTGATAAGGATCATTATGTAAACCAATGTCCTTTGAAAAAGGATGATCATAATCAACAACATAAGATACACATTACAATAGCTGACAGATAGGTTGAAAAACAAGTCACACCCATAGAAGTTCTGAGTAAGTTATTTGGCATACCTATAACTATTATTTTTGATACAAGAGCTACAAAATGTTTTATTTCTAGTAAATTAACATCGAAACTAAAAAGAAAATCTATAAAAATGGATAAAACATGGACTGTACATTATGGAAACAATGTTGTTCATATAGTTAGTATGTGTCTTTTTGGGGAAGTTCTTGACTTACCTAGTTTTTCCACTAAAGTTGATCTTTATGTTGCTCCTTTGGGGTCTTATGATGTAATCATAGGTGTTAATTGGTTAGCTAATCATAAAGTAAAAGTGGACTATTTTGAAAAACATATTAGTTGTTTAGATGACCTACAAAAAAAAAAGAGATTCAAGGTGTGAAACATGAGATTTCAATTAGGGAACTATCAGCTATGCAAATGAAAAAGGCCAAATATAAAGGTTGTACCTTATATGTAGTAAAAATTTCAGAATCCACTAAGGAAAACAACGATTTCATGGAAAGATATCCACTATTACTAAACTACAGTAATGTGTTTCTATAATATTTACTAGGTATTCCACCCAAAAGAGAATTTGATTTCACAATTGAAATCAAGCCTGGAACCAAGCCTATTTCTAAGGCACCATACCAAATGACTACTATTGAATTGGTAGAGCTTAAGGCACAGTTGCAAGAAATTTTGTCTAAGGGTTTGATTAGACCGAGTGTTTCACCTTGGGGAGCATCGATAATCTTTGTGAAAAAGAAGGATGGAACACTTAGATTGTGCATTGATTATAGAATGTTAAACAAAGCAACAATCAAGAACATATATCCACTCCCTAGAATTGATGATCTATTTGATCAGATGCGTGGAGCATCGGTATATTCTAAGATAGATCTTCGATCTGGATATCATCAATTATGGATTAAGGATGAGGACATTCATAAAACAAATTTTAGAACAAGGTATGGACATTATGAGTTCACAATTTTACCCTTTGGATTAACAAATGCACCTGTAACTTTTATGAATTTAATGAACAATATTTTTCTAGAATACTTGGAGAAATTTGTTCTTATATTCTTGGATGACATTCTCATATATTCTAAAAGTATTGAGGAACACCATGAGCATTTGAAGATAGTTTTGGAAATTTTGAGAAAGAGACAAATTATACGGTAAGCTATCTAAATGTTCTTTCTATGAAATAAAAGTGCATTATTTGGGTCATGTTATAAGTAAGAATGGAATTGTTTTAGATCCTTATAAAATTGTAGCTATAACTAAATGTCATGCACCAAATAATGTACATGAAGTTAGAAGCTTCATGGGTCTTGTTGGCTACTATAGAAAATTTGTAAAAGATTTTTCCTATGTTGTTGCACCAATAACTTCATTGTAGAAAAAGAATAAGAAGTTTGTTTGGAATGAGAAATGTGAATCTGCATTTAGAACTTTGAAGGATTAGTTAACTTCAGCACCTATTTTAGCTATACCAAACCCTAATGGAGACTTTACTATTGTAACAGATGCATCTGGGAAGGTCTTGGAGGTATTTTGTTACAAAATGATCATGTCATAGCTTATAAAAGTAGAAAACTAAAGTTACATGAGTTGAATTATGCTCCACATGATTTAGAGCTTGTTGCCATTGTTCATGCACTTCAAGTTTGGAGGCATTATCTTCTTGGTAAACTTTTTGAATTAAAAACTGATCATCTTGGGCTGAAGTATATTTTCACTTAGCCAAATTTGAATGCAAGACAATGAAGATGGTTAGAGTTTTTATCTCAATATGATTTTGACATAAATTACATTAAAGGAAAGGAAAATAGAGTAGCCAATGCTCTAAGTTGTAGGAAGCACATTTCTACTCTTATAACATTAAGAACTTAGTTTAAGGATGAAGTAAAAAGTGTTATGGAATTGGATTCTTATTTTTAGCAAGTAAAAACAACACTTATTGCAGAACCAAATGATGTGAGATATAAATATTTTCACTTTGATAATGAAGGAATCTTATGATTTGAAACCAAAGTATACATACCTTCACTAAATGATTTAAGAAATAAATTGTTATCATAATTTCACAATTCACCTTTTTTGACACCTTGGTATTACAAAGATGCTTGTTGATATAAAAAAATAAAATTGGAAAGGGATGAAAATGACATTATTGATTTTGTGACATATTGCTTGAAATGTCAATGTGTTAAAGCTAAACATATGCATCCGTATGGTTTATTGTATCCTCATAGCATACCGCGTACAAATGGAAACCGATAAGTATGGATTTTGTAAAAAGGTTGCCTATGTCAAGAAATAAACATGATGTGATTTTGGTTGTTATGGATAAACTAACAAAAGTATCTCACTTTATTGTTGGTAATCGTAAGGATGATTCTCTTGTTTTGGTAAAAAGGTTTATGCATGAAATTTTCAGATTACATGGACTACCTCAATTAATCATATCTGAATGATATCCTAAAATGACTTCAAGGTTTTGGAAAACTATTAATGTAGCTTTAGGAACTAAGCTAAATTTCAGTTCTACGTATCATCTAGAAATGGATGGACAAACTGAAAGAGTTAATCAAGTTTTAGAGGATATGTTACAAATGTATTTCATGGATCAGCAGTATAAATGGGAAGAGTACCTTCCATTATTTGCGTTTGTATACAATAACACATATCATGCCTCTCTTAAGATGGCACCTTTCAAAGAATTATATGGAAGAAAATGCGTAACCCCGTAAGTTGGGACAATATTGAGGATAAAGAAGTAATTGGACTGAAATCCTTACGGAAATGGAACAACAAGTTAAAATGATTTGTGAATGTTTGAATGAAGCAACAGATAGGCAAAAGAGTTATGATGACTTGAAGCGGGTTGATAGGAAATTTGAACTCAATGAGAAGGTCTTTCTTCAGTTAAACTGAAAAGAGTTCTATAACTTTTAGCGTAGGCTATCAAGTTATCACATAATTTTGTGGGACCTTTTGAAATAAATAATCAACCCCGGAGCTTATCATTTAGCATTACCTCCTTCTTTATCACAAATGATGATGTTTTTTATATTTTTTTCTTAAAAAATACGTTTTAGATTTATCACATGTGTTAAATTGAAATTCCTTGCAAGTCCAAGACCTGGGAATAATCATGGTTAAACCCTTGCGGGTGTTGTAAACTCACTATTTGCACTTAAGAAATCATGAAATAAGTAAATGTAAGGTCTAGTGGGACCAGTTTAATGAAGAAAGTGTAACCTGGGAAAATCTAGAAGATATGAAAACTACTTTTTCATATTTATTTGAACAGAATTGATTCTGTTGACTGATATAATTTGTGATTTAATTATTTTATGACAATAAACCTGCCAGTTTTGGGCAGATATTTCATTGTTTAAAATAAATAGCTAAGTAAATGTTGATTGTTTTGGGAATTTTAAAATTTTGTTATGTTTTGAACATATGAAAAGAAAGTTAATAAAAATGATTGTCCTTGATGTAAAATTTTTTAAGGAGATAATCATCGGGATGATGATTCTTTTAGGAGGGAAGTATGTAACATCTTTGACAAAATGTTATCTTTCCTCTTTTGCATTGCAAGCATTGACATGTGATTTTTCTGGATAAGGAGTGTTCCTTTGATTTTTAGAAATCATGCTTTCCATAGATGAGTCATTTATGCTCTCGATTCATTGGGATGAAATGATATTGCTTGCAAAGAATCCATTTTTTCTTCTGATAGATAAGTTGTAATCTGGAAATGAAGTTTACAAAATTATCTCTTTTTATTAACAAATCCTTAGATCAATTCCATTGATCCAAGGTATGTTTTAAATCTTCTTACTTGATCTGAATGGTAAACTGACATTCAGAGATTGAGGAAATAATGGACTGAAATCTTCTATGTTTACAAATTCTTTTATCTTCTTAAAATATCATGCCTACATTCTATTGTATGTTATGTGCTCGATCTTTTGAATGATCTCTTTAGGATGATTAACAAAGTTAAGTGGAACGTGACTTGCTTCAGACTATTGAGGAAAAATCTAAGTCCTAGACCTATGAGATCTATCCTAACCAGATTCTAACTAAGGAAAAGGTACCTATTTTTATATCTATGTCTACTTTATTTGGGATGGCATCCTAACCTAATTTGTATGTACTAAGTTGGGATGTGGGTAAATAACCTAAGGTGATGCTTCATTTATTTTTAACCCAACACCTAACACTATATGGTTATCAATTGTGACCTAACCTAAGATGGAAATTTACCTATTGGAATGTTTCTAAACCTAAGGTAAATATTTTTAAAACTATCCTATGGTCATATCCTAAGCTAATGGAATCTGTTGGTACCCAAATTTTTTCTCCTTTTCAGTCGAGAAACATCAAAGACATGGCATGAAGATTGAAGATAGATATATCATGATGTATGTCATTTTATAATTAGGGATGTCATCTAATCGGCACTCAGTTTGTGGAGAGATGGATAGCACTCAAATAGGACTTGATCTTGTCCTAACTATTTTAGGTTGTGCCTTTCAACCAAGGTAAAAAAACTATTTTGTAACCCTTAAATGGTGAAGGAGATGAAGATATCCCTCAATTTGTGTAAATAGTATGAAAAGGGCCTTGGGAAAATATGATCAACACTCCAAATCTGACTTTCATAAGTTGTCACTTCCAGATTATGGAGATACTTTCAATGTAAGGAAAGGGTTATTGAAGACATTTTGAAATCTTGATCTATTCTGCATACTTTAGCAAATGGATTTTGATCTTCTGTGGGTATATAGGTCAAAACAGGGGTAAAATAGGGTAGGATTAGTTGTTTTTGAATGATTTTTGGGTGGGAGTTTAGATAAGACAAACCAAGGTCTGCCAAACTCTTTGAGGATTTCAAAAAAATATGGAGAAACTTAACAATAGAAATTATCAAAATGGTTAATCATCCCTTCAACTAGGATATGTGCATCAAATGGAGGCCCAGATCTACTCTTTTCCACACAATCTTTGATCATCTATCACAAAATATTTAGTTAGAATGAACCAATGAAGCATTTAGCAATCACTATTTAATCACGACCTAAGGTGCACCCAAAGGTTTACAAACAATCTCTGAAATCAAGGAAGGTAAAGTGATTTTAATTTTTTTATCTCTTTATCAGATGAAATCTCTTCTGAATGTGAGATTGCAAATGCCACTAAACTATCACAAGAAATGAGACCATGTATGATAAAGAGAGATTTTAAACACAAGACTGCAATATGAAACAAGAAACAAAAATTTGAAATGCATTCTAAAATGTAAGCATTCATAGATTTTTCCAAAAGACAACACAGAATAACTCAAAAATGATCAGATTTATTAGCAGGGGAATGTTTTGAAAAAAATCTCAGAGCTTGTTAATGTCTATACATGTGCAACCAATTTAACATGATTTGAAATCTGATACAAAGAGAGTTACATGAGTTTCTCAAGTGGTCACTTAGAGAATGGGCTTCTTCCTAGATTTTCCCATGAAATGTTTATTTTTTCAGATTCTTTAAACTCTTCCAAGCCTTTTCATGACAAATTCATGCAATATATAGCATTCAATCTCCTTCGAGCCTTCTTTCCCAAGAAAAGAATATGCCAAAGGATCAAATTTGTTACAAAAATTCTCATGATTCATAGATAGGGATGTTTAACAGAACACGTCTAAAAATTTGCTAGTTGTCTCAAAAACAGATGAATCATTGAAAAATTTGCATCATTATCCATTATGAAGGAATGTTTTTCATCTTCAAAGCATGCAGCACCCTTCCTTTCATTATTTCATCCATTTCCCTAAAAAAATTGACTCTGTAAATTATGGATTTGATATTTTACGTTTTTGGTTGGGTTAGGGAAAAAATTCATTTCAAAAACATCTTTGATCTTCAAATTGATCCTCAAAATCGATTGTATTGGTCCTTGCAAGCACAAATGACATGAATTTGTCAAAAATTTGATGAAAATTGATGCAAAACTAAATCTCCAAACTTCCTGGAGCTCAAATGGCAGCCAAACTGAAAAATGCATAGTTACTGTTGATCTTCCTTTATCCTTTAATTTGAGCCCTCCACATGTCACAATGTGATTGGAAATGGGCTTGGGATCACTTTTTGACATTTTAACACTTTTGGAAAAATGTAAAAATTGACATTTTTCTCCGCCCCTCTACCCTTTGAAAATGATCTTGACATGTGTCCCAAAGTGGGCCCCATTGGAATTACAGATTGATTCTACACATTTCAACCTTTTTGGAAAGGAAATTTTTCCAAATTATCTTCGAAGGCCCGCATCTCTGATTCTATCCCTGACACATGGCACAATATGATTGGATATGGAGTCGTGGCTCAATTTTAAACATTTTTCCTCTTTTTCGAAAAAGGAAAATTTTCCATTTTTCCTCCACACTCTGCCGTCTAGCAAGACACGTGTCATCAATTGATTGGCATGCGAGACAATGCTCTTACTTATATTTTAGCAAAATTTTCCACAAAGGAAAATTTTCACCATTTCCTCCACACTCCCACACCTCCGCCTTTCCCTACCACGTGTCACCTTCTGATTCGTTGTGGGCTTGTATTCCTCCTTTTAATTTTATGCCTTTATGCCAAAAATGGGAAAAAATCTCAATTTTGCCCCAAGGCCCGAAGTTCCACCTCTGATGCAACCGTGACACATGTCCACCTGTGATTCACTATGGAGTTTTGGATTGTTTTGTAGCTTTAATATTTTAACCAAATAAAGTCAAAAACTTCAAAAGAACTTGACCACCCACAATTTTGTCCTTGGCTCTGAAGCTACCACGTGTTCCATTTTGATTCATTATGGGCCCTAGGCATTTTATTTGCACTTTAACTCTTTTTCCAAAATGCCTTAAGGCACAAAAAGACCCGTTGCTTCTCATCCAATCAAAAGAGGACATGTCAGCAACATTACAACCAATCAGAGTAAAGCAGAGCCATGGGACCAAATTCACCCTTTCGCCAAAAAAGAAAAAAGTGATTAGTTAAAACAATTTTCCGCCGTCCCTCCGCCAATCGGACAAGCCACGTTGCTGATGACTACCAAGAAGAAATTGATGGGAAAATGATGCCCGTCGACCGTTAAAATGCAAAAATTCTAGGGATGCCCTAGAATTCATTTTTTTCGCTAAGGACGACAAATTTCTCAAAATTAAACCAACTAAAACATGTTTTAAAGCATTTTTTATCATGGAATTGGATTTTCAATGGCATGCAAGTGCAAAATCAATCAATTTTAAACTTCCACGATCAGGAAAAAGGAAAAAGGTAGAGCCCACAGATTTTGGAAAAATTAGGGCACAAAATAGGGCACACATGTAGATTTCTTTCAAATTGGGAAAAAACAAGTTTGTAAGCATTTCAAATCATTTGACTAGAGGGAAAAGTTGTAGACCACCAATTTGAGAGAAAAACATTTTAGAGCACACATAATGAAGGAAAAAATTAGGGAAAAATAGTGCAAGCTCAAAAATGGCACCAAAAGAATCTACCCTAAACTAATGAAATGTGGAAAGGAGGCCTAAGGGTCATATGGCAAGTGGGAAGCTTGGTGACGGTTCCTAAGCTATTAATGTAATTTTATTTTAGGAAATTAGTAAGACAACGTACTTCTATTTTAGGCAGAAACATGAAATTTGGTGGAATTCTATGTGGAGACATCACTAAGGTTTAGTGATGCATGTAGAAGTTGAATTGGGTCTCACCAATTTTGGATGGCGGTGGTAAAGAGAGATAGGTGGGAATTTGAGAGTTAATGACATTAATGAGCCTCATTTTTGGTGAGAAAACTGCCTTGGAAACCATGCGGTGGATTTGTTGGGGTTGTTTGGTCATTCATGCTTTGTGATTTTTTCTCTACATGGAGCTATCTGGTTCTTCAAACCAACAATTCTATTTTCAATTTGAAGCTATTTTTGAGTTCCTTGATCTATTTTCAATTCAAGGGAAGTATATGAGGCATTGGGGAAAGAGATTTTTGGTTGTTGATCTTGCTTGGAAAAGAAGAAGTGTTAGAGTTTCAGCTGAAAGTCTTCTTCAAATCGACGAAGCACTATCAAGAATGATAGGCTCTATCCATTAATATTTCTTTCTTTTCTCTAAATGTTTCATTAAAACAACTCTTCTCATGAGATAATTGGGTTTCTATTTTTGTTCTAGTTATTTTCTTTCTTGTTGAAAGAATCTCTGTGCTTTTTGGTTATGAAACCCTTGCATGATAATGTTGTTCTTGGGTGTTCTCTCTGAGTGAGTTAAATGATGTAATGCATTTAGAACTGTTGAGGCTTTTGTGTTTTGATTGAAATATGTATTCCGGACTGTCTTGCTCAAAAAGAGTTTGAGTAAGTTATTTTTGTTTTGAGCTTCGAACTGGAAGTCTCTTTTGAAAGTAGAATGTAAATGGATACTTTTATCTGATACATCCTTGAGTTTTTAAAAGTTGTAATAATCTTTTTGTGGTCTGTATGGGTATATATTTAACACATTGCAAGAACACGAACTGGACATGAAAATGTGGAATGGATATCTTGTTTCCAGCTGAACTGGGTAAACCTATGTTATTCAAACTGATTGTCTTGGATTGTTTTTGAAAGGTAGAAGAATACCCTTCTAAATTGTATCTTGTTTTGTGAAGTTTTAATACTTATTTTTTAAGATCAGTATTTGTATACTATGCCCTTCAGTAAGAAATTAAACTCGTGAGCAAAATGGTTAATGGGTGTTTGAGGTTTATGGAATTGTTTGTGTTCTGTGCTTCAAATTGTATAAGATCTTTGAAGAAATATCTTGTTCTTATTTTATAATGTTTAAATTTTCACTGCTTCGAATCATAATTCGATGGGAGTTGGGTAAGTTTTGTTATTTGTAATTATTGTTATAGTTGAGCTCGTCAAGAGATACGAATTAAAGTTATCTTATACTTTGGTTGTTTGTTACTAGAATTCTCTTCTCCGAAACTCTGTAAGGCAATTATTGGTTTATTGAAATCTAGAAGATGAGATGGTTGTCTTTGGTTGAAGTTCTGTTTGATGTTTGAAATACTCTGGTAGTCGACCTTCTCCAATTCGTTATGGTGATTATCTTCTTAGGTCTTTTCAAAATTCTTAAGTTCAATTTTCCGTCATTTTTGGGCTTGGGTGAGGTGATAAAACTTGCCGTAACTAGAAACTTATTTTTAGTTTGTTAACATAACATGTTATTAGTGGACTGTGGTACATTCATGGGAATCGTTGAATGTATAATCAACCTTTGAACAATTACTTTTGTATATGGAACCAACCAAACCGTTCCGGTTTATAAGATTTATTGATATCTATTTATTTGTGTGGAATCGAATGTCTTATCAATTCACAACAATGTTCAAGACTCGTCATGTAGAAAGGAAAACTTAACCATTTCTTTACTGATTGTTTTTCAATGGCTGAGTCATGCATCGTTATGAATTGTTTTCAAATGGACTCTTCTTTATGTACTCAACGTAATATTTATTTCTTCTCTGTTTGGTCATGATTAAGGGGTGATATTTTTATAGTCTTACTTTATTTTAATGAAACAAACGGTTTCGCATCAATGAATAAAATATTCAATGATATAAAAATATTGATTAAGGTCATGCGAGTAAGTTAATAATTATTTTTTTGGGTAGGATTTTGACTCTTCTTTTCTAAATATGCATATAAGAATTTGGTTTAACCAAATGATAAAGCAAATTGTAAACTATTTATTTTTAAGCTCGTTATCCTTTCTTTATATAAAACCTATCCTTGGTTTAATTTAATCAATTGTATTACTTTTATTAAGAAATTTATTAGTAATTTTCACTAATTACTTTTCCACATAAGTTGTATTTAAGGAAATTAATAATTGTTTCAGCTTAATTGAAATGAAAGATTGTTCTTTAGGAAATACTTTTCTGTTGTTAATAAGAGGCCTAATCTAAGAACCTAGGTTATATTTATTTTACCGAGAATTAGGCTGCCACATCTGAATTGTGAATCTCTTATTTATTTAAGTTATTGGATGATTCATCTTAAAAATGTTACGATGCTGAAATGAATTTGACTATACATGTTTTCTAGAAACTTGGTAAAGATGAGAATAAGGTATTTGATTTTGAAAGTAACTCTTTTTGTTTATATAGTGAATTTAATTATGTATTTCAAATTTAGGAAGAATTATGAAATAATTTAATGACAAGAGTTGTTATTTGATATAAATAAGTAATTGTTTGGGACAATACTTATCTGATATAATGCAGTGGATTAGCTGATTATATTATGATCTCTTTCTATAAAGTGAATTTAGATTTATTATAGTGTTCCTTTATGAATATTATTTCTTATGATTTATTTGTATGACTTCACCCCTGTTTTGTAAAAGTAGGGTTGTTTTAATGGAATAATTGGTTGAAGGCACTTTGTTTTAATGCTTAGTGCTTATCATGCTCGGCCTGATGAACCGAACTGTCTAGAAATTTTTGTAGATGGAATTTGTAGTCATAAAGGAAGGAAATAAATTGTCTAATATATTGGTTGATTTAAAGTCCTGCTCTTTTATAAAGAACTCGATTCATTCTTGAGTTGTATTGAAAATAATAGTTGTATTCTTCAATGATCTTAATACCGATTGACATGTAGTTTTTCAAAGTGATGCATAGTCTTGTAAATTGTGTATTTTTATCATGATGAATTGAAAAGGTTAGAGATTTACTTTGAATTGTTGTGTAATTTCTCTTGTAAATTTCAGAAGGAAGTGGGAATAGTGTCTTGTTAATATTTTACATATCTCATAGTATTCTTTTCTTTTTTTTCATTTGATAAGCTGGATGAAGAGAAATAGTTCAATCTCTCTTTTCTAAGGTGCAACTTTATAAGTTGCATATGATGACGTTCTTTATCTAAAAAAGTATAGTATAATAAAGGGTTGTGTAATGAACATAAAATTGAACTATAGAAAGCGGGAAAGATATAATAAGGGTATGATAAACCCTAACACTTAATCATGTAGAGGAAGACTCTTCCTCTCTCAAAAGAATGATTTTTTTGATCGTTAATCATTTAGACTTCATTTTATATGAAGTCTTCTCTAGTTGAACCTGTGTGGTTGCTACACCTTCCTTGAACAGTTGAGTTACATTAAAGTTAACCTTATGATGTTGGTTGTCCTGTTTTTGGATAACTTCTTGTTAAGTCTAAGTTAATGAACATAAAAATAAATCATGAGTTAATGAAGTTATTTAATATTAATCAATCAAATATGGATGAAGAACTTAAGAAGTGTTGGATTTAGGGTTTTGCAAGGTTTCTGTAATTTGAATATTAATCCAAAATTAATTAAGTGTTAATGACCTCTTAGAGGTATGTACATCATGATGAAGTAGTTCTATCGGATGTTGGCACACACCAACTACAAAACTATACCTTCAAGAAGACTAAGGTCTTCTCAACGATATAATGTTGAAGTTAACATGTTGCGACACCCTTCCACAGTAGTTCATCTAGATCTACACACATTTGGACTTGAAATTAGTTTCTCTTTAGGTCAAGATAGTAGTATGAACTGGAATAAGAAGTAGCTTTCTATGACTCAAAGTACCTAGGAACATTTGATCGACTTAGGTCGGTTTAGTATGCCCATATACCCTAAGTCATCATTAGCATCTCCCTATAACAAATTATGTCACTATCCTGGGTTAGGGTCAAACCTTGGGCAAGTGCATTGTGAAGTGTAAGCAAGAAAGACCATTTCAGATAGTAGAAGATAGAGGTGAAGGATGTATTCGGATTTGACGAATATGTTGTCTAGGAATAGTAACATGAATAGTATGTTGGAACTTTTTGGCCAAAGTATCGCAAGATGCTAGTTAAATTGTACTATATCATGTACCGAATGTGATTTCGTATGAATATTGGTAACAAATATTCTGATAGGTTTTTTAAACAAGTCACTTAGTACCCAAATTAGGGTAAGAAAAGAAGGTATATGTAGTATACATAAAAGTATTCAATACTTCAAGACAAACATGAGAGAACAATTAGAGACCAAGTCATGAAATGAGAGATTGGTAATTAACCGAGTCATTTACAGATGCATATGGTTATTTATTATCGATTGATTGGCATGGAATGTGTGTTCTAAATCATGTTTTATTTAGAGTAGAGAACATTGGGTAAAAATTCCCTTGTTTCTTAACTCTTAAAATGAGAATGTTACATCGAGCCATTGCACTTCCACCCATAAAACCTCATACTAGCTTTGATCCCACTCTTCCTATGATTTCATGGTATAGAAACATGACTATTGTAATTATCATCGTGTCAAAGGCCATAGCGATGGTAATTACATAACCTTCAAGAACATTGTTCAGAAATGTTAGATAATGGATATCTCATCCTGGACAACCCGAACACACAGAAAATAAAAACTTACATATCTTTAAGAATCAGCTTCCTAACCATACATCATCATATAATCAAAATGGTGAAGCTTTAACCAATAACATAAATGTCCATAAATTCCACTTTCTTTTATGTTGTACCATCCATTCCTCAATTTCCACCTATCCCATCTATCAAGGAGATTATAGCATGAGATCCTCTACCCACAGAGGAGCCTACCTCATCTACTCCTTCACCCACAGAGGAGTCCCTTCATCTCCCCCTTCACCCATGGAGGATTCCACAATTTCTGTTGATGTCGTTTCACCATCTACCTCATAACCTATCAAACAATCAATGGTATTAACTCTCCTACCCATGGGAGAATCGTCATCACTTTCTTCTCTACCGAAAGAAGAATCTACCTCACCCCACCTACCATCTCTCTTACCAATAGGAGAACCTTTAGACGCATCACTCCTCTCGTTGGTGAAAATTTCCCATTATCAATCCAGATCCCGTTGATCTACTCTTGACGCTTTTACCCATAGAGTCTAAGGCTAACCAATTCCTTGTCTCACAGACATATTTTACAAGGATTGCCACTAAACCAACTACATCTCCTCTTACAGCAATGTCATTTTCATGCCTAACCAATCACTTGGATTACGTTGATAATTCCATGCTTTAGGGATGCCTTCGGTTACCCTTTTCAACCCAAATGCAGATGTCACTTACTGATACCTCCACGATCTATCCAAAGGTATTTAAAGAAACCAAATAAACCATGACCATTCCTGTTGAAATGAATTCTTATTCATCACCCTTTCCTACATCTGAACCTTTAACCACAACCAAACCCATTCCTATGCCTAAGAACCTACCTGTACCTAAATCTTCTCCCATATCTAGACCTATCACTACCTTGGGTGTCATGTCGACATCAAGCCTTGTCCATCCACCCATCAAATTAGACTTAGCCATGTCCTCCCAAGCTCACATAAAACAAATCCTCCACCTAAAAAGAAGACCCAAATTTCAAGACCGCATACACCAGTTTCACCCACCATGCCTCTGTCACCTTCACCCCTTCCGTCTATCCTTAGACCTCACCCATCTACCCTAGTCAAGAAACCTCCTACCCAAAGAAAATAAAAAGTGCAACATCCCACCTCTTCATCACAATACTTTATTACATCCAATTTTCCTATGCAACCTTTGTCATCACCCACAACTTTCTTACCATCTATACCCCACCAGCTACCATAACCCCATCACTACCTATGAGAATTACTTCTCTTCAACCCATACCTTCCACCCAACCTCTACCAGAACATTTACCACACCTCCATTATCACCATGGCTAACCCATCCTCTGCCATCATCTTCTCTTACTTCTGCATCACATACTCCTACCTCACCTTTACCCAAGAAGGTGCAATCCAAGCAAAAACCCACTACCCTCCAAAAAGGTAGTTAAACCCACTACACCTTTTATTGCTAATTCATCTACCACACCTCTACCCAAGAAGGTACCATCTAAACCTAAGATAGTACCATCCCCCAAACTGGTGGTCAAACCTATTCCACCTCCTATAAAACCTCTTCCACCACAATCATCAACACCTTCACCCAAACCCACACTCACTTCACATTGTGATCCGTTGGTAGGGTCTAATGCCATCATTTTAGCCAACCTATTAGAGACCTTGGTTATCACATTACTGCCAGCTTAGACCTTACAACCCAATCAAGCCCAAACTAAATGGATTTGAAAAAACTCAATTTTTTTCCTACCATCGTGTGTTAGGACATGATGTAGAATGTTGTTAGGATATAAAAAATTGCTCTCCTCCATTTATGTCCTCCTGAATAAAATTTTGATGACGATGATCTTCTTAATCATGAACCTATTACATCTTCACCTATCACCATACATCCTCACCCACTACCTATTCAAGGACCTGCATCACCACCTCCACAACCCTTTTATCCACCTCCAAAATTTGAGATCAACATGGCTAGCATAAGAGAGCTCACCAAAGCCCCATAAAAATGTTAGTGCACCCTACTCATTTTGTAAGGTTGTTACCCTACATTAGGTTTTTGTCCATCATGCCATTATACTACTCATGACATACATTCTCCCTCCACCTCTTTTCCTTAGATTAACATGATCCAAGCTGCCACTCACACCCAAAAATACAAAGGAAAAGTGAAAATAATGAGCCCATTTGATAATCATGTGCCTAGCATACCGTATGCCCCCAAACCCAAAATCACCATTTGAGGACCCACATACCCTATTTCTGACGAGGTCACCCATCGTGCAATGATAAAACAACTACACCAATCCCCTCTAAAAATTTATTTGTCCGATCTCGTCCAAACCTATGAATATCATCGACAATCCCTCATGGAGGTTTCGCAATCCATCAAGGTTTTACCTAATGCCCCCACACCAAAGATCCTCCATTATCACCCCTCACCACATGGTCTCTCTTACCAAATCATCTCCTTCTTCTACCCCCACTCCTACTAATCAAGTGGTCACCCTCAACTTTTATAATGAGGATATTACACCTCTCCAATCAAATGACCCTTATCCTACTCTTTTTATCTCCTCTATATTGATAATATTCACATTCGATGCATTATGATTGATGGAGGTGTCAATATCAACATCATATCCTCTCACACATGCAATCAAATGCACATCCCTTAAATTTCATGCATAATAACCTAGTTATGTTACGCTCCTTCAATGATGGCATCACTTCCACCCTTGGCACCATTATTCTTCACGTTCGTGTGGGGCCCCATACTATTATGAAATTATTCTACATTTTAGAAGGGGAATTCTAGTATAACCTATTTCTTGGCTGACCTTGGATCCATGTCATGGGTTGTGTTCCTTCAACTTTACATTGTTGTGTAAAATTTTAACATGAAGGACATAACTATACCATCCCAGCTGACCCTTTTCCATTTAAAACTTGCAACATGTTGTACTGACCTAATGATTTCCTCATACCAGTTAAGGAATCTACCACTGCCACCACTTCTCCTTCACCCACAGTCCCGTCCATAAATGTTGCTGCCACCTCACCCACACCTACCTCTTCTATTCCCACTACTTCCTTGGCCTCTATAACTGACCTGTCTGCTAACCCATCTAGTTCCTAACCAACTAATCCTTCTTCTTCCCAATCGCCTAGTAATTCATCTATTCCAGCTACACACATATCCACTACCGATCCCTTAGAAGGTGTTTTTCAATGCCTCACTCTAGGGGAATATCACTTGTACAACATAAACACATTCCTTACTCCACAAGAGTATGGTAACCTACGCCAACATCCTCATTATGACCATCACATAGGCGAGGTATTCCCTTATGGTCCTCCCCACATTTGCACCAACTTAACATATGGGGGACTTGACACTTCCACCTATTCACTCAAGCCACCTTCCGAAATGTAACCTTTTTCATCTAACCTCCAATATCTCACCAAGTGATGCTTTTCCCACACTTTCCTTCACCATTGTGCATGGAAAGGCTTTGGCTTTGGGTTCTATGAACAGGGTCATCATATTGTCATCCCGTGTACCAAATGTAAACATAAAGACCACATTAGTATTGGATTTTTTGAACCATCTTCCAAGAAGGTCTACATTGACCTCATCAAGGATGAAAAACCTTCTCCACCTTGTTCACCAACATTACCACCTTCACCCATGAAGTCTATAGATCCAGAATCTATTCCTCTTAACTTTTTTTTTTTCATGAGCACCATTTCCTTGGGACTTCTCACTTATCAATGCGATGGTGAGGATCCTCTTCTCTTACCTTCCTATATCCTGACATGATCAATGATGATATGCCATACACTAACATTGTTCAATGTCAAGATGATGAGTCTATCCTCATCTATCCTGGTGTGGAAGATTCTTACATTCACTGGTCATTGCCTTCTGAGATGCAAACAATGTTAAATGAATCAACCATCAAAATCAATATTAACACTCAAGATGACCCGTACATTCTACACATAGGACAATATGTAAATGTTGTTGAACAAGAATCTTTTACTTATTTTATTTGGTATCATAGCAATGCTTTCTCTTGGTCCTATGCTTTGACATGCCCGACATTGAACCCAATATTTTTTTCCACAATATCGTAGCTTTTCTTGAAGCCAAACCGGTAAAATAGAAGCTATGAAAAATGAATCCTCACATTTCCCTCCTTGTCAAAGAAGAACTTCATTACCTTCTCTAATTTATCTTCATCCTACCCATTGATTATCGCCAATGGATCTCTAAAATAATTCCTATCACAAAAGTAACAAGAGGACTAGGAATATGCATGGATTTCCATGACCTTAATTTAGCTTTCCCTAAAGATGACTTTCCACTACTTAGTATCAACCAACTAATTGATCTTACCACTAGCCATGAGATGCTCTCACTCATGGATTTTCTCAAGTTATAATCAAATATTACTCACACGAGAAGATCAACCAAAACCACCTTCATCACTCCCTGGGGACATTCTTCTATCTAGTCATGCCCTTTGTCCTTAAAAACATTGGTACTACATATCAGCGGGCCATGACTTATGTCTTCCATGACATCATGCATCGTATATTGAAGATTACGTAGATGGAATTCTTGCCAAATCAAAACATCGGGCTAAACTCATTACAATCTGAAGGTTATCTTTGACCATCTCATCAAATATTTTGTTTGCCTTCAACCAAAGAAGTGTGTCTTCATTTTTCTCTCATGAAATCTAATTTTTTATCATTTCTTTGTGTGGCGTAGAAGTTGATCTCGCTAAAATCAAGGTTGCTCTTAAAATTAATTTACCTACTAACCTTTTCCAACTGTAGTTTGCAAGGTAAGTTACAATCTATTCATCATTTTATTTTACACTTTTGACTACACCACCCATTTCATCATCTCATAAACAAGGACATATATTTAAAATGGGATGATGAATTCCACAAATCCTTTAAGGCCTTAAAATAGTACCTTCTCCAACCACCGTACTCATTCCTCCTAAGGATAACCAACCATTTTACCTTTACATTTCTGCTATGGATCATTCCTTGGGTGCCATGCTCACCCATCGTGATGATCAACACTAGGAGAAAGAAGTTTATTACATAAGCCATACCATTTTGGACTATGAAACTAGATACACCCATGCAAAATAATTATTCTTAGCCTAAGTTTTTGTTTCCACTAAACTTCGTCATTACCTACTTAATCACAAAACCTTTGTTGTCACTAATACTGACCCCTTACATTACATGTATGGCAAGCCCTACCAACATCAATATGTTGCAGGTTGGCTAATGCTTCTTGCAAACCTCAACCTCGACTTCATCCATCAAAAATATATCAAAGGTCAAACTATCATTGACCAACTTGTAGATGCACCCCTATCTGGAAATCAATCCTCTAACTTTGATTTTCTGGATGAATCCCTTACTACGCTCCCATTGGATGATACCATTTACGTAATGACCTTATTATTTAATGTTTCCAAATGTCAATGTGGAGGTGGTGTTGGTGTTATCCTCATTCCTCTTGATGGTGAATGTATGCCACTATCTTTCAAACTAGATTTTGATTGTACTAACAATATCACCAAATATGAAGCACTCATATTAGGTCTCCAAACTTCCATCATCTTAGATGTTAAATTGATTAATATATTTGGTGAATCTCAACTGTTGTAAATCAAGTCAATGGTATATATCATTTTTGTAATGAAATACTTCAAAAGTATAAACATCAAGTAGACATAATTTTGACTACCTTTGACTGTTACGAACTTCAAACCACTCCATGTTCCATTAACTCGCCTCACCCTCCGAATCAAAAATATTTTTCACAAGATAAAGGTTGTAATCACCTTCCTATCTATTTCAATATGTCAACCTCATCATAACCATTGCACCTAATCCACATGAAATTCAAGATAAGCAGCTAACATACTACCTTTGCCTGTCAATTCTACCTCCCGATCTTACTCGTAATCGAAAATGTGCCTCTCTCAAAAGTGTCTCTCACTATGTCAAAATGGGTGGCCTTATTTATAAACTTGGCTTTGATGGTATCCTCTTACGATGCCTTAAATTTTTTGAATTTCCTTATACCATCAACGAAGTTCACGATAGAATTTTTGGAGGTCATTTCAATGGCTTAGTTGTCACCAAATGCATCCTTTTCCTGGGCTATTATTCGCCCACCCTCAACCATGATTTTTGTTACTATGTCAAATGTTGTGTGAAATTCTAGCAACATGGTGATCTTCATCACACACCTAGTCACGCCTTAATGGTCGCATGAGATATTTCACTTTTCTCTCAAAGGGGTCTGGATCTTGTCTAAGAGATCAATCCTCATTCTTCACAATGCCATCAATGGATTATTACCGTAATTGAATACTACACAAAATGGGTAGAATCCATCCCACTCATCTCTAAAAATCTTAGAAAATTTATGAATTCATCAACCATCACATTATTTGTCAATTTGGTGTCCCTCACTGTCTCATCACCGATAAAAAAAAAAATTAAAAAAACCTATGGAAACTTTGTGACGATTTGGAATTCAAGTTATTTTTTCTTCATCTTACTACCCAAAAACAAAGGGCCAAGCTGAATCAACCAAAAAAACTTTTTTGGGGTCCTTTAAATATTGGTCAAGTACAAGAAGGCACATGGGCGCAGAAGGCTTAGTCAAGAAAGGGCACACAAGGAGAAAGCATGAAGGAAGGGTTCTAGTATAGTTTAATAGAGAAAGTGGCACGCACACAAGATAGAAAAAGGTTTCAAGACTTAGCCATATTTGACACATCAAGAAGAACATGAGAAAATCATGACCTGACTGTGCATGCGGAATGGATAAGGTGCCAACCTAGTGACAGGTTGGCCTAAGAAGGAATATACCCTACAATGAAAGCTTCTAAAAGGCCATCATTGCAAAGAGTGGAGAGCTTGGACCTGAAGAAGCATGCTCCCATGAAGGACCACATTGGACACTTGGCAACGAATCTATAAATCCCATGAAGGATTGATGATGTTGAGAAGGGATATAAATACAAGCACCCACCAGACGCAAAAGGGAGGAGAAGGAAAAAAAGGTGAAGCCATAAAAGAATACTATAGAGCTCCAAAATTTGGGTAGGGATCTATAGGAAAAGGATGTAATAAGGGGTTGGGATTGTAAATTTTCTCTTGAGAACTAATGGATATAAATCCAGCTATGATGTATGACTTCGGTCTGCATAGCTATGATAATCTGTAATGAATCCAATGAATATAATGAGGTTACCAAACTTGATGAATATGGTTATTAATGTTTCGATCCATGTTTATAGCTTACAATTATGATTTATGAATGTTTATGGAATGAATATAAATCCTTATGCATTTCCTTTTTGTTTTTGTTCCTCTCTATAATCTATTAAGTACCATTCAGTCTGGGATGACTGCATTTGTCTAGAAGCCATTCTAAGTTCTATGATAAATGTATGTATCATTCCCACTCACTCTTTTAAAGCACCTATCATAGATGATGTTTCCCAATTAACTCACATAAAAGAGATACTTGGCACCCGTGCATACCTTGGGTGAGTGCCCAAGGCCCACCGGGTGATAAGATTATGCACATGGGATTATCTTGTTCTTTGGTGGGTATAAAAATGAGTACATCTTGCTTCATTACTAGGACCTATTTTCAAATTTGTAGTAGGAAATAACATACATCATTATCTATGCAATGAGTGATGACATAATGCCTAACTCTGGAATGTATTGAATCATGTTTCAAGAGTGTGGAGTAAGAATTTACTCGATATGTTGAACACTGGCCCCTTTGTGTTTGATGCATGCGCAGATGGGTAGAAGAGAACCTCTACCATGAGTTGTATGCTTAGCCCCTCTTTGAGATAGCAAAGAAAGCGAAAACTGGTTTATTGCTATTTCTACTAGCAGGAACCTATGCAAGTCTCATAGATTCTGCCTTCGGGGTTGGGATCTCATCCCGGTAGAGTGTTTCAGGCTGCGAAAAGAAAGGAATGAAAGAAGGAAAAGAGAAAGAACAGATCCGAAGGAAGAAAAGAAATGAATTCCAAAGCAGAAAGGTCAGAAGATTTATGTTTTTAGTTTGGTAGTAAACAGAGCCAAACCTACTTGCATAAATAAACAAAGCAATACTGATAAACAAATGACGGAAAAGTAGATATGAATCCAACAGATTAAACACATACAGATCTAACGTAAGAAAGATCTAATGTATAACACAGCTATTGAGCACAAAGTCTGAATAATTGTATTACTGTTCTTTTCTGTTACAAGAAAGCTCAAAGTCTTTCTCTCCTCACTTCTATTTCTATCTGAAAAATGTTCACCTCTTTAGAATACAACAAGTATTCTAGTATTTATAGAAGATGAGAGAGAGAGAAGGCAAAAAGGAGCCAACCACTTATTTACAAGATATTTACAAAATATCCAAAAGTCATGTTGACTTTGACAACTTTGATGGATGACATCATCCCATGATGCAACATGGATGATGTCATCATTTGTGCCAACTTAATTCAGATATTACGAAAAGAAAGTCGGAGAATAGAGAGGAGAAGAAGAAGAAGAAGAAGAAGAATTTATTCATCATCATCATCCTGTGGCCTAAAAGGGGTTGCCTGTTTCTGATGCTGATCAGGAGATGAGATGTGGAACTGAGCGCGGTATTCCAAGAACTTGCTGATCATCGGCCCAAATTGATCCTGTGATGGATCCTTGTGCCGTTCACTGATTGCTTCGCAAGTTTCCCGCTCATCTATGAGCTTTTCTGGGATCTTGGAATAGTCTTTACCCGCCTCGATTAGGGACCCGATGAAGTCTCTACAGGCCAGTAGGTTGTTGATGGATTCGATGTCGAACGTGACTTCTGGCCCTGTCCCTTGAGTAGCTATCTCCTTGAAAATCCGGATAGTATCATCAGCTGATCTCAAGGTGAGGGAAGGAGTGAGCAACCCTGGAGTCATAGATAGAACAATCTTCTCCATTTGATGCATCGCATCCAGGGCCTCTTCCTTCACCTTGTCTATCTTCTCTAACACGAATTCGAGCTGATCTATCCGATAGTCCAGAGTGGACATGGTCTTGTTGAGGGTCCTTGGATGACCGAATACTCCGAACTTGACCAAATCTTCGACTGAACAGTCGAACATTTGTTGGAAGGCCTCGTGCTGGAGTCTAGCATGCTCTAATTCTTCTGATACTGGACCTGCTAATGCTTGGAGTTCCTTATTCGCCTTCTCGATATTCAGGTATAAGCTGATATATTCGGCGATTACTTTTTCACTATCTTTGAGGATCTGGCTCCTCCAAGCAGAAACAGCCATACCTTGCTCGCCGATTTTTGAATACTCATTAATCTTCTCCTGACTGAGCAGCTCAGGAGTCTCGGCGGCAGTTGTGGGAGGTGCACTTCCCATCTTCTGTAAGGCTTGAAGCAGGTATTTATTCTGCTCCTTCAGTAGCCTCTTTTCTTCCTTTGTTTCTTGAAGCTTTTCGCAGAGTGCATCAACTGCGGAAAGAGCTTCCCCCTGGAGACTTTCTGAGGATGTCCCCATTGTGACTTGGGTCACTGTGAAATCTGCCGGAGACAGATCTTCTTTCTCTTTGGTGGGATCGGGGTAGGCTATTTCCATAACCCTCTCACCTGCAGCGCTCTTGGAGAAGCGTGTAACCGGCTTGTGCTTCTTTGCTCCTTTAGCCGGAATGACTGAAAAGTCCATCGGAGCGATGGGGACTTTCCTCTTTGGTTGGCTCAGCTGCTGAGAGATCCAAGCTGGTCCTATTGAAGAAGGACCAGAGACAGAGGGGGAGGCAGCAACGGTAGAAGAGGGGAAGAACGTGGAGACACGCGGCGGCGGCATTGAAAGAACAGCCGCGGAGATGTCCACGGGGGGAAGGGAAACCGCAGCAGCAGAAGAGATAGGAAGGGAAGGGAGCTCGGAGATGAGGGAAGAAATAGAGGAAGACAAATCAGCGAGAGAGGAGAAGATGGACGAAGAGGCAGGGGAGAGAGTAGAAGAAGGGGGAGAGGACACAACCAAAGGAGTGGTTGCCGACATCTGAGGAAGGGGAGGAAGAGAAGAAGAAGGGATAGAAGGGACCTCTGAAGTTGTAGCGATGCCGACATCCTGGGTGGATGGGCGTATAGGACTATCCTCTGTCAATTCTTTCTCTGGCGAATCCAGAGTTATTACTTGTTCAGGCTCTGAAGGAAGAGGACTTTCAGGGGCTTCCTCCTGAATGGTGCTAGGTTCACCTTCGGCACCTTTGCCTTTCAGCAGCTTCTTTGTCCTTGGAGGTGCGTTGCCCAAAGGGGAAGTCGTGAAATCTACCCCGAGGTAGATTAGTCCGTTCATGCGGCACCAATGCTCCGTTCTCCGCATAGTTTCTTTTACCCTCTCCTCAATTGTTTGAGGAGCCTTGCTTCTGTCAATGTCCGGGAAGGGCCAATCATCCCCTTCTGTGTCATTATACACTTTGTCTACTTCGTCTTCCGTGGTTTGGAAGCCTTTTGGGACAATGGCCACTCCGTATTGGATGATTTCCGTTAATGCCAAGCGAGAGTGATCCTTTCTTCTGAGTTCTACCTCATGGAGAACGTCAATGTAGATATCCTCAATCTGAGGGACATGAATCGGATCAAGCTTAGCCCTTGGTAGACAGCCCCTAGGGTCGAATGTAGGCCTTGCTGGGAAATCATGCTTTAGGTTGAGCAATTCTAGCTCAGCAAACATCTCCTTCGCCTTGTGATAGCTGGAGCATGTGTAACGGCCTACTGTGAGGGGGAAAGGAGTTCCGCCCTTCTTTCTCTTGAGGCACTTTTCATGGTATGTGACGAGCTGTCTTGACAGTTCCAATAAAATCAGCTTTGGTCCAGCATACCTCGGTAGCCTGGTTGGTTCTCCCAAAAAGTTGGCAGCCCTTAGATAGGTGAACGTGGGGAATTGGGTGAACAAGGCTCCCCATTTCTCTGTGACTGCCACTATGTTTTTGGTTGTCCGGCTATGAGTCAAATTTGGCCGCAACATGCACATGATGTGATAGAAGAAAACATCATTGATTTTAGCAAATTGAGGGATACTATTCTCTAGTCTCAGCTCTGGATAGTAATCAAATATCTTGGCCTGAGGCCATACTCCACTTCGGTTGAGCCCTGGGTAATCCCTTGCCGATGCTGCAGCGTAGACTACATAGGAGTTCATATGAAATACTCCAACAGTGGCAAGTCATTTGTCAGAATTTCGCTCGAGAGATGGTGTTGCTTATTATTTCACCCAAAGAAAAGCGCTGATCGGGCAAATTCTTATTCATTGTCTCCAGTGTACCGCAAAGATCCACTTATGGAAATAGTGGGCATCCGAAAGCCCAAGACTCGCTTAGGAAAGTGATAGTATCACTGAGTTCCTCTGAGAAATCACTTCGGTGGATAGTCTGAGGCCACCGGGTCACTACCTTCTTATTCTTTAGGTAGACCTCATTCATTAACTGCATGCACTGGCCTTCGTTGTCTTCCCAGGCCTTGATGCATTCCTGTTGGCTAACAGCCACGTAGTTCCGGTGGTGAGGGATGCCAAGCATCAACTCAAAATGACGGGCAGTGAGGTTTATGACTACCTCGCCCTTGTTGTTCTCGACACATCTTGTGTCCTTGTTGAAGGATTGTGCAACAACCATCATGAATTCGTTGTTCACAGCGCTGACAGGGATTCCTCCGGCAAAGTGCAGGGCACTGCCTATTAGTTTGTCCATCCATGGACTTCTTGTAACCTTTTGAGTTCTAAGCCAGAACTCATCCATGTCAATGTGACCCAATTCAGAGTCCCGGATATCCATACTGCACTCAGCCTGTGATTCGGGCATCCTGACCTTCTGATATTTGTATTTCATTTCTTCTTCTGTTAGCTTTGCCTTTCCTCTTGGTTTGGTGGGCTTCTTGCTTGACGTAGACATGTGTTCTTTCGAACTCAGCTGCTGATCTGCACGAAGAAGAAGAGAGACCCAATCCAAAAAGGTTGAATTAGTCATTTGATCTTCCATTGGAAAGCTTAGCAGGAGGAGTTAGAGATTTAAAGGCTCAGGGCGCAGGAAAAATACAATTGGCAGGCCAAATAGATAAGGCGCGCAAGAAAGGAATGTTGCAGAGGTTATATTGGCACCAAAAGCGCATGGCGCATGGATGAAGCAGGTTGCATTTTATAACAGGGCGCACAGGAAATGCGTGTTACATTGGGGTTCGATGCGCCCTATGGCGCATGGAAAGATTGTGTAACATGGACGAATGATGCGCCAAAGGAACATAGCGCGGCGCATGGAGGGTTTACACAACATCATGTTACTGCATCGGGGGGTGCGCCAGCGCCTATGTAATCTTTTTACTTGCGCGAAAAAGGCTTTTGTTGCATCGAAACTGGGTGCGCTCTTTGGCGCGTGGAAATGGGATGCAACATGGATAAAGGATGCGCCAAGGCTTATAGGAGGAAGCGCGGGATTTACACTTGGAGCATGCAAAAGGGGTGCGCTTATGGGCGCATGAATTTCAGCTGTAGCAGGATGGCAGGGTGCGCCATGGCGCGGATCTTGAGTATGTTGCAAGTCGGATAGGTGCGCCGAGGGGCGCGACTGTCTTGATTGTTACAAGGCGCGCCGGTGCGCCTTGTGAAATAAGCTCTCAAACCTCTTTCTTTCTTTCTCTTCCACTTCAAAAAATACTTGGACAAGTAAGGTTTTACAAAAATCTTTAAACAGATCAAGCCAGCTAAAAAACGACCCCTTTTCCAGCAGATCCGGAAAGAGGGAGGGAGAGGAAGAGCAACAGAAGAAAATGAACAGGACAGCACGGGGAAAGGCTCAAACACATTCAAACCTCGATGAAAACCGGCCAGCAAGTTGGCACACACACCAAAACCGGACAAAAACAAGCCCAAAGAACAGAAAACATAAAACGGGGAAGGGGAAGAACCTCTTACCTTAAAAATATAGCGAAAATTCCTTGAGCGGGTCCACAACACGATGAAAGCGACAGAGCAGGGGCTGACAAGTCCAGAAATATCACGTGCTCGACAAAAGAATGAAAATGACATTGGGCGCGCACTGATATTTATAGAAAAACCTGTCATTAATGCGCCACCAACCTTTTGAAATGGCGCATGGAAACGGCTGTCGACAAGGTAAAGCGTGCGCCCTTTAGCGCATGGAAGGAAATGGCAACAGAAGAATGAGCGCGCCTTTGGCGCACCAAATGCGTTATCGACATGAAGTTATGTGCGCCCTTTGGCGCACCAAAACTTGGTGTAACAGGTATATTTCGTGCGCCCTTTAGCGCACCAAAAACTTACTCAACATCCTTTGGCGCACCGAAAGGAGTGACAACATGGAAAACCATGCGCCAAAGGCTTTTAAGGGCGCATCAAAAACTGATGTTGCAAAGCAAAACCATGCGCCTAACCAAAAAAGGCTCAAAAAAGACTAAGTTCAAAAACTGAATTTCCCGGGAAGGGATTTTACAATATTTCGAACGCGAAGGATCCTCAACGAGGGGTCCAAACAAAATTTTCGGTATGGTTATCGGTAAAATTGCCCTTGTCAATTTTACGGGATAACAGCTGGCTCTTTCTGGGGACTATCTTTGAGTGAAACTTAAGGGTAGAGAATC
This sequence comes from Taxus wallichiana var. yunnanensis, assembly GCA_018340775.1. Classification (NCBI taxonomy): domain Eukaryota; kingdom Viridiplantae; phylum Streptophyta; class Pinopsida; order Cupressales; family Taxaceae; genus Taxus; species Taxus wallichiana. The sequence continues at coordinate 50,358,773 of CM031239.1, forward strand.
CCAGATTTTCATGTGCCTATCCATTGGGTAACAGAGTCAAAAACAAGGGCGAACGGAGGGGGAAAGAAAGAAAACACACAACAAACCAAAAGCAAACACACGACGGAAACAAACACACAACAAAAAGCAAACTGTACAAAGAAGAGAGCAAGCTCTACTTCCTGAAGATCTTGAGATGTTGCCCGCTATAGGGAAGCGGGAGTTTAGCTCCATCCAGATACGAGAGATAGAAACTATTCTCTCCATTGAGTTGCTTGATTTTGAAGGGCCCTCTCCATAGGGAATCAAATTTTCCGTGCATACCCTTTGGCTCTCTTCGCTTGTCCCAGAGAAGGACGAGATCTCCTACTTCAAAATTCCTCTGCTTGGCCTTCTTGTCGAAAAGCCTCTTTACTTGATTCTGATGTTCAGTGATCCTGTCGACCACCCTTACTCTCTTTTCTTCAAGTTCTGCCAAATACATGATTCTCTTTTCTAGAGAACTCTGAAAAGTTTCATCTTCGATTGCTCGTGCCAAGCGTAGAGCAGGAAGTTCCGCAGAAATGGGAAGTTCGGCATCAGTGCCATATAACACTTGAAAAGGTGACATGCCGAGAGATCTCTTGGGGGTAATGCGGTCCGCCCACAAAGCGTCGTACAAAGACTTGTGCCACATCCGCTGATTCTCATCTACTAATTTCCGTATGATGGTCACCAAGTTCTTATTACTGGATTCTCGCCTGACCATTTCCCTGAGGGTAATAATCCGAGGCATGTGCTAAAGTTATCCCATATTCATAGCAAAAACTAATAACTTCCCGGGAAGAGAAGTTAGAAGCATTATCAGCAACGATTTTATTTGGAACGCCAAACCTGACAATGATATTGTCTTTGATAAAACTGCAAACTACCTCGGAAGTGGCATGCTTGACGGGTATGGCTTCCACCCATTTAGTGAAGTAATCCGTTGCTGTGAGGACATAGCTATGTCCAGCACTCGATTGAGGATTGAGTGCACCAATAAAATCAATTCCCCATTGCCTGAATGGTTCATTGATAATGACCGGCCTTAGGGGGAGGGCAGCCAACTTGGGCTTGCCGACGAACTGTTGACAGGGTTCACACTTTGCCACCCAGGTAGCCGCATCTTGAAAGAGCGTTGGCCAATAATACCTGGCTCGGATGATTTTGTGTGCTGTCACGGAAGAAGAAAAATGGCCTCCACAGGCCGAGTCGTGAAAACTTTCCAGCAGTTTCACTTGCTGGGGTTTGTCAACACATCGCAGGAAAACACCGTCTATCCCGCGCTTATATAAACCTTCATCCCAGATGACATATTTAGCTGCCCTGAGCTTTACAGTACGCTTCTCCTTTGTAGTCAGGTGCGCTGGGCATTCGCCGTAGGTAAGAAAGAAAGCAATGTCGGAGTACCATTCGTCACTAGTTGCCACAAATAAAACCAGAGGCAGAGAATCAGGCCCTTCTAGAGGGGTTTGCTCTTCATTGGTACAACCCTCTTTCCCTTTAGGGTTCTCTGAATCTTCATTTTCAGCCATTAGCTGACACAGGCCTTTGCCCCTCACCAGCTTGGTGGGTTTAATATCCAGGTCATATTCCTGGACCTTTGCGATCCAATTTCCCCTCAAACTTCCTAACTCCCGCTGAGTTAGAATTGATTTCACTGCCGTGTCCGGAACTAGCACCACCGTATGCGAGTTCAGAATGTAATACCTGAAATTCTTCACCGCTTTGACAACGGCAAAGGCATGTTTTTCCAGCTGAGTCATTTTCAACTCGTGAGGCTTGAGAGGAGAACTCATGAATGCGATTGGAGATTCAATATCCTCCGAGTTCTTTTGCATTAGGATTGCAGACACAGTATGTTCGGAGGCGTAACTATACATAATGAAGTCTTTGGAGAAATTCGGACATACCAGGACCGGTGCATGAGCAACAGAAGTTTTTATTTCTTCGAATGATCTTTTCCCTTCTTCACTCCATCTGAAAGTGGGTGACCCTTTCATCATGTTTAGTATGTGGCGGGTCTTCTCAGCAAAATCAGGGACAAAACGCCTAAGAAAGTTCACCTTTCCGAAGAAAGAATGAACACCATTCTTGCTTGTAGGCAGAGTAAGGTTTTGGATAGCCTTAACTCTTTCGGCATCAATCTTTGTTCCTTCTTTGCTAACCACATGGCCCAAAGCAATTTCCTTCGAAACCCCAAAAAGAGACTTTTGGGATTTAGGGAAATTCCATGTTCTCGGCACCTGGCCAATACTTGCTCCAAGTGATCACAATGATCACTTCGTAGTTTAGAGAACACGGTTAAGTCATCTAGATAAACTACGATGACTTTTCCCATCATGCCTTTGAATGCAAAGTCCATGGCCCGCTGAAAAGTGGCACCAGCGTTAGTTAGGCCGAAAGGCATCCTGCTATAGGCAAATGTACCCCATGGAGTAGTGAATGCTGTTTTGAATTGATCTTCAGGAGAGACTTCAATCTGATTATAGCCTGAAAAACCATCAAGCATAGACAGCATTTCCGATCCAGTCACTGCTTGCAGAACTTGATCCATTATGGGAAGAGGGTAGTTGTCTTTCAGCGAAGCTTGATTCAAGTTTCGAAAGTCTACGCAGATGCGTATTTCACCGTTTTTCTTGCGTACCGGCACAATGTTCGCCACCCAAGTGCTGTGATGGATAGGGAAGATGATTCTTGCGTCCAGCATCTTCTGAATTTCGGCCTGAATGGTGCCCGAAATCTTGGGATTATAATGCCTTTGCTTCTGACGGAAGGCTTTGGCATCTTCTTTCAGCGGTATATCATGCTGAACGTCCTTTGGCTTGAAGGACTTTAAATCTGCATAGGACCATGCCAATACATCCATATATCTTTTCAGCAACTTGACAAATTTCCGCTTTTCTTCTGGCGTGCAACATTTCCCGATGTTCACGAATTGCGGGTGTGCCTCAGAACCTATATTGACTGGTTCCGTCTCTGGGGACGAATCAGGATCATTTTGCTTCTTCTTTTTTATAAAACGGTCGTGCCTGTCAAACAAGCGTTCCAGGGAAACTAGGCCTTTTGGAATCTTATTACCCTTGAGCTGACATATGCCATCGTTCTCTCTTGATTCATGGTCTTGACCGTTGATTGATTCGCGGCATGGAGAGGTGGATCCTTCAAAATACAACTCATCAAAATTTTCTGATTTTTCTAGAAAGGCAATGAGGTGATTATCATTATTGAATACCTGCCAATGCTGAGAGTTGTCTGGCACGCTCGGGCGGAAAACCACTTCAATGGTGTATTTGTTCATTTTCAAACCCGGGTGCGGGAGCATGAGAGATGCTGAAACAGCCAACGAATCAGCCATGTCATTTTGAGCTCTTGGAATTGCCCCTATCGAAAAGGCATCAAATTCCTCAATGCTGTCCCATACTGCATTACGGTAGTGCCTGAGCCTTTCATTTTTCACTTGGTAAATCCTTTTGACCTGATTTACAACTAGCTCGGCATCACCTTGTGCCTTTAGATTTTTAATTCCTCTTTCCTTTGCAGCTTGCATACCGAGTAACAGAGACTCATACTCGGCAGTATTGTTAGTGTTGAAAAACTGCAATTTGAAAGAAAGAGGAATGACTTCTTCCTCAGGAGATATCAGCACAACCCCAGCGCCACATCCACTAGTTGCGCAACTGCCATCAAACTGCAGGGTCCAGACCTCATTAAGATCCTTTTCTTGAACAAAAACACCCTTTGTACCCGTCTCGGTAGATAAGAAGTAGTTTCCCATCCCTGATGATTCAAAAAGGATTTGGGCTTTGGGGTCTTCAGAGTTAGTGACCAAGTATTTCTTTTGCGATTCTGGCTCCAAAGTTTGCATTACGCCTTTGACTGGAATTCTAGCTTTGGACCAGTCCATGTGAATTTCTCCACCAACTTCGCTGCAAAAGCTCCTTCCCAGCAGAATTCCATAGGCTGCCGGAATGTCAGCGACAAGGACGGTCATTTTTACTCTTTTATCCGGGAAGGCCGCAAACGCAAATTGCGCGTCTTTGATTTGGCCAATCAATGGCACTTGCTTGGTTTCCAATGAGTAGCATCTGCCGAAAGGTTTGGTAAGAGTGAGGCCCAAAGCATGGGCGACTTTCGCCGGCATGACGTTATCGGAAGCTCCGGAATCAATTATACAGTTGCTCAACTTATGACCGTTGATTAGGAGGGAGAGATAGAAAGGTTCTATCTTGCCTGATGCAGACGTTGAGGCAACATTTATGTGGGATTCAGGAGGAGTGGAAAGGATTCCTTTAGGGGAAGCCTGATTAGATATAACAGCTTGACTTTGGATATACTTAGTCAATCTTACAAGCTGTTCGGGGTTTGACTGAAGATACTCAGCTTCAGACATCTGGATCTTGGTCTTCTTTGCATGATCTATAATATCAAACGCGGCCAAGGGTTGCGTTGGTGAAGGAATGAGTCCTTCACTTCGCGATGGTGGAACAGAGTTACTGATCTTGATAGGAACATGAGAGGGCTGACTCGGAGGAGAGATAGGTGGAAAAGACTTCTTTGCAAAAGATTTAACAGGGAGTTGAGTGGGGAGAGGATTACCTCTTTTAACAATGGTTGGAGGCGCGTTTGACACGGCCCTCTCTTTCTGCGTATGGGCAGCAACTTCTGCTTCTTTTCCTTGCGAGCGGGTAAAAACAGCGTAGGATTGTCCGCTTGCATAGCCTTGAGTACTCTCTTCTTCATCAGATTCGTCCTCGTCAAATTCCATGTATCCAATAGTAGAGTCGCCAGTCGGTTCACCGACATCTTGATCATCTTCGCCTTGGAGCGAAGGTTCTTCATAGTACTGTTCTTCCTCTTCAATTTCGACCAAAGCATTGACCGGAGGAGCTTCAAGCGCCAATCGTGGAGCAGTTACAGGTAAGCGCGGCCTTTGTGAAGCATTGTTAGGAACAAAATTCCTCCGCGGGGCATCCCGGTACGAGGGACTAGGAGAGGCCTGGGCCAGCTGCTTCTTTAATGCGAGCAGATCATTCGCCATCTTTTGGAATGCTGGATCAGACGAAGTAGTAGGCGAGGGATCTGAAGATTTGGACTTGGAAGATTCCTTTTTTAACTCGCCAGATATTATCAAATTGTCTTCTATCCGGATGGCAGCAGCCTGAGCGAGAGGCAGAGTAGCTACTCGCTCTTGAAGGAGCAAGAAGCTGACTTTTGAGCTCATGGCGTTCACGAAGAAACACTTCTGATTCTCCGGTGTTGGAAGCATGGCAGTGGGGACACGGTTGATTAATGCATTGAACCGGGCGACAAAATCGCGCATGGTCTCATTGACTTCCTTTTTTAGGTGGGTGATCCGTGATAGCAACGCAAATGCATCTTCTGAAGGCTTATATCTGTCTTCAAAAGCTTCCCGCAAGGTTGCCCAACTGGTGATAGATCCGGCCGGCAAATGCTGAAACCATTCAGCTGCGGGCCCTTGTAGAGTTTCCAGAAAAAGGCGAACCGACACATCTTCGTGAGTCACGTCCAAAATACTGCATGACATAATGAAAGCAGATATGTGGGAATCCGTGCTTTGATTTCCGCTCCCGTCAAATTTAGGAAAATTCTTTCGGTTCCCATGAGGGAGCGCGTGAACTGGATGTGGCAGTGCGAGAGGACCCATAGCATTTCCCCATGGTACTGCCATTTGAAAGGCTGGAAAAAGCACACGAACTGGGAGGGTGGTTCCACTGAGCAGCAAGGCACTACAAAGGGATGTAGATGCTCCTTGTAACAGACTTTTTCTTCGCGGAGGTGAGACACTCCTGGATGACCGGCTAGCCGAGCTTAGCGCTGAAAAACGTGCCGGTGTTACGCTGAAATTGTGCCTCTGAAGCAGATCGAAAGTAGGATCAGCTTCTCCACGGGCTCTCCTGCTGCGCGTAAAAGGTTCACTCGCCAGTGTACCTTTCAGATCTGCAATATTATGGCGCAGATTTAAACTTTATTTTTGGGTGTACTTGCTGATTTTCTGGTTTTTCTGTCAAAAACCAGCAGCATGCACTTTTCTGAATATTTAAAAACTATCCTCCTCGAAAAACCGATTGCGGTTAATGACAAATAGCAGCGAGGATAAGATGGCAGGGAAGATAGTAAGCTGATTTTCAGATCTGATTTTTACTTTTCAGAGGATTTCAAACTTTTTTAGAAAACAGTCAAAACTCAGATCTACGGAAAAATAATGATTTTGATAAAAACTCAGCGAACTAAAGATCTGTAACTAGGCCCGATCTACGGATCTCAGAAGAAATTTTTTTGATTTGAGCACTTTTGCAAATTTTTCGGATTTTTATAAAAAATTCAGGTTTGCAAACAGGCAGCAATCTTTTGATTTTTCGATTTTATATTATGCCACCAAAGATAGATCTCGATCGAGATCTCGTCCGCCCAAATGAGTCGCCAAAAATCAAGTTGGTCCGAAAATCTGTCGCGCATGGACAGATCTATGGATGGATAGACGAGCCAACAGTGTTGCAGGGCTTAGCCCCTCTTTGAGACAGCAAAGCGAAACTGGTTTATTGCTATTTCTACTAGCAGGAACCTATGCAAGTCTCACAGATTCTGCCTTCGGGGTTGGGATCTCATCCCGGTAGAGTGTTTCAGGCTGCGAAAAGAAAGGAATGAAAGAAGGAAAAGAGAAAGAACAGATCCGAAGGAAGAAAAGAAATGAATTCCAAAGCAGAAAGGTCAGAAGATTTATGTTTTTAGTTTGGTAGTAAACAGAGCCAAACCTACTTGCATAAATAAACAAAGCAATACTGATAAACAAATGACGGAAAAGTAGATATGAATCCAACAGATTAAACACATACAGATCTAACGTAAGAAAGATCTAATGTATAACACAGCTATTGAGCACAAAGTCTGAATAATTGTATTACTGTTCTTTTCTGTTACAAGAAAGCTCAAAGTCTTTCTCTCCTCACTTCTATTTCTATCTGAAAAATGTTCACCTCTTAGAATACAACAAGTATTCTAGTATTTATAGAAGATGAGAGAGAGAGAAGGCAAAAAGGAGCCAACCACTTATTTACAAGATATTTACAAAATATCCAAAAGTCATGTTGACTTTGACAACTTTGATGGATGACATCATCCCATGATGCAACATGGATGATGTCATCATTTGTGCCAACTTAATTCAGATATTACGAAAAGAAAGTCGGAGAATAGAGAGGAGAAGAAGAAGAAGAAGAAGAAGAAGAAGAATTTATTCATCATCATCATCCCGTGGGCCTAAAAGGGGTTGCCTGCTTTTCGATGCTTTGATCGGAGATGAGATGTGGAACGAGCGCGGTATTCCAAGAACTTGCTGATCATCGCCCAAATTGATCCCGTGATGGATCCTTGTGCCGTTCACCGATTGCTTCGCAAGTTTCCCGCTCATCTATGAGCTTTTCTCGGGATCTTGGAATAGTCTTTACCCGCCTCGATTAGGGACCCGATGAAAGTCTCTACAGCGTAGGGTTGTTGATGGATTCGATGTCGAACGTGACTTCGGCCCCGTCCTTGAGTAGCTATCTCCTTGAAAATCCGGATAGTATCATCACCGATCTCAAGGTGAGGGAAGGAGTGAGCAACCCCGAGTCATAGATAGAACAATCTTCTCCATTTGATGCATCGCATCCAGGCCTCTTCCTTCACCTTGTCTATCTTCTCTAACACGAATTCGAGCTGATCTATCCGATAGTCCGAGTGGACATGGTCTTGTTGAGGGTCCTTGATGACCGAATACTCGAACTTGACCAAATCTTCGACCGAACAATCGAACATTTGTTGGAAGGCCTCGTGGCCGGAGTCTAGCATGCTCTAATTCTTCTGATACTGACTTGCTAATGCTTGGAGTTCCTTATTCGCCTTCTCGATATTCGGTATAAGCTGATATATTCGGCGATTACTTTTTCACTATCTTTGAGGATCCGCTCCTCCAAGCGTAAATGAAATATACCTTGCTCGCCGATTTTTGAATACTCATTAATCTTCTCCCGACCGAGCAGCTCAGAGTCTCGGCGGCGATTGTGGGAGGTGCACTTCCCATCTTCTCGTAAGGCTTGAAGCAGTATTTATTCTGCTCCTTCAGCCTCTTTTCTTCCTTTGTTTCTTGAAGCTTTTCGCAGAGTGCATCAATCGGAAAGAGCTTCCCCGGAGACTTTCTCGAGGATGTCCCCATTGTGACTTGGGTCACTTTGAAATCTGCCGAGACAGATCTTCTTTCTCTTTGTGGGATCGGGTAGGCTATTTCCATAACCCTCTCACCGCAGCGCTCTTGGAGAAGCGTGTAACCGGCTTGTGCTTCTTTGCTCCTTTAGCCGGAATGACTGAAAAGTCCATCGGAGCGATGGGGACTTTCCTCTTTGGTTGGCTCAGCTGCTGAGAGATCCAAGCTGGTCCTATTGAAGAAGGACCAGAGACGAGGGGGAGGCAAAGAACGGTAGAAGAGGGGAAGAACGTGGAGACACGCGGCGGCGGCATTGAAAGAACAGCATGAGATGTCCACGGGGGGAAGGGAAACCGCAGCAGCAGAAGAGATAGGAAGGGAAGGGAGCTCGGAGATGAGGGAAGAAATAGAGGAAGACAAATCAGCGAGAGAGGAGAAGATGGACGAAGAGGCAGGGGAGAGAGTAGAAGAAGGGGGAGAGGACACAACCAAAGGAGTGGTTGCGACATCCGAGGAAGGGGAGGAAGAGAGAAGAAGGGATAGAAGGGACCTCTGAAGTTGTAGTGATGCCGACATCCTGGGTGGATGGGCGTATAGGACTATCCTCTGTCAATTCTTTCTCTGGCGAATCCAGAGTTATTACTTGTTCAGGCTCTGAAGGAAGAGGACTTTCAGGGGCTTCCTCCTGAATGGTGCTAGGTTCACCTTCGCACCTTTGCCTTTCAGCAGCTTCTTTGTCCTTGGAGGTGCGTTGCCCAAAGGGGAAGTCGTGAAATCTACCCCGAGGTAGATTAGTCCGTTCATGCGGCACCAATGCTCCGTTCTCCGCATAGTTTCTTTTACCCTCTCCTCAATTGTTTGAGGAGCCTTGCTTCAGTCAATGTCCGGGAAGGGCCAATCATCCCCTTCTGTGTCATTATACACTTTGTCTACTTCGTCTTCCGTGGTTTGGAAGCCTTTTGGGACAATGGCCACTCCGTATTGATGATTTCCATTAATGCCAAGCGAGAGTGATCCTTTCTTCGAGTTCTACCTCATGGAGAACGCCAATGTAGATATCCTCAACTGAGGGACATGAATCGGATCAAGCTTAGCCCTTGGTAGACAGCCCTAGGGTCGAATGTAGGCCTTGCTGGGAAATCATGCTTTAGGTTGAGCAATTCTAGCTCAGCAAACATCTCCTTCGCCTTGTGATAGCTGGAGCATGTGTAACGGCCTACTGTGAGGGGGAAAGGAGTTCCGCCCTTCTTTCTCTTGAGGCACTTTTCATGGTATGTGACGAGCCGTCTTGGCAGCCCAATAAAATCAGCTTTGGTCCAGCATACCTCGGTAGCCTGGTTGGTTCTCCCAAAAAGTTGGCAGCCCTTAGATAGGTGAACGTGGGGAATTGGGTGAACAAGGCTCCCCATTTCTCTGTGACTGCCACTATGTTTTTGGTTGTCCGGCTATGAGTCAAATTTGGCCGCAACATGCACATGATGTGATAGAAGAAAACATCATTGATTTTAGCAAATTGAGGGATACTATTCTCTAGTCTCAGCTCTGGATAGTAATCAAATATCTTGGCCTGAGGCCATACTCCACTTCGGTTGAGCCCTGGGTAATCCTTGCCGATGCCAGCAGTAGACTACATAGGAGTTCATATGAAATACTCCGGTTGGCAAGTCATTCAGAGCCTCGCCGAGATGGTGTTGCTTATTATTTCACCCCAGCAAAAGCGCTGATCGGGCAAATTCTTATTCATTGTCTCCAGGTACCGCAGCATCCACTTATGGAAATAGTGGGCATCTGAAAGCCCGAAGACTCTGCTCAGGAAAGTGATAGTATCACTGAGTTCCTCTGAGAAATCACTTCGGTGGATAGTCTGAGGCCACCGGGTCACTACCTTCTTATTCTTTAGGTAGACCTCATTCATTAACTGCATGCACTGGCCTTCGTTGTCTTCCCAGGCCTTGATGCATTCCTGTTGGCTAACAGCCACGTAGTTCCGGTGGTGAGGGATGCCAAGCATCAACTCAAAATGACGGGCAGTGAGGTTTATGACTACCTCGCCCTTGCTGTTCTCGACACATCTTGTGTCCTTGTTGAAGGATTGTGCAACAACCATCATGAATTCGTTGTTCACAAATAATGATAGGATTCCTCCGGCAAAGTGCAGGGGCACGGCTATTAGTTTGTCCATCCATGGACTTCTTGTAACCTTTTGAGTTCTAAGCCAGAACTCATCCATGTCAATGTGACCCAATTCAGAGTCCCGGACATCCATACTGCACTCAGCCTGTGATTCGGGCATCCTGACCTTCTGATATTTGTATTTCATTTCTTCTTCTGTTAGCTTTGCCTTTCCTCTTGGTTTGGTGGGCTTCTTGCTTGACGTAGACATGTGTTCTTTCGAACTCAGCTGCTGATCTGCACGAAGAAGAAGAGAGACCCAATCCAAAAAGGTTGAATTAGTCATTTGATCTTCCATTGGAAAGCTTAGCAGGAGGAGTTAGAGATTTAAAGGCTCAGGGCGCAGGAAAAATACAATTGGCAGGCCAAATAGATAAGGCGCGCAAGAAAGGAATGTTGCAGAGGTTATATTGGCGCCAAAAGCGCATGGCGCATGGATGAAGCAGGTTGCATTTTATAACAGGGCGCACAGGAAATGCGTGTTACATTGGGGTTCGATGCGCCTGTGGCGCATGGAAAGATTGTGTAACATGGACGAATGATGCGCCAAAGGAATATAGCGCGGCGCATGGAGGGTTTACACAACATCATGTTATCAAGATCGGGCGTGCGCAAATACTTATGTAATCTTTTTACTTGCGTATAAAAAGGCTTTTGTTGCATCGAAATCGGGTGCGCTCTTTGGCGTGTGGAAATGGGATGCAACATGGATAAAGGATGCGCCAAGGCTTATAGGAGGAAGCGCGGGATTTACACTGGAGCATGCAAAAGGTGCGCTTATGGGCGCATGAATTTCAGCCAGAAGTAGATGGCGGGCGCGCCATGGCGCGGATCTTGAGTATGTTGCAGTCGGATAGGTGCGCCGAGGGGCGCGATCGTTTGATTGTTACAAGGCGCGCCGGTGCGCCTTGTGAAATAAGCTCTCAAACCTCTTTCTTTCTCTCTTCCACTTTTTACAAAAAACTTGACAAGTAAGGTTTTACAAAAATCTTTAAACAGACCAAGCCAGCTAAAAAACGACCCCTTTTCCAGCAGATCCGGAAAGAGGGAGGGAGAGGAAGAGCAACAGAAGAAAATGAACAGGACAGCACGGGGGGAAAGGCTCAAACACATTCAAACTTCGATGAAAACCGGCCAGCAAGTTGGCACACACACCAAAACCGGACAAAAAAAGCCCAAAGAACAGAAAACATAAAACGGGAAGGGGAAGAACCTCTTACCTTAAAAATATAGCGAAAATTCCTTGAGCGGGTCCACAACACGATGAAAGCGACAGAGCAGGGGCTGACAAGTCCAGAAATATCACGTGCTGACAAAAGAATGAAAATGACATTGGGCGCGCACGGATATTTATAGAAAAACCTGTCATTAATGCGCCACCAACCTTTTGAAATGGCGCATGGAAACGGCTGTCGACAAGGTAAAGCGTGCGCCCTTTGGCGCATGGAAGGAAATGGCAACAGAAGAATGAGCGCGCCTTTGGCGCACCAAATGCGTTATCGACATGAAGTTATGTGCGCCCTTTGGCGCACCAAAACTTGGTGTAACAGGTATATTTTCGTGCGCCCTTTAGCGCACCAAAACTTACTTCAACATCCTTTGGCGCACCGAAGGAGTATGACAACATGGAAAACCATGCGCGCAAAGGCTTTTAAGGGGCGCATCAAAACCGATGTTGCAAAAGCAAAACCATGCGCCTAACCAAAAAGGCTCAAAAAGACTAAGTCCAAAACTGAATTTCCTGAAGGGATTTTACAATATTTCGAACGCGAAGGATCCTCAACGAGGGGTCCAAACAAAATTGTATGGTTATCGGTAAAATTGCCCTTGTCACTTTTACGGGATAACACAAGTGTAGACACCAAATTTGTTTCTTACGACCCCTCAGTGACCCACATCTCATCTCGCAATATAACCTCATCACCTAAACCTTACACAATTATTTATTAATTACCTTGTAATTGATAAATCCACATCACCTTACCTACCACCTCATTTTGCCACTTCATCATGACCTAGCCCTAACCCTAAACTAACCTAATTAAGACCCATAACTTGGTCCACACCTACACCCATAACTAATGACCCCTTTCTCGCACCCAAAACCGACCTTCTAGTCATTTGACCAAGCCCGCAATTGATCTCTCGGAGAAAAGTTAGGAAGGTGGGCTATTTTACTAAAAATAGCCTACTTTTTCCTTACCGATGCCGGTTCCTACTCGACCGCCGTCGGTTACGTAACCGCCATCGCCTCCTCGTAAATGGGCTCCCGAACCAAAATCAAAGGTGGAAGGATTTTTGAATCAACAGAGATCATTGGGAGCGAGGAACAGAGTCCAGATCTTCACTTGACCGAGCAGAGACGAGTGGAGATACCAAAAGTGTTTACAGCAAAGGAGATCAGCTTGCATCTTCGTCAAAACCAAGAAGTCACATCTCGCATGTCCTCTCGTTATAACATTTCTTATGCTTCTTGAATCACAAATTCCTCATAAATCCATTTCTCGACCCACTACCCAAAGAATATATTACATCTAACTATCATTCATCTACCTCTCATCACCTTATTACGTAATATCACCCATATACAAATTTACAAATAACACAGCTACCAAACAACACAAACACCCCACAAAAACAACCAACCTACAGATCCTAAACCCTACCGACATCGGTTACACAAGAACCGATCGGTTACCCGTGACTACAAACCAGAAATCAACCTTTCCCTATCTCTGCTCCAAATGAAGTAATTTGATTGATATTTTACATGTCTTTTGTGTTAATTCATATTAGCAGGAAACCGACCACCTTCAAAGGAAGTTTTATATTTCTTGGGCCCAAGGCAGTTTCCTCATTTATTGTCTAATCAAAATCTTGTGGTCTTGTGTTCTTATTTGCAGTAGTCCTTCCAAGACAAAAAGGAGTTCTTTGCAGCTTCACCCGATCTTCCTCTACGGTACGCGCACACCATCTCGACATTCCACAGTATTCTTCCTAGCCCTAAACCTTATCTCTGCTTCTAAAAGGAATGAAAGGATAGAAGCAACTCTATTCCCGTAAGTCAAACATTCCGAGCGAAACATTTTTGGCACGCCTGGGGGACCCATTTTGGGTTTCTTTATTTCTTGCTTGCTTTCATATAGGGAGCATACTTGCTGTTTTCTTCTTCTAAAGATATTCACAAGGTATTTTATTATTTTGGTAAAAGAACTTGCTTTGTTTTTTTCATCTTGCATTAGTGAAAGTCATCTCTTTTTCTTCATCGAATATCATTTTCGATTTGGGTTTAAAACATGTGCATTGGCATCCTTGCTTGCTGTTTTCAATTCTAGTGAACATAGATTAAGTAACAGGTCGTACACGTGGGGGTGATATCCACGGTATTGACAAGAAATTAATCTTACATTCACTGCACAACACATACCGAATCACTTCACAATTAACACAACAGCTCAAACATCCCCCTTTTTCCGCGGTATTCCTCCGCCCGATTGAGGTAACCTTATAAGCCAAAACAAACTTGACATTTCCCCTAAGTCTTTTGTTTAGGATTCTGACATCATTCTACGTCTAAAGGCATAAGCCCACAATAATTAAAATTAACCCTAGGGTTAATCTCTGGATTTGCGTGTACATCTTGCTTGTTTTTAGTTCTATTTTCTTTCTCATACTCTGTCTTCTGTGATCAATAATTGGACAAGTATACTAAACGTTGTTAAAAATCAAATTAGCAGCCTTTTATATCTTGTTAGCCTAGACTTCTTACACCGACATCGGTTACCTGACCGACGTCGGCTATAGTATAACCGACATCGGTTACTTAGACCGATATCGCCATTATTTCTTTCCCACCTTCCCGACAAACCAAAGAACCTACCAATTTCACCATTCTAAGTCATGTTTCGCTCTCGATAGATTGAAACCCTACCGTGAACTCCTTTTTCCATGGTTGTTATCACTCAAAGCAAGCTGCCGCTATGGTTTCACATGCTTGCTCTATTTCTTTACCTAAATCACCCCCTCACATTCTCGGGGAATCCTACTGGATACCAAAGGTGAGGTTCCTAAAATTCCTGTGGGAGATAAGGACTTTGCCAAGTTTCTAGATGCTAATCCTAGTGCTGCATAATACTATTTGTCTCATGCCCCCGACCGTACACCTAATGGTCAGCTCCTTGTTGCATGCCTATTAGTATAGCTTCTCTCATTTAGCGCCCACTCCACCTCGATAACACCGCCTCGCTTCCGCACCTTTAGCCCCATCTCCCAATCCGACAGCTTTCGTAGATTCATACGACTCGATTGGCTTTCCTTTGGCTAATCTTGGACCCCACATATCATTACCACCACCGCCCTACCTCATCTCTCTTCTGACCACTCCATTCATGACTTGCTCTCTCGCCACCTATCCACACGAGCTTTCCTTCTCAAGCTCCGCCTACCTTTTCATTCCCATACACGTATCCAAAGAACCTCAACATCTTATATGGGACATCCCTATTCGGTCGCCTCAACATATTCATCCTCCATACCTTATCAACACTTAACCCCACCATTGTCCAGCGGAGGCCCTTGGCCCAATTTGCCTCCGTTTACCACAACCACACCATCATCTCATCCAACCACAGATTTCATCAAACAAATGATGGAAAAAATGCAAAATCTAGAGGCTTCGCTTTGGGAAGTCGTAGTGCCTTGACATATGAGCAAGTTTGTTCAGAGCCTATTCACCCTTCTCGTCCCCTTCACTCATATCCTCCTCAATGGGAATTGCCGAATTTACTCGTTTTAATAGTAAAGAGGATCCTCAACAACACTTCACGATCATTTAGACATGCTTGTTATTTGATTGCCCATGATGATGCCTCTCATTACTCGCACATTTCCCATGTCCTTATCAGACCCGCCTGAGTGGTACAAAGCTTTAACCCAACACTCAATCTTCTCTTTTAACCAACTAGCCCAATCTTTCTTGGATCACTTCTCCATTAATATTGCTAAGAAAGTATCCATCACCGACCTTTATGCTATTCGACAATTCAAGACGAATCTATCGCAGATTTCGCTTGACGATGGCGCGGCCTTATCAACCAACTTACATATGCCTTGCCTCAGTGCAACTTATCGAAATTTTCACGCGGGCATGTGCTAAGCACATTTCTCCTACTCTTCAAATTCAAACTTTCCGCACATTTGATGAGGCCTTTACCATGGCTCGGAAACTAGAAATTCGAGCCTTAGAAGAAGAGAAATTGTGGTCATGCGCAACAAAACCCCACTTCCGAACTCCCGATTCTACCAATAAACCAAATACCACCACTCCTCACGCGTCCACTTCTTCTAAATCAAAGGGAGCTGTCCACGCGGTGATGGTTAAATCTCAAACACCGTCTAATACCCACCAAAACCACCTATAAGTATAAAGCAGAGCCCATCAATTATACTCCTCGGGAGAAACCTATGGTGTCATCTTGGAAAATTGCTCAAATCCGGAGCTATCACCTTGCCTCCCGTTAAACCTCACTCCGGGTTTGACTCCACTCACACTATACCTTCCTGGTACAAAGAAAATGACTTCTGTAACTTTCACCGCATAAAGGGACATAGTCATGAAAACTGCAAGATGTTGAAAAACATAGTGCAGGAAATGGTTGACGCAGGGATATAACCCTCGATAATCCTAATGCCCCTGCCAACCAAAATTTGAAAATCTTCAACAAACCATTCCCGAATCACTCTTCCAACAGCAACGTAAACCAGGATATCTTAGCCGAGGAGAGTGTTCATGAGATCCATGCAGTCTTCGATACCCAGCCAAAAGCCTCTATCGAGAAAATTTTGAATCAAGCCTCTTCACTAACACAGGAGCCCGAACCTCCTTTACCACCATCAAGCCAAAGTGAAATCATTCCTTTACCCATAAAGGAGTTAACTGCCCAGACTTCTCTTCCCATCGATGAGTCTTCTTATACCACATCCCTACAAGACTGCGAACGGATGTTATCTAATCTATCTATTTCCCAGACTTCCCCTTCTACCGCTCTTGCTGTACAAGAGGAAGGTACGCCACTCCTTTTGACATCCTTAGACGAGAAATCTCTTGCACCGACATCACCAAATTCTTTAACCATGACGGATCCTCTCGAACATGCCCTCTTACCTATTAGTTCTTCATTGCCTAAATCTTTTCAACGACCGGTTGACCTCGTAACATCTATTGATACAGTGCCTCATCTACTCCCTGTATCACACCCACAGTGGACTAGAATCACAACCCACCTTTCTTCCATACCAAATTTACAATTCAAACCTGAAGACTGTCATTCTCCAGAAGATAGACGAATCCTATGGGAACGTTTGAGTACCCCTTATTCTACTCAAATGCAGATGACCGATCCCGACACCTCTACCATATATCCTAAGTGTTTACAGAAACTCAAAATGCCTATGTCCTCATTCTCACCCCCCGTATCTATATCAAGTATCCCATCCACCTCTATTAACCTAACCAAACCTTCCCCTACACTTGGGACCTCACCCATACCCAGTCTAACACACCCGCCTAAGCGACTAGATTTATCCAAGAATAAAGCCGCCCCACCACCTAGAAGACAAGCTCAATCCGTGCCTCTATCACAATCAAAACCATCATCGTCACACCTACCTTCCATATTGGGACCTCATCCTTCCACCTTGCATCAATATATCATACCTCCTGCGTTTTCTTCAAAACGACCTACGCCTTCTGCACCTATACAGAGATCTAAGGGTATATCAACATTATCACCCCACGTATCCTGTCCACCCATCAACCCTAAACAAACTCCATCATCAAAGGATTTATTTTCTGTCACTCCCCTTTCTCCGTGGTTGTTTTCCGCTACCACGTCATCTGTAGCCTCATCATCTAACCAGCCGAACGTAGCTCCTGCGCCAAAGAAACCACATTTGGTGAAAACCACGTGTCAACACCCCTTGGCTAAACCACCACCCGTACGAACCAACCACGCCCAAACATTACCGAAACCCGCACAACCAATGCCCTCATCCTCCTCCGATTTTGACCCACTCAAAGGATCTTACGCCAAAATCCTTGCTATGTTGGTGGAGAATGCGACCATTTCTCTACCCCCACTTAGACCTTATGACCCTTCTAAACCTCGCCCTATAGGTTACGATGAGTCTAAAATCTGCGCTTATCACCGCACACCAGGACATGATGTGGAGGGATGCAAAGCTTTAAAAACCATCCTTCGTCAGTCACCTCTCCCAGATAGAAAGGTTAAGAAAGACAACTTACGAAGGGAGAGACCTTTAGCTTCCATTCCCTCTCCTCTACCATCTGTCCCCGCCTCACCAAGATCTATCATTATTACAACCCCACCTCTTGAAAACCATGATTTATCCCAACCATCTTCCTCATCTCAGGTTTACGAGATTAATATGATTAGTGTTGCTACTCGAACGCAGAAAAACAATGAGAAAGTGAAAGAAAGCACACCTGCGTCCTCTCCTTCTCCATCCAAAGATCCCGATTGCACCACCACCCAAAGTGGTTATTCATGGACCCGCTTACCCCTGCCTCTAATGGAGCTGCCCATCGAGCCATGATCAAACAAATTCACCAATCACCCGTAAAATGACACTATATGATCTCATTCGAAAGCTTCAATCCCATCGACAAGCTCTCATTGAAATTCTTCAGGGGATCGAGGTCTTACCTAATGAAACCCTACCCGTTGCCTCCATTCTGACACCCAATCACGTTGCCTCTCTCACCAAACAACCCACCGCCCCAACCACTTCCGTCTCTGTACCACAAGCTGCTGCAGTCAGTTTCTCTGAAGATGAAATTGTTGACTTTGGTACAGAAGACCCTGACCCTACCCTTTTCATCTCCGCTTACGTCCGGGACATTCGGGTACGTCATGTTATGATTGACGGGGGCACTAGCCTAAACATCATCTCTTCAAAATCTTTCCAACAAATGAATATCCCTTCTAGCTACATGTGTGCCAACCCCATCATGTTGCGGTCATTTAATGACGCTATTACCTCTACCTTAGGCACCGTGATCCTCAACATTCGGGTAGGACCACATACTTTACCCGAACTCTTCTATGTCCTTGAGGGAGAGTTCCAATATAATATATTGCTGGGTCGTCCTTGGATCCGGGCCATGGGATGCGTTCCCTCAACATTACATAGATGCATAAAATTTGAGTACGAGGGGAAATCCTACACCGTAAAAGCTGATCCCCCCCCTTTAAAACCTGCAATATGTTATACCGCCCAAACGATGTGCTTGTACCAATCAAGACACCCGTTCACTCAACCCAACCATCTTCTTCAACTGTGCCTCAAACATCCACCTCAACCACACCTACGCCTTCAACTGATGAAACCACCGTCGCAAAACCCACTTCCCTTCCCGCAGCTAACATCCCAACCGCGGACCCCTTAGTAGATGTTTTTCAATGCCTTACGCTGGGGGAGTATCGCCTATATAACGTTAGTTCTTTCCATACCCCACAGGAGTACGGACAGGTACATGCACATCCTACCTATGACCGTCGTGTGGGGGAAGTAATCTCCTACGGACCACCTCACTGCCGCACTAACCTAACATATGGGGGTGTCGACGCATCTTCCATTGCCCCTGAGCCTCCTCTTGGTGTGGTTCCTTTCCAATCCGATTTTCAATACCTGACAAATCGTCGCTTCGCCCTCACCTTCTTGACTCGCTGTGCTTGGAAAGGCTTTGGTTTTGGTCTTTATGAACAAGGCCGACATACGCTCATCCCCATCACCACACGCAAACATAATGATCGTAGTGGTCTCGGATTTCGGGAACACTTACATCGACGGAACCTCGTGTCAGTTGTCTTCTAGAAGACAATGACGTCACCCCTACCAAACCATCATCACCCATTTTGCCTTCGTCACCCACAGAGTCGATAGATCCCGAATCTATCCCTCCTAACTTTTTTTTTTTCATAAATGCTATCTTCCTAGGTCCTCTCACTTATCAACGCGATAATGAGGACCCCTCTTCTATTCCCCTTCTATATCCAGACATGATTGAAGAGGACTCACCTTCAATTAACGTTGTTGAGTGCCAGGATGATGACTCCATCCTCACTTACCTTGGCGCGGATGACTCTTATATTCAACGAGCCTTACCATCTGAAACCCAAACCATGCTGAACGAATCTACTATAGAAATCAACATCCACACAGAGGAGGATCCTCACATTGTGAAGATCGGACAATCCCTTAACGCATCAGAACAAGTCACCTTTACTACTTTCCTCCGTGCTCGCAACCAAGCTTTCGCTTGGTCCTACGCTGACATGCCAGGAATTGATCCTGACATTGCTGTCCATAACATTACCCTGAAACCCGATTCCAAGCCAATTAAACACAAAATTGAGAAAATGCATCCGCACATTGCCCTCTTGGTCAAAGAGGAGCTCCAACGACTCCTTTTGCTTTCCTTCATTCTCGCCTATCGACTATCCTCAATGGATTTCTAACATCGTACCTATCACTAAAGCGACGGGGACTTTGGTTATGCACGGATTTCCGGATCTTAACCTCGCTTTCCCTAAGGATGACTTCCTTCTACCTAGTATTGACCAACTTGTTGATCTCACCGCAGCCATGAGATGCTCTCTCTCATGGATGGCTTTTCAGATACAACCAAATTTTGGTCAGCCTCTACCGATCAACACAAAATCGCCTTCATAACTCCTTGGGAACCTTCATTACCGTAATGCCATTTGGCCTTAAGAATGCTGGTGCAACCTATCGCCGGGCTATGACCTACATTTTTCATGACATTATGCACACTATCCTCAAGATTACGCCGACGATCTTCTTGCAAGTCTAAACATCGCAGTGAACATCTCGATGTTTTAACCATTATTTTTGATCGCCTGTTACAATATTCTATCTATCTTCAACCAAAAAAATGTGTCTTTGGTGTCCTTTCGGGAAAAATTCTTGGCTTTATCGTCTCTTTGCATGGCATTGAGGTCGACCCATCTAAAGTCAAAGCTATCCTAGAAATGCCCCCACCTACCAATCTCAAACAATTGTGTAGTTTACAAGGTAAGCTCCAATCTATCCGACGTTTCATCTCCCAACTCTCGGATCGATGTCAACCTTTCCATCACCTCCTTAAAAGGACGTTGATTTTCAATGGAGCAAAGAGTGCCACCAAGCCTTTGAAGCTCTCAAAACTTATCTCTTACAGCCACCTGTGCTTATCCCACCTCAAGACGACCGCCCTTTCTACCTTTACCTTTCCGCCACTGACCACGCTGTAGGGGCCATGCTTGCACATCGTGACTCTGAAAATAGAGAACAAGCCATTTATTATATAAGTCATACTTTGGTGGACTATGAGACTAGGTATACACATGTAGAAAGGTTGTGCCTAGCCCTATCATTCGTGGCTACCAAACTCCGACACTACCTTCTGAATCACAAAACTTTCGTCATCACCAACACGGACCCCATCCATTACATGTATGCCAAACCTCATC
The DNA here is from genome assembly GCA_018340775.1 of Taxus wallichiana var. yunnanensis. Lineage (NCBI taxonomy): Eukaryota > Viridiplantae > Streptophyta > Pinopsida > Cupressales > Taxaceae > Taxus > Taxus wallichiana. The sequence goes on from CM031239.1 coordinate 50,379,701, forward strand.
TAAACCAACGCATCGCCCGATGGCTCATGCTCCTCGCCGACCTCGACCTTGAGTTTGTCCACCAGAAATCAATCAAAGGACAAACCATCGCAGACCAACTTGCGGAAGCCCCTTTACCTGGGGAACAATTTACCAATTTTACATTCCCCGACGAACTCATTGCCACTCTTTCACTCCAGGAGGAGTCGTATTCAATGACTCTCTTCTTCGATGGATCCAAATGCCAATGCGGTGGAGGAGCCAGTGTTGTTCTTATTCCTCTCGACATCGAGCCTATGCCTCTTTCATTCCGACTCGATTTCCCTTGCACTAATAATACAGCGGAATACGAGGCCCTTGTTCTGGGTCTCCAGGTTACGCTGCACTTAGGTATCAAATCTATCAATATTTTTGGCAACTCTCAATTGGTAGTCAATCAAGTTATGGGCATCTACCAATGTAAAAATGAGGAACTTCAAAAATACAAACACTACGTGGATTCACTTCTAGCCTTATTTACTCACTATTCTATCCAAACCATTCCCGCTCCACTAACAAATTTGCGGATACTATGGCTTGCTTAGCCTCGCAAATTCCAGCCTCATCAACTGACTCTGACATTTTCGTCTTGGTCCAACAACTCTTTGCCCCATCTTATTCACCCCCAGTTGTTTGTACGATAAATACTGTGTCTGCTAACTCGCAGGATACTTGGTATCACCAATTCCATGACTACCTTACAACCTCTGCTTCCCCTTCTCGACCTTACTAGTACTGGTAAACGTGATTTTCTTAAACGCATTTCTCATTATGTAGTTATGGGGGACTCCTTTATAAACGTGGCTTTGATGGCATCCTCCTTCGATGTCTCACCGGCACGGAGGTCACCCATACCATCCAACAGGTCCATGACGGTATTTGTGGTGGACATTTTAGCGGCCTTGCCATGGCCAAACGAATCCTTCACCTTGGTTATTATTGGCCTACTCTCAATAACGACTGCTACGAATATGTTAAGCGTTGTGTTATGTGTCAACAACATGCCAACCTTCAACATACTCCTAGCCACCCGCTCCAGGTCGCCGAGATCTTTGGCCCTTCTCACAATGGGGTTTAGACCTTATTGGTGAGATTCATCCGTCCTCTTCGCAACGTCACCGATGGATTATCACAGCAACCGAATATTACACAAAATGGGTGGAGGCTATTCCACTCATTTCAACTAAAAAAGAAAAAATTGTAGAGTTCATTAACCACCACATTATCTGTTGTTTTGGTGTTCCTCATCGCCTGATTACAGATAATGGCAAATCTTTCAAAAATAAGTTGTTGCAAGACCTTTGTGACAACTTTGGTATCAAACTCAACTTCTCATCACCGTACTATCCACAAGCAAATGGACAAGCTGAATCCTCTAATAAAACCCTAACCAAAATCCTCATGAAAGTTGTCAATGAGTCCAGACGAAATTGGCACGATCACATCCCCTTTGCCCTTTGGGCTTATCATACTAGCATCCGTACCTCTACTAATGCCACACCTTTTTCTTTGGTATATGGTACCGAGGCTGTCTTACCTCTCGAAATACAAATACCCTCCCTCAGAATATCCCTTCAGGATATTCTCACCAATGATGATTTCCGCCAAGAGCGGTTAGCCCAATTGGAGCTTCTTGACGAACGTCGTCTTACAGCTCTCGATCACCTTCAAATCTATCAAAAACGCATCAAGCGTGCTTATGATAAGTGACTTCATGAGCATACCTTTAAGGTTGGTGATCTTGTCCTCAAAGAGAATCAACATGTAACCAAACTAGAAAAGAGCAAACGTGGAAAATTTGCTCCCAATTGGATTGGGCCTTATATAATCACTCACACTTATGGATCAGGCACTTATCGTTTAGCTTCGCTTAATGGTAAACCTGAGCCTGAGCCCCTTAATGCCTTGCATCTTCGACCATTCTACTATTGAATTTAGTGTTATATCACTTCTTATCTACCTACTGCTCGTCCCTTGAGCTCATTTACCGCTACATACACTTTGTTTTCTACATCTCAAAATAAAATCAAGATCACTTCTCACCTCCCCTTGACGATGCCTTCCCCTTTTTAGTCTAGTCCATGACTTCAAAGTATTAAAATAAGCCGTATTCTTATGGGATTTTCTTGAGTCAAACTTCCTACTAAACTAGATGCTTCACGCCAAAAGAACATCTAGTCATCTAAATTAAATATAGATCGCTCCTCGAAGGACAAATGCTATATGCCAAACTATTTTCTGCTATTATAAATAGATCGCTCCCTCAAGGACAAATATGCATTAAAATCATATCTCGCTATTATAAATAGATCGCTCCTCAAGGACAGCTATACACACCAAGCCTTTTTATCGAAGCTTCTCGCATTGATCAGCTTCGTGAAGACCTCAAGAATAAAACAATCAAAATCCCTCAGTAGACTTCCCGCATCGATCACCTATATTCAATAAAATAAAAGCCTCATTCAAAAGAACTTTTGAGTCATGGACTTGTCTATTTAGGGTAGGTTCTCTTTCGTCCGAACACTCACTTTGTAATAAGTTTTCCGTACCTCAACTATACCATTCACCTCACCTCACCATTTGTTTCAACTCAAGGGACGTGACGTACACCTGATAGGATGTGATCATACAACTCTTTTCACCTATTGACTTCTCGTCTATGCACCGGTACCTAGGGCTTCACGTTCATTCTATGTTGTGTGGTTCGTTTTGCTCTTTTCACCTACGGAGCAATCTTTCCTTTTTGCCTCGCATCTAGGATTGTGTGTTGATCTTAAGCAGGACATGGTTCCCTACCACTTGGGTAGGCTAACTTTCACTTCTCTTATACCTTTTACAAACCTCACCAATTCGTTACCAACACCATCAACCTTGCCTTACCAATATTACTATCAATACCTTTACCAACCAACCAATCGCCTAACCATACCTAAATTGCCTGAATTCACCTCTCCCTGGTCCTAAGGGAGAACTACATCGGTCTGAGGCCCCTCCTTGCTTTGTGTAATGGGCTATGTAGGCAGCACTTCGGAGACATGGGGTCTCCCAAGGTTAGCTCGACCATCCCCTACCATAACCTATCATGTGTGGTAAATATAAATATTTTTGTGTATTTCTATTTAATCACATTCCTCTTTATCCTTTTTCAAAACACCGAAAGTCAAAACGAAAACATTCTTATTATTATCGTAACTCAAATCAACATACATATTCAGTTTTATTTAGATGTTAAACAAATACATCTTCTCTATCATCGACACGCAGGTCGGCATCCTTATTAATTCTTATACCTTGCTAACATTTATTTAGACCCTTACGCCTCATCCCAAACTAGGTGAGGATCGTGATCATCGACCCCTCTCGCCAGGCCTCTCTGTCCTCAAAGGTACCACGGCTATTGGTACCGCCCATTGATCTACCAACCTCTCCTGTAACATATGAATACGCCTCTCGCATGGAGGACTCCACCTCTAGTCTCTCCGCCCGTGACTCCACAACCGCTAACAATCCTCTTGTCTCATTCACTCGTTTGGAGCTGTTGAACCAAACGCCGTAGATGATCCTCTCTCGTTGTAATCACCGCTATGTCGGGATGATCACGTACACCTTGCAGCTCTGCTACCCACCATAATCTATAGGCCTCTGCTGCCTCGGGTCCATTACCCTGCGATCGGTTGCTACTTCTTCAGGACCTTCTGGAGGTGTTGGCTGGGGAGGTGAGAATGTTGCCTCTGCGTCGATCCTCATATATGGTCTATAAGCCTGCGGTATGTCCTACACAAATCCAAATTGTCGCCGCACGTGATCTATAGGAATCCTCTCATATTCACCTGGCCTGTGCCCCACGATCCACCTCAATCACTCTACACCCCTCAACTCCTCAGCTATGTTCTCTGTTACCATATAGTTCCCGTAAGGCCTCCAACAGATATCCGCAACCGTCACCCTCTCCCATACCTACCTGTAATACTCAATGTCACCCGTCACGGCCTGAGATCTTGCCTCTTGTTCTGTCTGGACCCATCGTCTGAATCCCAACCTCTGTACTCCTGGTCTCTCCTACTGGATGGGTCGGCCTATTGGTCACACACAAACAATGTGCTCATAGGCCCAACAGTGTAATAAGTATGAACAATCCAGTGTCGTTCTGTGATTTCACCTACAAGCCCATAAACCCCTGTATAGCTCCGCCAAATATGCAGGTGCCCATGCAAATGTCACGTTCCTTTCTATCATCTCCCAAATAACACACATCAATGCCTTCGGAAATATTCCCCCTTCCGCCCTCGGTAACGCATAATACCCTACCGCTATCATTAATATCACTGCTAACCTTGTCTCCTCAGGGTGTGCTGCATACATTACCCCATATGTGAATGTCAAACCTCGCTGTGTCAGATCTCGTGCGTATGGACCAAATACTGCTGTTATCGCTGCCCGCCCTGCGTTAGGCATTGCCTGATATACTGGTGTTCCTATAATTGGGAGTCTCAAAATACGAAACACATCTTCCAATGTCACTGTCATCTCCCCTGTTGGTAGATAGAAGGTATTTTTCTCAGGATTCCATCTCTCAATCAACGCCTGTAACATAGCATGGTTACGTGCGATTCATGAATAATAGCGGATTCCACTTAACCCCAAACGATTTATCAATGTCCATTCACCAACATCCGCTCGGATTCGTGACAACAATGACTGGTACACTATCATTCATCCTCAACCCTGCCTCTGCCTGCATACATCAAAACAACAAACAACCATTCAATCCATCAAATCCCCACGGGTTTTTCCTCACATTCTGGAAATTCCTACAAAGAACGCAGATCGTTTATAATAATCGGTGCCGTTCAAGAACCGATACCGGTTGTCCCTAACCGATATCGGTCACTGTCACCTTCATATAGCCTGCCTAAACACACTACCTACGACAATAATTTGAGCGTTTATTCCTTTCTATACATACAAACATACCTGAAACCCCTGATTACCTACCTCGTAACACTTTCCTCACCTATAACCCTTGCTATCATGTTTTCTTTTTCATATCTACCCACTTAATCTCCTATTCATAACACATGCAAAAATCAAATCACAACCAAAACGTTTACCTCTTGGGTTGCAGCAGCTTGCGGTGGCACTTGTCTTCCCTCTCGGCCCTGCCTGCTGGATGCTTCTCCTCATTCTGCCATGATCACCACTCTTTTCAAATTCACCTTTCTACTTTCTGAATCTCTTTTCTTATCACTCAAATCTCTCATACAATTACCTGTCTCAGTCATCAAAAAGCGTCGCATTCGCGTATTTAACCTCTTGCATGGCTCTAAAAATAAGAACTTAAGTTGCCACCCTAGCTTTTCTATTTTTAGAAAAGCTCATACCTAAGTAACCGGTATCGGTTATATAACCGATATCGGTCTATCAGCTACCGTCATCGGTTCCCTAACCGATATCGGTTACACACCTGGCTTTTTAAAACATGGTTCTTTTCTTCATTTTCTACCTAATTTTTTGTCGCGCCCACCTCTTTTCCTGCATCACAACACCATTATCCATATTTTTCCATCCACCACACATATCATTACAATTTCATTAACATCGTCTATTTTTACAAAAACAAACAAACCATCAACTAAGGATATCAAAAAACTATCAATCTATACATCATTTGGATCCAACTCATCAGATACATATATAACAATGTCACAAAACCAGCCCACAACATGCAACATTTCATCATATAACATGTCATCCATATATACGTGCAAAAACAAAAACATCAACATCATCCATATATCAACATGTCAACTAAACTCATCCTACATTCTATATCACAAACCATTGACGAAATACTTAAAAACATTTTCAACACTGCATATGGATCAAAACATCATCTATATATATATATATACAAGTTTCAAATGTACAATGTGCCCTGCATCGGGGCCTCTGTGATCTCATAATACAACAACAAAGCCGGCACGCAGGCCGCAATAAATATCAATCACCTCGACTCGGCTCGCAGGCCGTCCTCATATCAAAATATACTCGCTCGCAGAGCCGGTATCAATCAGATAACCTGCACTCGCTCTCACAGCCGTATATAATGAATGAATGAATCAATACATGAATAAATGTAGGCACGCAGGCCTCTATCAACACAACTGGCTTCATGACACGGTGCCCATGTCCATATACAAAAACTATGTGGGGATCCCTCAGCTCTCCCCACCACCCTCAGCACCTCTCCCTGCTGGTCCCTGTGGTGCCTCTCGCCTCCTACCTGTAACGGACACGCCGGCTGTGGCTGCGCCTCCCTGCGATCTCTGACTATGCGAGGTCTCCGCTCGGTGTGCCGCATATGGCTGATACTCAGCTCCGGTACTATCAAGGACATCCTGATAGTACCGGGCCTCCGCTCTCGCCTCCATGTATCTATCCCGTGCCACCGCTTGCAGTGTACGGGGCTGGTCCCCGACTCCTACCGCCAGCACCCCTATGTCTCGGTGGTGGTGCCTGTGGGTCAAAGGCTGCTGGTGGTGGTATCGTGCTGTGCTGGGCCGTGGCTGCGCCATCTTTGGTGGTGGTGGCACTCGTGCTCGTGCTCTATACTGTACTCGTGCACTCGGGCTAGCTGCCCTTTGTAGGGACACCTATCTATGCACGTGCGGCAAAGCCTAACTATCCTCGTAATAGCTACACTCCGCCCCGAGCTGATCTCGCTCTGCTATCACTGCAGCCAAGTCTGGCTGTGCCGGCGGTACTATCCTAGCTGCTCTCTGACCAGCCCACCAAACCATGAATGCCCCCGTACACCCAGCATCATCTACACCATCACCTGCTGGCCTCTCAGCAACCCAATCTGGGTCCAAGGGCTGTGGTGCAGGTAGTGGGGCCTCTACATCATCCCTCCTGTACTGAGGGAAGGGAGGTGGCTCGTCCTGTCGCAGCCCCATCTGCCTGCGTACCCTCTCTAGGGGTATCCTCTCGTACTCTCCCGGCCTCCGTCCTGCTATCCAGAATGTGTACTGGATCAGGCGCAACTATAAGCGGGCTCCTCTGCGAGGGTGATGACCTCTGTAAGGTCTCCATACAATGTCTACCGCTGTCAGGCCCTCTAACAAATGTCTATAATATGCCACATCCCGACCTGCAAGAACTGCTCGTGGCTGGCCCACGACCCCCAACCATCTCTGAAAGCCATATCTGTATATGACCTGTGGCCTCTGCTCTACTTTGGGGTAATCCTACGCGCCAACATCGATGCATAAATGATGTGCTCATATGCCCAATAGTGAAGTAAAAGGTAGAGCAAATCCCAAATCGCCTCATCTCCGGAGGCGATAGCCCATAGCTCCTGTGATAGTCATCTCCCCATCGGAGATGGAACACATTGGTCGCTGGATCCCATCTCTTGATGAGGGAAACCATCAGCCGTGATCTCTATCAATAGCTTCAGATCGCTGGACTCGCCGAGTCCCACCTCGCACATGATAGCCCAGTGTGCCGTGGATACGTGTGGCCGCATCCGCACCAACAGCGGGGGCATCCTATCCCACATCGTCAACTGCTGACGTGCCTGCAAAACCAACCCACAACCTTAGACCTACTCTTTATCACATCATCTACTTTACCCTCTATACCCCCTTTTATCCCCCCGACCACACCCCGACTCTCTAACCCCCTCTAGTCACCTACCTTTTCCACTATCTCCCTCCCATACCCAACCCCAACCCCAACCAAACCCATACAACCCACCTCCAAACCCATACCAACCCAACCCAAACCCAAACCCACACAAACCCCCAACAAACCCACACAAACCAAAGCAAAAACAAACCAAAACAAAACAAAACAATAAACTCCAACCGACGCCGGCCGATACACGACCGACGCCGGTCAAGCAATAAACCACCCTGCCCGTTAACTTTGCGACCGACATCGGTCACTGTCATTTCCGGGCCGAACCCCCGCGCGCCCCCCCACCTACATTTTTTCCTTTTTCTACCTACATACCCACCCAAACACCCTAAAAATCTACCCACCTAACCGCCTTAGCTTATTTTACCTATCTACCCTCTCCCTTTTTCAAATCATTTCCATTTTCTCATTATTTCCTAAAAAATGTACATTCCTACCCAAACCCCAAATCTAGCTTAATACCATTCAAATGCACAAATTAAAGAGTTTCGAACCTACCCGTACGACGACACGTCGTCGTGGTGGGATGGGTGGTGGTGGTCCAGCTGGTCCAGCCCCTCCTGCTCCTCCTGCCTGTGCCATGGGTCAAACTTTGCTTTGCTGGGTCCTCTACCAATCAAATGTTGCCTGCTACTCACTCAGGCCCACCAATCAACTCACTTCTCCACTCAACTAGTGCCACCTCAGCCAACAAATGCACCGCTATCCAAAATCCACCTCAGACAACTTAATTGGTTTCCAAATTGCAAAAGTGACAATGACCGGCCGTATTTTTCTTTTTATAGGTTTTTCACATAGAACCGATACCGGTCAAATCGTGCCCTAAGAAACCGGCGTCGGTTATCTAACCGGTACCGGTCATAGATAACCGATATCGGTTTTATCCTTTTTTTTTTTACCCAACATTTTGCCCTTATTTACTATTTGCCCTTTTCCACCAACATCGCCTATATCCACCTTTGATGCAAACATTTTCACCATTTGGCCCGACCCAAGGCCTCACCCTACCCTACTGGCCCGACCCAAGGCCTCGCCCTAACCATTTGGCCCGACCCAAGGCCTCACCCTACCCTACTGGCCCGACCCAAGGCCTCGCCCTAACCATTTGGCCCGACCCAAGGCCTCACCCTACCCTACTGGCCCGACCCAAGGCCTCGCCCTAACCATTTGGCCCGACCCAAGGCCTCGCCCTAACCATTTGGCCCGACCCAAGGCCTCACCCTACCCTACTGGCCCGACCCAAGGCCTCACCCTAACCATTTGGCCCGACCCAAGGCCTCACCCTACCCTACTGGCCCGACCCAAGGCCTCGCCCTAACCCACTGGCCCGACCCAAGGCCTCACCCTACCCTACTGGCCCGACCCAAGGCCTCGCCCTAACCATTTGGCCCGACCCAAGGCCTCACCCTAACCAACCGGCCCGACCCAAGGCCTCACTCTACCCTTCTGGCCCGACCCAAGGCTGCAATCGAACAACTCGTCCCGACCCACGGCCGTACCACTTCAATACTTTACCCAAAATCAACACCATACACTTTTATCCACCCATCCTGTAGTTTTTTGTTCAATCGAGCTCACCTGTTCGTGTTTTAGCATGATTAGGGTTCTTGACTTGATCTGTCGACCAACTTTGCCCAGACCTAGACCGTGACGTTTATCTCAACCAAACCAACCATTTGGTGCTGCCGGACATGCCTAAACGTTCCTGTACCTTACCTGTTATATACCCTGGAGCTACTTCCTATGCCTTGGATACCAGGATTATACCACCCTTGTTTGGATAAACTATCGACCTTTGCCTCTGCACTGCTGGTTTGCTCGTCAAATCATGTACCCTAGTCGTACTATGGCATTTCAACATGCGTCTGCTTCCTTGAACCTACCCCACCATCTTACCATCCTCTCTACACCATTTACCCTTTATCAACCCTATCCCTGATTTCCCATTCACTCAATCTGTGATAGATTTGAGGGGGATTACCTATACCCTTAACAGGGAAAACCACTTCATATTATTGTCCGCGCAGCTTTACAAAACAAGCTACATGACAATAAGGGGCTAATGTAGACACCAAATTTGTATCTTACGACCCCTTATGATCCGCATCTCATCTCACAATATAACCTCATCACCTAAACCTTACACAATTATTTATTAATTACCTTGTAATTGATAAATCCATATCACCTTACCTACCACCTCATTTTGCCACTTCATCATGACCTAGCCCTAACCCTAAACTAACCTAATTAAGACCCATAACTTGGTCCACACCTACACCCATAACTAATGACCCCTTTCTCGCACCCAAAACCAACCTTCTAGTCATTTGACCAAGTCCGCAACTGATCTCTAGGGAGAAAAGTAGGGAAGGTGGGCTATTTTACTAAAAATAGCCTACTTTCTCCTTACCGATGCCGGTTACTACTCGACCGCCGTCTGCATTACGTAACCACCATCGCTCCCGTAAATGGGCTCCCGAACAAAAATCAAAGGGGAGGGATTTTTCAATCAAAAAGATCATTGGGAGCGAGGAACAGAGTCCAGATCTTCACTTGACCGAGCAGAGACGAGTGGAGATACCAGAAGTGTTTACAGCAAAGGAGATCAGCTTGCATCTTCGTCAAAACCAGTAAGTCACATCTTGCATGTCCTCTGTTATAACATTTCTTATGCTTCTTGAATCACAGTCCTCATAAATCCATTTCTGGACCCACTACCCAGCAATATATTACATCTAACTATCATTCATCTACCTCTCATCACCTTATTACGTAATATCACCCATATACAACCTTACAAATAACACAGCTACCAAACAACACAAACACCCCACAAAAACAACCAACCTACAGATCCTAAACCCTACCGACATCGGTTACCAGCAACCGGTATCGGTTACCCAGACTACAAACCAGAAATCAGCCTTTCCCCTATCTGTTCCAAACGAAGTAATTTGATTGATATTTTGCAGTCTTTTGTGTTAATTCATATTAGCAGGAAACCACCACCTTCGAAAGGAAGTTTTATATTTCTGGCCCAAGGCGCTTCCTCATTTATTGTCTAATAAAAATCTTGTGGTCTTGTGTTCTTATTTGCGAGTAGTCCTTCCAAGACAAAAGGAGTTCTTTGCGGTCACTGATCTTCCTCTACGGTACGCGCACACCATCTTGACATTCCACGGGTATTCCTCCTAGCCCTAACCCTTATCTATTTCTACAAGGAATGAAAGGATAGAAGCAACTCTATTCCCGGAAGCTGAAACATTCCGAGTGAAACATACGAGATCATGCGTGTGGACCAAAGAAGAGTACCGGAGGATACAAGATGTAGATTTGACATGGACTCATATTCGGATCATTGGTGGAAACAGTATTAGCTAGCTACATTCTAGAATATGTTATTTCTACATATTCTTGTTCATAAGTCACTAAGGTTGAGTTTCTGCGAGAGCCTAGAGGATCATTTTTGTTTGTTATTCCTTTGACAATGAAGATCTTTATCATTACCTTGAGTTTAGAGGCATTTTTGATGGCGGCTAAACCTTCCGAGTGTTGGGATAGGAAGCTAGGGTAGTGGAAGATGGAATATATTGTGATTAAGAATGAAAGGGAGGAGAGACGAATCAGGTATAGTGAAGCACGTGAAAGGGAGATTGCTAGGAAACACGAGGTTGCAGAAGTGTGATTGATCTATGTGGCGGTTGTTGTGGGAAGGAGTTAAGGTTAACGCAGAGGACATGGAACCTAAGAATTTTGTGCTACCCCATCTCTAAAATCGTAGGAGAGATACCCATTCGGTTTCTAATGAGAGTTTGTCACATAGAGAGAGAAGATTCGTTGGTGTGCATCTGAACCCACCTAGTGACCAAACCTTAGTGCTTGGTTTTCCAAATTAGAGGAGTGTTGATAACACAGTTGGTATCAATGGGAGTGACCGATCGACACCCAGGAGGTATAATTTCTCATTTGAGACCTCTATGGCTGCACATACATTCCTAGTTTTTGTAGGAGTTTTGGGTAATGAGAAAAATACACAAGGTTTGGGAAATGTGTCGGAGGCGCGTGGGAATACATCTAGTAGTGGAATGATCTCACAGACCATTGGTGCACAATTCGGTGGGACTTTGGGGATGCTAGGTATGACTACTTCAGGCCCATTATTGGCTTCAGGAGGGTCTAGAGGTGGAACTGGTGGATTGGGAGGCACAGGACCTAGTGGATCTAGTGGATCTAGTGGAGGAAACACTAAAGGGAACACCAGAGGAAACCAAAAATCTTGACTAACAAGACAGGGGCCTCGATCACCTCCTCAAGTAATCTTTGAAATATCTCGTACACTTTCCAAACTACGAGGCTATGGAGGATGTTGCAGAGTATGTTCACAAGTGTGAATTGCTATGGTGCGGGAATGGGATCACAACCCTAGAACGGAAGGCCAATTAATTCGCAATGACATTACAAGGGAATGTGCATAATTGGTATATGAGGTATGACCCCATCGATGGTGGTAGATTACTACACGTTGAAAAATTCCTTCCTAGCGAGAATTCCACATCCCCGAGTTTGAACAAAAGAGTATCAACAACCTCAAGGATATTCGAAGGAAAATGTGGAGAGTGTGCGAGAGTATGACGCATGGTTTAAGAATCTCCTATCAAAGTTTTCATATGTCATTGATCCGAAAATAATCGATTATTACTACACGATCTCGGACCCTTATAGGCTTTAATTATTTACCGATAATTTTCTCCTTTTAATTAATCAATTAAAAATAATGCAATACATAAGACAATTACACAAATATTGATTACGGAGTTCGCAATTACCTACGTCTCCGTGTTCATGGTCGAACTGTTCCACTAGTCAAAACTTGTAAGTTACAATAGTACTTTCACAAAAAAACCTAATGGAATTTTACTTGCCTATCAGTACACCAGTTCTTCAAAAACTTCCAATGATCAATCAAATTATTCTTCACCTTCCTAATGCATAATCTCCTTCGGCTTCAATCGGCCTTCCCGACGCTATCAATGCGACGCTAGCACTCCAGTTGAGAATCCAGGATTTGCAAGTAATGGTGTGGCTCAATGGGCCTATTGGGTAGTTTATAATTTACTCCCAATCACAAATATTTCATCTACTATTGCCTAAAATAATAGGCCAATAAACAATATTTGTTGACACATCTCACCAAAAATGCTTAAGAAATAATAAGCTTGTTGGACTAATGTGTGTGTGTGTGTGTGTTTTTACAATGCAAATGGGTTCCCTATTTATACAAAATTAGGGCCCTTAAATTATGAATTTCCATATCATCCTTAGGCTAATATTAGCCTAATCCCATAGCAAAATAAATTGGATCACAATTCCCAATAATGGCAGCTTAGCATTTTTAATGGGATAAAATCCCAATTGGAGCGGCTTAGGGTGAAGGGGAAGTTTTGTATTGTAAAGTGGGTATTTATCCCACATTTTGTGGCCTTAGACTTAGGGAAGGTTTTAATAAACCTTATCTCCTCCATTCTCCATGTGGATCTTACCACGCATGGCATAAGCCCCAACAACTACTTCACCACCTTGATCACCACGTGGATTTACACACATACCATTAAACATGCTCCCCACCACCACTTCAATCCTCCTCCATGTGGAAGTATAGTATGTTGTTAGTTTAATTGGGTAAGTGGAAATTTGGAATGGTGTGTAAGTGGACTTACCAAGTAAATAAAAATTTGACCCATACCATGGGGTATCGAAAATAATTAACTTGGTCATCATGTAGTCCACTTGTCGTCTCCCGATAGGCAAATCGAGGCAAGCCACGTGGTGGCTTGTGGACCCACCATGTCGGTGATAATACCATATTCCACACGGTGGCAGGCTCCCCTCCATAATAAAATTTGAGCCTCTTGTTCCCATGCACCATTTTTACGCTCATCAAAGACCGGAGATCAACAACCAAAAAAATGACTCCCCTTTGCCTTTTCACTACGTGTCGCAGTGCCATTGGTCCAATATTGACCAATTGACCAAAGTTGACTTTCCCATTGACTGAACTTTGACCGGACATAACTAGAGCTCCTAATGTCTGCATTTTTGCGTTCTCGCAATCGTTGGAAATCTCTCGAGATGATATTCTACATTGACACCATTTAGGGATGTTTAAGAAACTTTCAAAATGATCTCTTGATCACACCTCCCAAGTGAGAAAGGCTTTTGTCCCAAAAAGCTTCCATACTTTGTCCTAAATCTAAAAAACTTTGCTGCCACCTCAGAAGTGTTGTTGTAGTAGACCCTTGGATCTTGTCCTCCAACCTTCTCACTTCGACAACTGCTCGATCTGGGACGTGTGGGTTATGCACCCACAACACTTCCGCTACGCCACTCTAATATCCAAAGAAGACCTCAACACCTCCACTTTATGGTTCTAAGTTTCTGAATGAAACCTCAACGCTCCTTTTGTATGGTGCTAAGCTTCTTGATATCTGACAGTAAGGATCTTATTTGACTCTATAACATAGCTCTGGGCTCGAGTTGATTCTGCAGAATCCAAACTGGTTTGAAGGAACTCCATGTTACATAGAGCTATGATTGATCTGATGTCGGTGATGGAAAATGCCTTGTCCCTTTACAGCACCTCAACACCTCCAATGCATGATGCTAAGATTCTTTCAAAACCTCAAGCCTCCGATGCATGATGTTAAGTCTCTGAGACCTCAATGCCTCTGATGCATGATGCTAAGCCTCTTTCAAGACCTCAAGCTTCCATACATGATGCTAAGTCTATTAAAGACCTTAATGCCTCCAATGCATGATGTTAATTCTATTGATCAACTACCATTCATATGTGTGGTCACAATGCCTTGACACCGAATGACGTTCCAAGCTAATCCTTTTAGATCTCCTCTTGTTGACATACTAATATCAGGTACCACTCTGTTGCATGATCACAATGCCTCTACATAGAATGAAGTTCCGACCCAACGTCAATGACAATGGTGATTCAACTACCATTTTATCGCATGGTCACAATTCCTCTACACGAATGAAGTTCTAATCGATCTTTTGAGAACTCTATTTTCTGCACAAATGGTAGATCAATCTCCAAGCTTTATATGAGTTAATTCCCTGTATCCAAGCCATGTATGTGTACTCATAAGCTTATTAAGAGATATGTTTAGAGCATTAATAAAATTTTCTAAGTAAGAAAATCCACTGAGTATTGTAAAACTTTCTCTCGGCATTTTCTCACAAAATATGATCTCCAAACTTAATACACGCATATGATTCATCAATCTAAATTACGCAATATATAATTGAAAAACTATTGACTTACCCATTTTAAAGGAATTTCACTTTTAGGCATTACCTGGTCCTGGGTTGACTTGTCAACTGGTGGTAGAGTAGAAACTTACTTTGCCTTTGCAATAGGCGTCCATTCCATCTTTGGCTTACCATTACTCTAATGGCGAGATGGATGTAGTTTCTAGCAATTTTCCACCCGATGCCCATTCCTCGGCAATGAGCACAAAAATTCCTCTTAATCACCTTCTTTTGGGATGAGGAACTCTTTTTCCATTTCTTGACTCTGCATGACAAGATTGGTCTTTCTGATTTTCCGTGTTCCTGACGAACGGAATCAACTTCTTCATCAGTGTCCTTCTCTTCCAACATCTAGCCACTGAATGATTATGCAATCCACAAAAAGTACATGGAAAGGAATTCCACATCTTCTAAAAATCATAACCATACTTCTTAAGCTAAAAAAGTGGATTAGAAGTTTTATTGTGCTTATGATTATGGTAAGAATCTGGAGGTGGAATGTCGTTACCTCTTCGCTGATTTCTCTTACCACATCTTTCTTGTGACGACGAAGCATAAATTTCCTACTCCTAATATTCTTGTAGGAATAATGGGGTATTCACTTTACTTTCGGAAGCTTGTCTCCCATCAGCGTTCTTGGAGCATTCTCCAATTTCCATTACCACACTAGGCTAACCCAAACCTGAATCTAAAATTGAATGGGAGGAAGAAGAAGATTCCAGTTGTGAACAACTTGCAGTGCAGTCATCTGCCATGGCCTCTGCATCTGAAGTTGAAGGTATTTCCTTCCTCTGATCACCACACTGCAACCTTACCAAGAGCTCATCCTTGGTTTGCAGTTCTGATTTCAAATGAGCATTCTCCTCTTCCAAGGAGTAATACATTGATAGTAGGAGAGAATTCTCTTGCTAGATCTGGTGATTATACGCTTCAATCTCATCAAGATTCACCTATTTAGACATCTTTCCCATAGTGCACTTGTACCATGTTCACACAAACTATCCAACTACACCAATCTTGAAGCAATCAATTTGTTAATCAGATTTACTGAAAAACAAATATGGAGCTAAACCAGCTCTGATACCAAACTTACTTTGGAGATTAGCAAGTTTGCAGGTGTCGATTACCACTTTCTCGATACCAAACTTGATCCGAAAACAATCATATATTTTACTACTGATCTCGCACCCTTATAGGCTTTAATTATTTTCTGATAATTTTCTCCTTTTAAGTAATCAATTTAAAATAATGCAAGATAATAAGATAATTGCACAAAGATTGATTATAGAGTTTAGCAATTGCCTACATCTCCGGGTTCGTGGTCGAACCATTCCACTAGTCAAAACTTGTAAGTTATAATAGTACTTTCACAAGAAAACCTAATGGAATTTTACTTGCCTATCAGTACACTAGTTCTTCAAAAACTTCCGATGATCAATCGAATTGTTCTTCACCTTCTTGATGCACAATCTCCTTCGGCTTCGATCAGCCTTCCCGATGCTATCAATGCGACGCTAGCACTCTGGTCGACAATCCAGGATTTACAAGTAATTGGTGTGGCTCAATGGGCCTATTGGGTAGTTTATAATTTACTCCCAATCACAAATATTTCATCTACTATTGCCTAAAATAATAGGCCAATAAACAATATTTGTTGACACATCTCACAAAAAAGCTTAACAAATAATAAGCTTGTTGGACTAATGTGTGTGTGTGTTTGTGTTTTTACAATGTAAATGGGTTCCCTATTTATACAAAATTAGGGCCCTTAAAATATGCATTTGCATATCATCCTTAGGCTAATATTAGCCTAATCCCGTAGTAAAATAAATGGGATCACAATTCCCAATAATGGGCGGCTTAGCATTTTTAATGGGATAAAATCCCAATTGGAGCGGCTTAGGGTGAAGGGGGTGGTTTTGTATTGTAAAGTGGGTATTTATCCCACATTTTGTGGCCTTAGACTTAGGGAAGGTTTTAATAAACCTTATCTCCTCCATTCTCCACGTGGATCTTACCACGCATGACATAAGCCCCAACAACCTTGATCACCACATGGATTTCCACGCATACCATTAAACATGCTCCCCACCACCGCTTCACTCCTCCTCCATGTGGAAGTATAGTATGTTAGCGGTTTAATTGGGTAAGTGGAAATTTGGAATGGTGTGTAAGTGGACTTACCAAGTAAATAAAAATTCGACCCATACCATGGGGTATCGAAAATAATTAACTTTGTCATCATGTAGTCCACTTTTTGTCTCCCTATAGGCAAATTGAGGCAAGCCACGTGGTGGCTTGTGGACCCACCACGTCGGCGATAATACCATAGTCCACACGACGACCGAGCTCCACTCCATAATAAAAGTTGAGCCTCTTGTTCCCGTGCACCATTTTTACGCTCATCGAAGACCGAAGATCGACAACAAAAAAAATGACTCCGCTTTGCCTTTTCGCCACGTGTTGCAGTGCCATTAGTC
Source organism: Taxus wallichiana var. yunnanensis (assembly GCA_018340775.1). Taxonomy (NCBI): domain Eukaryota; kingdom Viridiplantae; phylum Streptophyta; class Pinopsida; order Cupressales; family Taxaceae; genus Taxus; species Taxus wallichiana. The sequence goes on from CM031239.1 coordinate 50,397,226, forward strand.
CAATATTGACTAGTTGACCAGAGTTGACTTTCCTGTTGACCAAACTTTGACCAAACATAACTAGAGCTCCTAATGTCCGTTTCCGCATTCTCATAGTGATTGGAAAGCTCTCAAGATGATCTTCTCGACCGACACCATTTAGGGATGTTTAAGAAACTTTCAAAAATGATCTCCGATCGGTCATTCAACATTTAAAACATGCTCATTTTTTTGTTGGAGGGTTGATAAGACCATTTAGAAGAGCATTATCTCATAATAATTTCACAAACCCGTGTGAGGCATTACAAGTTTCTTTATGTGTTGAAGTTTTTGGAAGCATTGATACTAGTGTTATCCCATTCTGGAAGCTCAAATCACTAATATAGCTAAGTAGATGGAAAATTTATCTAGGAACTTAACTCATGAGACCCACAAAGTGGAATGTGTTGTACGGATTTTGAAGTAGAGGGCATGTCAAGGATAATTTCCCCGAGGGAGAGTATGCACTATAGTAGTAGACTATGAGATTTATAATGTGGACCATGATACTATTAGATGTCCCTTATTCGGGCATGTAATTTGGAAGAATGTATCTTGGTACTATAAGATTTTCACCTCTACAACCCATGATGCTAAGGATTGTAGGCTTATTAACCAGATCCATGAAGCCATTGATCATGGTGTACGCCAGACCAGCCTTTCCAGTAGTTCCAAGGAAGATGACCACCGTTATGAAGGACACACGAATGGAGGTGCACGTGGAAAAATTTCTCGCGGAGGGTTTCGGGGTTGTAAAACCACAAAGAATGAAGTGAGTTCCCATGAGGAACATGTTATAATTTTGGATCTACATAGCATTATAAACGCGAGTGTCCTAATCTATTACAATTCTCATGGTGTGGGAAGAAGCACAAGTATGAAGAGTGTCTGGAACTCTATGAGCATATGAACCAGTAGCACTGGAAAGATAAGGGTGCTGCTATGGTGAGCGTAAAAGGTCCAATTCACAATGGATGCCAAGAGTGGCGTGTGAGTTAGAGCTAGAACCGGTACTAGTGAGAACATGTGTAGAGGTCACACATGCCAGGAGATGCCCACAAGGACATTAGCTTCCGGAGAGGATGTGCCACATGGAAAGTACCCAACCCTACTTATTAGAAATAATTATAATAGGATACTATGGACATAATTCAAAGTTTACAAAGGCGATACTGATGTCTTAAAGAGTAATCAAGGCGGGTGGGGCGGTGGAAGGATAATGAGGTTCCAAGAAGTGACCTGGATGAGGTCAAAGAAGTATGTAAAATGTTAAGGTAAGAGAATATTATTCCCTTACTAGGAGAATGGCTAAGGGAGAAGGTACCATGCACTGGAGTGGAGTGTGAGAGATAGGTTTTACATGAAAACCTTTCTCCATACAACCTTGAGTATGACAAAGAAATTACTCTAAATGAAGTTGTTGATGGATGGCTCTTGAGCAATATCCTCATTGACATAGGAGCAGTGAATGTTCTTACCTTAGATACTTGGCATCAGATGGGAAGGCCCAAAATACAACCATCTTTGAATGTGCTATATATGGCAAACAAGACAAATGAAATTCCCATCGGTGTCTTAAAATATGTGCCTATCACCATTCAAGGAGCCAAGTTTGCTGGGGGATTTGAGGTATTGGTAATCATCAAGGTGGAAAACTTCCCATAATTTGTTGGACACCCATGACATTACAAGAATAATTCTGACATAAGGTTTAACAAAGGATATATCAGTTTCAAGAACAAGGAAGAATAGGTGGTCATCCCTTTGATAGATAGGAAGTCAGCACCCTACATAGAGCCATTAGGAGAAGAAGTCCTTGACCAAATCTATGTGTGATCCATCAGAGATCTTGAGATAATTCACCCTATAGAAGGAGTTATCCAATTTGAGGATGCTCAGTCTATGAGTGATACCACAAGCATGGCGTGTGACAATTGGGCACATGAGACCTATGAGTTGATCAAATGACATTTAAGAGGATTGGAAATGAAGGTGAAAAAGGCATGTACAAATTCGGCTCGCACAGAGGAAGAAAACTACCAAGTTACTTGGGAGGGGCTAATCCGAGAATATTTATTATAAGAAATGGAGTCGCACTTGAGAAATGAGAAGGAAAGGAGAAAAATGTTTAATTACAAATTACTCGGAATCATTACGTCATTTGGTGGGCGACACATCAGGAGAACCTCTTGGCTTGGTACAAGGTGAGAATTTCCTTGTACATAAGGTTTTGCAGGAGTAACATGCCCATGGCTATAAAATACTAACATGGTAAAGAGACCACTTCCTTCCATATCCAAGCATGTGAGACAACCTAGATGGGAAGCACGAAGAATTACCACCTTCATTATGGGTTCACAAGTTGCACTCCATCCTATAAGGTTGTGCACACGTGTGGTATATCCACTCAGAGATGCATCATCAAAATGGTAATTGGAAAGAATTCGTGGCTTATTTCATTCAAAAATTCAAGTATTAGAGTACAAATCCATCATTACATAAGGCATTGTAGGCAGTCAAGCACCTTACAATAGGGGATAGTGCTATGGTGGAAGACGAAATACAAGAAGATGAAATACAAGAATTTCTAGGTGAACCTGGCCTAGAGGCACACTTTGAGGAAGAAGAAACAAAAGAGATACAACTTGAGCGCGTGTGTATAGAAAAAGAAAAGGGGAAGATGGTGTATGTTATTGATGGGGAAGAGGTGAAAAGCTTGGATGTTAACCATTCTGTAGGGACATGTGAAGTCATAGATAGTGCTGATGAACGAGCGCATGCCTACCATGAACCTTTAAAGATGAAAAGGTTAACATCAGCTCAGGAGAAGAACCCAAGGAGGTAATCATTGGAGACTATTCGTCAGAGAAAGAAGTCTCTAAAACCATTGATCTGTCGAAAAATTACAAGATTTGTTCCCACATGGGTACTATGAGCTTAAAGGTGTCCACCATTCCTTGGGGGAGATGAGGATAAAATTGAAGGAAGGTGCACGTGAAATTAGGAAGAGGCCATACTGGATGAATCCCAATTTACATGTAAAGGTCAAGGAGGAGATAGAAAAAATGATAGCATCAGGTATCATTGAGGCTATGGAAGAGTTAGAATGGATAAGTCCAATGGTGATTAGTATCAAGAAGGATGGGAGGATAAGGATCTATGTTGATTATAGGGACCTAAATGTAGTGTGTGTCATTGATCCTTTCCTAACCCCATTTACTGAAGAAATATTAGAGGAAGTGGCAGGACGCGAGTCTACTCTTTCACGGATGGATTCTCGGGCTATCACTAGGTAAGGATTGTGAAAGAGGACTAGAGAAAGATGAATTTTTCCACTGAGTGGGGAATTTTTTCCTATACGGTCATGCCTTTTGGGTTGAAGAATGTGCCTGTTGTGTTCTCACGCATTGTGGTGCAAGCTTTCCAAGACTTCATCCATAAATTTCTTCAAGTTTACTGGATGATTGGACAATATATGGGTTAGTGAAGGACCATTGTGAAAACTTAAGGTTGATGTTTGAAAGGTGTTAGCAGTTGAGGATATCCCTCAACATTAATAAACGTGTCTTTACTACCCCATTTGGAACATTATTAGGGCACATCATATGTAGGGAGGGCTTACTAGTAGATCTCATAGCATTATAATCCCGAGTGTCCTAATCTATTACAATTTTCATGGTGTGGGAAGAAGCACAAGTATGAAGAGTGTATGGAACTCTATGATCATATGAACCAATAAAGACTTTGGAAAGATAAGGGAGTTGCTATGGTGAGCGTAAAAGGTCCAATTCACAATGGATGCCAAGAGTGGCGTGTGAGTTAGAGCTAGAACCTGTACTAGTGACAACATGTGTAGAGGTCACACATGCCAAGGAGATGCCCAGACCAAGGACATTAGTTTCCGAGAGGAGGTGCCACATGGAAAGTACCCAAACCCTACTTATTAGAAAGAATTATAATAGGATACTATGGACATAATTCAAAGTTTACAAGGGAGATACAGTGTCTCAAGGAGCAATCAAGGCAAGTGGGGCAGTGGAAGGATAATGAGGTTCTAAGAAGTGACTTGGATGAGGTCAAAGAAGTATGTAAAATGTTAAGGAAAGAGAATATTATTCCCTTGCTAGGAGAATGGCTAAGGGAGAAGGTACCATGCACCGGAGTGGATTGTGAGAGATAGCTCTTACATGAAAACATTTCTCCACACAACCTTGAGTATGACAAAGAAATTACTCTGAATGTAGTTGTTGATGGATGGCTCTTGAGTAATATCCTCATTGACATAGGAGTAGAAGTGAATGTTCTTACCTTAGATACTTGGCATTAGATGGGAAGGCCCAAATTACAACCATCTTTGAATGTGCTATATATGGCAAACAAGACAAATGAAATTCCCATCGGTGTCTTAAAATATGTGCCTATCACCATTCAAGGAGCCAAGTTTGCTGGGGGATTTGAGGTCTTGGTAATCATCGAGGTGGACAACTTCCCATAATTTGTTGGACACCCATGGCATTACAAGAATAATTCGACATAAGGTTTAACAAAGGATATATCGCCTTGAAGAACAAGGAAGAATAGGTGGTCATCCCTTTGATAGATAGGAAGTCGATTACCCTACATAGAGCCATTAGGAGAAGAAGTCCTTGACCAAATCTATGTGTGCTCCATCAGAGATCTTGAGATAATTCACCCTATAGAAGGAGTTATCCAATTTGAGGATGCTCGGTCCTATGAGTGATACCGAAGCATGGTGTGTGACAATTGGGCACATGAGACCTATGAGTTGATCAAATGACATTTAAGAGGATTGGAAATGAAGGTGAAAAAGGCATGTACAGGCTCCAGGTGCACAGGGAGGAAGAAAACTACCAAGTTACTTGGGAGGGGCTAATCCAGAATATTTATTATAAGAAATGGAGTCGCACTTGAGAAATGAGAAGGAAAGGAGAAAAATGTTTAATTACAGCCTACTTTACGGAACTATTATGTGTTGGTGGGCGACACATCGGAGAACCTCTTGGAATGGTGCAAGGTGAGAATTTCCTTCTCCATAAGGTTTTGCAGAGTAACATGCCCATGGCTATAAAATACTACCATGGTAAAGAGACCACTTCCTTCCATATCCAATCATGTGAGACAACCTAGATGGGAAGCACAGAAGAATTACCACCTTCATTATGGGTTCACAAGTTGTACTCCACCCTATAAGGTTGTGCACACGTGTGGTATATCCACTCGAGAGATACATCATCAAACTGGTAATTGGAAAGAATTGGTGGCTAATCTCATTCAAACATTCAAGTATTAGAGTACAAATCCATCATTACATAAGGCATTGTAGGTAGTCAAGCACCTTACAATAGGGGATAGTGCTATGGTGGAAGATAAAATACAAGAATTTCTAGGTGAACCTGGCCTAGAGACACACTTTGAGGAAGAAGAAACAAAATAGATACAACTTGAGCGCGTGTGTATAAAAAAAGAAAAGGGGAAGATGGTGTATGTTATTGATGGGAAAGAGGTGAAAAGTTTGGATGTTAACTATTATGTAGGGGCATGTGAAGTCATAGATAGTGCTGATGAATGAGCGCACGCCTACCATGAACATTTAAAGATGAAAAAGGTTAACATCAGCTCAGGAGAAGAACCCAAGGAGGTAATCATTGGAGACTATTCGTCAAAGAAAGAAGTCTCTAAAACCATTGATTTGTTACACAAATTACAAGATTTGTTCCCACGTGGGTACTATGAGCTTAAAGGTGTCCACCATTCCTTGGGGGAGATGAGGATAAAATTGAAGGAAGGTGCACGTGAAATTAGGAAGAGGGCATAATGGATGAATCCCAATTTACATGTAAAGTTCAAGGAGGAGATAGAAAAATGATAGCATCAGGTATCATTAAGGCTATGGAAGAGTCAGAATGGATAAGTCCAATGGTGATTAGTATCAAGAAGGATGGGAGGATAAGGATCTATGTTGATTATAGGGACCTAAATGTAGTGTGTTTCATTGATCCTTTCCTAACCCCATTTAGTGAAGAAATATTAGAGAAAGTGGCAGGACGCGACGTCTACTCTTTCACGGATGGATTCTCGGGCTATCACTAGGTAAGGATTGTGAAAGAGGACTAGAGAAAGATGAATTTTTCCACTGAGTGGGGAATTTTTCCTATACGGTCATGCCTTTTGGGTTGAAAAATGTGCCTGTTGTGTTCTCACGCATTGTGGTGCAAGCTTTCCAAGACTTCATCCATAAATTTATTCAAGTTTACCTGGATGATTGGACAATATATGGGTTAGTGAAGGACCATTGTGACAACTTAAGGTTGATGTTTGAAAGGTGTTAGCAATTGAGGATATCCCTCAACATTAATAAATGTGTCTTTACTACCCCATTTGGAACATTATTAGGGCACATCATATGTAGGGAGGGCTTACTAGTAGATCCCACCAAATTTGTAGTAATTGTGGGATTGGGGGAGCCTACTAGTCAAAGCGCAATGCATGGATTCCTTGGACACATGGGTTACTATAGGAATTTCATCAAGGGATATGCCAAGATCACCATGCCTTTAGAAGAGTTACTTAGACACAAGAGTGCCTTCCTTTGGGGAGAGGTGCAACAAAAGAAATTTGACACTTTAAAGGATAGGATTATCACTGCACCCATACTACAATTCCCCTCTTGGGATAAGCCCTTCCATGTTCATGTTGATGCCTCAGAACCACCATTAGAGTAGTACTTGCACATCCTGGTGAAGGGATTGTTGATCATCCTTTATGCTTTGCAAGCAAGAAGTTGACACTAGCAGAGAAGAATTATACTACAACTAAGCGTGAGGAATTGTCAATGATCTACGTACTTTAAAAGTTTAGATAGTATCTGCTAGCAACCCCTTTTATATTTTACACTGACCATATGGCATTTAAATATTTAGTGAACAAGCCCATTCTACAAGGGTGCATATGTCGATGGGTACTGTTGTTCCAAGAATTTGAGTTCACGATGGTTGTCAAACCAGAAAAAGTAATTCTGGACCTTATCATTTATCTAGAATTGATTTAGGGGAGGACACACAAAGCATTGAGGATACCATGCCAGATGCCCTCAAACTTAGAAAATATTGCATTATTTCTCAAGATAGGTGTAGCACCGAAAGGAATGAAGGCATTGGATAAAAAGTAGTTAGCTATACGCTTCGTGCCCTACATGTTGATTAGTGGGGATTTATACAAATTAGGACGTGATGATATTCTGTGCGGTGTGTGTTAGAACATGAGCACCTAGCCATAATAGAAGAGGCACACAGAGGTAGTGCAGGTGGGAACTATGCAAGCGACACCACTGCATGTAAGATATTAATGGTTGGATTATGGTGGGAGACCCTATATCAAGACTACAAGGAATATTGCAAGGCATGTGACCATTTTCAGTGCATTGGAAAACTAGGGTGAAGAGATGAAATGCCTCTACACCCTATTCCTAGCGTCGAGCCATTCGAAAAGTGGGCTATATACTTTGTAGGCCCTATTGCACCAGCCACACATAGGACTGGGTCATGTTATATAATCACTTACACAGATTACTTGACAAGGTGGAAGAAGCAACACCTACCAAGGATTGTACAATAGCTACTACAGCAAGGTTTCTATGGGAAAACATTATTACAAGGTATGGGTGCCCTTTGAGTTTGACTAGTGACAGGGGTACACATTTCTTAAATGAGATAGTAAGGATTCTATTAGCGGAATTCATGGTGGCTCATCACAAGATTACCTGTTACCATCCACGAACAAATGGAACCGTGGATGCATTTAACAAAATACTAAGTCATACACTAATAAAAAAATTTGACGTTGGTAGACAAGATTGGGATGAAAAAGTATCATCCATTCTTTGGGCATAGAGGAAAACCTACAAAAGGTTAAATAAGGCCACACCATTTCAATTAGTGCTTAGCTCGAAGGTTGTCCTACCAGTTGAATTCATATTACCTTCTCTTCGTATAGGACTCACGGAGGGATTGGCTGATGAAAAGGTGTTGCAAGAAAGAATTGAAAAGCCAATGAAATTAGATGAAATATGATCACTCACCAAGTGGAGCTAGAAGATTGAAAAATAAAAAGAAAAGGCATGGTATAATCGTAACATTAAGAAAAAAATGTTTGAGGTTGGGAAGTTGGTGCTACTATATGATTCCAAGTTTATGTGCCATCCTGAGAAGTTAAAATTCCATTGGTTGGGTCCCTACATCATCTCATACATCCTTGATTCAGTGCATGCTAGTTATAAGCACTGGATGGGATGAGATTTCCAAGACACTTCAATGGGAGTAGGCTGAAGCCCTACTATAAATAAGTCTTCTTAGTTTTTGTAATAAGGTAGTATTTCTAGATAGGTTAGGACTTCCTTTAATGCATTTTTCTTTTCTTTTGGTTCCCTTTCTCATTGTTTTTTGTTTTGCGCCTTTCGATCTAGTATCCTCATGACTTTTTAAAGGTTGTGAATGTATAGAGGAGTGCACATCATTTTATTTTAGGGTGGAATGATGTGAAAGAAAGTGCAAGGTGTGAAGTACCAGGAAGGATTACGTTGGAAATATTGGTAGAATGACCCCGTGAAGGGAAGCATATGGACGGCCCTATACAAAAAGGGTGAATGGCGATGGTGGGTGTTAAGATAAGACTACATCTTGGTTCCATGTATAAGGGAGGAAGAAGTCCCTTCAGCGTTGGTAATGCGTGCGGAAGAGTCTTCTGATAGATAGATTGTTTACATGCCATAAGGTTGTAGAATTTTCTACATAAAGGTTGGGTGTGTGAGTTAGGGAGTTAGAGTGTGGCTTAGTGGAAAAATCTGCAATAAGTGTTAAAGTATGGTGGTAGGTGAAGTAGCATTTAATGCTAAAAATAATGGAAAGCTATAAATAAAAGGTTGGGCACTTCATTATGGACATTATGAATACAAAAAAAAAAAGCTCTTGTGGACTAAGGTTTCTAGAGTTGATCTATGTGGGTAAAATTTTGAGGAATTAAGGCATGAGTGACTAGATTTGATCTAAAAACTAGAAGGAAAGAAGTTCATGGGCATAGAATATTTTTTGTGGAGAAGCATTGTCTTGTGAACAAGGTTATTCTAGTTAGGTTTTGGATACTAGGGCACAGGCTGAAAAGGGTTTCTTCACAAGTTTGAGGTCTGAGCTTGGAGAGGGTAGAAAAGAAGAGAAAGTAAGAGAAGTTGAAGTGATAAGATAACCTAAACCATGACACCTAAGAAACCAACTATATCACCTAAGAAGTCAAAGGGCAAGGGAAAACAACTAGAAACCCCCGTAAGCATGAATGAAGAATGGTACGTAGAGATGTAGTACCTAGATGGGTTTTTCTTAGGAAATAATGGGATTCCCACTTAAGAAAAATGATGGTGAGTGATTACAACCATCACACAAACATGATAAAAAATGAATTGGCACTGGAGTTAGTGCACTGTACAAACAAATGGACACTAGAGGGTTTACCTATCTATAATGATGAGGTAAAATTAAAATTGGAGGAGGGATTATTGCAAATCTATGAGTTTCCTTATTTTGGAAAGCCTAAGCACCTCTATCAATGGTTAATGTTGCATGTACATGAGGACCACTTTTACTTTGTAAGGCGCAAGATGCGCATAACTCCTCAACTGATTTCAAAATTCACAGGCCTCATCTGTGAAGGAGAAAGTATAGATGACGACCTGAGCAACAAGGAATCCATCAAAGCAATTGTCACCACATATGATTATAAGAAGGGGTCATGATACTTTGATATCATGGAAATCCAAGACCCTATCATGAGAATGGTCACGCGCTAGGTGACAAAGCTAAATGACCAAGAAAGGTGGACACAGGTAAATAAGGCTTGGTTAAATGTGTGTAGGAAAATATCAGAAGGCACCATCTATAACTTGTCTACCTTCATCGCAGATGAAATTATCAGTAGTGTGTAGGAAGGAGACAAGATACTCTTTGGCAATGTCCTCTTGAAAATTGTGTTTTCAGAGATCGGAGTGCCAGATGCAACAAATAAGTTTTTTTGGGAATATCTAGAGGAAGACCCCTCACTCGCAAAAAGATTTGCAAAGTACACTTGCGATAGCATGATGGCTGCTCATAAGGCACACCTAGAAAAATGGTATAAGCACTTAAGGGATGTGTTTGGGGTAGAGTGGAGGATCCTAGAGTAGATGCCAACACTCATTGATGGAGAAGCCAAATTTTGGTGTACCAACATTTTTGCATTAGCAGATTTAAATTGACAGATGAAAACATGGGCCCCTAGTGCAAGCTTCCCTTCTCCTTCACCACTCAATATTTCCAAGTAGGGGTAAACAGGTTTAAAGAGGCCAAAAGACTAAGGTTTCTACCTTAGTTAGATAGATCGAGACTGCAGGGGTGCTTTGCGAAAATCTCGTTTACCCTAAGAAGTGTGCATACATGGAGAGGTATGTCTCCCATGAAGTTCAAATGACAAAGCCCCTAACTTTGCCAATAGTAGGAGAGACCGTGGCAAGGGTATATATGCACATAAGACCAAATTTTGAGAAGGGTGCATACCTAGAATGTGATGTCTCCATTCTGAAGATGCCATAGGAAGAAAGAATCCCGCACCAATAAAGAAAGGAAAAGAAGAGGTATAAGGGAAGAAGGAACCAAGTGTCTAAAGTACGCCACAAGTGGGTGCCCTAGGGACGAGCACTAGAACTAGTACTTACACACAAGAAGAGGTCCCCAGTCAGAGAGGAGGCACCAGAACAAGAAAATCCTATCACAAAGGAGAAATCACTAGAGAAGGAAGAAGAAAGAATATAATCTCCTATACTAGAATCCTCAAGTTAGGAAGAAATAAAAGGTGATAGAGGAGGCTGATTTGGAGGACACAGAGAGCTTGGAGGCCTACAAAGGTGAGAGGGATGATGATGAAGAAGATGAACCTAAAGGATCCTAGGAACCACCAATGTTTGATGTGCATGATTCAGAGGAAGAGGGAGGAGAAGAGGAAAATGAGTTTCTCTTTGTGTGGAGGAAGGGTAGCTAAAAGGAGGAAGGTGCCCAAGATAAGGGAGGATGCAAATAAGTGAGTATGAAAAATTAGACTCCAAGCCTCACATAAGAGAAAATAAATGAGGCAAGAGAGAAAAGAAGATGCTAAATTCATTGAATCCTTGATAGAACAAGAGTTGTAGCACAACATTGATTTAATAATGAATGAAAATAAGGAAGAATGTGTGTGAAAATATCATGAAAACATAGGAGGAGGCCCCATTTTGATGGTATATATTCCTAAGGGCACACACAAAGGAGGAAGTCACATGAAGATATAGAGACCACAAATGGACTATATTGATTATCCAAACAAGGTGTTGTAAACGCATTTCCAAAGCACGGTACTAACAGAGAAAATCATGGCTATGAAGTCATTTGATGAGGAAGGTGCATACCCTCGGATGAGGAAAATTATTTCTTGGGAAATTGATTCCCACATCCATGAGCCAAAATTTGAGGTGAGCCAAGGGGCAATAATGAAGGTTCCTAAGTCAAAAGGAGACAACCCTTGGTGATTTCTCAATGGCTATCAAACGAACAAGTCTCAGTAATGCAAACAACAAGGTCTTGGTTGAACTATAGGCTAGGTTATTTGGAAGGAATGATGGGGTAAAATTATTAGAGGTAGAGCTAGAGAAGAAGGAAGAAGATCTTGAATAAAGGACCAAGGAATTAAAGGAGGAACTAATAAACGTGTAGCTAAGGTGTGAATTGAAAGAAGAGAAGGGAAGGGTAGACGAGGTTTGCAAGAAATCATATATGATCACAGATGCCATTTTCTTGAAGCATCCAAATCTAATGTTTCCCACACAAAAGTATGGATCCACCCTAGAGTGTCTAGAGGACTTGACCCACGTCCTCACAATGGAAAGGTGACCACTAGTATTAGAGTCTGTGGAGGAGGCATCAACACGTAAAGAAAAGGACAAGATGAAGGTTATGGAAATTTTTATCGAGTACAAGAAATTCCTCATAGATTTGAAATTTTCTACCCAAGTCATTGAGGCATTTATGAAAATTGCATCAATAGAGATAGAGTGGTGAGCATTCTGGTCACCTCCCATGAAGCGGAGCTCAAGGAGTTCCAGGATAAGAACAAGGGGAATAGAGCATAATGTGACAAGATTTTAGCCAAAGTTGAGAAGAAATCAGAGGCTATTAAGACCTTGCAGGCTCAATCAAGAACTAGATGAAGGAGTTGTATCCCTAGATCACTCGAAGGATGGACAAGCTTGAATACTTGGGAAAACAATTAGAGGAGATTGTGGAAATGATGAATACCCAAGGAGAGGGGCTAAGATTTGAAGAGGTGAGCACCCTAGTCAGTGAAATTTTTCAGTGGGTGTGGAGTGAGGTCGGTACCTGGAATAAGCTAGAGGCAGACCTAACAAAATATTTCCCTCTCCTCTTACAGAAGTGATCATAGTTCCCCCATTCTTTCTTTCTTCCCAAAATTTATTCATTCCCTTTCCCCAAACCATTTAAAGGTAGTGAGAGAATGTTTTCCCATAGGTGGAGAACAGGCATAGTGTGGGGTGATGTTGGGCCCCTAAAATATTGGCCAAGTATAAGAAGGCATGTGGGCACATAAGGCCTAGTCAAGAAAGGGTGCATAAGGAGAAAGTGTGCAGGACATGGTTCTAGTAGGGTTTAACAGAGCAAGTGGTGCGCGCGCAAGACAAAACAAAGGTTTCAAGACTTATCCATATTTGACACATCAGAAGAACATGAGAAAAGTGTGACCCCCACCGCACATGTGGAATAGATAAGGTGCCATCTTGGTGACAGGTTAGCCTAAGAAGGAATATACCCTACGATGGAAGTTTCTAGAAGACCATCATTGAAAAGAGTGGAGAGCTCAAACATGAAGAAACATACTCACATGAAGAATAACCTTAGATAATTGGCAATAGATATCTAACTCCCGAAAAGGCTAGATGATGTTCATAAGGGTTATAAATACAAGCACCCATCGAGTAAAATGGGAGAAGCGAGAAAAAAGGCAAAGCCATGAAAGAATACTTGTAAGAGATCCATAATTTGGGTAGGGATCTATAGGAAAAGGATGTAATAAGGGGTTGGGATTGTAAATTTTCTCTTGAGAACTGATGGATATAAATCTAGCTATGATGTATGAATTTTGTCTACACAGTTGTGATAATCAGAATGAATTTAATGAATATAATGAGGTTATCAAATTTGATGAATATGGTTATTGATGTTTTTGATCCATGTTTATAGCTTATAGTTCTGATTCATGAATGTGTATGGAATGAATATAGATCCTTATGCATTTTCTTTTTGTTTTAGTTCCTCTCTATAACTGATAAGTAAAATTCATCCGGGATGACCGCATTTGTCTAGAAGCAATTCTGAGTTCTATGATAAATGTATGTGTCGTTCCCACTCACTCTGTTTAAGCTCCTATCATAGATGATGTTTCCCACTTAATTCACATAAAAGAGAGACTTGGTGCCTGCACATGCCTTGGGTGAGCACCCAACGCCCGTTGGGTGATAGGCTAACACACATGGTATTCCCTTGTTCTTTGGTGGGTATAAAAATGACTATAACCTTGAAAAAATTCTTATGAAAGTGGTTGACGATACAGAAAGGATTGGCACATGCACATTCCTTATGATTTATGGGCTTACCGTACTAGTATTCGTACCTCAACTATGGCCACAACCTTTTCTATGGTCTATTATACAAACATTTTCCTACCTCTCGAAGTCCAAATTTCATCTCTTTGTATTTCACTCAAAGAAATGCTTAACGATGATGACTTTTCCAAGACCGTTTGCTACAACTTGAGTTATTAGATGAACATCGCCTTAATTCTCTTGATCATCTACAAATCTACCAAAAACATATCAAATGTGCCTATGAAAAACATGTCCATGAATGAGCCTTCTTGGTTAGTGATCTAGTCTTAAAGGAAAATCAACATGTAACCAAAGAGAAGAAAAGTAAACGAGGTAAATTTTTTCGTAATTGGCTTGGACCTTATATCATTACTCATGCCTATAGATCATGTGCTTATCATTTGTCATCGCTTGAAGGTAAAATTTAACCCGATCCCCTAAATGCCTTACATCTTAGACCATTCTATTATTGAATCAAGTCCTATATCACCTTCTATCTATTTAATGCTCATCCCTTGAGCACCATTCACATTTCATTTTACCTATTTTTGGAATCCACGACTTAATAACAATCATGTGATTACTGTCATTTTTTCATCCCTATCTTCAATATGAGTACCACAAACCTACTCATGGCATGATTATTATAGATAATTTTCATCTTTTTCAAGATGGAATCCCATGGTCGTTCATCACATCAATTGTCTCTTACATAGTTAGCCTCTGTGTGCTATGGTTTTGCCTTCAAAACAAGAGCCTATTTTTCTCTATAGTCTTGTCCATGAATTAACAATCTAACAACCAAATAATATCAAAATTCAAATTGGACTCAACTCTTTGAGTCAAAATTATAGTGAAAAGATGATTTCCTCAAAAGGGACATCTGTTCTCTCCGATCTCGCTGCTATAAATAGACTGCTCCCTCAAAGGACAACTATACAAAGCTATCCATATTGTACTTACTCTCTCATCAAGAGAGGACTATTCTTACCAAATAAAATAAAATATTCATAAGCTTCCCACATCGATCAACTTCACGAAGACCTCAAAAAGATAATATACTCATCCGACATATAGTTCCCACATTGACCACTCTATCAAAATAACAACAAAAAGAGGAAAATGATAACTTTTTTATCATGTACTTGCCTATTTTAATCTTCGGTTTCTTACCAAGTAAGCATGTTGTCTTACACCAGGTTACACTAAACACCAACCATTTTCACCTCATTGTATTTTCACCCTAATTTCCTACCTTCTCAAGGGACTTGCCACAAACATAACATTTTGTGATCATGTGACTTTCTTCACCCTTAGCATAGTCAATCATGCAATGCCTTTAGGGTCTTACGTTCATAAGCCAATATTTGGTATGGTAGAATTGTTATGGTTCTTATCAATTAGGTGGCTCTTTTTGTCACCTCTTACCATTCACCTTATTCATTACTTATTGATTACCCTATACAGGACTAGACCATCGATACCTACATTTTAAGGATTCCCCTTTCACCAAAATAACCTATGCCTAAATTACCTAAACCCCACCCGCACCTTAATGACCTAGACTTAATCATGCCTAAAACCTACCCACCCATTCCACTATCTCATATTAAATTTCCCTAGGTTATGGGAGAACTACATTGGCCCGAGGCCCCTTTTCGTCCGTCAAGGCTATGTAGGTAGTACTCCCAAGGCATGGGGCCTTTGGAGGTTATCGTGAACAATCTTTTACCTAACTAGTTCCCCCATGTTTTTAATTAACATTTAACCTTATTTAGTTTACATTTTTCTCAAACGCTTGAAATTAAACAATTAATAAACGTAAATACCTATCGCTTTCTTAATAACATCATATCATACATCCATAATTTCCCATTTCCATGATATCAAATATTTTGGAAATATACACCATCACATACATATACATCATCATTTATTTCCATGTTACTAAAAACTTGGAAATTAAATCAAAACCAACAAACCTTAACTCCACCATGCCTAGCTCACCGAGAATCAACCATGCCTTAACAACCTCAAACTCCACCATGCCTAACTGACCTAACTCAACCATACCTATGTGATCTTAACTCAAACATGCCTAATTCACATAGTTTCCATCACATACACAATAAAAATGGAAATTAAAACACCAATACATCATCCATAATATCAATATCATCATCTATAACAATTAAAGTCTGTGTATCAATACAAATGTACACCAATACAAATACATACAAGTATCTCAAATATCTCAGATACATCCTCACCATCTTTGGCATGCAGGTTGGTATAGGATCAAAATATAAAAACTATCATGTACATCATCACTATCATCAGCATGTAGGCCAGTATATACCCAGAAAGAGAACTAACCAATCATATCAGGTGACTAGTCGTCACTCCATATGATATCCATGTCTATCTCATCTGTCTCCTCCTCCTCACCTCCAACCCGACAACCTACTTACACCTCCCCACCTAGCATGGGTCTTGGTCTAGTCTCCTCCTGGCCTGTAGTTAGGTCTGGCCTTTGTGAACTCATCACCTCACCCTGACCCTATCTCTAGGCTCATCATCCCCCTGTGCTCTCTGAACTATGAGTGTGGGATCTAGTCCTCTCACTCACTATTTTTGTGATTTGTACTCAGCATAAGAGGAGATATCTATCCCTATGGTCATCAAATGATCATGGTAATACTATACCTCATTCATATAATCCTTGAACCTCACCATCAATACCATTTGAGGTGGTGCCATAGGTCTCATAGTAATCTATGAGCTTTATCCCGTAGGGATAGCCTCGAGACCATGTACATGTTCTCCTGTCCTCCTCCTTGTACTTGGGGACCCTATCCTATCATAACTACCTATAGTATGGGACCCTATCCTTGAGCCTATGGCAGTGCACTGTGCTATAACCTAGGAGTTTATGGCCTTAACCTGAGCCTATGAAGGTGGAAAAAATAGCCCTATAAACTTGCTACCTATTCCTGTAAGGTGGAAACATATCTCCCATCTCCATCTCCACCTTTTGTGGGTGCTTGTCCCTATGCAACTTGGGCCTGTAGTACCACTACCTATGCCTATAAAATAGAAACATGTGCCTCTAACCTGGTAAGCTACCCCTGTAAAGTTGGCATATGCACTTGAGTGGAAGCTTCCTAACCCTAATAGGTATCCCAAGATACTATGAAGATAGTTAATTCTGGTTGCCCTAGCCTCGGTGGTGTCACTTATAGTTGTGTTGCCCACCACTACCACTATCTATCAGTTACCCCAACATCATCGATTTTCCTTTCCACCACCTATTCCTCCTTCCCTATAGGAACACTCGGTTTTGGTGGAGACATAGGTCTCTCCATATCATCTCTCATGTATTGTGGGAAGGGTGGAGGCATGTCTTGTGGCAGCCAAAACTGTTGTATCACCATGTCTACAGGAATCATATTGTGCTCACTAGCATGACACCCCGAATCCACCTCTAAATTTTTAACCCCTCTAAATCTTCCACCATGTCCATGTATGAGGGATAGCCAATATATGACCTCCAAACAATATCCACACTAGAAAATCCCTCCAACAACCGCTTGCAATATGAAACATCATGCGTGGCCTTAGCCACCATGTCCTTCCCACCAACTGGTACCCACTATCTATATTCTAATATGACCAAGCCACCCTTGAACCAATAAATTTTGGGAAAACAAACTAGACGTACACATATGATGTGCTCATGTGCCAAAAAATGCAAAAGAAAAGTATGAAACAAACTAAACCACCACAATCTACCATAAGCCCATAACTCCCTATACAATTGCACCATGAATGTCGATGTCTATAGAAAATAGATCTCGCTTCTCCACCATATCCTAGAGAACTCCCATCAAGGCTCATGGGGAATCTACCACCCTCGGAATCTAGTAAGGTGAAACAACATACCACCTCCATCATCAAAAACAAACAACCCTCGTCTCCTAAGGATTGGTTGCATACATCTCTTCGTAGCTAAGGCTCACATTATGGTACCTCAGCTTGACCATTGCCTTCCCAAACACAACCACTATAGGCTCCACGGATGCCTCTGAAGAAATATAATACACTCAATCACCCATAATAGGTATCCACAAGATCATGTATACATCCTTCAGGGTGACAATAATCTCACCCATTGGTAAATGAAAATTGTTGGTCGCTAAATCCCATCTATCGATGAGTGTGACCATAAAACTAGGATCTTGAGAAACACACCTATAGTGTTAGATCCCAACATAAATCATATGCTCCCACTCCTCTTCCGTCACACTTGACCATATATCTACCAATAATGGTGGTACTCTGTTCTCGCATACGTAGCTGGTTCCTAGCCTGCATCCAACAAAACACAACATTGTTAAGACCTCACTACCTCCAATTACATCTTAACCCCAACAACATACCAAATCACACCAATCCTTCTTACCCCATTTACCTAATTCACATACTAAAATCCTACCCTTTACACTCCTAACTCATTACCTTCACATTATTTCACCTAATCACCTATCTCATCTAGTCGAGACCATATTTTACCCTTACCCCTCTACAACTAATCATTACTTTCCCCTTATTGACCCCTTTTCCTTTCATACATAACACTTCTTACCCCTGTCCCTCTTTCACCCTAACTAGCGCCAATCTCTTGGACCATCACTGTTTCTCCTTGACCGACATCAATTCTAATTAATCGGTGTCACCACCTTAGTCTTAACCGATGTCGACTATAACCAACCGACATCAATCTCTCATCAGACCCCCACAACTAAAACCCCATCCTCTATTTCTTAAAAATTGACAAAAAAAAACCTACAACCCTACTTAATCCTAAAAACTTACACCCCATATTTATTTCTCCCCTACTTAGCCTATATTTGACCTCATCCCCCATATTTCATCTATTTTTCACCCACATTTCAAAATTAACATTCCCACCAAAAAATTCTTCATTCTAAAACACAATTGAGTAACTAAAAATCTAGAAAATTCCTACTACCTCATCTCAATGGTTTATATGTGGTGGCACGTCGGCCGATTGCCAGCGTTGTCCACCCGACCCTCTCCCACCTCTACCATATCAAAATCTACCTCAAACTTCTCCACCGATAACACATCTCCAACTTCTCTAGTAGACCCATCTACCTGGCTTCTCTCACCACTTAGTCACCTCCACCTTAGCCTAGGACAATACCTTATTTATTTTGTCCCCAAAAATGCACAAGTCACTTAGCTTTGTGTTTTTATCATCGTCAACAACAATAATGATTTCATCAAATAGGAAATTTCAACTTTATTACCCTAACCCGATATGACCGTAGCATCGGTTACCCAAAACCAACATCGCTTACCTTATAACCAAAATCGATCACTTTCTAGTACCATTTCTCCTATCTTTTTCCCATTTTTAACAAAACTCATTATTTTTTAATACCTTTTGGCCTTACCAACACTTATTATATCCTACCCATAAGCCTACATTACCCATACATATCCTTAATTACATTTAGGGATATTTTATTTTACTTATACCTTGGCCTTACCCATGTTATGACCTAGATATCTTTACTTGAACCAATTTTTGTGACCTTTCAACTTGTGTACTTGTTATACCTTGTAATGCTTTTACCTATGTTTTTTTAGCCTAACAACCATACGTTGCGTATTACCATATTTTTATCATGACTAAACCTTTGGTGTATCAAATCATACCTAAACGTTCATACACCTAACCTATTTTGTGTTTCCAGCCACTATATCCTATACCCTGGATACCTAAATAAATTCATCCTTGTTAGGATACACCTATTAACCTTGGATGATGTAGAGTTTGCAAGATCTTCAGCCTTCTACCGTGTTATAGTCTATACATGTGCATGCATTTGATTTCTACAACCCATTACCCAATTTGACCCTATCACATTCCTTATTACCTGATTTTACCATTACCCTTTTACCCAAATTACTCATACCCTTCCCCACCTACCTTAACTTAAACGAACTACACATTTATCAACCGACTCACCGACTCCATATAACACCTCATCGCCTTCAAGTTTGGGGGATCACCTTCACCCACTTCAAGAAACCCCGATCTCACCCATACATGGGGTAATCACTTAATTTTTGTCGTTGTGTTGCTTATCAATACAATCTACATGATAAAAATAGGCAAATGTAGACACCAAAATTGGGTCATACTTCCATCGAAACCCCATTAAATAAATTAACCATATCCTACCCATTTATATCCCATAGTTCACATGATCAATTGAATTAATTACCTTAATTAATTTAATTAACATCCTTATTTTACCACCTCACCTATCCAAATCACCTAGCCACCTCACTCCATGACCCACTAAAACCCCATTTATAACCTAAGACCAAGTCTAAGCCTATCCTAACCAACTAGGACTTAGTCTAAACCTAGACTTAACTCCTATTAACAAACCTAAGAGGACTCTTACTCATCCTTCCATGATCTATCACTCGAGACTTAGATGAAGATTGAATACCATGCTAAAAATAACAACAATTAGGATATTTTTTGCCAACCTAGATATTCCCACCTTAACCGATGTTGGTTATATCTCAACCAATGTCGGTCCCCTAACCATCACCACATTACATTAAATACATTTCTAAAAGCCTTTGTTGAGGTTGGTCATTCAATTCAGGATCTCACACAAATAGAGACTTGGAGCACTTGAATTTCTGAAGCACTCAGGAAAAGGAAAGCACCCGGGAGCACTACCAACAACCATCGACATCCATCACCTTCTTCACAATCACAAATTCACATAGAGAATCATAGAGGCTTGAAATTTTGTGGCATGTACATGACATCCCTTCTCTTTGGATCTCTTCCATCATTGTTTTCATCACCTACACTCTCCAGACCCATTCTTTAGTAAGTACCTAACATCTCTTCAATTATCTCTATTTTCTTTCAATAAGATCATCATTCCTCTCAGTAATTTATTTTTCGTACATCCGTACATCTCCTTCTTCCCACCAACCTATCACCTTACCATATCTATCTCTTCACCCTCTCCTAGTCATCCCCAAGTCACTAAAGCCATTTTACAACCTCACCTTCACCATTTCCAGCATCTGAGCAATCAAAAAGAGCTTGTAAACCAGTTTCTAAGAGCCTTTCACTAGTTTCCCCTACCGACGCCGGTTATCTAAACAATGTCGATCATCCTTCCAAACCAACATCGGTAAAACAACTGACATCGCTTATAGTGTCTAGCAACATACCTTAGATTAATGAGCGCGTACCCATTCCCTAATATCTAAGAATCACTCC
The DNA here is from genome assembly GCA_018340775.1 of Taxus wallichiana var. yunnanensis. NCBI lineage: Eukaryota > Viridiplantae > Streptophyta > Pinopsida > Cupressales > Taxaceae > Taxus > Taxus wallichiana. The sequence continues at coordinate 50,418,324 of CM031239.1, forward strand.
TAATCTTTACCAAATCTTACCTAGAGCTTATACCGTGCCTTTACCCGAATACCAAATTAGCACTTGACCTATTTTGACCTCAATCACATTTTATCTTACCTTTCTTATTTTTTTACATGCGATACCTAAATCATTTCAATTCCAATAATATTGTTATTTCATGTTTATTTTTGATAGCATTAATATTGTTATATAAAAGTGGATTGACATCTTATTCAAGGAGCATCACGCTTCCTAGATATAGCTTACACTAGGCAATCCACTCATTGTTTTATTTAACTCTATCTGGTGGTATTGTTTTGCATTTTATAGGTAGTTCCTCCTAGCCAAAAGGGAGCTCTCATAATCAGCATTGGATCAAGAAATCAGAACACGTGCACAACCTTCAACCGACATCACAAACATGTATTCCTCCTTGGCCTATCACCCTCTATCTGTTTCATTAATTTGTTAAGAATCTAATGAAAAAATAAGTTACATATAGACCCCATTATTAATAGAATATATAAATATCAAGCTCATTTATTATTTTCTCCCCTCATATCGTAGGGTTTATTCCACTAGAGATGTTTCGTGGAGAGATAAGATTAAAAAGTTGGACTCATTTCTAGTAACAAGTGATATAAGTGCCCAAGATAGTATAATTATAAGTTCCCCTCCTCAAACAATGAGAAGAGCTGGAGAAATGATTTAAGAAGGTATGGTCAAGGGCTCTATTTTTCATGTTAATCCCTTATATATTATTCTAACATCTCGCTTTAGGATTTGAAGGAAAAGATAAAATGGTGGAATCCACTCTTAAGAAGCCGAAGGAGGAAAAATTCCTTGATACTCCTTAATAAATTCAAACACAAAATCTTGGTCTCAGTAGGAATTAGAGGAGGAGACATAGGTCTGACTTCAAAAGAGAAAGTGAACTAAAACATCTGAATGGGTTGATTTGGAGGAGGAAGAGACCCATAGATAGGTAATGAATCTTGATGTCCCTTTCATTTCATCTATTAACTCCCGGTCTCTTGAAAATTTTCTCACTAAGCAACTTTGTACCTATGATCACAACCCATTCCATTCAAATATATCTAGTTACTTCACCCATAAAGGAATAGCCCTCATGAATTCTCCTATACTTTATGCCTCAACTATTCCACAACAACATGTTGAGACCACCCCAGAGCCAACTCTAAGTAGTTTGACAACGTAACAAGAGTAGAGTATTATAAATGGAGTATAGCCTTATGTTGAGTAAATTCCAAGACAGAAACATAAGAAGAAACTTCAGATGTCACAGTTACAAAAGTACCTCAAGATATTTAAGTAAATGTAGGAATTATTGAATCTCACATTCCGACAATCAAGCCATCTCCCAAGGACCTGGAGAGACAATCTTTGTTAGTAGTAAAAAATGGGTGAGGAATCAAAGACGGGAAGGAAAGGAAGTTTATGGAAAACAACCCCTAAAATTTGAAGAAATAGTGGACCAATATGAATCATGGATGGAACGAGGGTCGAGGTGGAATTATAGGACTAGGTACTTAGGAAGAACCAATATATGCAACTTCGTAAGGTATTTCTATACCTATTTACTCTTCCAAATTCCTTACAATTATCCCTATGACTTGCAGTTCTACTATCACTTGATGAACATGAGTCTCCCATAAGAGAGTGGATAAGTAGTACTCTCCCAAAGAAGAAGAAGGTGGAAAATTAGCTAAATGATGATGATTTATAGAGCTTGGCTCTCCTCAATCCAACAATACCACCCAAAAAGGAAAAAATTATCTCTTAGTAAACTTTGAGCAAAAAATAAGAACAATTCATAGATGTTGCAACTCCCAAATCTAATGTTCCTTGAGGAAAAACATCCCCATCTTATTTTTAGGTATCCAAGATCTCATTAGCTAAGCCTTCTAGTGAAGAAATGAAATATGATTTTTTTCCAGCATTAGAAGAGCTATTCCAAAGGATTGATGATTTTAGAGAAACTAAGAAGGATTTAAACAAAAAGAATGATGCACTATCCAAATTGGTCGAAATTGACCAAAACTCACAACAAAGGGAATTTTGGAGTCTTAGAGATCACCATTGATGACATCAAGAGAGTAAGTGACTTAAGAGAAAGAGGGGAGACCACTATCTAATGGGAGGATGATTTGGTTATCAAAGGTGAATCAATAATTGCGAAGTTGTGGGACGGTATCCCGTATTTTTGAAAAGGTAGAATAAACTAAGACATTAATGGATAAATGAAAATCTAAGAAATTAATGTGAGAGCTATGCTACCAAAAATGGGAGCTATCAAAAATTAGGTGATGAATTGGTTGTTAAAGAAGGAATTGTGTCTCTTGACTCTGTGGGAAATCAACAAGAATATTACAATATGGAAAAATTAAGAGTGGAGATTTTAAAAAATCTATTAAAATTATTGATGAAGTGAGAGACAAAACAATGGAATATATCGGTGGCCTTCATGCTCTGATAGACAAATTAATTGGGACAGACAGTGGAGAAACAATTAGAATGGAGAACACCAAAAATTTGATTAGAATTTTCAGGGAGTATGTTATGGGTAAACCAGAGAGATGAGGGTCTTCAGTGTATCCACCATGCAAGACTAGGCATACATTGAGTTAATAATTGATAAATTGTCAAAGAGGATGAAGAAAGAAAAAACTATCTTTGCAAAGCTTGATGAAATAAGTACAAAACATGAAGTAGTTTTTAACTACCACTTAGGGCCCAATGAGGAAGTTGTCACTCAAATGTTTGAAAATTTTTATGCCTATAAGAATAGGGTAGGGGAAAGCTCAAATCAGCCCACGGAAAGGGCCATGAAATGAAAAAGAAGAGAAAGAAACTTTAAAACAAACTTACTTTCACAATGCATTCTAGATCAAGGATTTCCTCAAAATAGAGTATAGTTTACTAAAAGAAAAAAGTTTGTTAGAAGTAAAATAATATCTTTTCCATCTCTCCCAGGTGTCACCACATGGTTCTTTCTTCACTTAGACCAATTAGGAACAAAAGGAATCTTTTCAGTTAGTAGATACTTCCTTTGAATATTTTGAATTACACGAGCGAGGATTCAAGGACCTTTTGATGTGTTTTTGGGGAAATCAAGTCAAATATTTGTATAAGTATGAGATATTTTTCCTCATACTAGAGAAAATGGTAAAACTCTATGATGGGAAAGAGACTCTTTTTGGGAAGGAGGTGATCCAATTGAAAACAAACACAATTCCTAGAGGATTAGTTTCCCTTGAATCCAACTTTGATAGTGTTGACAGAGTAATCAATAGGCCTATTTTTGTTTCTAGATATGTTGAATAATGCAACCTGTGGACTCAAGAAAACCATAGGAAGGTATGGTTACATTGAAATTTTAGTAAATAAGAAAATAAATCTTATACTAAGTTTGTAAGAGAACATCAAGATTTCTTAGCCTAGTCATATTTTGAATTGAAAGCTTATAGAGAAGATATATTTCAACATGAAATACCTCTAGAACCCCATTCCAAACCTTTCAGGTAGAAATAAAGACCCATCAATCCCCTCATTTCTCTCAAAATTTAAGAAGAGTTGATAAAGTTGAGAGATGGAGGAATCATACAACTTGCAAGGTATTCTTCATGGGTGGAAAACCTTGTACCAATCAGGAAGAAGAATGGGGACATAAGGCTTTGTGTGGATTTTAGGAATCTTAACAAAGCATTAATTAAAGATAATTATCCATTTCCAAATATGGATAACATGCTACAATTGGTTACTAGATCTGAATTATTGTCAACATTGGATGGTTTCTCAAGATATAATCAAGTGGTTGTGAAGAAATTTGAACAGTTTAAGATTGCCTTTACCACTCCCTGGGGACATATGTTTATGTCAGAATGCCTTTTGGACTCATGAATGCAGGAGAAAATTTCTAGAGAGCTATGGATGTGGCTTTCTCTGGACTTATCAATGATTTCATAGTTGTATATCAAGATGATATAACAATTTTTCCAAGAAATAGGTGACCATTTGGGGCACCTAGAAAGAATGTTTCTCAAATGTAGAGAGTATGGGATTTCATTGAATCCCAAGAAGTGTCATTTTGGAGTCCAAAAAGAAAAAATATTGGGAATATTGTATCAAAGGAAGGGGTCATGATAGATCCTTTGAGAGAGTGGAAGCAATTGGTAAGGTTCCTATCCCCAAATCTAAAAAGGGTATTCAATATTTTTTTGTTCAAATAAATTTTATTAGGAGGTTCATCTCTAACTTTGTTGAGATAACTATTCCTATAAAAATTTCTAAAGAAAGACCAAATCATCAAATGGGAAGAAGGAGCTATTTAAGATTTCACAGGGAATAAAAGAAGCATTGAAAAATGCCCCAGTATTGGTAAGTCCTGACTATAAGAAAGATTTTCAAATATTTTCTTTTGCATCTGAGAATACCATTGCATCAATATTATTGTAGAAGGATGAAGAAGGAAATGAAAGGCCCATTTCCTTTTTCAACAAAGCCCTACAAGGTGCTGAGTTGAAATATACTATTATGGAAAAACAAGATTTTGCTTTGGTGAGAGCTACCAAAATCATTAAACCCTATATCTTGAGTTCCAAAATTGTATCTTACATTCCCATACAATGGTCAAAGACATCTTATCAAAAATGGAAGTATCTAGTAAGAGATGTCATTGGGTGAATAAATTGTAAGAATATGATATGGAAATACAAACTACTAAATTGGTCAGAGGTTTGGGGTTAGAAAAATGATGGCTGAAAGTAATTTACAAGTGATGGAGGTAAATGTCATTGAAGAAGATAGTATGGATCCCCATGAAAAGATGAGTAATTTTTTTGTATAAAGATGTAATCTATTACTTGAAGAACTTGGAATTTCCTAGACATCTAGACAAGAATCAAAGAAGAAAACTTAAACTGGCATCCCAAAAATATGTCATGACTGATTTTGGTTTAGCATGGAAGAATCCAGAGGGGATATTACTTAGATGTATCACTGAAGAAGAAGCTCCCAAAATAGTTGCAGAATTTCATGGGGGAGTGTGTGGAGGTCATTTTTCTAGAAGAGTTACTACTCACAAGATCTTGAGGGCAAGATATTGGTGGCCATCATTATTCAAGGATACTATAGTATTAATAAGAAAATGTGAAAGTTGTCAACACTTCTCTAGAAGGGTTAAAGTTTCAGTGTCTTGAATTTGCAACCAGTGTCAATTGAAGCCCCTTTTAAACAATGGGGAATGGATTTTATTGGAGAAATATCATATGCTTCAAGTGCTAGACATAAGTGGATTCTGGTTGCTACTGATTACTTCACCAAATGGGTTGAGGCCATTCCCACCAGGAAGGAAACTCACCAAGTGGTCATGGATTTTATTTTGAATAATATCATTTGTAGATTTGGAGTACCTACCAAAATAGTTGTTGATAATGCTATGAGATTCAGGGCTAAACCATTAGCAGCTATGTGCAAGGAGTATGGTATCAACTTGGCATATGCATCAAATTACAATCCTCAAGGAAATGGCCAAGTTGAGTCAAGTAACAAGAATATTCTTAAGATACTCCAAAGGACATTAGAAACTAATAAAATAAAATGAGGTGAAAAAATCAATTTTTCTTTATTGACAGATCGAGTTACTACAAAAAGAGCTACTGGAAAAGAACTTTTGAACTCATTTATGGAGTCCAAGATCTTTTTCCTTTGCACATGCAATTGTCTTCTTATCAATTCATGTAACAACTTGAGAGTGAAGGAGAAGTAAGTCCCTATGAGGAAAGAATAAACCAAATCTTGGAGTTAGATGAAGAAAGAAGAGAGTCTCACTAAAGACATTTGAAGTTTAGGGAAAGACTCAAAAATATTTTTGACAAGAAGGTAACTCCTAGGGAATTTAATGTGGGAGATTTGGTTTTACTCTAGGAAAAAATGGAAATTTCAATGCCCTATGGATGGGACCATACTCAATTGACATCAGAATTGGTGAACATACATTTTTCTTAAAAGATCTAGAAGGAAAATTATTGGAATTTCCTGTCAATGGTAGGCATCTCAAGCACTTTCTGGATTAAGCCTACATGGTCAAGTATGAATTTTTGTAAGGTGTACAACTTTTTTTTTTTTCCTTTTTTTTATTTAGTCTATAGTGACAACTTTGTTTTATATTGTAGTCATTTTTATGTGCACTTAGAACAATACTCTAATCACATGCACGTCGTCCTATCACCCAACGGGTCTTGGGTACTCACCCGAGGCACAGACGACGTCGATCCCCTCCTTTATCTGAGAATTATGAGAAGAGGATGCCATTGATTGTAGTCATATTTTATATTGTTATATTAATAGTATAATCCATGCACGTTGTCCTCTCACCCGGCGGGTGTTAGGCACTCACCGAGGCACGTGCGGGCACAAAGTCTCTCCTTTATGTGAGTCTTGTGAGAATTCATAATCTTATGAGAAAATCAATTGAAGAAGGAAAGAAAATAACTATATAACATTCTAAGAACCTATAACGAGTCATCATCTCATTACATCTAAAAAAGAGAAATAACAAGCAAGATATATGTAACCCATTCATTCCAAAAGTAACTACATAAGTATTATATTCTTGAACACATATATGATTCATAATAGAGCCTTATATTCATATTAATAGATTCAATAACCACATTACATCCCTTGAGGTCATAAAAGACCCTCATATAACCATGCAGAGCTAAGTCATGCATTAGAACTACACTATGTTCATCACATTACAAAAATGATTGCAAACCCATCCCTATAAATGTGCCATCACTTCCAAATTTATCCTAATCCCTAACCCTTAGAATCCTCCATTCTATTTCTGAAGATCTTTACCTCTCTTCAACCCCCTCCTCTTTCTTCTATCGGGTGCTTGTGTTGAAGTGGTCCTCCATGATAACGCCTTCCCGGATCTCGAGCTCTCCACTCTCTACAATGATGTTCTTCTAGAACCTTCCATCGCATGCATGGAATATGCCCTTTTGTTCGTAAAATTACCAGGCTAGCACCTTATCCACAAGGGTCACACTTTTCTCATGTGCTTCCTAGGACACTCGAATGTGGCTAAGTCTAAAACATGTCTTATCTTGCATGTGTAGACACCCTTAATTATGCCCAAGCAATTTAAATACTTAAATTATGCTAATTATCCCCCTTCTTGCAAATCAACGACACATCGTCAAAAGCACTCGTGTTCCCTCTTATCATCATTAATTAATTACACTACATTAATTAATTAAGTCACCTATCCAACAAATACCCTAATTAATGACCTTCCGTTAATAAATCACCCCTTCTATCTAGACTAATTAATTATTATTAATTAATTATATTTCCCTTCCATTTAACCAATAAATCAATATTTAATTGATTTAATCCCCTTATAATAGCCTAAATCATACTAAAATTCCTCTAATTAGCTTCTATAAGCTTACATCTACCTATTAGTTAATCACCTTTGATTAATTAAAACAACCCCCAACTCCCATGACTTGCTAAGCATAAATTAAACCCTTCTAAAGTAAGGTTACCTTTTATAAAACAACCTTACCCATTCCTAATCATGTTTTACCTTTATCCTACATGCAAAGCGATGAAGTGTTTCCTTTATTCATTGGGCTATATAAGGATCCCTCCTTCTACCTTTATACCTACACCTAAACTCCTTGAGAAAGAAAATTCAAAGCATATAGTAAATTAAACTAAGATCTTGCCTTTTGTTTTCTTGAGAGTTCATCATCTTGAAGAGTTAAGCCTCTTTCCTAAGTACTCAGGTCATATGGAAGGTGTTAAAAGGGTCTTGTAGCCCAACTTTGACAAGCCCTCATTCCTAGGTTCTTGGAACATTCAGACAACCATTTTTGATAGCCATGGAGCCTACCTAGGTTCCTTCATTTATATGTTGTTAGAGAATGGTAGATTTTTATATGTTTAAACATTGTTAGGTTCAAAGTTTTGTATTAATGAATGTTTAGCATCTAACCCTTGTTCAATTCTTATCATGATGGTGCTTAATATGTTGTTTGATTCTTGCTAATTAAGACTATTTAGGTGTTAGTATTTTACTCACATTTAGCATTAGTTTAAAAACAACACATGCACACATTTGGCATGCCCGGTGGGACACTTAGTCCCATGGCATTTTAGTTTAAGTTTCATTGTTTTGGCTAACTTTTGATATGCACATGTAGTAATTAATGTCCATTTCCTTAGAATTTTGCTAATTTTATATGTGTAACTTCTTGTTCATAGCCATCATTTTAATGGGTTGTTGCCATTTTAAAACTAACTTGTCAAAATTTGAGATATTGTGAGCTTTCTTGTGTTTTTTTGCCATATTTTGGTTGCAGGTGTGGCACAGGCACATTTTTAGGAGTGCAGGCACGATTTTCATGGCACACATGCCTCTCGGGTGGTGCAGGCGCACTGTCAAAACCTAGTTCTCTGTTTATCGACCCTGGCGCATACGCGCTAACCCCAGCACACACACCCTAACCAGTGCGTAGATGCACTAACCTGGGTGTAGACATCATTTCATACTATACCTTCACTACATTTTAAAACCTATCAGATCGGTGCGTACACCCTAACCAGAGCACACATGCTGATTTAGTGGCACGAGATGCATTTCTAATGGTGCTTTGGCGTTTTGTCGAAGCGGGACTATTTTACAAAGTGGTGGCGTGCACATCTTTCCAGTGGTGCAGGAATTTTGTCCAAATTTTCACCTATTTTTATCAAAGGTAGCACATACACTCCTTTTATGGTGCACATGCCTCTCTGGTGGTGTAGGCGCACATAATTTGAAATCACACATAGTAGCACACACGTCTTTTTGGTGGCGCACATGCCTCTCAGGGTGGCACAGGTGCACGGTAACTCAAAATTACATGATTGGTGCACACATAATTTTGTGTGGTGCAAATGCCTTTACGGTGGTGTATATGTCTCTGTAAGGGGGTGCATATGCATAAAAGGGGGCGTAGGTACATCTGTTTAATCCGGTTTTGATTACAACTTTTTAGTGCTCCTTGTTTTGGTCATAACTTTTGACTCGTTAACCCATTTTCAGAGTTTGAATAAGCGTTGGAAAGATAACGGAGTTTAATTTGCAAGGGAAATTTAAAAATTTAGATACCTTTGGTATGATATATTATATCAAAAAGCTCCCAAAATTCCCTGAAGACCTTCAAAAATGCAAATTACTAAAAACTGCTAAAAAAGTGCAAAAATTTGGATTTCTAGAATTTTTCAATTTTCTTGGTTTTCTAATTCTTGCAGGTTTTATCTAATCATATACTTGTCTTTGTAGGCTATTTTTACATGTTTGTACTTGATTAGATGTATTTTTCATTGTTTACTTATAGGAATAATATCGTGTATGCTCTTCCCTCGCGTCCTTTGGGGTGATCTTGGGAATCACAAACGATTCTTAAGTCCTTTTGATGCTTTGAGGTTGTTAAAAATATTTAAGTTAGAATTGGTTAACTCGGCATAGTTGAATTAAAGTGTTTTCCCATTTGATATCTTTTTGGATTTTGAGGACATCACATATGCTCTTCTCTTGCGTCCTTGGACGATCTAGAGAATTAGAAATGGTACCTTCTCTTTTGATGGAAAACTACTAAAAATCATCGTACAAGACCAAAATACCATGCTTGTCAAAGAACAGAGGAATAAAAAAAATTCAAAAGCTACTAATACAGTTGTTATACAAGTTACCAAATGGTGTTCGAGAAAACCACACCTAATTAAACAAGATAAAATGAACAGCATATTCAAAACATTATATTGTAGATTTTGGAAAAGGGTACATGCCTTTCTACTTAATCGAACATAACGCATTTGGCATAACACCTTAAGCTACAACAATGGGGGTGGTTCTAGGAACCCCAAAGTAGTCCATGCAAGAGGGAACCTTGTGGACAAAATGGGAAGTGCTCTGCACTACCTACTTGACTAGTGATTCCTTTGTGAGATAGAGTTACAAGTTGTCCCTATGCGACCCTTTTGAGTACATGATGGACGCATTTATTTCCCACTATGCTTAAAGGGGGCAAAGTCAAGATACTCCCAAGATAGTCGGGACTATTTGGGTAAATCTTCCCACTCATGAACAAACTTTGTAACACCTAGGACGAGAGAACCACCTAGGAAAATATACTTTGGCTAGAGCCCACTTTGACCATTCTAAAACAATGTTGAGTTTTGAACCATCTTTTCATTGCGAAACATGTGACATATTACTTTTGTTTAGTTTCTACTTGCCTTAGGGTAAGGCGAAACTCTGCCAAAGTGAAGCCAACATTTTTCATCACTTTTTTTATTTTCTTCCTTCACATTCTTTTGAAACTTTGTTGATCAAAATAAGGGTGACTACCTCTGTTTTACCAATCGATTGTTTCTACCACTTTTTTATCCATTTACGCCCATCCATGTTTGTGGTTGGGTTAGTTAAATGTCTAAAGTGTGTGGAGACATATTTATATCATTGGTAGCCTTTGTGATCTTGATACCCATGTCAGGATCATCATCATAGTTAGGAATGATTCATCATTTTATCTCCCTTTGACATGTTACCTCATTTGCATTGTCTCAACATAATTAAGATACTTATGTCACATTTCTCGTAAACATGATCTAAGTTTCCATATTGTGGCGTTATGCTACCCAAGTTTTAACACATCCTTAGTATATTTTGACTTTTTTTGATTTCAAACATTGTCCTAAATCTTGAAGGGTGTCGCTTACTTTGTTTGCATCATTTTGATACCACTTTGACACTAATATCTCACTTCTCTACGAAGCTTGATAGACATGTCCAATTGGTGTGGTTACATAGCTTACATTTGTAAACCTCGCCCTTTAACATTCAGGCCTTCTTGGTTGTTAAAATTTTCAAGGTATCCTTTGATTGGGATTCACATCTACCCTTTGTTAATAGTTACGCCTTTTTCATTTTGAGCTAAACGTAAATATTGATGTGGTGTTGATCATCTTTGCATTGCATTTTCATATGGTGTATTTCCTTGTTGATTGACTATGTTTCAGACTTGCATGATTGTTCCTTGTCATTATTCATTCAGAAAATTTATTTTCTAGGACAATCCCTTTCAATCTCATCAAGATTACATCATCACGATGTCTATTTTCCTTAGACCTTATTCAAAAATTCATGCACGCATCTTCACACTTACACAATGTCTAGTTGGTTGTCTTTATTCTACCGAAATCAACATGTCACTTCCTTCCCTTTGAAGGAGTTCTATGACACTATCTAGATCTAGACATTTGTGCTTAAAACAAAAAAAAAAAAGCAACGATGACTATCGTGCAGTTCCCCATACTTACAAAAATATGGAACCTAGGTTTAGCAATTCAAATTAAAAGATTTCCATTACAACTAAACCTTTTTTGGTTCTTCGTGCTAGAGATCCCATACGGGTAACTCGTTCCCCACCTTCATCTCATATTTTGTGGTATGATTTGAATGCTTTTGATCTAAATTATTATTTGAGTTCCCCCCACTCTTCTTCTAATTCTAATCCAAACATTTCCTCTTCTTCTAAGGATTCCAATCCAAATATTTCCTTTAACTCTTTTGATGATTCAAATCTAAACCACTATTTGGATCTAAACTACTATTTAGATTCATCTAATTCAACTCCTAAGTCATCTAATGTGACTCCTATATCATGGTCATCCCCACCTTCACAAGAACCTCTTCATCATACATTTAATATGACTCCTACATCGTAGTCCTTCCTTTCTTTGTAGGACCCCTTTTATCACCACATCGACGACATCTTCTTCCTTTGAAGATACGTGTGACTCCAAATCCCATTAATCAAACATCTAATATAATTCTTGAATTTTTGTCCTCTCTTTCTTTACAGAACCCTTGTTATTATTCATTTGATGTGACTCTTGAATCATGGTCATCCCATTCTTCACAGGACATTCTTCATCAATCACCCCCAATAAGTCTTCCTCCTTTGAAGATTTGTGTGACTCAAATTCCTTCAAGACAAATGTCTGAATTGACCCATGTGTCACAATCTACAAAATTTGGACTTAATCCTACTATTTTACATATGACATACCATTGTATAGGTAGGTCCACACCACCTTCTTCTACTCCTGAGACATCTAGCTACACATATTCTTCATCCCCCACATCATTTTCTTCTATCAATCATCATCAAACATATTCTAATTCTTCCACACCAATTGGATCTCTTTCTTCCAATCAACCCCTAGTGGTTGATCAACAACTCATACCAATTGATCTCTTTCAGAATGAAGAAACAATTAGGGCATTTATAAGGGCATATGAAGATATTCCTTTAGCAAATTACGAGAAAGAATTCTCTTTATACTTTGATGTGTCTTCATATTGTGAGGAAAATGTTGATTCCTTTTATCAAAAATGGAGGAAGATCCTCAGGTCATGTAACTTGACCCTCTTCTTATTCTTCCTTCTTCACATTCTTCATTATGTGATGAAACTCCTTAGTCTTGCATTGATCTCGTGGTCTATCTTCTCATCACCCAATAACTCTTTGTCTATCATAATTCATCAATCACAATCTCTTATGGGGTCAACACAAAGTATCCCTTCATCTTCATCTAGGTGTGGGTCACCTTCTAGTAGCCCTCCCTTTGCTATTTGTGGGACATTTTTGAGTAGTCCACTATCTTTTATTCTTGGGGCATGTCCAACTAGCCCCTTAGCTTCTATGTATGGATCACACTGGGTATTCCATCATCTTCTATTCTTGGGCCACATCCTAGTAGTCCATCATCTTACATCTATGGGTCACATCCTAGTAGCCCTTCTTCTTCTATTCTTGGGCCACATCCTAGTAGCCCTTCATCTTCTATTTATGGGTCACATCCTAGTAGCCCTTATTCTTCTATTCTTGGGCCACATCCTAGTAGCCCTTCATCTTCTATCTATGGTTCACCTCCCAGTAGCCCATATTCTTCAATCCTTGGACTGTATCCTTTTCATCAATCACATCATCCTTCTACCAATGACCGGGGCAAGCCCACCATCATTTCTCTCGTTCCTATCATCAATCGTAAACATTCACTTTCTTCTCCTTCTCGAGGTTAGAAAAGTCACAAGTCAGCTTATAAGAAACCCAAATAGGTTCATTATCAAGCTCAGGTCAAAAATTCCAAGAGCTCAAAATCCCCCAACAACTTGAACAATCTCAAAGTTGTAAATCAAGCATGATTCAAGAATGCACATCAACGTAACCATCAAGTATGGCACAAAGTGCATAAACCTTTGGATAGGGAACTCAAGCTCCAACGCATACAAAATCCTTGTTTTAGGATAAATCACACTCCTTTGTTAAGTGTGAACTCACCATGATCATTGAGATTGGGGAAAACATGACTCTTGATAAACAAACACGTCTAGTCTCCCTTATCAAGGAAGTCGCAAACATTGTTGTTGGATCTTACCACACATAGTGACTTTGTTAGTCCCAACCTCTTAAAATCACAAATATCTAAAAATTAAAAAATACAAAAATACAAAAAAACATTGAGAAAACACAACAAAAATCAAAGGTACAAAGATCAAACATTGTAATCAGGTGTTACATACACATGGATGTTTCTTTCTTCCCTTCCTTGCTATTCTTTTGCAAGTCTTCCTGCCATTTTCATCCCTTCGATGATATTTTTGTTAGCTTATTCACATGCATTTTGTGACATTTATCTCTATGGTATCTATTTAACCCTAGTCTTTTATCACCTTGGTAAATTAAAGAACGACTAACCTCTTAGAGATCATATCACATTCAACATCTAATAAACTTTTTGCGAAGAAATTTTGGACATATTTATTGACACTAGCCAATGTCTTCATTGTAAGCACTTCCACATCCTTCCATCAATCCATCGAATTTCTCAACCCTTGTCAAACAAGACAGGTTGAAATAAGTTTTTAGAAAGCAAAAGAATCAAAATCAATCAAAAATCAAAAGCTAAAAGCTACAAAGAAAAAGCAAATTGATATATTACTCTCTCTTAGGGTATTTCCAATAATCTTTATCGGGGCTATGGATTCCTGACAAGTAGTATAGAAATGTTTCAATTAGAATCAAATACATCTCCATCGGGGCTATGGAAACTTGGCTGGTAGCAGAGCAGTGTATGACTATCCTTTCACCATCCATTCACAAAATCACCTTTCACAATAAATCATTCCTACACATTGGCTAGGGTCTCTTCACTTGTTGTCTATTAAATATTCACTTCAAGAGGTAATAAACTCCACGTGCACACACTGGATCTCTATTAGTAAATAGGATTATTATGTTACCAAGTGTCTTGATTGGACCTTGTTCGAGAATCTTACTCTAGTCCGTATCTTGTCTCACGATTTGTGCCTTTGACTAATCGATTCTTCATCGTGAGGATTCTAAGCTAATTTAAGAAAATTCACATCATTCTTCTACTTCGCTCGAACATCCATGTGTATAAGATTACTTTTTTGCCATGTTTTCGAACATCTTTTCCCATTTCACAAAAACAATCTTCTCCTTCCTTTCTATCATGTGATTGTAGGCCAACTTACGCTGGGGGAATCCTTGCTTCTTCCTATAATTTCATTGGTTTATGTTCATCATCATGTTGAACCTATCCATAATGGCCTTGGGTCCTGCTTCTACCTGTGAAGAGTTTACCTTTGAATACTCTCACCTAATCATTGGGGCATTTTTGTATCTTCACCTTTCTGGTATGCATGTGGCCTTATGCCCTTGTACATCCCATCTATCACTAGGGGCATCCACGCTTCCTTGTCTTCATGTACATAGTTTCATAAAACTTTCAAAATCAACCAAAACATTCAAATATGTTAAAAAATCATCAAAAACAATCAAATATGTTTCAGAAAACTTCTAAAAATTGAAAATAATCCTACAAAACATCACTCTTTGGTTCTCACTTGTTCATGTGTGTGACTTATGGATCATCTTGATCTACCTCCATCAACAAAAGCTAGGTTGCTTACTTTGTCTATACTCGGGCACAATGAGTTACCTGGTACTATTTCGTAGTACACATTACTTTTCCATCAGACCCAAGTGTCCTTTGTTATTCCCATATCTTTTCTTGGGGTGCCATCATCAACCCTTGTCATTAATTTGCACGACAGTCATAATTGAAGCTTGATAATAAAACATTACATTATGTTTCTTTGTTAGTTTAGCTTGTTTACTTTCTCGTATTGCATTGCATTTTGTATGTTGTATGGAGTTAGGCATCTTTCACTTTCTCATATTGCATTGCATTTTGTATGTTGCATGGAGTTGGTGTTTTCAGAAATGGACAATTGTTCATAGTATGGCTTTTCATGTCATTCTACTTTTGTCGTATGCTTATATTTTTCATAAGGACCAATGACGTAGCTCTTATGGTAATATGATGACATCAAAATTGTTCCAATACACAACAGCTAGAGGCTAAGATCTTCTCTCCCCTCCTCCATATTTCTTCTACATCACTTTTCTCTCACCCCTAATCTTTTGTCTCACCGGGGCATCTTACCCCTTCCCATTCTTCTATCTATCTCTCACCTTTTTCGATCAGCAATCGTCTTCTTTCATCACACCATCAACATTTAACAGGGCATCTCTACCTCCTACTAATTTTTCTTCTATCCCTTCAAAATTTTCTTCCACTTACTATCTCTAAAGTGGTGCCACTTACACCACCTCAAAGAGGGGAAAATGTAGACACCCATAATTACACCCAAGCAATTTAAATACTTAAATTATGCTAATTATCCCCCTTCTTGCAAATTGACGACATATCGTCAAAAGTTCTCGTGTTACCTCTTATTTTCATTAATTAATTACACTAAGTTAATTAATTAAGTCACCTATCTAACAAATACCTAATTAACAACCTTCCGTTAATAAATCACCCCTTCTATCTAGACTAATTAATTATTATTAATTAATTAGCTTTCCCTTCCATTTAATCAATAAATCAATATTTAATTGATTTAATCCCCTTCTAATATCCTAAATCTTACTAATATTTCTCTAATTAGATTCTATAAGCTTACGTATACCTATTAGTTAACCACCTTTGATTAATTAAAACACCCCCAACTCCCATGACTTTCTAAGCATAAATTAAACCCTTTTAAAGTAAGGTTACCTTTTATAAAGCAACCTTATCCATTCCTAATCATATTTTACCTTTATCCCACATGCAAAGGGATGAAGTGTTTCCTTTATCCATTGGGCTATATAAGGATCCTCCTTCTACATTTATACCTACACCTAAACTTCTTGAGAAAGAAAATGTAAAGCATATAGCAAAATAGACTAAGAGCTTGCCATTTGTTTTCTTAAGAGTTCATCATCTTCAAGAGTTAAGCCTCTTTCTTAATTTCTTAGGTCATATGGGAGGTGTCAAAAGGGTCTTGTAGCCCAACTTTGACAAACCCTCATTCCTAGGTTCTTAGAACATTAAGGACAACCATTTTCGATAGTCATGGAGCCTAACTAGGTTCCTTCATTTATATGTTGTTAGAGAATAGAAAATTTTTAGATTTCTAAACATTGTTAGGTTAAAAGTTTTGTATTTATGAATGTTTAACATCTAACCCTTTTTCAATTCTTATCATGATGGTGCTTAATATGTTGTTTGATTTTTCTAATTAAGACTATTAAGGTGTTAGTATTTTACTCACATTTAGCATTAGTTTAAAAACAACACATACACACAAAGACACATGCACCGTATGTTCTGAAAAACACTTCTAGAACCCTTCCCTATGAAAATTTAACCTAGTACCCTCTTCTTCAAATGGTCTCATGTGCCCATGCACCTTCTCATCCTTAGCCAATAATCTAGGGCCTAACATCACCCCACACTACACCTGTTCTCCGTCCTCAGAAAGACTCTTGAAAGAATAAAAAATGGAGGATCCTTACAAATGGTTAGAATGGAAGAATAAATTAATGAAGAAATAGGGGAAAGAATGGGTAACTTGCTTATCACTGGAGGAGGAGAGGGAAATTCTTCCCTAATTCTTCCTCTAACTTACCCTGCATTAACCTTGTTCACGCTTCTTATTGACAATCATCACCTATTAGGGCACTTACCTACTCAAATCTTATCCCTTATCCCTTAGTCTTCATTATCTCCACAATTCCCTCCAATTTTTTTCCCAAATCCTTGAAAATGTCCATCCTCCGAGTGATTTGGGGTACAATTATTTTAGTTGGTTCTTGATCGAGCCTCGCAAGGTCTCAGTGGCTTCTGATTTCTTTTCCACTTTGGCTAGGATTTTGTCTCGCTCATCCCTATTCCCCTTATTATTTTCTTGGAACTCCTTGAGTTCCAATTCATGGGTGGTAAATAATTTCCACTCTATCCCTATCTATGTAATTATCATAAGCAACCTCAGTAACTTGCGTAGTGAATTTCACATCGGCAAGGATCTTGTTGTACTGAGAAACAATTTCTATAACCTCCATCTTATTCTATTTTTCTTGGTGTGCCAACACCTATTTTGTGGATTCTAAGCCAAGTGGCTACCTCTCCATAATTAGTATGTGGGTCATGTCCTCTAGAAACTCTAAGGATGATGCATATTTTTGCATGGGCGGTGTTAAGTCTTGGATGCTTCAAGATAATGGCATCTGTGATCATCTCTATTTTCTTGTATGCCTCGCACACCCTTTCCTTCTCATATTTTAACTCACGCCTTAACTAAGCATTGATTAGTTCCTCTTGCTTCAGGTCCTTGATTTTCTCTAGGAGATCCTCCTCATTTTTCTCCGATTACTTCGCTCTCTAGGAATGTTACCTGTCATTTCTTCCAAAGATTCTAGCTTCAACCTCAACTAAATTTTTTGAGCACGTTGTAGATTTTCTCATCTGATAATTGTTGAGCATTCACCAAGGGGTTTATCCATTTTGTTTCAATAACCTTCATTAATGTTCCTTAGCTTATTTCAAATTTGGGCTCATCAATGTGGGACTCAAATGCCCATGATAGCATTTTCCTCATCCAAGGGTATGCACCTTCCTCATCAAATGAATCCATGACCAAGAGTTGTTCCATTGGTATGGTGATCTGAAAGTACAAATATAACACATTGTTCAAATAATTGATGTAGCCCATTCCTTGACCTTGTGTTGATTTTGTGCTCTTCCTCCCTATCTGTGCGGCCCTTGGAAAGCTTATAACCAAACTGGGATCTCCCCCATGCTTTGTCATATTATTTTCCTACACTTTCCTCCTCAAATTCCTTCAGCACCTCATCCACATTGCGTTCTACCTCTTATTCCACTAGGTCCTTGATTATTCTCACCACTTATCTCTCCACGGCCTATTCTACCTATTCCTTCGTGAGGCTTGGGGTCCTTTGATCTTTTGTATTTTCTTCTCTGCTCACCCCCTTTCCTTGGGTCTCATCTTCTTCTTCATCATTCTTCTCCTCATCCTCTCTATTATACTCCTCATCTCCTTCTTCCTCAGAATCATGTACCTCATAGATGGGATGGTATTCTTCTCCTTTAGGTTCATCATCATCATCCTTGTTTCCGATGTAGGCATATAGACTCTCCATCTCTTCCTCGAGTCTGCCTCATATGTCACCTTCTATTTCTTTCTTCCGGGATTCCAGTAAAAGAGATTCTTATTTTTATTTTTCTTTGATAGGTGATGTATTCATTGGAAATTCTTCATGGGTGAGGTTCTCTTTGTGCTCCGACGCCTCTTCTTATAGGTTCTTCACCTTTATAGGATATTTCTTTCTTCGCATGTAAGTACTAGGCTTAGCACTTGCTTCCAACATGCCCATTAATTGTGTGGTTTAAACACTTGGTGCCTTCTTCTCCTGTACCTCTTCTCTTTCTCTCTTCCTTAGTACATCATTCTTCCTTCTTGTAGGTTCTTCAGGAATGGAGACATAATTCTCCAACTAAGTGTCATTTTCAAAAATTTCCTTATGCATAGATAAACCCTTGCTTTGTGGTCCTCCTTGTAATCGGTAATGTTAAAGGCTTCATCATTTGTAATTCATGGGACAAATATTTATCCACATATGTGTGCATATTTGGGTAGAAAAGATTTTAGTGCAGCTTGTGGTGGTCTAGATATACCTCACTAAGGTCAAACCTCATTATCTTGTCCTCCTTGAACCGATTGACTCCGACTTTGAAGTATTGTGTGGTGAAGGAGAAGGGTAGCTTGCATCATGGAATCATATTCCCATTTGTCAATATAAATCTACCAATGCATATATGTTGATGCACCGCAAACTCTACCTCTCCATGTACAACCACCGTAACTACTTCCTGGGGATCCTCCATTCTTCTCTGAATGCATCACGCATTCACTTATACACCTTTTCCAAGCACACCTTGTGAGTGGATGTCATGGTTTTATAATTGTACTCCACAAAAACAATTACGAGTGAGGGATCCTCTTTTTATAACTCCCACACAAAATTTTTTGGCCCATCGGGCACTCCAATCTTAGATAAGACAATGGTGAGGAGGACGTTACCAAAGAGTATCTTCTCTCCCTCCTGATGCGCTACTTATGATTTCATCCATGATGAAAGGAGACAAGTTATAGATTATTCCTTCTAATATCTGTTGGCATACATTTATCCATGGCTTGTTCACTTGTTTCCAATGTTCTTGATCATTGAGATTGGTCACCAAGCATGCGGTCATCCTCATAACAAGGTCTCGAATCTTGGCGAAGTCAAAGTATTGTGACCCATTTTTGTAGTGATACGTATCTATAGTCTCCTTGATAACCTCCTCATCACTAAGATCATCATCTATGTTATCTCCTTCACAAATGAGGTATGTGAACTTGGATATCAGGTTGTGGTGTTATTCACATCTTGTGCCCCAAAAAGTAAAAGTGGTCCTCATGCACACATGACATCAACCATTAATAAAGGCACTCGGGCTTGCACAAAGTAGGGAAACTCATATAGTCGTAATAATCCAAATTTCTCAAATTTGACCTTTACATCATCACTTTGTAAATGGGAATTCCATCTGTGTCCTCATGTTAGTGGGAAGACCGGATCTAATGCCATTTTTTTCTCTATTTTTATCATGTGATGGTTATAATAGCTCACGTCCATCTTTCATAAGTGTAACTCTCACTCTTTTCCTATTAATACCCTATATGGGTATTACATTTCCACATATCATTCTTCGTTGGAGATCATGATGATAACAATTTGATTTCCCTTGCCCTTGCCCTTTGTTTTCTTTAGTGAAACGGTTGGTTTCTTGGGTGCCATATTTTCTATCGGATCAACTATAGACTTTGAACTCTTCTATGCTACTTTTCTACCCTCCAAATTCAACTCCAAAGCTTCAACTCCTAAAATGAATCCTTCTTTCTCCATGCCCTAGCTACCAAACCCTAACCAGGAAAACCTTCCACAAGATGACACTCTTCATAACCTTTCCTTATTCCCTCATGTACTCCTTCCTTCTGGTTCACAGATCTACTCTAGTCACACACTCAAATTTCTTAGATTCTTCTTCCTTCATATAAATTTCTCTCTGGATTCCCTAGTTCACAAGAGCTTCTTTCACTTCATAATCACAAGGTAAAATAATGATGTGCTCGACTTCATATTTATAGATTTTCCTTCTTTCCAACATTAAATGTTATACCACCTACCACCGTACTTGACACTAAATGTGAATTTTTATACTAATCCAACTTTAAATACCTTTACCCATGGACCACATCCTATGTAAAAAACTTGACAACCTTCTGGTGTGTAAAAATCAAATCCTACTGAAGACTCTTACACGCGTGTCTCTAGTGCCAAAGGCACTTATTCTATCATCTACCTAATTTTTTCCCTTTCCTACCTCATGTTTTTCCTACAATCTTCATCCTTTTTATGTGGTCTCTATTACATCCTTGACACCAACCATTCTCATTCACCTCTCTTCTACGCTCTTTCTTAACCTTACACTCTTCTTTCTACTAGGCCACTCAACTTGTATTGTAGGCCTATACTTCACATCACTCCACCGCACACACTAAAATAGATGTGTAGTCCTCTGTGCATACACAAACTTGGAAAAATAATGTGGTTACCAATGCACAAGGCGCAAAACAAAACAAAATGAAAGGAACAAGCAATGAGAAAGGGAAAAACAAGAAAATAAAAGCATAAAGGAAACTTCTAGACTAATTGGAAACACTGCCTTATTACAAACACCAAAAAGACTTATTTATAGTATGGCTTCATCCTAAATCCCATTGAAATGAATTGCTAATCTCGTTGCATCCAGGTGATCATAACTAGAAAGTTCCTGAATCAAGAATGTATGAGATGATGTAGGGTCCCAACCAATGGAATTTTAACTTCCTAGGATGGCACAAATATTTGGAATCATAAAAAAACACCATATTCCCAACCTCAAACTTCTTGTTCTTGATATGATGATCATGCCATGATTTTTGTCTTTATTTTTTTCTTCTGACTCCATCTAGAAAGTGATCACCTTTCATCTAACTGCATCAACTTATCAATTCTTTCTTCCAGAACTTTCTCATTAGCTAACCCTCCTACACACGCTATACGCAGTGATGGTAACATGAATTTAACTGGTAAAACAACCTCTGCACCAAACACCAATTGAAATAGTGAGGCCTTGTTTAACCTCTTGTAGTTTTTCATGTATGCCCATAGAACGGTTGATACCTTATCATCCCAATCTTGTCTTCTAAAATCATAGATATTAGTCAACGGGTGACTTAGTATCTTGTTAAATGCCTCAGAAGTTCCATTTGATTGAGGGTGATAAGGGGTAGTCTTGTGATGGGCCACCAAAAATTCTTCTAACACAATCCTGACCATTTCATTAAGAAAGTGTGTACCTCTATCACGTGTTAAACTTAAAGGAAAATCATACCTACTGATTATATTCTCCCATAAATTTCTAGTAGATGTCGCTACGGTGCAGAATCCTTCGTAGGTATTTCCTCTACCTAGCATGTTAAGTAATCAATGCAAGAGATGATATACCATGAACTCCGTCCTTCATACACTGGTGAAATCAGCCCTACAAAGTCAATTTTGCATTTTTCAAATGGTTCAAGACTGGATATTAGTCATAAGGGCATTTAATCTCTCTTTCCAAGTTTTCCAAGGCACTAAAAATGGTCACAGGCCTCGCAAAACTCAATATAATCCTTGTAGATGGTTTGCCACCAAATCCTTGCTAATAAAATCTTTCGCATGGTAGCATTTCCTGCATAATGTCCTCTTGCAATCCCACCATGTGCTTTCTCCATAATTACCATGTGCTCATGCCCCAATACGCATCGACACGTAACCTCATCACAACCCAACTTATACAGTCTCCACTAATCAACGTGTAGGGTGTGACACGTATTGCTAACTACTTTCTCTCCGTAACCTTCATCTCTTTTAGAGAAAAACCTATTTTTACAACACTACGATATCTTCCAAGTCTAATGGCGCATGCTACAACCTAAAGAGTTACATGTCTAGCATGGTATCCTCAATGCTTTGCATGTCCTCCCCTGAGTTAATCCTTGATAAATGGTTAGGTCCTAAGTTTCTCTTTCTTTGTTTTATGACCACGGTGAACTCAAATTCTTGAAATAATAGGACCCAATGGCATATGCACCTTTACAACATAGGCTTGTTGACTAAGTACTTAAATTCTATGTGGTTCACATAGAATATAAATGGTGTTTCCAATAGATACTTCCTAAAATTATGCAACGGATAGATCATGGATAGGGTGTTCTATCATTTCTCCCATAGCTATCCCAGAGACATCGACATGCATATGGAAAGGATTAACCCAAGAGGGGAAATGTATTATGGGTATCGTGAAGAGCCTTAGCTTCAACTTATCAAATTCCTTTTGCTGTGTCATTCCCCAATGAAAGGCATTCTTGTGTTTTAACAATTCCTCCAAAGGTGCGGAGATCTTGGCATACCCCTTGATGATTTTTTTGTAATACCCCTATGCCCAAGGAATCCACACACTGTGTTTTGATTAGTAAGCTCCCCTAATCCCACAATAACTACAAATTTGGTAGGATTTATTAGTAAGCCTTCTTTGCATATAATGTGTCCTAACAAGGTTCCAAATGGAGTAAAGAAAACACATTTCTTAATGTTGATGGATATCCTAAATTGCCAACATCTCTCAAACATCAATCTCAAATTGTCACAATGGTCTTTCACTAACCTATACATGGTGTAGTCATCCAAGTAAAATTGAATAAATTTATGGATGAAGTCCTAAAATTATTGTACCACGATGTGCGAGAACACAAAGCAGGCACATTCTTTAATTAAAAAGGCATAACTATGTAGGAAAAACTTCCCCAATTAGTGGTGAAAGTTTTCTTTATCTGGTCTTCCTTTGCAATCATAACTTGATGATACCCTAAGAACCTATTTGTGAAAGAGTAGACTTCACGCCCAACTACTCCCTCCAAAATTTCTCTAGTAAACGAGTTGGAAAAGGATCGATGACACACACTACATTCAAATCTCTGTAGTCAACACAAATCCTTATCCTACCATCCTTCTTGATACTGATGACCATTGGGCTTATCCATTCTAATTCTTCCACTACCTCAATGATACCAAATGCTATCATCTTGTCTATTTCTTCCTTGAATCGTATGCATAAATTTTGATTCATCCGATAAGGCCTCTCTCGGATCGGACGCACACCTTCTTTCAACTTGATCTTCATCTCCCTTAAGGAATGGTGAACACCTTTGAGTTCATGGTACCCACAAGGGAAATTTTTAAGGAACTCATGAAATAGATCAATGACATTTGAAACTTCTTTTTACAGCCAATAGTCCCCAATGATTGCTTCCTTAGGTTATATCTATGTTCCAATGTTAACCTTCTTTGTTTTCAAGGGATTATGGTAGGTGTGTGTGTGTGTACCAAAAATTGTAAGGGTACTCAACCACCGGAAGAATGTTACACGTGCCTCAATGATGATGCAAGTCTCCTCGTAAGGTGTTTAGGATGAAAAAAGCTCTTCAAGTGTACGTTAACATTCCACATGCCCCGCTTAGCCCCTGCGTGCTCTGTTCTTCTCTTCTCCCCTCTTTAAGTTTGTGTTTTGGTCTTCGATTATGAAACTACTGCCCTACCTAGGTGGCAGTATCGTGACCACCATCTAGGCAGCATGGTGGTCCTATAATCGCTGCCCTTCTTAGGGCGGTGTTCCTACGTGTTTTTCCATAATGTTCCTTATATTGCAACTCGCGTAAAATTTCAACGTTTACCAAATTTTTTCACCGCCTTTGCTTGTATTTATGATTTTGGCTCCCTGGAATAGTGTTTCTCCATTGTTTATTGTAAAAGAGTTCAAGTAGGATTTCACCTTTGGGTAAATGGGAATTCTATAAATAGCTGGTTTTTTTCAAACAAATGGCCCCTAAAATTTTCCTCTCATTCTCTCATTTCAAATTTAAGTCTTTCAGTTCTTGCTTAGGAATTGTATTAGTTTTATTTGTTGCATGCATAGTTAGTGTTGTTTTGCTTTGTTTAGAAGCTACATAATCTTCTTGTGCTAGTATTTTTACTATTTTCATGCAATCAATTGGAGTAGGATAGTTTCATTTTCAATTGGAAGCCATTAAAGTTGCAGGTTTTTTTCGTCAAAAAGGATAGTTTCAGGTTCTGGATGTTTTATGTTGTATGACTCGCAATAAATCCTACTAGGAATTACATAAGCCAAGCTCTATTCTCTTGCACTATCCCTCTCCTACTCACATTGTATTTAGTCTGCATCCAAAGCTGCCATTATTTTGATACCAACTTTTATTGATGCTAACATCACATGCTTTTCTGGATTCACGTGAGCATGAAGGAACGAGGAGACCACACTAAGGGGACAAAGCCACACACAACCGGATTCACCACTGTTCTACAAAATCCAAGTTCAAGTTATCAAAATTTCTAGTTAAAACATATCAAATAGAGTAGTCAATCATTTCATTTCAGTTAATCTTGCTTTCGATATTACCGGGGAAGATGTGGGGATTGATAGTTTCTGAGAAACTATGATTCACTCTCCACTTCTGAGGTAAGATCGGGGGTCTTTCAAATAGATTATATCAGTTATCTGGTTATTTAGAATAAATTTACAACACACAGGCAAGTAGCTATACTCAGCTGCTTTATTTGTTTTGATTTTGTTATTAGTTTAGTTGTCACTTTCTAGATATATTAAATAATTGCTCTTTCGATTAGATTTAGATACATATATGTTGTAGATATACTTTGCATAATTAGTTTGCTTTACTTTAGTTAGATTTGTTTCTTTTGTATGAAAATCACGGCACCTAGGGAGCCTATACAATACGTATTCGAGCCAATCGTGCCTCAACCCAATCTTGTTACAATAATAACTCGATATAGACCAGAATATGAGAATCCAAGTCTTCGAACAGAATGCAGACCTACAAGAAATTAGTGTACAAACTAAGAGGACTAAACATAGAAGATGACAAAGTGCATACGTTTTGGTCAAACCAGCCAAACTACACAGATTACCCTATATAAATATCCACCTGACATTGTATAAGGGCTTGAAAGAGAGAAAACATTTGGTTGTGATCCTTTGGTCCCACAAATAGATGTAGGAGAAATTCTCACCGACATAGACACTACCTTAAGAATTCAGGTTCTTGCTGGAATGCCTGTAAGGTACTCTGAGAAGGTTGCACAACTTTTAGTTCTAAATATAGAGGCCAAAAAGGCATACGACTACTGGATATTAGGGATTAGGGATTGATTCTACATATGACCATAGGAGGTCCACAATGACCACAAACTTACGGCTGTGATTCACAGATCCCACAACCCAATGAGTCCACAGGTCAATCAGACGTTGATGTTGGTTTACGTACATTAGTATTTAGGTCCTCTCCACTTCCACCAACCATTATCAATTATCTTCACTAGACATAATAGCTAATCAAGCTAAGGATTTCTAGACTAGACCAGAGAATCACCCATAGAATCCACTATATATCCATCATCCATCTTATGACCCTATCTGGAGATATACACGAAACAATTCCAGGTCATTTTCCCTGTATCCCACAACCTATAGATCGATCATGCCAGAGCTTGATATTGATTGGAGCCTTCGAGCAGTCATCCTCACCGACCGATCTATCACACCGATTCAGGTTAGGAGGGCCTTCTTTGCCTTAGATTTGTAGATTCCATTAGTGCATGTTGAAGATATAAGATTACCTAACTAGTTTTCCTATACCCCACGTATATTCCATCCCCACCGGTTGTCTCGGCATGACCTTAGGAGGTCGGGTGTGAGGAAGAGTTACTTGTAGATTCCTATGCTCACTTGTCACTTTTCCATCATACAAAATTGGTAAACCCGACATGAATCAAACAATTTTTTCATCTTTTCCACCTCGTTAGCCTTTGCATCAGCTTCACAAACAAAAATTGGTGAACCCAAAGTGAATCAAAAAAATTTCATCGCTTCCACCTCGTTAGCCTTCGCATCAACTTCACCAACAAAATTGGTGAGCCCAACGTGAATCAAACATTTTTTCATCTTTTCCCCTCATTAGCCTTTTCGCATCGCTTCCTAACAAAATTGGTGAACCCGACGTGAATCAAATTTTTTTCATCTTTTCCCCACCTCGTTAGCCTTTGCATCAACTTCACCAACAAAAATTGGTGAACCCAACGTGAATCAAACAAATTTTTCATCTTTTCCACCTCATTAGCCTTCGCATCAGCTTTACCAACAAAAATGGTGAACCCAATGTGAATCAAACAAATTTTTCATATTTTCCACCTCATTAGCCTTCGCATCAGCTTCACCAACAAAATTGGTGAACTTGACATGAAACAAACAGTTCTTTCTCTTTTATTTGTTAGTTCTTCCATCCACCTTCACTCTTTCCCATTATTTTATGGGTATTCATATACCCCCCAAATATGTCGGGATACATGCATATGGTAGACCTCTTTCAGGTCTTGAAATAGGCTATAGTCAAACAAATAGACAACCATCGCCCTCACTTTTTACATGGGCTGATAATTATTCAAATAATTACTCATCGTCTCAAACTCCCCCTCAAAGAACTAGCTCAAGTTCTTCATTCTACGTATCACATACACAACAACCAGAGCCTTCAGGCTCTAATAATATGACATTTATTGGAGAATATATTTCATCTCCTCAGGTCTTATTTAGACCACAGATCGATAGAAAGTTAGACCCACTCAATTTTTGGATGAAGAATACTTAGCACGCTTCAATAAAAGTGAGCAACACTTCCAAAACATGTATCCACTAGTAGGGAGCTTACAAGTACAATCTGATACCCTATTCCAAGAAAACACCCCCATTCCTCCACCTATGGGAAATGCCCTCGGTGAAGTTTGGTAGGATAACGACCAATTCATAACGGGGTATCACACCCCTTTACAGCCTCAAATGACACAACAAACACCCGTAAGGAAAAATACATGTCTTCATCAATAGAGATCATTTTAGCCTTGGCTGAAAAGGTTAGAGGGTTGGAACTTGCTCAAGAAAATCAAAATTCATATTTTGGGCAAGTAGGAATCCCCAACCCTCCACATCATCCTAGCCAAGTAGACCTCCTCATAGGAATAGGCACATTGGGCATGCCTCCTCAGTATTCACAACAAACACCAACTAGAACCGCATTTTCTAATGTCACTCCGGTGGAAAATATGATACCTCCCGGTCTAGTACAAAATAATCCATTCCTGGGAAATACTCCTCCGTACTTAAACATGTATTCCAAATCACCACAAGGAGATATGTTCTCTTCTCCCGGGATATTTTCTCAACCACAGGGATTTCCTTATGTCCCTACAAATGCATACGCTGCGCCATACCAACAACCCATTCCACCTCCACCCCCTCAGCAAGCGCCATCGATGGTTGAAACCTATGTGATAGGAACTTATTCAGAATATTTGAAAGAGCCCTTAGACTTCACCATATGAAGCATCATGCTTCCAAGACCGCTCCCAATCTACCCAAGTACAAAGGGGAGGGAGACCCGAATGCACATATCAAGGCCTATGCCACAACCATTCGAGAACTACTCCCTTGGGATGGGGTTGTTGCTAAAATATTCCCCAAAAATTTAGAGGGCATTTCCCTCGATTGGTATTACAAAATACCTGAAGCCTTAATACATTCATTTAAACAGCTTGTTTCAGAGTTCATCAAGGTGTTCAACATGAACAAACTGTTGAGAACAGGAATCAGGGAATTCTTACATATTAAGCAAGAACACAATGAATTTGTCACTCATTTCATCCAAAGATGGCGTACAGTTATTTATTCTTCAGAAAGTACTCTAAACATGGATCAGATGGAACTATGTGATTTATTCCTTCATTCTCTTAGTAGAGAGATAAAGGAAGAAGTCCAAAAGTTCCCACTACAATAGATCAAACCACAATAGATAGCGGCCACAAGACGTATAGAAAAAATGGGAGGTTAATCATCCCCAATCAAAACACTATGACCTATCCTAGTACAGTAAATGCCAATCAAGAACCTAAAATCCTTAAAAATCACATAGTGACAACAGATGGAGTAACTGACCAAAAAAAAAGGCAAATGTTGTAAATACTCCACCACTGGTTAACAATCAATGAAACAACAATTTTACCCCAACAATCAATGTAGTGGATTTTAATCATCCACAACCACAACAACAACAACAACAAAAATGGTGGGTCCAAACACAGGGTCCAAGTCAAAACTCAACTGGATATCAAAACCAAAACCAAAACCAAAGACAACAAATGCAAAACCTTAATCCTAATAGTCAATAGTTTAATCAGAGTTTTGGACCACAACACATGCCAAACCAACAACCTAGGAATTACAATCCTAACTCATATTGTGGTTTCCACAAAATTCAAGGCCATGACACTAGAACTTGCCACAATTACAATAAATTCATGCAACATTTGCTAGAGGAACAAAGACAACTTTTCATAGATATGTTCTTAGCAGATCCTACATCACCAATGCCAAATACTTTCATGGGAGCAGTCTCCCCTCAAAATGCACCCCTCAAGATCTTCAATGATCCGCTCCCAAATCACAATAAAAAAATTAAATTCAAATGGGACAAACAAGGGTGTGATGACAGAAGAAATGATCATGAAGACTTGACTTCACTATATCCTCCTCGTCGCACCACAATTAGAAAATCAACCACAAACCAAGATAGTCAATTTAGTGGAGTTAGACACTCGAGCTACACGTGGAAGCCATAATGAGGACACGAGAGTATTCCTCTTAGCCAAATCCAAGTTACCCACTAGAGACAAATAACATTCAACAAACATTAGTAAAACCCGTAGGTGTCTATGATTTAATTAATGACCTAACAAAAACCTTTTCCCACATCTCCTTTTTGGACTTATTGAAGAACTCTTCTTCCCATAGGGCTGCTATTTTAGAAGCATTATGTTTAGGTCATTTAATTAACATCACTCCACCTCCCAAAACACAATTAAACCATATAGACTTCGATATTCACCCTCCAGGGCAGCGGATAGGGATACCGAGTTTATATTTGACATAAAAAAATGCCAACAGAGGCTAATATTACACACATAGGTGATCCATCCTTATATTTACAAGTGTGGGTTTATAACAATTATGTTAAATGTGCAATGGTTGACGATGGGGCAGAAATTAACATAGTCCCATTTTCTTTCCTTCAAAAACTAGGGTATGGAGAAACAAATTTTCCACGACTCGGAATATACTAAGAGGCTATGATAGCCTTAAATCCACTTCGATTGGGACTATAATACTACCAATCACCTTAGAACCCAAAACAATCCTAACTAATTTTTATATTATAGATCGGGAAACCAACTATAATATGATCCTCGACCGACCATGGATACACCGTATGAAGAAAATCCCTTCTACGTTATTTCAAGAAATAATATTCTAGCACTTAGGAAATATATTCATAGAAAAGGTGATCCAAAACCATTCGATATACACCTAACAGACCTAAATAAAATTCCAAGTGTTCACTCTAATTTTGAACTCCCAACAAACCAACTTAACAAGCCAACCGACTCAAAATCGGAAGAAAAGTTGATACCTACAATAGAGTTAGAAGTTACGAACCTAATCAAGAATATCCCAACCCTCAAGGATGAGGATAATGTTGTAGAAACAGTATCACTAAGAACTACTACAAATTTTTTTGGATTGCTCGAACAGGATCTACCAATTTTCCTACCATTTGATTCTGTAGGTATGGGATACACCCTAGGAGTTGGTTCTCTTCCAGCAGAGGAACTCTACATGGTAGAAGTAACTGAAATAGACAAAATAGACATAGCAAATGTCCCAACATCCATCTTCTTAACTAAATATTGTACTCTCCATTTTGATAGAGCTAGATGTCATTATGGGGCTAGGGTAGGTGTGATCTTTACTTCACCCGAAGGAAAGATCCTACCATTCGCCTTTAAACTAAATTTCAAATGTACAAACAATGGTGCTGAGTATGAAGCCCTCCTCCTTGGTCTCATCATAGCTAAGAGGCTTGGTGTTAATAACATCAGAGTTTTAGGAGACTCACAATTAGTAGCAAACCAAGTCTCTGAGGTGTATGAGACTAGAGCTGAACACTTACAGCTCTACAAAACAACAGTATTAGATTTGAGCAAAGAATTTGACTTCATATCAATTAAAGAAATCTCATGAGAACAAAATCTTCTCGCAGATTCTATAGAAACCTCAACTTCACATTTCACTCCAAACAGTGAGTTGGAAGACACCCGTTTCATGGTATCCCTTCATACTGAACCATTAATAAGGAAAACGTCAACAAACCCTCTTTTAACAAACATAGCTGAGAATACATCTACTATCTTAGATCATGTTGACAATGATAGATCCGCTCTTGATTACCTAAACGCCTATGTAGAGTTACATCTCACCCATCATGTGGTAGATTTTTCCTTAATCCCACATTCGTCTTCTTACTTTGGAAATCCCATGGTAGAGCTTCCCCCACAAAAATAACTCGACATATACACAATAGAGAATGGAGAAGATTTGGAACTACCTCTAGCCCCACCTAATTTTGAAGAAGGTAACACTTCTTTAATTGAAGAAACAATTGATATTAACATCGGAACAAAGGAAGAACCAAAGATCTTGAAACTAGGATCTTCGTTAACTCCATAAAAAGTAGAAACACACACTCGAATCCTTAGAGAACAACAAAAGGATTTTGCATTTAATTATAAATAAATGACGGGAATTACACCACACATCGTGGTACATAACCTCGTCACCAAATCAGATGCAAAGCCAATTAAACAAAAATCAAGACCAATGAAACCCAAGGTAGCTCTCATGGTAAAGGAAGAAGTAATGAAGCTTCTCCAAGTAGGGTTCATCAAACTGGTTGATTACTCTCAGTGGGTATCTAATATCATTTGCATTCTTAAAAAGAATGGGAAGCTACACATCTACATATATTTTTGAGACATTAACAAAGTGTGCCCCAAGGATGACTTCCCATTACCATCCATTGATGTCATCATTGACGCAACAACTAGATTTGAGCTTTTGTCTCTCATGGATGGATTCTTGGGATATAATCAAATCAAAATATCTAAACAAGACCAAGCCAAAACCACATTTATAACTCCTTGGGGAACTTATTGCTACATGGTTATACCGTTTGGTCTTAAGAATGCTGGCACTATATACCAATGGGAAATGACATACATATTTCATGATCTTATTCATAAAATCATGGAATCTTATGTAGATGAATTATTGGCCAAAGCTAGGAAGTGTTGTGATCACTCGAAGTGCTCCATGTCATCCTTTCACATTTGATCGAATACGAAGTCACACTAAATCCAAAAAAATGTGTATTTGGTGTGACAGGAGGGAAACTCCTAGGTTACATTATATCATCATGAGGGATCAATGTGGACCCAGCCAAAATCTAGGCTATTCTTGAGATGATCCCGCCATCAAACGATTATGGCATTAGATCGTTTCTCGAAAAAGCTCGATGTAATCTGAAGATTCATCCCAGACTTGAGTTTTGTTGTTCATCCAATCAACAATTTGTTGAAAAAGGATTGCTGCATTATTTGGACAAAGGAATTCCATGAGGCCTTCAAAGTAGTCAAACACTTCTTGTTGTCTCCTCCCACATTAATGCCACCTAGACCAGATCATCCTTTGATCTTATATTCACGAGCTACGATGTCTTGCTAGCTGCGCATGTTGGCTCAAGAAGACAACAATAAACGAGAACGTGTGATCTATTTTACTAGCCGAATGTTGTTTGATTATGAAACATGTTATACGCAGTAGAATGAGAATACCTTTCCATAGTATTTGTGACCAAACGCTTAAGACATTACATGCTAAACCAAGAAACAAGGGTCATTGTAAAAACATACCATTTATGAACTTTCCTCACATAAGGGTCCTTGTCTAAAAAGGTTGGATGCTTTATAACCTTAATGCGTGCATTTAAATTAACTTTTGTAAACTAGAAGTCCATTAAGGGACAAATCATTACAGATTGGTTAGTTAACAACCCGTTAGACAAAGGTGATCTAGTAGATCTAAATTTTCCCGATGAAGAATATATTACATTGAAACTAGACCTCCTATCTTTGAATGTCCTTGGTATACGATATTATTAATTATATCATGGACCATACATATCCAGAAGGTGTTGCACCCCATAAAATAAGGTGGTTACGCATTATTGTAGCTAAATATGTTATTATAGAACAAGTGCTCTATCGTAAGGCTTTCGATGGAGTGCTTCTAAGGTGTGTTGACACAGAATAATCCAAGAAGATTCTCTACGAATCCCATGGTGGAATATGTGGCAGTCATTTTGGAGGTCATGCCACTTCCTGCAAAATACATCAGATGGGCTATTTCTGGCCAACTCTAGAACATAACCCAAAGAGATTTTGTACGCGAGGTGCCATAAATGCCAAGAATTTTCCCACGAAATTCACATACCGACACAAACTCTACAACTAATTGCAACTCCATGGCCCTTTTCTACATGGGAACTAGATTTGATATAGAAATTCTCTCCCTCATCAACAGATGGCCATAACTTCATAATCATGGCCACTGAGTATTTTACCAAGTGGGTAGAGACCATGCCTCTTACCACTATACGAGGTGTCGTGATCACCAAGTTCATCTTGAACCAGATCATTTACAGGTACGGTTTCCCACAAATCATTATCTCAGATAATGGCACTTCCTTTAAGAATGACAAGGTCCATGAGCTATGTAGTAAATTTAAAATAAACCATCATATAGCCTCCCTATATTACCCTCAAGCTAATGGGCAACGTAAAGCAACAAACAAAATGTAGAAAGTTATTTTCCATAAAATAGTAAAAGAAAACAACTGAGATTGGCATTTAAAGTTATATCCAGCCTTGTGGGCCCACCAAACCTCAATAAGAACTCCAACAAGAGAAACTCCTTTCTCATTGGTATTTAGAGCAGAAGTAGTTCTCCCACTCAAGGTTGAAATACCTAGTCTTTGCATCTCACTACAAGGGATTCTGGATGAAGAATCTTATAGAGAAGCACGTCTCTCCCAACTAGAAAGCCTAGATGAGGCCAAGTTAAATGCTGAACAGTGGCATAGAGTCTATGCTAACTGGATGTGCCAGCAGTATAACAAAAAGGTCTATGAACGAGAAATATATGAAGGAGATCTAGTTCTAAGACTAGACAAGATCAATAAGAAGACCGGTGAAGGAAGGAAATTCGCCCAAATGGTTGGGCCCATACTGAGTCACAAAGGACTATGGAAACGATGTGTATTTATTATGTACACTGGAAGGTGAGGAATTCAACGAAATAGTCAATTCCTTGCATCTTAAACGATTCTATGCATAAGCGACCAACACTATTTGTATAATTATATCTACATTGCATCTTCATGTAGTTAGGTTCATTTTGTCCACTCATTTCATAAAATCTTGTGATCAAGGGACTTATTCTCAAGAAATTCATTACAAACTTCTGATAGTATTGGTAGAAGCATTTCAATCATACTTCTTCATTTTCATAGCATCATCAACCATTTCAGAATCATTTCATCAAATAAAGCTAGATATGACAAAGTCTTAATGGTAGCCATACCAAGGCCTGCATGCTTGTTCTCACTTTTGTTTCTTCCTAGGATAGGTGTCTTGCCTATGGTCTATTCTAGAAGCTTCATAGTGTCACATCTATCCCATATATATATATATATATATATCTTTGGAAATAAGAACATACTTGACATTTTTCTCAAATAGATAAGTCAAATATAGATTAAACAAAAAAAATTATTTTTACACATTTCCTGTCCTACCAACCTTCGGTGATGAGCTTGTGTCTCTTACTAGTGACGTAAGCTTGGGAAAGGATGGGAATGCCCTTACTCACCTATGCCTTGTCCATGGTGATAAGCCCACACTTCCTACTAGAAGCATGGGGTAAGGTACATGGGCTTCTCTTAACAATAAGCGTTGAAGGCCATAAGCAAATAGTTCAAATAAACCTTTGAAATATTGAGTCAAAAACAAGTGAATCAAATGTCCAAAATTCTAAGAGAGCTCAAAACCTAAAAACTAGATTTTGTCAACCATGTGGCCATCTACGAATCTAAGTCTAGATAAACCACAAAGCAAGTCACATTCTAAACTATGGAGTCACTTGAGTAGAGTAGGTTTGTAGCATCCTAATTTGGTTCCACCAAATCTTTTTCTATCTCTCATCACTACCATTCAACAAATTTCATAACTTGTGCCCTTTCTAGCTCTCGGTGGTGAGTCCTCGCATCTTACTATTTTTGTGGAGTTAGGAATGGGGCAAGTACATCTACTCATCATACCGGTTCATCATCACATTCTGTCAAAACTATATGAAGTACCGAAAAATTGCTTATGCAAGCTAAAGTTCAAGATCACATTGTGTCTACATTATCATATATCAGCATCACAAAATACAAAAAGAAAGAAAGCATTCACATCATTTTTTCTCCATTTGCATACATTCTAAAAAGCATATAAAAACAACATTATAATTTACATGCAAAACAAATCACAAAATCCTAGATACCAAGAGTCTGATCCAAAAATTATATATATATATATAATCAAGTTTTATGTACAATGCCATCATGCGCTAGGCATGGTCAAAACACTCAATGAGCCCAGGGAAATACAAAATAAATCGTATAAACAATATAAGAGAGCCAAGTGGCCTCTTAACCCCTATGAGACCCCTTTGAAGGTGCATGACCATGTCTAGGACTCTCAGCTATGCTGGCACTCTGAATGCACTAAGGGCTCATGGTCCCGAGGAGCAGCTGTGGCCTCGCTATGGGAGCAACTCCTCATCAAGCGCTCTGCTATCCTATACTCAGCCAACTTAGTATGGAGGGTAGTCACCATATTTTCCACATGCCAGATAGGGGAAAAGACATCGTTGTGCCTACTACTACCGAAGGCTCCCCTACATCCACGGATAGCTCGGCGCGAGTCTTCTCCATAGGGATAATCAGGGTATCAGTACATACCCGTAAATCGGGTCTTGCCACTCTCTCGCAGTCTCGTAAGCAAACCAGAAAATAAATTAGGAAATGATCAAAAGATAAAAACCAAGAATGAACAAAAGGAGAGATAGCAACTAAGACAATCCTAGCTAAAAACAAATATTAAGAGAAAGGTGATAACTCACTCGGATCTCCGGGCCTCCAAGAGGGATCCTTAGGATTAGCGCCTGCCATAGATGCTTTGCTATTGATGATGTCCTCCTCCGGTGCCTAGGGAAACATAACGTCCTACTATGGACTCATCCTCCCTGCCTATGTCCTGAGAGGGCAGCTCCTCTAAGACTAGAGTCACCCTCTCCACACTCTACTCTACCCTCTTGGCTTGTAAGATCTCCTGAGTGTCATGCCACTCGGGATCGCTATCCTCCTCTCCACCCGACTCACGACCTCCATCCTCTCCCCCTGTGAACTCCTCAAACTCAGATTCTATATCAATAGGGTCGTCCGCTTGTGGGGCGGGAATGGCAAAGAAATGAAGTAAGCATGCATGAGAAGCATCATATTTCACTCAAGTGTGTACTACCCACCTAGCTGCAATAGGGACACCAAGAGTAACAACGGTCCAACCCCGGCCTCTAGGACCTCCCCTAGCCTCCCAAACTGATCTGAACACTGGCACCACTGGGGGAGCATACCAACATAAGGAAGGCCAAACTGCTGAGGCACTTGATCAAAAGGGTGTGTCTCCACCTTCCCCATCCTATCCACAAGCTGCCATGTAGTAGAGAAGGAAATCAAAGTGAGGGTCTCCTTGCCCCACAACCATGTCATAGCCTGATAAGGTGTGGCCTCCATATCATCAGTAGTCAGGGAAGTAATTGTCTGGTGAGGTGCTCTAAGCACCGACATCTCTATCCATCTAGCTGCCCTCATGGCTCTAAGATCCACCACCTCTATAACTCTCCCATAAGGGATGATATGCTCATAGACCCAACTCATGACTAGGGTCGGATGGCTCAAAGACGGTCCTTGTAAGTGAACCACCCTGTATAGGTCATGGTAGGTGGTCCCAAGTATATGAGCTCCCCAAGCATAAATCCGGCCATGTGCCTCAATCTATGTAATAATAGGGTACGAACAGTAGAGTAAGGTGGCCCATCCCTTGTCCCCAATCAATCTCGAGGAAAGGATCCCCATAATGGCCTAACGGATCAAGGGATAGGAAAGCTAGGAATGGAACAAACCCTCACCCCTTCTTCGAACCGGTGGAGATAATGTGTCTCTAATGTATGTAGCCCACTGAGCTATCAGAGCCCACGACCTTGCTGTCTCAAGTGTAAGCCGGTCTCCCAATGATCAGGACTCCCAAGATACGGTAGACATCCTCTAAGGTGATAGTCAACTCACCGCTGACTCTTGGAAATGGGAAAGTGTTCTGATCAACATCCCAATATGAAAACAAGTCACAAAGTATGTGACTAGAAGGTGTGACATGAGGAACCCATGATATACGTAATATGTTGGCCCTCTAAAGAGTATCCTACTCATCTGAGAAAGTGCATCCAACACTGCTGGAAGCCAGTCACACACTCTCTCTCTCTTGGCTCCATCTGATATATTCCTCCTTCTACATACACCCAAAAACATGCAAAATGGAGTAAGTTAGTATTCAAATTACATTGGAAAAATCATTAAAACATATAAGAATACTAAAAATACAAAATTGGGCTCAAAACATTGCGATTTTGGTGTTCTGTAAAGGACCGCCGCCCTAAGCAGGGTGGTGGTTCCATAACCACTGCCTTAAAGGGCGGCGGTCCTGTAACCACCACCTTACTCAGGGCGGCGGTTGTGTCCCACATTTCCAAACGGGTCACGTGCCCTAAAAACACCTAAAAACACAAAAAAATGACTATTTTGACTAAAACAAAGCCTACCCATTAGGTGCCCCCCCTAAGTGACCCTATTAACACTGACATTTTTAAAAATAATCCCCCCATCACAAAAATATTTCATCATTTTAACATTTTGGGGCTAAAAACGTTAAATCAAAAAGAAATAACCTATGATCTCGCGAGTCGATGTTCCACTCGTGGAGGCATGATCACTATCTCGTCACGAATGTTTTGACTATACTCTCATCAAAAACCATCACCGTGGGTCCCAAAGCTCAAAATAAATCAAATCAACACACATAAATGAATAGGAAAATGGGCCCATTTTTACATATATAGCATCTTGACTCATTTTGAATGACCTTTTCGCAGGTTTGGAGTGCCGACGGAGGTAAGTTCTTATCCCCGCGCAAATGGTAAGTCCTCATTTCATATTATTTTTTGATTTATTTTTCTATCTATTTTATCTATCTGCACTTGAGTCCACTTTTTATTTTACGGTAGCGGGAGTTTTGGATGGCACCATTTCGACACATGAGGCACGTGTCGGATACAATTTCTAACCTCCCATTTCGGGACTGCCATATTGCAGACCCACCATTTTATGCCTCTTCATGGCTAAAATGCTTCTCTAAGGGGGCAATATGTACGTACCCAAAATTGTAAGGGTGTTGCAACATCGAACAACATTACACATGCCCCGATGATGATATAGGTCTCCTCGCAAGGTGTTCGGGATCCAAAAATCTCTCCAAGTGTACGTTAACATCCCGTATGCCCCGCTTAGTCCCCGTGTTCTCTGTTTTTCTCTTCTCCCCTCTTTTCCTTTGCTTTTTGGTCTTCAATTATGAAACGGCCACCCTACATGGGCGGTGGTCTTGTGATTGCTACCTGCAAGGTGGTGGTCCTGTAACTGCCACCCTACTTAGGGTGGAGGTCCTTCATGCATTTTTCCAGAACATTCCTTTTATCATGAATCGCGTAAAATTTCAACGTTTACCAGGTTTTTTCATCGCCTTTGCTTTTATTTATGATTTTGGTTCCCTGGAATAGTGTTTCTCCATTGTTTATTGTAAAAGATTTCAAGTTGGATTTCACCTTTGGGTAAATGGGAATTCTATAAATAGCTAGTTTGTGCTCAAAAAATGGCCCCTAAAATTTGCCTCTCATTCTCTCATTTCAAATTTTAGTCTTTCAGTTCTTTCTTAGGAATTGTATTAGTTTTATTTGTTGTATGCAAAGTTAGTGTTGTTTTTCTGTTTAGAAGCTACATAATCTTCTTATGTTAGTATTGTTACTGTTTTCATGCAATCAATTGGAGTAGGATAGTTTCATTTTTAGTTGGAAGCCATTAAAGTTGTAGGTTTTGTTCATAAAAAGGATAGTTTCAGGTTCTGGACGTTTTATGTTGTATGACTCGCAATAAATCCCACTAGGAATTACATAATCCAATATTTGTTCTCTTGCGCTATCCCTCTCCTACTCACATTGTATTCAGTCTACATCCAAAGCTACCATTATTTCGATACCAACTTCTATTAATTCTAACATCACATGCTTTTCTGGATTCACATGAGCATGAAGGAATGAGGAGACCACACTGAGGGGAAAAATCCACACACAACTAGATTTGCCACTATTCTACAAAATCTAGGTTCAAGTTATCAAAAGTTCTAGTTAAAACATATCAAATAGAGTAGTCAATCATTTCATTTTAGTTAATATCGCTTTCGATATTGCTGAGGAAGCTGTGGGGATTGATAGTTTCTAAGAAACTATGATTCACTCTCCACTTCTAAGGTAAGATTGGGGGTCTTTCAAATAGATTAGATCAGTTATCTGGTTATTTAGAATAGATTTACAACTGCACAGAAAGTAGCTATACTCACTTCTTTGTTTGTTTTGATTTTGTTATTAGTTTAGTTATCACTATCTAGATATATTAAATAATTACTCTTTCGATTATATTTAGATACATATACGCTGTGATATACTTTACATAATTATTCTACTTTACTTTATCTAGATTTGTTTCTTTTGTATGATAATCGGGGGACCTAGGGAGCCCAGAGAATACGTATTCCAGCCAATCGTGCCTCAACCCAATCTTGTTACATCAATAACTTATATAGACCAGAATATGAGAATCCAAGTCTTTTGAACAACAACATACCTACCTAGAAATCAATGCACAACTAAGAGGACTAAACATAGAAGACGACAAAGCACATACATTTTGGTCAAACTAGCCAAACTATAGATTACCCTAGATAAATATCTGCATGACTGTAGAAGCTATTGAAGGAGAGCAAACATTTAATTCTAATCCTTTGGTCCCATAGCCAGACGTAGGAGACATTCTCACTGACATAGACACTAGCTTAAGAATTCAGGTTGCCAGAACACCTGTAAGGTACTCTGAGAAGGTTGCACAACTTTTAGTTCTAAATATAGAGGCCAAAAAGGCATATGACTACTGGATATTAGGGATTAGGGATTGATTCTGCATATGACCATAGGAGGTCCACAATGACCATGAACTTACGGCTATGATTCACAGATCCCACAACCCAACGAGTCCATAGGTCAATCAGATGTTGATGCTTTGGTTTACACACATTAGTATTTAGGTCCTCTCCACTTCCACCAACCATTATCACACAATTATCTTCACTAGACATAATAGCTAATCAAGCTAAGGATTTATGGACTAGACTAGAGAATCACCCATAGAATCCACTATATATCCATCATCCATCTTATGACCCTATCTAGAGATATACACAAAACAATTCCAGGTCATTTTCCCCATATCCCACAATGTAACACCCTCGAATTGTTACTTCCTCCTGAGCATACAAGTGTTGATATATGATTTCTTGTAAAAGGATGTATTCCTCAATTAAGAAATCATGCTTGATATGTACTGTATTTTCTTTGCAGATCTTTGATTGAGTCAGAATATGATTAGACTCTTTTATTTATTTCATTTTGCATCTGAGTTTAATCTGATCTCGGAATGAATTATAGAGTTATCCACCTATAAGATCTAACCTTGGATCAGTGGAATTGATCCAAGTATTGCTCTAAGTTTGTTCGTGATGAATTAAAATTACAGACCTTGAACAGGTTGCAAGGTCTAGAAGCATTGAATAAGCTAGTCAGGAGTATGACTCAGGTTGATCATGTGAAATGGATTGGTTCCCGATATGGAAGTATATCTGGAAGGTCTCGATCGTAGACCCGGTAATAATTCGGTTTCATATAATTCTGTAGCCTAAGGCGGAATAGAAGCTAACCCTGTTCGAGAATGAATGATTGTAAGTCTTTTTCTGAGCGTACAGAATGTAGACCTAACTGGAATTATTATTCATTAGTAACCTAAAACTAAACCTAACCTAGGGGTTAGATTAGTGATAATCTAACCTAGACCTAGGCTAAGAACTAATATCCTAAGTTAGTATCTATGCTTATAGAAGTTAGATGGGGTGTTATCCTAAATTATAACATATGATACTAACCTAACTCATTGAGCAGGAATAAGGGGACCTATGGAGGGGTGCGAACCATGGGCGGCTTTTTCTATGTTATTTAATGCTTTGGATAAGTATGAAGTACAGGTCTTGGCGGAGGTTTTAGGAACAGCTAACCTAAGCCGACGTGGCAGGTCGCCAAAACTGAAAATGGTCTGGGGATTTTATTTGACTATCGCCAATTTTGGCGGTCGGTGGCAGTGGAGTTTGAGCGGGAAAGTTGGTGTAAATGCATTCAATGTGCTCGGTAGTCAAGCTCGGAACTCGCGTGAAGGCATGCAAACTGGGAAGTTGTTGGTTTGTTTGGCTTATCGCGAATTTTGGTTTTCCTTCTGCCTGTTCACTGGTTCTTCGCACCAGTCTTCTTGGTGTTGCATGGCGAGTATGAGCGTATCTAGCTCTTTTCTCTGGCAAGGGGAATATATATGTCTTGGAGATAGCAAAATTTTGTTGGTCACTCTAACTTGGAAAAGGAAAAGGAAGTCTGAGCTCTTCCAGTGGTCTGCTTCGGAATTTTGAGCAAAAATCCAGGCATGTTAGGCCCTAACCTTTAAAAATCTTGTTGTCTTTCAAGTGATTTCATTAGAACAACTCTGTTCAAATGATTTATGGAAATAGATGATTTTTTCCTTGGTGGTCTTGTGTGATTTTTGGTACTGTATCTCTTCTGGTTCGATTTTTTTGTTTACACCTTGATGGGTGTTGTTATATTCGAACGGTTGCTATATTTCTTGGTGTTTGCATTCTGGCTTTTATATGCGAAAATATAGCAAGATTTTGTGCTAGGCCTGCTCTGTGTGAGTCCACGAATTGTCCTCCCGATGGGTACAGGCTATTGATGCATGTTGATATATATAAATGTATATAATATTTTGTTAATACTTGTTGTGGAAATTGTTAGAAGGGATACTGATGGATATCGTATGATTGTTCAGTTATATTGAACCTTTGTAAGCTCTGTCGTGGTTATTGGTGATAGTGGCTATTGATACTCGTTGGGTTTCGTTTTGTCTTTTAAATTGTTGGGAAGAGGTAACTTACTGTGTTACTGTAGTCTTTATGACCTGGCCGGAGATGTTTTTCCCTCGCTTTGTGGTTATGGGTATAAACCCGTTAACAGTATGCTATATATATATATAGATTTATATTGTTATAATCTGAACGACTCTGTGGAGTCGATTGAATGATTTATATGTATTTGAACCACTGTTCAAGTTGAATATAATTGAATATTGGAATTTGATGTGCCAGCGACTTAAGGGAATAACATGTATTTCGTCCTCTGTTATTTTGTAAGAATACAGTCGTGTCGCAAGGATCTTGTGGTACAGATTCTTTGGGTGTATTTTTACGTCTCCATTCTGTGCAATCTTGTGCAAAAAATATTGGTAAGGGTACCATTGGATTCCTTGTTTTGGAAATTCAGTATTCTGATTTGTTCTGCCTGAATTTAAATGTTGCCATTGATGGCACGGATGGATTCATCATATTTTATTATTTTGTTTACTATTGTTTAAACTCAGTGGAACTTGATAATTAAACAGTGTTATTGTCTCAATTTAAGCCTGTTGGTTTACTATTGTTTGACGCCGTTGAGTACCGTGAGTATGGAAAGTTATCTTGTATGTCACTTTTGGGAAGCTAAATTGTGAACACTAGTTATGGACTTAGTTTTAAATCCTCGAATGGTAATATATGTCACTGTTGCTTGTAGAAGCCCGAGTATGAACAGGTAATGTTCTTAGATTTGTTGGCTTTCTTTAATAGCTTGACATCATGAATTATGGCTTCTATAAAGTAGGTTGTGAACAACATACTTTTAGTTCTAATTGCGTTGAAGTGACTACAATGTCTCATGTTATATTTTCTTCTTGTTGCACACCTGTTTAATGTGACTGTTCATGGTGCGTGGTTTTTGTTTAAAATCTCTTGCTTAGCCATAGGGAAATGTCATGGCTTAACGTTTTCAAGTCTCTTGTCAATCGTGATAATAAAGGAGACCCCTTTTGAACTCGACCTTGGGTCTAAAAACCCTACACAGTAAGAAAGGCTTGAACGGGCTGTAGGTTGTTATTGGAATTGAAGACGTGATACGTTTTCTTCACATTGTTATCCATTCTTTTGTTGATTGAATGTTAGAGTTGTTGACTGTACCTAAGCAGGTAATGGCTGTGTTTATCTTCTTGTCCGTCGCTTCTTGCGAAAGGTCATTCTGAGTCTGTCTGGTAAAATGAACATGTTGTTCGGCATGGGAACTACTGTACTGTAGTTGCTTAATTGTAAGTTTTAACAAAACAGTGTGCTGTTTATGGACTTGACTGAATTACTTGCATGTGTATTAAGTGAATGCCTTGCTTTTGGACAGAAGGTATAGTTATGAGCTAGTTCAGAGGGCATCATGTTCAATTTGTTTATTTCTCTTCTGTTGTAAATATTAAGATGAAATAATTGTCCAGCTAGCATCTGTAATTGTTTTTACATAATGACAGTATCAGGATTGATATGATATTCCTCCTTTAAGTTGAATATAATGAATGTCTGATGTTTGTTCATCTTGGATTTACGATGAATAATTGCTTAGGATACTTTTGTTCTTCTTGATCCCTAATATTTTCGATGAAATAATTGAGGAGCATATAGGACTACTCTGTAACGAAAATTATTATTACACGTTATAGACATGATATATTCCTAACGTTTGGTTTGAATCATGCTTACTTGATTGATGATTTTATATCATTTAAACAGGGTGTTTAATGAAAACAATTGACGGATTGCAATTGTTTTAAAAGTTAGTGCTTATCATGCTCAGTTCATCGAACTGACTCATGTTGACTATTTTTGCAGATGGTTGCCGTAAGTGGTAAAAGCATGCAGATCTGACAGGATGATCAGATTGTTAAATTTGATTTATAATGAATTACACTTGATTTTCTAAATGCTCTATATGAGGAAAGATGTTCTTTTTCCATTAAGCGTTGTATCAAGTATGCTGCTTGCATAAAATGTAATTGTATAATTCTGAAAGGAATGGAAATAAGTATTTGTTACTTATGTGTTGTATTCTTAATTCTGTTAGTTGACCTTCTTCGGTTTATATACCGGAGTGGCAATGTTATCTTTGTGTAATTTGGATGCTTTTGTGATTGTCAATGAAAGCATATATGAAAATGTGATTGAATTCTTATGAGTGCTTAGTAGTTCTAATTTGTTCTATCGAAAGATAAATTGAAATTTAAAT
This sequence comes from Taxus wallichiana var. yunnanensis, assembly GCA_018340775.1. Classification (NCBI taxonomy): domain Eukaryota; kingdom Viridiplantae; phylum Streptophyta; class Pinopsida; order Cupressales; family Taxaceae; genus Taxus; species Taxus wallichiana. The sequence continues at coordinate 50,462,703 of CM031239.1, forward strand.
CATTATCTTTCTAAAAGATAGGGATAAAATGAACCTAAGCAGAACGCTAATCAAGCTGGATTAAATTACTAATCCCTAGTCCTGAGTATGACAGGACAACATTAAATTGGATTCTTAATCATTTATATCTTTATACTAGTAAGTATGATATAAATTCAGTTAGGAGAACTGATATAAATCTAATGGGATTCAGATGGCAATCTCATGTGAAGGTTATGAGTTTATTGTTCAATTCTGTTGTTTTAGAATCATGTATATTCTAAGAACTCCTCGATGAGACCTTGACCTTGATAACTCCTCTGAGTAATGGGTTTTATTGAGAAAGGTCATCCTAGGATGAGGAATTCCAGGGATTGGGAAAGGCTAACCTTAGGGGAAACGTCTTTAATGTAATTAAACTCAATGTGCGTAACGCATATTAATAAGTGGATCTTTTCGAGGTGGATTTAAAGGTTGACGGCACAAGTCAACTGCAGGGTTGTACCTCCGAGAAGATTAGGATCTTCTCGAAGTTACAACAATGCGGGTGACTTATGACGACACCCCTTGCATTGATCGCTAAGATTTACACTTTGATCTCGTACAAGTTACTTTTGGACCGATTAGCTATGTGGTCACATTATATGGCTGCCTAGGAGACTCGGGTATCTTGACACACTGGTTTAATTAGGATTGACCCAGTATGTCATCTTATCCCTAGTCTTCGGGAGCATCCATATAACGTGGTTACCTTACTAATCCGTTCCCGAGTGATTAATGGGATAAAAGGGACTGACAGAAGTCGGTATAAGACATTCTACATAACATGAGAATGGGGTGAAGGACGTATTCCAGATTGACGAGTATGCCGTTAAGGAATACGAGACATAAGCAGTATGTTTCAAATCTTTGGCCAAAGTATCGCAAGTTGCTGATTGTGTTGTCCTACTTCACCTAGTCTAAGGGATGAGATGCCGATGAATAATAGTAACAATTATTCAGTTAGGTTCCTTGGACAGAGCATTCTGAATCCCAGAATAGGGAAGAGAACCACAGGAGTGAAGTGTTAAATAATAACGCCAACTCTTATTACTCATGAATAGATCGGTAGATTACCGAGTCATGAAATGAATAGATCGGAGGTACTCTAAGTCATTACAAATGCATATGGTTATCTCTGTTATATGAATGGTTATTTGATTTGTGAGTTCTAAATTATTTATTTAGAACCGGGATGTATTTATCAAAAAATAAAAATAAAAAATAAAAAAGTGACTTGTTCTATTGTCTAAAATGAGGATGTTACATCTTGGTATCGTAGTCAAAGGTTACACTCTTGGACCTATTGTGTCCATAATCTGATAAAAACCCAAATTTTCTTGTAACGAGAAAATGGTTAGAACAAGGGGAAATGTTGCGAATAATGCTCCACCAAGGAGGAGCGGCAACAAACTAGAAACTTGATGAGATCCTTGCTCCCCTGTTGGACACAAGAGATTGCTTAGTTTGTTTGGAATAGCAGGTGATGGGAAATGAGGAGGATGAAGAAGCCGATAATAATAATCAGCCACCTCCCGAGGATAACCCCAATATGGGTGTTGATGTTAATGCTTTGTGAATGCACCCGTCCAACCGAGAAAACAAAAAGGCCGAGATTAGCGTGAGAACTCACTGATGATATAAAAGGATAAGTCCACCTAAGTATGATGGCACCACATTAGGAGATAGAGCTGAGAACGGCTCAAATAAATGGAGAAGTACTTTGCAATAAGGAACTTCTCAGAGGAAACCAAAGCTATTTGGGGAGCCTATCAGCTTTCCCACGAAGCATCTTCGTGGTGGGATAGCCGTAAAGCTGAACTAAACATTGATGAGACCAATATTACTCGGGGATCAATTTAAAGGCTATTTTAGGCAACATTGGCTGCCACAACTTTTCTATGATCGAAAATGACGGAATTTCAGAACTTAGCTCGGGGAAGCTAACGGTGGCCGAATTCGGGAGTGGTTTACAAAACTCCTTAAGTATGTACTGCAGATCAAACCGATTTGAGAAGTTCGAGAATAAGGAAATTCATCATGGGATTGAATCCCGTGATAGGGGAGAGGTCGATGTTCACACCCAACCACTATGGAAGGAGTTGTTGAAAAGGCCATAAGGCAAGAATAGAAATTAAAGGCTATTTCTGCTCATAAGGAGGAAGTGCGGAAGAAGACCGCAAACCCTTCTTCAACCTCTCTTGCACCTTAAAAGGACCATGGAAAAAGTTTGGAAACAAGAGTAAGTTTCCGGAGATAACAATAAGAAAGCAGCAGAAATAAGCTCATTGAAACATAAGGGATAATTTTGTTAAAAATTATAACAATGGGCAGAAGCCCTATGGAGGACAGCGTGACAATTACAAGGCTGGAGGTAATTCTGAGCCTAAGAAGGGACCTGTAGGAGGCTGCTACAATTGTGGCAAAGACCACTATGCTAATCAATGCCCTTTGAAGAAGGATGATCGTAATCAGCAGCATAAGATACATGCTGCAGTAGCAGACAAGCAAGCTGAAAAGCAAGTAACACCTATAGAAGTTCCGGGTAAGTTATTCGGCATACCTGTCACAATTCTTTTTGATACAGGAGCTACTGAATGTTTTATTTCTAATAAACTTGCTTCTAAACTTAAAAGAAAAGCTGGAAAAATGGATAAATCTTGGACTGTAGAGTATGGTAATAACTCTGTTCATACAGTGAGTGAGTGTCTTTTTGGGGCAGTCCTTGATTTACCTAACTTCTCCACGGAAGTTGATCTCTATGTTACACCTTTAGGATCATATGACATTATTATTGGTGTCAATTGGTTAGCTGACCATAAGGCAAAGGTAGATTGCTATGAAAAGAACATAAAGTGTTTAGATGATCAGCTGGAAACAGCAGAGATTCAAGGGGTGAAACGGGAAATTTCAGTTAGAAAACTGTCAGCTATGCAGCTTAAAAAGGCTAAGAATAAAGGTTGTACTCTTTATGCAGTAAAGATATCTGAATCTTCAGAAGAAGATGGTGATTACATGAAGCAAATTCCACTGTTACAAAGTTTCAGGGATGTTTTTCCTGAAGAATTACCAGGGTTACCACCCAAGAGAGAATTTGACTTCACCATTGAAATCAAACCAGGAACTGAACCTATTTCCAAAGCACCTTATAGGATGACTACTACAGAGTTAGTCAAGCTTAAGGCACAGTTGCATGAACTTTTGACAAAAGGTTTGATTAGACCAAGTGTTTCACCTTGGGGTGCGCCTGTAATATTCGTGAAAAAGAAGGATGGAACACTAAGGCTGTGTATTGATTATCGGATGTTGAACAAAGCAACAATCAAGAACCGATATCCACTTCCAAGGATCGACGATCTGTTTGATCAGATGCGTGGAGCAGCGGTTTATTCTAAGATAGACCTTCAATCTGGTTATCATCAGTTAAGGATTAAAGAAGAAGACATTCATAAAACAGCTTTCCGAACAAGGTACGGACATTATGAATTCACGGTTCTACCCTTTGGATTAACTAATGCACCCACAGCCTTTATGAACTTAATGAACAATATTTTTCAAGAATACCTGGACAAGTTTGTACTTGTATTCTTGGATGATATTCTCATTTATTCTAAAAGCGTTGAGGAGCACAATGAGCATTTAAAGATAGTTTTGGGAATTCTGAGAAAAAGGAAGTTGTATGGTAAGTTATCCAAATGTTCTTTCTATGATTCAGAAGTTCACTATTTGGGTCATGTCATAAGTAAAGAAGGAATTGCTGTAGATCCTTCAAAAATAGTGGCAATAACTGAATGGCCTGCGCCAAAGAATGTACATGAAGTAAGAAGCTTCATGGGTCTTGCAGGTTACTATAGAAAATTTGTAAAGGATTTTTCTAAAATAGCTGCACCAATAACTTCTTTACAAAAGAAGGATAAGAAATTCATGTGGAATGACAAGTGCGAAGCAGCTTTCAAAAGTCTGAAGGACCAGTTGACTTCTGCACCTATTTTAGCTGTACCAGACCCTAATGGGAATTTTACTGTTGTAACGGATGCTTCTGGGGAAGGCCTTGGAGGTGTTTTGCTACAAAATGATCAAGTCATTGCTTATGAAAGTAGAAAACTTAAGATACATGAGCTGAATTATGCCCCTCATGATTTGGAACTTGCTGCCATTGTTCATGCACTTCAAGTCTGGAGACACTACTTACTTGGGAAACCTTTTGAGTTGAAAACTGATCACTTGGGACTGAAATATATTTTTACTCAGCCCAATCTGAATGCCAGACAGAGAAGGTGGTTAGAATTTTTATCACAATATGACTTTGATATAAGCTATATCAAAGGGAAGGAGAATAGAGTAGCTGATGCTCTAAGTCGTAGGAGGCACATTTCTGCTCTTATAACATTAAGAACTCGCTTTAAAGACGAGGTAAAAGTGCCTCGTAATCGATGCATACTTTCAGCAAGTAAAAGCAGTGCTTGCTGCAGAACCTAAGGATATAAGGTATAAAGGTTTTCATTTTGATAATGAAGGAATCTTGCGTTATGAAAACAGGGTATATGTACCTATGCAGAATGAATTGAGAAAGAAGTTGTTAGTTGAATTTCATAATTCACCTTTCTCTGGACACCCAGGTATCACAAAAATGCTAGCTGATTTGAAACAACAATACTTTTGGAAAGGTATGAAAAAGGATGTGATTAATTTTGTGACTCATTGTCTGGAATGTCAGCGGGTGAAGGCAGAACATATGCACCCTGCTGGACTGCTATATCCTCATAGCATACCGCAGTACAAATGGCAAGTAATAACCATGGATTTTGTACAAGGACTACCCATGTCCAGGAATAAACATGATGTTATCCTGGTAGTTGTAGATAAACTGACTAAGGTAGCTCATTTCATCGCTGGAAATCTAAAGGATGATTCACCAGTGCTAGCCAAAAGATTCGTGCACGAAATTTTTAGATTGCATGGTGTACCAGAATTGATTATATATGACAGAGATTCAAGAATGACGTCAAGGTTTTGGCAAACGCTAATACAGCTCTTGAACAAAACTAAACTTCGATTCGCATATCATCCTAAACGGATGGACAAACCGAAAGAGTAAATCAAGTGTTGGAGGACATGTTGCGGATGTATTGCATGGATCAACAGTATAAATGGGAAGAGTATCTTCCATTAGTTGAGTTCGCATACAACAACACTTATCATTCATCTCTCAAAATGGCACCATTTGAAGCACTTTATGGAAGAAAGTGCAGAACTCCTGTTAGTTGGGACAGTGTTGAGGATAGAGTGGTAATTGGACCAGAGATTCTCACAGAAATGGAACAGCAAGTTAAGCTGATTCGTGAAAGATTAAAGGAAGCAGCGGATAGGCAGAAGAGCTATGCTGACCTTAAGCGGGTTGATAGAAAGTTTGAGCTTGGTGATAAGGTTTTTCTTCGTGTTAAACCCAGAAAGAGTTCTATAACTTTTGGCAAGGCTGCCAAATTGTCACCTCGATTCGTGGGACCTTTCGAAATTGTCGAAATAATCAATCCTGTAGCTTATCGTTTAGCTTTGCCACCTGCTTTATCTCGCATGCATGATGTTTTCCATATTTCTTTGCTTAAGAAATACGTTTCAGATCTGTCACATGTTTTAAATTGGAATTCCTTGCAGGTCCAAGACCTAGGAATAATCGTGGTTAAACCCACACGAGTGCTGGAAACTCGCCAATTGCATTTAAGAAATCGTGATATTCAGCAATGTAAGGTCCAATGGGACCAGTTTAACGAAGAAAGTGCAACTTGGGAAAATCTGGAAGAGATGAAAATTGCTTTTCCTTCTCTCTTTCAACAGAATGAAATCTGTTGACAAAACATACTTTGATGAACTTATTGTTTTTAAGTATTTATGAAAGCCTGATGACGGCAAATACTATTCAGGTTGAATAAAATGTGTTGTGACATTGATTTCTGGAACTATTCAAATATGGAAGTAGTCACATTGTTGTGTACTAATAAATTGATTAACCTGAAGGTTAAATTAATATGTAATTCATCGGGACGATGAATCTTTTTAGGAGGGAAGCATGTAACACCCTGAACTGCTGTTACTTTCTCCTGAGCATACAAGTGTTGATATGTGATTTCTTGTAAAAGGATGTGTTCCTCGATTTAGAAATCATGCTTGATATGTACTGTAATTTCTTTGCAGATTTCAGATCTTGACTGAGTCGAAATATGATTAGACTCTTTTATTTATTTCATTTTGCATCTGAGTTTAATCTGATCTCGGAATGAATTATAGAGTTATCCATCTATAATACCTAGTCTTGGATCAGTGGAATTGATCCAAGTATTGCTTTAAGTTTGTTCATGATGAATTAAAATTACAGACCTTGAACAGGTTGCAAGGTCTAGAAGCATTTAATAAGCTAGTCAAGAGTATGACTCAGGCTGATCAAGTGAAATGAATTGGTTCCCGATATGGAAGTATATCTGGAAGGTCTCGATCGTGGACCAGGTAATAATTCGGTTACATACGATTCTGCAGCCTAAGGCAGAACAGGAGCTAACCCTGTTCAGGAAGGTATGATGTAGGTCTTTTTCTGAGTATACAGAATGTAGACCTAACTGGAATTATTAATGGTTAGTAACCTAAAACTAAACCTAACCTAGGGGTTAGATTAGTGTTAATCTAACCTAGACCTAGGCTAAGTGCTAATGTCCTAAGTTAGTATCTACGTGTGATATGGTTAGAATAAGTATTATCCTAAATTCTAAACCTAAGTTACTAACCTAACTATTAAACAAAACGTATGGGGACCTATGGAGGGGTGCGAACCATGGGCGGCATTTTCTATGGGATTAAATGCTAAGGATATGTATGAAGGACAGGTCATGGCGGAGGTTTTAGCAACAGCTAACCTAAGCCGACGTGGCAGGTCGCCAAAACTGGAAATGGACTTGAGATTTCATTTGTCTGTCGCCAACTTTGGCGGTCGGTGGCAGTGGAGTTTGAGCGGGAAAGTTGGTGTAAATGCATTCAATGCGCTCGGTAGTCGAGCTCGGAACTCGCGTGAAGGCATGCAAACTGGGAAGTTGTTGGTTTGTTTGGCTTATCGCGATTTTCGGTTTTCCTTCTGCCTGTTCACTGGTTCTTCGCACCAGTCTTCTTTGAGTTGCATGGCGAGTATGAGGGTATCTAGCTCTTTTCTCTGGCAAGGAAAATATATATGTCATGGAGATAACAAAATTTTGTTGATCGCTCTAACTTGGAAAAGGAAAAGGAAGTCTGAGCTCTTCCAGTGGTCTGCTTCGGAATTTTGAGCAAAAATCCAGGCATGTTAGGCCCTAACCTTTAAATATCTTGTTGTCTTTCAAGTGATTTCATTAGAACAACTCTGTTCAAATGATTTATGGAAATGAATGATTTTCTATGGTGGTTTTGTGTGATTTTTGGTACTGTATCTCTTCTGGTTCGATTTTTTTCAATTATCCCTTGATGGGTGTTTGTTAAATTCGAATTGTGGCTTTATTCTTCGTGTTTTCATTCTGGCTTAAATATGGGAGATATATATATGAAAAGTATGACTGCTCGGCCTGTTCGGCGAGAGTCCATAGATTATTCCTGTGATGGGTATAGGCCACTGTAATGCTTGTCGATTTTTGGTCGTCGATGCTTATTGTGGTACTGTCGGAAAAGATACTGTTGAACTTTTGTGTGAATGTTCAGTCTTACTGGGCTTCCTTGTTTATTTTGTGGTGGTTGTCATAGTTGAAGGTTACAGAGTCTAGTAAGGTATCGCTATGGTAATTTAAGTTCATTATGAACGGTTAATTTGTTGTGTTTCTGTATTTCATTGCGACCTTTGTGGAAATTGTGGTATATACTCTTTGGATGAAATTCTACGTTTCCTTCCTGTGCCATCTTGTGCGAAAAATATTGGTAAGGGTTCCGTTGGATTCCTTGTTTGGAAATTCGGTATTCAGAATTGGCTTATGCCTGAATTTAAATGTTGCCATTGTTGGCACGGATGGATTCATTATCTTCTTTATTATTTTGTTTACTGTTGTTTAAACTCTGTTGAACTTATTATTTAAACAGTGTTATTGACTCAATTTAAGCCTGTTGGTTTACTATTGTTTTGACACCATTGGGTACCATGGGTATGGAAGGATATTTTGTATATCGGCCTTTGGACAGGCTAAACGGTGAATACTGTTTATGGACTTTGTTTTAAATCCTCGAATGGTATACATGTCACTGTTGTATGTATAAGCCCGAGTTTGAACGAGTAATGTTCTTGGCCCTGTTGGCTTTCTTCAATATCTTGACGCCATGAGTTATGGCTTCTGTAAAGAAGGTTGTAAACACATACTTTCAGTTCTGATTGCGTTCAGAAGTGGCTTCGTTGTCCCATGTTATGCTTCCATCCTGATTTTACTTCCGTTTGGCGAGGCTGTACATGGTGCGTGGTTTTCGTTTTAAGATCTCTTTGCTTAGTTATGGGTAAATGTCATGGCTTAATGTTTCGAGCCTCTTGTCGGCTGTGACAACAAAGGAGATCCTCTGAAATTGACCTTGGGTCTAAAGCCTTACACAGTAAGAAAGGCTTGAACAGGCTGTAGGTTGTTATTGGGATTGAAGACGTAATATGTTTTCTTCGCATTGTTATCCATTCTTGTGTATATTTGAATTTGGAGTTGTTGACTGTACCAAAGCAGGTAACGGCTGTGTTATCTTCTTGTCCGTCGCTTCTTGTGAAAGGTCACTCTGAGTCTGCCTGGTAGATAGACATCATTGTTTGGCATGGGGGCTACCGACTGTAGTTGCTTAATTAAAGGTTTAAATAATACAGTGTGTTGTTGACGTCTCGACTGATTTATTGTTGTGTTCTATTTTGTTAATAAAATAGTGATTCTTCTTGTGGCTTGTCGGACTTGTTCGTATACTTACCAGATGAATGTTTTCCATATGTGGAGACGGTACAGTAGTGAACTTGTGTGGAAGGAAGTGTGAATGATTGGTTTCCTTCTCTTCTATTACTTTAATACATGTTGATATCTGTATTAGTAGGAGCTGTTTTAACATATTGATGTAATCAAGAGTTGTTATGATATTTCCTTTTCTGATGAAAGTAACGATCTGTCCAATGTTGCTGATCTTGGATTCAAGATAATTGTTTAGTTACTTTCGTTCTTGATTCTTAATATTTGATGAAATATTTGAGAAGTGTTTAGGACTATTCTGTAACGATGATAGAGTTACACGTTTGTAGTCATTATTGTATTACAAAAGAATAGTCTGAATATGTTTACTTGTTTGATAATTGATCTCATTTAAACAGGGTGTTTAATGAAAACAATTGACGGATTGCAATTGTTTTAAAAGTTAGTGCTTATCATGCTCAGTTCATCGAACTGACTCATGTTGACTATTTTTGCAGATGGTTGCCGTAAGTGGTAAAAGCAATGCAGATCTGACAGGATGATCAGATTGTTTATTTTGATTTATAAGGAATTTCAGCTTGATTTTCTAAATGTACTATATGTGGAAAGATGTTTCTTTTCCGTTAAGCATTGTATCAAGTATGCTGCTTGCATAAAATGTATTTGTATAGTTATGAAAGGAATGGAAATAAGTATTTGTTACTTATGTGTTGTATTCTTAATTCTGTTAGTTGACCTTCTTCGGTTTATATGTCGGAGTGGTAATGTTATCCTTGTGTAATTTGGATGCTTTTGTGATTGACAATGAAAGCTTGTAAGGAAATGTGATTGAATTCTTATGAGTGATTAGTAGTTCTAATTTGTTCTATCGAAAGCTAAATGATATTTAAATCATTATCTTTCTAAAAGATAGGGATAAAATGAACCTAAACAGAACACTAATCAAGCAGAGGTAAATTACTAATCCCTAGTCCTAGTATGGCAGGACAACATTAAATTGGATTCTTAACCAATTATATCTTTATACTAATAAGTATGATATAAATTCAGTTAAGAGAACTGAAATAAATCTAATGGGGTTCAGATGGCAATCTCATATGAAGGTAATGAGATAATGTCCAATTCTGTTGTTTTAGAATCATGTGTATTCTAATGGCTCCTTGATGAGAGCTTGACCTTAACGCCTCTACCATGTAATGGGTTTTATTGAGAAAGGTCGTCTTAAGATGAAGAATCCAGGGATTGGGAAAGGCTAACCTATAGGGAAAGTCTTTAAAGTAATTTAAAACTCAACGTGCGTATCGCATATAAATAAGTAGATCTTTTCGAGGCGGATTTAAAGGTTGACGGCACAAGTCAACTGCAGGGTTATACCTCCGAGAAGATTAGGATCTTCTCGAAGTTACAACAATGCGGGTGACTTTTGACGACACCCTTTGCATTGATCGCTAAGATTTACACTTTGATCTTGTTCAAGTTACTTTTGGACCGATTAGGCATGTGGTCACATTATATGGCTGCCTAGGAGGCTCGGGGTATCTTGACACACTGGTTTAATTAGGATTGACCCAGTATGTCATTTTATCCCTAGTCTTCGGGAGCATCCATATAACGTGGTTACCTTACTAATCCGTTCCCGAGTGATTAACTGGATAAAAGGGACTGACAGAAGTCAGTATAAGACATTCTACATAACATGAGAATGGGGTGAAGGACGTATTCCAGATTGACGAGTATGTCGTTAAGGAATACGAGACATAAACAGTATGTTTCAAATCTTTGGCCAAAGTATCGCAAGCTGCTGATTGCGTTGTCCTAGTTCACCTAGTCTAAGGGATGAGATGCCGATGAATAATGGTAACAATTATTCAGTTAGGTTCCTTGGACAGAGCATTCTCAATCCTGCATTAGGGGAAGAGAACCACATGAGTGAAGGGTTAAGTAATAACGCCAACTCTTATTACTCATGAATAGATCGGTAGATTACCGAGTCATGGAATGAATAGATCGGAGGTACTCCGAGTCATTACAGCTGCATATGGTTATCTGTTATATGAATGGTTATTTGATTTGTGAGTTCTAAATTATGTATTTAGAACCAGAATGCATTTATCAAAAAAAAAAAAAAAATCGACTTGTTCTATTGTCTAAAATGAGGATGTTACGGATAAACCGACTAAGGTAGCTCATTTCATCACTAGAAATCTAAAGGATGATTCACCAGTGTTGGCCAAAAGATTCGTACACGAAATTTTTAGGTTGCATGGTGTACCTGAATTGATTATATCTCGGCGAGAGATCCAAGAATGACGTCAAGGTTTTGGCAAACACTTAATACAGCTCTTGGAACAAAACTAAACTTCGATTCGCATATCATCCGAAACGGATGGACAAACCGAAAGAGTAAATCAAGTGTTGGAGGACATGTTGCGGATGTATTACATGAATCAACAATATAAATGGGAAGAGTATCTTCCATTAGTTGAGTTCGCATACAACAACACTTATCATTCATCTCTCAAAATGGCACCATTTGAAGAACTTTATGGAAGAAAGTGCGAGAACTCCCTCACATTAGTTGGGACAATGTTGAGGATAGAGTGGTAATTGGACCGAGATTCTCACGAAATGGAGCAAAGAAGTTAAGCTGATTCGTGAAAGATTAAAGGAAGCAGCGGATAGGCAGAAGAGCTATGCTGACCTTAAGCGGGTTGATAGAAGGTTTGAGCTTGGTGATAAGGTTTTTCTTCGTGTTAAACCTAGAAAGAGTTCTATAACTTTTGGCAAGGCTGCCAAATTGTCACCTCAATTCGTGGGACCTTTCGAAATTGTCAAAATAATCAATCCTGTAGCTTATCGTTTAGCTTTGCCACCTGCTTTATCTCACATGCATGATGTTTTCCATATTTCTTTGCTTAAGAAATACGTTTCAGATCTGTCACATGTTTTAAATTGGAATTCCTTCCAGTGTCCAAGACCCGAATAATCGTGGTTAAACCCACGAGTCTTGAAACTCACCAATCGTGCATTTAAGAAATCATGATTTACAGCAATGTAAGGTCCAAAGGGGGACTAGTTTAACGAAGAAAGTGCAACTTGGGAAAATCTGGAAGAGATGAAAATGGGCTTTTCCTTTTCTTTTTCAAACGAATGAAATCTGTGACAAACATTCTTTTATGAACTTATTGTTTTTAAGTATTTATGAAAGCCATGAAGGCAAACATTATTCGGATGAATAAAATGTGATGTGACATTGATTTCGGAACTATTCAAGTTGGAAAATAGTCACATTGATTTGTGAACTAATAAATTGAATGACCGAATGTTAATTGAATATGTAATCATCGGGACGATGAATATTTTAGGAGGAAGCATGTAACACCCCGAACTGTTTTGTTACTTCCTCCCGAGCATACAAGTGTTGATATGTGATTTCTTGTAAATCAGTAAAGGATGTATTCCTCAATTAAGAAATCATGCTTGATATGTCTTGTATTTTCTTTACGAGATCTTTGACCGAGTCGAATATGATTAGACTCTTTTATTTATTTCATTTTGCATCGAGTTTAATCTGATCTCGGAATGAATTATAGAGTTATCCACCTATAAGATCTAACCTTGGATCGGTGGAATTGATCCAAGTATTGCTCTAAGTTTGTTCGTGATGAATTAAAATTACGGACCTTGAATAGGTTGCAAGGTCTAGAAGCATTGAATAAGTGGTCGAGTATGACTCGGAGTTGATCATGTGAAATGGATTGGTTCTGATATGGAAGTATATCCGGAAGGTCTCGATCATAGACCCGGTAATAATTCGGTTTCATATAATTACAGTAGCCTAAGGCGGAATGTGAAGCTAACCACTGTTCAAGAATGAATGATTGTAAGTCTTTTTCTGAGCGTATAGAATATAGACCTAACTGGAATTATTATTGATTAGTAACCTAAAACTAAACCTAACCTAGGGGTTAGATTAGTGATAATCTAACCTAGACCTAGGCTAAGAACTAATATCCTAAGTTAGTATCTATGCTTATAGAAGTTAGATGGGGTGTTATCCTAAATTCTAACCTAAGATACTAACCTAACTGTTGAGCAGGGAATAAGGGGACCTATGGAGGGGTGCGAACCATGGGCGGATTTTTCTATGTTATTTAATGCTTTGGATAAGTATGAAGGATAGGTCTTGGTGGAGGTTTTAGGACAACTAACCTAAGCGGCGTGGCGAGGTCTCCAAAACTGAAAATGGTCTGGGGATTTTATTTGACTGTCACCAATTTTGGCGGTCGGTGGCAGTGGAGTTTGAGCGGGAAATTTGGTGTAAATGCATTCAATGTGCTCGGTAGTCGAGCTCGGAACTCGCGTGAAGGCATGCAAACTGGGAAGTTGTTGGTTTGTTTGGCTTATCGCGAATTTCAGTTTTCCTTCTGCCTGTTCACTGGTTCTTCGCACCAGTCTTCTTGGTGTTGCATGGTGAGTATGAGGGTATCTAGCTCTTTTCTCTGGCAAGGGAATATATATGTCATGGAGATAGCAAAATTTTGTTGGTCGCTCTAACTTGGAAAAGGAAAAGGAAGTCTGAGCTCTTCCAGTGGTCTGCTTCGGAATTTTGAGCAAAAATCCAGGCATGTTAGGCCCTAACCTTTAAAAATCTTGTTGTCTTTCAAGTGATTTCATTAGAACAACTCTGTTCAAATGATTTATGGAAATAGATGATTTTTCCTTGGTGGTCTTGTGTGATTTTTGGTACTGTATCTCTTCTGGTTCGATTTTTCGTTTATCCCTTGATGGGTGTTGATATAATCGAACGGTTGCTATATATTTCTGGGTGTTTTGCATTCTGGCTTTTATATGCGAAAATATGGCAAGATTTTGTGCTAGGCCTATTCTCATGTGAGTCCATGAATTGTCCTCCCGATGGGTGCAGGCTATTGATGCATGTTGGTATATATAAATGTATATAAATATTTTGTTAATACTTGTTGTGGAAATTGTTAGAAGGGATACTGATGGATAGCGTATGATTGTTCAGTTTTATTGAATCTTTGTAAGCTCTGTCGTGGTTATTGGTGATAGTGGCTATTGATACTCGTTGGGTTTCGTTTTGTCTTTTAAATTGTTGGGAAGAGGTAACTTATCGTGTTCTTGTAGTCTTTATAACACAGGTCGGAGATGTTTTTCCCTTGCTTTGTGGTTATGGGTTTAAACCCGTTAACAGTATGCAATATATATATAGATTTATATTTGTTATAATCAGAACGACTCTGTGGAGTCGATTGAATGATTTATATGTATTTGAACCACTGTTCAAGTTGAATATAATTGAATATTGGAATTTGATGTGCCAGCGACTTAAGGGAATAACATGTATTTCGTCCTCTGTTATTTTGTAAGAATACAGTCGTGTCGCAAGGATCTTGTGGTACAGATTCTTTGGGTGTATTTTTACGTCTCCATTCTGCAATCTTGTGTGAAAAATATTGGTAAGGGTACCGTTGGATTCCTTGTTTTGGAAATTCAGTATTCTGATTTGTTCTGCCTGAATTTAAATGTTGCCATTGATGGCACCGATGGATTCATCATATTTTATTATTTTGTTTACTATTGTTTAAACTCAGTGGAACTTGATAATTAAACAGTGTTATTGTCTCAATTTAAGCCTGTTGGTTTACTATTGTTTGACGCCGTTGAGTACCGTGAGTATGGAAAGTTATCTTGTATGTCGGCTTTTGGGAAGCTAAACTGTGAACACTGGTTATGGACTTAGTTTTAAATCCTCGAATGGTAATATATGTCACTGTTGCCTGTAGAAGCCCGAGTATGAACAGGTAATGTTCTTGGATTTGTTGGCTTTCTTTAATAGCTTGACATCATGAATTATGGCTTCTATAAAGTAGGTTGTGAACAACATACTTTCAGTTCTGATTGCATTCAGAAGTGACTACGATGTCTCATGTTATATTTTCTTCTGGTTGCACACCCGTTTAATGTGACTGTTCATGGTGCGTGGTTTTCGTTTAAAAATCTCTTGCTTAGCCATAGGGAAATGTCATGGCTTAACGTTTTCAAGTCTCTTGTCGACTGCGACAATAAAGGAGACCCCTTTTGAACTCGACCTTGGGTCTAAAAACCCTACACAGTAAGAAAGGCTTGAACGGGCTGTAGGTTGTTATTGGAATTGAAGACGTGATACGTTTTCTTCGCATTGTTATCCATTCTTTTGTTGATTGAATGTTAGAGTTGTTGACTGTACCTAAGCAGGTAATGGCTGTGTTTATCTTCTTGTCCATCACTTCTTGCAAAAGGTCGTTACGAGTCCATGCGGTAAAATGATCATGTTGTTCGGCATGGGAACTACTGTACTCTAGTTGCTTAATTGTAAGTTTTAACAAAACAGTGTGTTGTTTATGGACTTGACTGAATTACTTGCATGTGTATTAAGTGAATGCCTTGCTTTTGGACAAGGTATAGTTAAGAGCTAGTTCAGAGGGCATCATGTTCAATTTGTTTATTTCTCTTACATTGTAAATATTAAGATGAAATAATTGTCCATTAAAGCATCTGTAATTGTTTTTACATAATGACAGTATCAGGATTGATATGATATTCCTCCTTTAAGTTTAATATAATGAATGTCGATGTTTGTTCATCTTGGATTTATGATGAATAATTTCTTAGGATACTTTTGTTCTTCTTGATCCCTAATATTTTCGATGAAATAATTAAGGAGCATATAGGACTACTCTGTAACGAAAATTATTATTACACGTTATAAACATGATATATTCCTAACGTTTGGTTTGAATCATGCTTACTTGATTGATGATTTTATATCATTTAAACAGGGTGTTTAATGAAAAAATTGACGGATTGCAATTGTTTTAAAAGTTAGTACTTATCATGCTCAGTTCATCGAACTGACTCATGTTGACTATTTTTGTATATGGTTGCCGTAAGTGGTAAAAGCATGCAGATCTGACAGGATGATCAGATTGTTAAATTTGATTTATAATGAATTACAGCTTGATTTTCTAAATGCTCTATATGAGGAAAGATGTTCTTTTTCCATTAAGCGTTGTATCAAGTATGTTGCTTGCATAAAATGTAATTGTATAATTCTGAAAGGAATGGAAATAAGTATTTGTTACTTATGTGTTGTATTCTTAATTACATTAGTTGACCTTCTTCGGTTTATATACCGAAGTGGCAATGTTATCTTTGTGTAATTTGGATGCTTTTGTGATTGTCAATGAAAGCATATATGAAAATGTGATTGAATTCTTATGAGTGCTTAGTAGTTCTAATTTGTTCTATCGAAAGCTAAATTGAAATTTAAATCATTATCTTTCTAAAAGATAGGGATAAAATGAACCTAAGCAGAATGCTAATCAAGCTGGATTAAATTACTAATCCCTAGTCCTGAGTATGACAGGACAACATTAAATTGGATTCTTAATCATTTATATCTTTATACTAGTAAGTATGATATAAATTCAGTTAGGAGAACTGATATAAATCTAATGGGATTCAGATGGCAATCTCATGTGAAGGTTATGAGTTTATTGTTCAATTCTATTTTTTAGAATCATGTATATTCTAAGAACTCCTCGATGAGACCTTGACCTTGATAACTCCTCGAGTAATGGGTTTTATTGAGAAAGGTCATCCTTGGATGAGGAATTCCAGGATTGGGAAAGGCTAACCTTAGGGAAATGTCTTTAATGTAATTAAAATCAATGTGCATAATGAATATTAATAAGTGGATCTTTTAGGCGGATTTAAAGGTTGACGGCACAAGTCAACTGCAGGGTTGTACCTCCGAGAAGATTAGGATCTTCTCAAAGTTACAACAATGCGGGTGACTTATGACGACACCCCTTGCATTGATCGCTAAGATTTACACTTTGATCTCGTACAAGTTACTTTTGGACCGATTAGCTATGTGATCACATTATATGGCTGCCTAAGAGACTGGGGTATATTGACACCTGGTTTAATTAGGATTGACCCAGTATGTCATCTTATCCCTAGTCTTCGGGAGCATCCATATAACGTGGTTACCTTACTAATCCGTTCCTAAGTGATTAAGCTGGATAAAAGGGACCGATGTGTGAGTTTGGTATAAGACATTCTACATAACATGAGAATGGGGTGAAGGGCGTATTCCGTTGACGAGTATGTCGTTAAGGAATACGAGACATAAGCATATGTTTCAAATCTTTGGCCAAAGTATCGCAAGCGCTAATTGCGTTGTCCTAATTCACCTAGTCTAAGGGATGAGATGCCGATGAATAATAGTAACAATTATTCGATTAGGTTCCTTGACGAGCATTCTCAATCCCGCAATAGGGAAGAGAACCATAGGAGTGAAGTGTTAAATAATAACGCCAACTCTTATTACTCATGAATAGATTGGTAGATTACCGAGTCATGAAATGAATAGATCGGAGGTACTCCGAGTCATTACAACTGCATATGGTTATCTGTTATATGAATGGTTATTTGATTTGTGAGTTCTAAATTATGTATTTAGAACCGGGATGCATTTATCAAAAAATAAAAAAAATAAAAAAATTGACTTGTTCTATTGTTTAAAATGAGGATGTTACACACAATCTATATATTGGATCACACCAGAGCTCGATATTGATTAGAGCCTTTGAGCAGTTATTCTAACCGGTGATCTATCGCACCGATTCAGTTAGGAGGGCCTTCTTTTACGTAGATTCACGATTCCATTAGTGTGTGTTGAAGATATAAGATTACCTAACTAGTTTTCCTATACCCCACGTATATTCCATCCCCTCTAGCCGTCTAAGCACGACCTCGGGAGTTTGGGTATGAGGAAGAGTTACTTGTAGATTCCAATGCTCGCTTGTCACTTTTCCATCATACGGTGTGCGCACTCATCGTTGTTGTCTATGAATTCATGTGTACCATCCAAATGGTTAATGTTATCAAAAGTTCACCCCGGGGTAATTTTGATAACATGCATCGAATATTCAAGTCCCGAGCAAATAGATTGATTCAAGGCAAAAATCATGTTTCGGGTCCCCTCGGTTTCTTTCTAAACTCTCCGTCCAAGAACAAAAGAGCAAGTTCTACAAAAAGGGTGAAAAAGTTGCAAAAACCAAGCTTAGGGTAGAAAAAATCATGAAAATCGGCTAAGTCCTAGTCTAGGCGGTCCTTGGGACAGTGGGACGTTGGGGTGTGAATTGGCCGAAAGGCCTCCGTGAGGTCCGCATGCGAGATTGGGAAAGTTGGGACATCGGGACGCATGGGGTGCGAAAAGCCGAATCGGCCGGAAAAATGGGAAAAAAATTGCCTAAGTCCTTTCGCAAAGTGCAGGACAGGTTGGGACAAAAGTACGCGGAGGATGTGGATCGCCGGGCGCAGAGTTAGTCCATTTCGGGCGGTTTGGAGAGAATTGTCCCGAGCGATTCGAGATAGTTAGGACAAAAGTACGTGGAGGACGTGAACCGGCCGATTTGGCTGAAAACAAGAGACTTTCGTCCCGGACAGGTTGGGCAAAAGGGACACGAGGGACGCGAAAGGTGAAAGGCCCATGGGTGAATCAGAAACGCCACATGTCCTAAGGCGGGAGTGCGGAGCTTGGGGAGGACTAAAAAAATTTGGCAAAAGTTTTGGCCAAAAAACTAGAAGGTAAAGGATGACCCCGCACCCCCCTCCAACCAGATCATGCCACATGTCCCAAGTGGCGGGGGTTCGGGGAAAAAATGAAAAATTCTCCAAAATTATAAAAACATCAAAATTTCAAAGGCAAACCCGCGGGAGGTGGAGGAGAGAGAATTTCTCATCCAATCAACGCCCGATACGTGTCATCCAGGTGGCAAAGCGCGAGAAAAAATTCAAAATCCGTTTTTGCCTGTTTTTGCCCTAAAATCTTCAGATCACCATATCTTTTGATCCAGAGCTTGGATTTGCATGTTCTTTATATCATTGGAAAGCTGATGAAATTCTCTACACGATTCTGGGGTTAATATTGCATTTTGGTTCAGTTTGGAGAGAGAAAATCAAGAAACGTCTCTGGCGCGTAGTAATGGCCAGAAGTGACGTTTGAATAACCGATTTAATGCAAATGGGTCGCATTCTTCTTCAAAGACGGCTAGAAGCGGCGTTTTAACAACTAGTTTAATGCACATGGGTCGCACTCTTCTTCAGCATGGCTAGAGGAGACGTTTCAACTACCGATTTTAATGAAGAATGCGTTTTGGTCAATGGTTGGGCTGCTTTGCATGTTTTCCTACGTTTTCTCTCTCCTCGGCTCGACCCATGCATTGTAAACGGCCGATTTGTCTCATTTTTGAGGAATCATTACAAGTTGTTCATCTTTTCTACTCTTCCCTCCCTTCTTTTTCTTCTCTAGGGTTAAAAATGGAGTTCGAACCTCCTCCCTTGCTCTGTAATGGCGTTTTTGCCTTTTTACTATTGAAATGATGTTACATGCAAAATTCTCAAGCAACAAAAACATGTTTTGTAATGCATCTATCCATCCTTGCTCATTTTTCACTTGTTTTCTTCTTGCCTCTCTTCATTGTAGGTATTTGTGCAAGTTTGAATGTTCATTGCAGGTCTGGAGCTGTGTTCATGGAGTTTTGGGACATTTTCTGTGTGAAATCTATCATTGGGCCTGTGATGCATCTGTCCATCCTTTCCATTGCTCACCTCTCCTTGTTCCATGGTAGTTTTGATAGATGTTCAACATTCTCCTTCTCTGGTGTATCACCATTTTAGTGTAGGCTTTTGCTATTTTTCCCTTTTCTCTCTCTCTGCTGTCTCCTTGGCATGGTTATATTAGGTTTAGATTAGCTTGCCTGCACTGGAATAGCTTGTGGCAGGTAGTTTAGGAGTAGGAACCAGCCTTCTTTGGAGATTCCTTTCTCATTTCTGCAAGTCCCACACTTGGAGAAAGGATTCAATGTTGTGCAATCACATTGGATGCTAGAGTGATCAACTTATAAATTTGATCAACATCCAGGGGTGTTGTGATTTTGCATCAATAGTTTTGGCATGCCCGGTGGGACCTTAGAGGTCTTTCACTTCATCTTTTGCAGGTTGGTGTGTTCCTATGAAGATTTCAGCCTTTGGAGGCACTTACAAACACATCTGGCGACTCCATCTAATTGGCAACCCATTTCAAGTTGCAGACCTATTTTCATCCATTTCCATCCATATTTCTTTACTTCCCTTTCACTCTTTTCCATTCCATGAAGTTGTGCAAACATGACTTCATTTCCATGATGGGACTCACATTTACAACAACAAAGATATCACACCTCCAACATGTTTTACAACTCTTTCATATCAACATTTTGAGCAAATTCAAGATCAAGCATGCACCCATATGAGCAGCAATGCCAAAATCAGTTTGGCTACTTTCCAAGGGCAAGAGCATGCATATAATGAAGACAATCAGATGCAAAATGCTGGTCTATTGGAGAAAATCCAAAAGATGGAGGTAAAGATGGTGCAGTCCAGAGCAACAGCTCAAATGAGAGCTTTCAAAATTGGTTGCAGGACTCCTTGTCCATGGGGAGGCCCTTTTCCAAGACACTTCAGCCCTCAGGAGAAGCTGGACTTCATGATGAAGATGCTGCCCCAACTTGCAAAGTGGATTGAAGAAATAGAGGTGTATGAGAGGAGTATTCAGCAACCTTGTCAATGGGTAGGCTCGCCATCTCATTCCTTTCTTTTTCCTCTTTCCCAATCTATTTTATCTCAGCAGTGTAAAGTTTTAAACTCTCCATCTGCTGTCCCAAATGTTGATCCCATGTCTCCACCTCTCAGTCTTCCACCACACCTCATTTCTTCTTTCCTTTTTCCTTCTAAATAGTCATCCCCTCCACAAGAGCTAACAGAAATACCCCCTCCTCCAAAGAAACAAGAGTTTCTACCTCCACCACCACAAAAAATTGCCAAATCAATTGAGTTACAACCCATCCCTCCTTTTGCATTCCCAATTCCATGTGGGGAAGAAGAAATTGCAAAAATCAGTCATCAAGGATAGCAAGAGGAAGAGCCAAGGAAAGAAGAAATGATTAAGAGCTTAGTAAGTTTGGCTTCCAAATTTGGGATGACAAAAATCCCCCTAATGGTCAGACCTGTAGCAGAGGCTATGGTTGAAAAAATGGTGGTTAAAACTAATTTTTTGGCAGTAGAAGAAGAGCAAAAAGAAGAAGAAGATCAGCAGTCAGTTTGCTCAGAAAATAGTGTCCATATTGGCACTCTATTTGAAGGGAATGCTGATTCAATTCAAGTTGCACAATCAGCCATAGAGGAAGAAAGCTTAGAAGAAGATCTTGTAGCCCCAACTTGTCATCTAGAGCAGCAGATTGAAGATTTTGACTTGACAAACTTCATGCTTGAGGAAGAATTCAATCAAGAGCAAGATTGTCTTCAAACATTGGAGGGAGGAGAAGCTGCTCCAGATCCAAAAGAAGAGGAGCACATTCTAGTTGTGGAGGAGAAAAGTGCAGATCCAAAGGCTTTGAGCACAAAGTAGGCTACAGGAGAACCTTCAGTTCTTCTTTCTACTTCACCTCTCTCAAGTTCTAGTACTAAAGAGGAGTTTGATCTCTCAAACTCAATGTTGGAGGGTGAAAGAAACCATGGTGGTCAAGTTACATATCAAGAAGACACCATGGAGGAAGTTGAGCATTTGTAGCAGGATAGCCATGAGGTAGTTTATCTGTCAGATTTGGAGGACTGTTTTGATGGAAAAGAACCGGTTGAGTTTCCACCATTCTCTCTTTCATCATCCACATTCCAAACACTTGAGTCTGCTTTCATGAAGGAGAACACTCATTTGCAGCAGCCTGCATCTTATAACAGCTCTTTGGAACCAAGATTGTAAGATTTTAATCTTTCATGCTCTTCATCGAGGAGGAAGAGAAAGGACAGAGGAATCTCACCATTTCTTCCACACCATCCATTCAGGAAGGTCTACAAGAAGACTCCATTTTTGGAGTTGAAAATCAAGAGCTATGGGCATATCAAATGGATCGGACCTTGCCCAATCGGTATTTGGCTTCATTGGAGCCAAAGGAGAAGCTACAACTGACCAGTCATGCTTGCTTCGAGCATGAGGATGAGCTACAAAGTACCAAAGATCAGCTGTCATACCTCTTAAATCCAAATGCAGAGCAACTAAAAGAGGTATTGAATTTGCCTTCAGCTGATACCTTGATGATTTGGGTGGAAGACCAGCTTCTTGTTGATTTTCCACTCATCCTAACAGCCATGATCAGCTCCAAATCAATTGCATGGCTGCCACTTTTGAGAAAGGGAAGCTATTTCTCACAACCAATTGCAGGGTTTGTTTAGCTTGCCTTTACTTCCAGTTAAAGTAGAGTAGGTAGGTTTGCTTTTAGTAGAAGAAGTGCTTGTGCACACTCTACAAGTTCTATTTGGAACATGTATGATTTTGAGTTACGTACATAGTTTTTGGTGCTGCTGGTTTTTTCTCTTGCATACCCATTTCGGTGGCATTTTGGTGAGAATAACTCCATTTCAGTGGGTTTCAAGCAGTTCAGAGGGAGGTTTTCAAAGTTCAAATCAGTTGTAGGTTACAACTCATGACTCCATGCCCAATGGATTCCTTCAGGCTACTGATCATTCATCTAGCAGGCAGATGACCCCGCTGAGTTGCCAAAATTGTTATCCAAAATTCACCCCCAAGGTAATTTTGATAACATGCATTAGAATATTCAAGTCCCAAGCAAATAGATTGATTCAAGGCAAAAAATCATGTTTCTAGGGTCCCCTCGGCTTCTTTCTAACTCTCCTATCCAAGAAGAAAAGAGCAAGTTCTAAAAAAGGGTGAAAAAGTTGCAAAAACCAAGCTTGGGGTAGAAAAAATCATGAAAATCAGCTAAGTCCTAGTCCAGGCAGTCCTTGGGATAGTTGGGACATCGGGGCACGAATCGGCCGAAAGGCCTCCAGGTGGTCCACATAGTAGTTGGGACAGGTTGGGACATCGGGACGCGTGGGGCACTGAAAAGCCGAATTGGCCGGAAAAATGGGAAAAAAATTACCTAAGTCTGTTTCGTAGAGTCTCAGGACAGTTGGGACAAAAGTATGTGGAGGATGTGGATCAGCCGGTTTGGTTCAGTCGATCCATTGCAGGTGGTTCAGAGAGAATTGTCCCGAGCAGCTCGGGGCGGTTGGGAAAAAAATACGTGGAGGAGGTGAACCGGCTGATTCGGCCGAAACAAGAGACTTTCGTCTAGAGACAATTGGGCCAAAGGGATGTGAGGGACGCGAAAGGCCGAAAGGCCGCGGCGAATCAAGAAACGCCACGTGTCCTAAGGCGGGGAGTGCGGAGCTTGGGGAGGACTTAGAAAATTTGGCAAAAGTTTTGGCCAAAAAACTAAAAGGTAAAGGATGACCCCGTGCCCCTGTCCTCCAACCAGATCACGCCACGTGTCCCAAGTGGCGGGGGCGCGGGAAAAAATGGAAAATTCTCCAAAATTATAAAAACATCAAAATTTCAAAGGGAAACCCATGAGAGGCAGAGGAGAGAGAATTACTCATCCAATCAGTGCCCGACATGTGTCATCCAAGTGGCAGAGCGCGGGAAAAAATTCAAAATCCGTTTTTGCTGTTTTGCCCTAAAATCTTCGAGATCACCATATCTTTTGATCCAGAGCTCGGATTTGCATGTTATTTATATCATTGGAAAGATGATAAAATTCTCTACACGATTCCAGGGTCAATATTGCATTTTAGTTTAGTTTGGAAAGAAAATCAAGAAACATCTCTGCACGTAGTAATGGCGAAGCAACGCTTTCAACAACCGGTTAATTCAAATGGGTCACATTCTTCTTCAAAGACGGCCGAGTGACGTTTCAACAACCATTTAATGCACATGGGTCACACTCTTCTTCAAATGGCGGAGGAGATGTTTCAACTACCAATTTTAATGAAGAATGCGTTTTGGTCAATGGTTGGGCTGCTTGCACGTTTTCCTACATTTTCTCTCTCCTGGGCTCGACCCATGCATTGTAAAAGGCCAGATTTGGCTCATTTTTGAGGAATCATTACAAGTTGTTCATATTTTCTGCTCTGCCCTCCCTTCTTTTCTTCTCTAGGGTTGAAAATGGAGTTCAAACCTCCTCCCTTGCTCTGTAATGGCATTTTTGCCTTTTACTATTGAAATGATGTTCTGTGCAAACTTCTGAAGCAACAAAATGTGTTTTGTGATGCATCTATCCATCCTTGCTCGTTTTTCACTTGTTTTCTTCTTGCCTCTCTTCATTGCAGGTATTTGTGCAAGTTTGAATGTTCATTGCAGGTCTGGAGCTGTGTTCATGGAGTTTTGGGACATTTTCTATGTGAAATCTATCCTTGGGCCTGTGATGCATCTGTCCATCCTTCCCATTGCTCACCTCTCCTTGTCCCATGGCAGTTTTGATAGATGTTCAACATTCTCCTTCTCTGGTGTATCACCGTTTTAGTGTAGGCTTTTGCTATTTTTCCCTTTTCTCTCTCTCTTTGTCTCCTTGGCATGGTTAGATTAGGTTTAGATTAGCTTGCCTGCACTGGAATAGCTTGTGGCAGGTAGTTTAGGAGCAGGAACCAGCCTTCTCTGGAGATTCCTTTCTCATTTCTGCAAGTCCCACACTTGGAGAAAGGATTCAATGTTGTGCAATCACACTGGATGCTAGAGTGATCAACCTAGAAATTTGATCAACATCCAAGGGTGCTATGATTTTCCATCAACAGCTAATATCCACAGATATCCATCTCTTCATCATCTACTACATAAACCATTTTTCCTTTTTCTTTTTCCATGCACGTGTGATTAAGTTGTGCTTCTTGATTTTCTTCATTGAGGTACATCTCCAAATAAGGCTCTCCCAATAATTCCAGGTAGCCTATCTTCTCATCATAGCACTATCTCCCATTGTAAGGCACTTGATCACTAGCGAACGACTTATCCATTGATGGATTTGTACTCCTATACTTGAAAGCTTGAATGAGACTAGCTGCCAACTCCTACCAATTACCTGTTTGATGAAGCATCTCCAAATTAATATACCAAGCATGCACACAACCTTGTAAGGTGGAATAGAACTTATACACCCATAATAAAGGTGGTAATGCTTCTGTGCTTCCCATCAAGGCCTTCTAACATGCTTGGATATGAAATGAGGTGGTCTCTTTACCATGGCAGTCTTGTATGACCGTGGGAGCATTGATCCTAGAAAACCTTATAGAGAATGTGATTCTTAATACATTCCATTCTAGGAGGATCTCCCAATGTATAGCCCACTAATGTGCTATAGGTCTAAGTAGGTTGTAATTGAGCATTCCCCTTCTCTCGTCCTCATCCTTCCACTGAGCCTCCATTTCATGTAAGAAAATTTTGTGGTATGATCCTATAGAGTAACTTGGAAAACTCTTTTCTCCTAGATGCTTGACTAATCTCACCTGTGTCAACCTTGTTATAGATCCTATCAACTATCACCCAATCACCTCATAGGTTCTATGTGCCAAATTTTCACATGCCACATTAGTGGTATCATTCAATGATTGAGCATCTTCAAACCGGATAACTCCCTCTATGGGGTGAATTATCTTAGCATCTCTCGATGGAACGTACATAGATTCTATCAAGGACTTATTCCCCTAAGGGCTTAGTATAGGAGATGACTTACCTTCACAAAGGTATTATCACCCTTTTTCCTTGTTTTCAAAGTTGATATACCCTTTGTTAAACTATAGTTCGAAATTGTTCATACAATAACATGGGTGCCCAAGTAACACTGGAAAGTTTTCATCCTTAGCAAGTTCTAAGACTTCAAAGTCTTCATGAACTTGGCCCCTTGAATGGTGATAACACCATCTTTCAATACCCCAATGGGCATTGGCTTATATTTTTTACCATATATAACACATTCAAAGATGGTTGTAATGCGGTCCTTTCCATCTAATGTCGGGCATCTAAGGTAAGAACATTTACCTCTGCTCCTATGTCAATGAGGATATTGCTCATAAGCCATCCATCTACATTCAAAGTAATCTCCTTGTCATAGTCAAGGATGTGAGGAGGAAGGTTTACATGCAAAACCTTCCTTTCGTGCTCTGCTCCAGCATGTGGTACCTTCTCCCTCAACCATTCTCCTAGTAAGGGAATAATATTCTCTTTCCTTAACATCCTAAATACTTCCTTGACCTCATCCAGGGAATCCTTTGGAGCCTCGATATTCTTCCTTTTCCACAATTGCCTCCATTTCTCCTTTAGACATTGGATCTCCCCTTACAAACTATGAATCACATCCATAATTTTTTTATACACTTCCTTCTGATGAGTATGGTCTAGATAGTTACCATGTGTCACTTCCTCTCTTGAAACTAGTGTCCTCTTCCTTGGTATCTCCCTGGTGTGTGTGGCCTCTACTTTTATTGTCACCAGTATAGGTTCTATCCTCACACACATGCCACTTTTGGAAGCCATTTTGAATTGGCATTCTTGATGCTTACCATCCCAGTGCCTTTTTCCATCTAGTGTTGCTAGTTCATATGCTCATAAATCTCTTGAAACTCTTCATACTTATGTTTCTTCCCGCACCATGAGAATTGTGACAAATCATGACACTCACATTTGTAATGCTATGTAGATCAACAATTATAATAGGTTCCTCATAGGAATTCGCTTCATCCTCTGCCATAGTTACTATGACCACATAATCCTCCGTGAAAACCTATTCTAGGTGTTCCTCCATCTGCGTACCTTTCATAACAACGATCATCATCCTTGGAAATATTTTTCAAGCTAGTTTGGTGTACACCGGATCAATAACATAATGGATATGATCAATCATTATGTAATCCTTGGTATCATGGGTCATAGAGGTATAGATCTTACCATAACAAGAAACATTCTTGCTGATTGCGCAGACTTGTAGTAGAGGACATATAATTACATCATGATACCCATGGAAGATCTCATAGTCTACCACCATAGCACATACCAAATTTTGAGGGAAACTATCCTTTGCATACCCCTCCACTTTGCAGTCTATACACCAACACCCACTATGAACCTCATGCGTTGATTTTGTAAAAAACTTCTCCAACTGCTTGGCCATTGCAATAATTTGAGCCTCCTAAAAAGGACTAACACCAGTATCAATGCTCCCAATAGCTTTGGCACACATGGTAGCTCCCAATGCCTCACATGGATCTATGAAATTATTGTGTGATAGATCCCTTCTAAATGTTATTATCAATCCTTCAAAAAACCATTGAGCATGTTGAGAAGTATGAATGTCATAGGATAGTTTAGACAAAAGAGTATTGAAATGTGCTTCATACTCTTACACACTCTCATTCATTCCATGTTGGATTTCCTTCAGAGTGTTGATGCTCTTCTACTCAAACGCAGGGATATGGAACTCTATAAGGAAAGTGTTTTGCAATGTAGTGTAGTATACCACTATCCGATGGGGGTCATAATTTCTATACCAACTATGCGCATGCCCTTGCAACATTGTTGCAAAATAACTTTCATCCGCTCTGAGGTAGTGATCCCTTTCATGCGTCATAGTAATTCACACTTGTTCACATTCTCGATAACATATTCAATACCCATATAGTCTAGCAAGTGAAAATAAATCTCATAAAACTCCCCGGGAGGTGGATGGGGTACTTGTCCTCTCAATCTATAGCCTTGGTTCCCTCTGGTCTTTCCTCCTTTACTAGATCCATTGGATCTACCAGTCCTATTCCTCTTGACCCACCGATCCACCTCTTGCAATAAACAAATGACCTAAAGTGGTCATGCCTAGTGTTTCCAACATTCTACTGAACTATGTGCCAATGGTTTGTGATATTTTCCCACTACCAGTGGTGTGTCCTACACCACTCCTAGAAGTGATACCCAAAATCTTGTGTACTTACACCTTTTCTAAAAATGATTGCAAATACAAGAATGGATTGTGTAGCCATGGATGTCCCAAATGAGAAATTATATCTCCTAGGAGTAGATCGGTTACTCCCACGATACCAACTAGGTTAAAAATACTTCTCCCTTGATCTGGAAAAATAAGTGCTAGGGGTTTATCGCCACTTGGGTTCAGATGCACATTGATGGATATTCTTTCTACATGTGATGAACTCTCATCAGAAGATGAAGGGGCCTCTCTCCTATGTTTTCCAAAAAGGGGTGCACAAAATTCTCAAGTTCCACGTCCTCTTCATGAACCTTAACTCCTACCTACAATGTCTACCTCCATAGATCCATCACACTTACAACCTCATGTTGTCTAGTCATATCACTTTCACAAGCTTCACTATACTTAAGTCTTCTATCCTCCCTATGCTTTTCAGCCACAATTTCTACCATCCTTCTCCACCCTAACTTCCTCTCTCGGTGCTTAAAGAAACTTAGCCAACAACGGAAATGTTTCTAAACTCAAAGTAATGACCAAGATCTTCATAGTTAAAGGAATAACATGCAAAAATGATCCTCTAGGATCCCTCAAAACTCGAACTCAACATCTTCTAGGAAAGGATACGTAGAAATGGTGTATTCAAGAGTATAAATGGTTAGTACTCTCTTCCACAAGTGCTCAAAATAACACGTCCAAGTCAAATTCACATCATGTAGCCTTTGATAGTCATTTGGGATCCATACATGTGATCTATAATACCACTTGATCTGGATGCATATGATGAAATCCATTATTGTAGTTCTACATTAACACAACATAAGAATGTCTCATACAACTCATGGTATAAGTTCTCTTCTACCCATCTATGCATATTAAACTTAGGTCCAATGTTGAATCTTTAAGAAAACTCATCCTCCATGCTCTTGAACCATGTTTCAACACTTTCTAAGGTCATATTCTCTTTCATCCTTCATCACAGGGGACAAATATGCATGTCATTTCTCATAACAAAATTGAAAAGAGGTCCTAGAAATGGAACCAAGATGTAGTCATATTTTATACCCTTAGACCAATAGTCTAATCCCATGCACGCCGACCTATCACCTTGTTGACGAGGAAATTTTTCGGGTGGAAAAAGTTGTGAATTCCTTGCCAATTCTCTGGGAATCTAAGTCCCTCTACTTTACAAGTGCAGTTTTTGTATATACACACATGATAAAATGTGAATTTCTATGGTGGCCTTTCTACTAGGGATCCAACAGGCACTCCACCGACCTGTGGAAAATATAGAAATCTCTTGCTAGGTAAAATTTGTCTAAAAGTGGGAAAGGGAGTGAGAATAGAGGTAGGAGAACTAATGTTGTAGGTAGAAAATCATATTCATGTACACACACTAGTTAGAAATTTCAACACATGCATTTATGAGAAGAAACAACCCTACAAATGGCAACAAGACGAGATAAGATTGTGAACTCAAAATTTCTAAAATATCCTCATAAAAGAGGCAACAAAATCGTTCTTCTTGTATTGATGCTTCAATAGAAGTTATACATAATGTGGGAATAGAAGAAATTTGAGAATGGAGGAAAGTAGAAGAAAATGGCTATCTCCTTTTCTTTCTCTAAGTATAATGCACTCGTGAGTTTACAAGATCAATTACCAACCTTTACAATGGTGTGAAAAGGCCATTAAATATCTTGCAAGAAATGGTTATAACTTCTTCTTTGTTAGCAAGAAATGGTTTACAATATTTTCAATCATTCATGTCCATTCAGATTCTTGATTCATGAAGAAATGCCAATGGTGAGAAAAACTAGACTTTTCATAATGCAACTGTTATACTCATTTTGTAACTTTGAACTTGAACCATTCATCTTGCCTCTGAAACTTTAAACTAGAGTCTTGCACATGGGAGGAATTTACTGGAGTGGATGACTTTTACATTTTGTGACTTTATAGAGATTTTTCATTTTTTACATTTTTGGTCCGCCCTTCCACTTTTGATATAATCCTGACATGTGGCTTCAATTGAGTGGAAAAGAAATCACGTCGACTTTATGACTTTTAGCCATGTTTACAAAAAAGTCTCAAAACCTCAAAGTTCTCCGCCAACCCACTTCCCCGCTTTGACTTTCAAAGTGGGCTCAACATTTGACTTTTTCCTCATAGCATGATTGGGCTGCAGTCACTTTATGAATTTTAGCCCTTTTTACAAAAAGTCTCAAAAACACAAATTGCTCTGTTGGCCCACCTCTTTGCTTTGACCTTTGATGCGGAATTAATATTTGAATTTTTCCTTAGCGTGGGCGGGGCTGCGGGTCACTTTTTAACTTTAATCCCCTTTAATGAAAACAAGGCTCAAATTATCAAATCTCCCCAACAGCCCACTTTCCCACCTTGAATTTCTATTTAGGATTAATATTTGACTTTCTCCCTTTTGTTTGGTGGGGTTGCATATCTAAACCTAGACACGTGAACAGATGGCACTCATTTGGAACTTGCCTTTAGATTTTTCCTTTGAAGTTATGCCAGGCTGACATGTGGTTCCTTTCACCAATCCTAAAATTTTCAAAGTGACCAACTCTATCTCTCCATTGACTCTGACCACATGGTGAGCTAGTGATCATTTGGAAATTGACGCTTTGATTTCACTTATAAAATTACATCATTCAAGCATGTGGAGGCTTCTTCCAACCCACTCATACTTAGTCAATTTAAATAACTGGCTATGTCCCTTGATTGGACCTGGGACACATGGAGTACTAGAACAAGTTTGAGAACTACCCCTGGCTTCCACTCTTGAAGTTGCATCAATGAGGCATGTGGCATTGTACACTGAACCTTCCATACTTAGCTGATTTAGGCTTGTTTTGTCTCCATTTTGGACCTAGGACACGTGGAAAGCCTGCACTTATTTGAGGACTATCCCTTGGGCCTTGCCCTTGGAGTTGTGCCATTTGGACACATGGAGGCTTCCACTATTTCTTAAAACATGGCCATGCCACATCCAATTAGAGATATGTCCACATACCTATGGATAATTGGGCCAAAATTTGACTGGGAAGAAAACACCCATCATTCACGACTATGGAAAAATGCAGAGAAGAAGAAAACTTCACCATTTCACACCCAATTTTCAAATTTATTTCATGAACCAAGGAATTGAAAACAAGAGAAGTTTCAATGATCAATGGCCATAGAAATATTGAAAATTTCATTCAAATGAGGACAATAATAAAATTTTCACACGTCGAGACAGGAAAATGGAAAATTTATCAAAACGTGAAGATTGGAGAGTTAAAACAACTTCAAAGCATGAATTTTTCTATCTTTTCATACTTCTAACTTTACTTGAACACTTTTAGAGGGCATGAGCTCAAAATTTTCAAATTTGACTTTAAAAATGAGGGGGATTTTGAGGGTGAAAACACACCCATTGGGCACTTTGGTGCTCACCGAGACACGTGTGGGCACCTAGTCTCTCCTTTATGTGAGTCTTGTGAGAATGCATCATATTATGACATAATCAAATACAGAAGACTAGGAAATAACTATACAACATTCTAAGAACCTAGAATGAGTTATCACCTCATTACATCCAGAAAAGAGAAATAACAAGCAACATATATGTAATTGGTTCATTCAGAAAGGAAATGCATAAGTATTATATTCTTGAACACATATATGATTCATAATAGAGACTTATATTCATATTAGCATATTCAATAACCAAATTACATCCCTTGAGGTCATAACTGACCCTCATATAATCATACAGAGATAAGTCATGCATTAGAACTACACTATGTTCATCACATTACAAAAATTATTGCAGACCCATCCCTCTAAATGTGCCATCACTCCCAGATTTATCCTAATCCCTAACCCTTAGAATCCTCCATTATATTTCTACATAGCTTCACCTCTCTTCAACCCCCTCCTTTTTCTTCTATCGGGTGCTTGTATTTATAACCTTAACAACCACCGCCATGCCTTTCTAAAGTTATAGATCAGTTGCCAAGTGTCGAAGTGGTCCTCCATGGGAGC
Source organism: Taxus wallichiana var. yunnanensis (assembly GCA_018340775.1). Lineage (NCBI taxonomy): Eukaryota > Viridiplantae > Streptophyta > Pinopsida > Cupressales > Taxaceae > Taxus > Taxus wallichiana. Next base: position 50,494,615 of record CM031239.1, read on the forward strand.
ATGCCTTCTCAGATCCAAGCTCTCCACTCTTTGTAATGATGTTCTTCTAGAACCTTCCATCGCATACCTGGAATTTCCTTTTTGATCCTAAAGTCACTAGGTGACACCTTATCTAGAAGGGTCACATTTTTCTCATGTGGTACTTGGGACATTGAATGTGGCTAATTTAAAAATTTGTCTTGTATTGTGCTCGTGCACCTTATGTTCTCGCAAAACATTTCTAAAACCTTTCCCTACGTGGCTCCAACCCCGCATGCATTTTTTCAACTAGTCCCATGCACCCATGCACCTTCTCATCCTTAGCTAATATTCCGTGGTCCAACATTGATAAAAAAATTAAACGCAGAAAATTAAATGATCATGCATACATTTTGAATGAATAGGATGAGTTATTATATAAATATACCCATTAGGATAATAAGAGAAACATCATATAGAGAGAATATCTATAACATAATGAAAATATACTTAGGGTTTGCACCCATGAACAATATATTTAGAACAAAGAAATATATTTATATTGATCATAGTTTTAGTAACCAAATTACATTCAAAAGGGTCATAACAGACCAAATTTATCAGGACAAACATGACTCGTGTATCAGAGACCCTATCTATACTTCCCATATTCCATAATTTTTCATAGACCCATCCCTCTAGATATGATATCATTCCTAAAAATCTTGAATGGTAACCCCAGCCTTAGAATCTCCTACTCTTTTCTACAAGGCTTCACCTTTCATCCTCTTTGTGATGATCCTGAAGATTCCCTTCATCAACCTCTCTCCATTCAAGTGTGTTTGTGTCTCTTCCTCACTCTAGAGCATCTCTTATAAATAGGTTTAACACCCACCGCCATGCCTTCCTCTAGGAGTATATTGCTTTCCAAGTGTCCATGTGGTCCTTCAATGGAGCATGCTTTTTTTACGAGATCTCCACTTTCTGCAATGATGTCTTTTAGGAATTTTCTATGTATGGGATATTATTTCCTTGACCACCAAGTCACTAGGTTGGCACCTTATCCACTCAGCACACCTAGTCAGGTCACATTTTTCTTCAAGTGCTTCTTAGAGAGCTGAATATGGCTAAGTCCTAAGATCCTTTATTCTACCTTGCACGCACATCATGGTTTCTACTAAAACCTTATGAATTCCCCTGTCCTACGTGCATTTCTTGGTGCACCCTTCTTTCTTTATCGCCCCGCATGAGCGCGTGCCCTTTGGTACTTAGCCAATATTTTGAGGCCCAACATCACCCCACACTAAGCTTGTTCTCCGTCCTTAGAAACATCCTCTCCCCAAAGAATAAAGAATGGTGGGAATTTGAATGGTTGGAATAAATAATGAAGGAATGAAGAATGAGAAATGGAAGAAATAAAGAATGGAGGAATGAAGAAGAATTTGTTTATTGCTGAAGGATGAGTGGGAAATCCTTCCTTATATCTACCTCAATATTCTCCCAGGCATCCACTTCACCCTATGCCTATTGATAGAGGTCACCTACTAGAGTGCTTACCTCATCAAAACTTAGTTCATCATCCTTAGTAGTTAGCGTACTCACAATGTTATCCAACTATTTTCCCAAGTCATCCATCACATCCATCACGTAGGTGATCTGGGGATATAATTCCTTAAGATAGTTTTTGATCAAGCCCCATAAGGTCTCAATGGCTTCTAACTTATTCTCTACCTCAAACAGAATTTTATCCCGATTTTCTCTATTTTCCTTATTTTTCTCCTGAAACTCCTAAAGATCTACCTCATGTGTAGCAACTAGAATACTTGTTAGTTTATCCATGTTAGTGCAATTTTCATAACTAGTTTCAGCTATATGGGAGGAAACCTTTATAGTGGTAAGGATCTTAGTATATATAGCGACTATCTCAACAACCTTATGATTTTCCTTATTCCCCGGTATGCCAAGTGCCTCTTCTATTGATTCTAAGGTGAGTGGCCACCTTTCCATCGTAAGGATGTGAGTCAAATCTTCCAAGAATTGCAAGGTTGATTCATATTTATGCTCGGTGGTGCTAGGTATAGATGCTTCAAGATAATAACATCTATAATCATCTCAATTTTCTTGTACACCTCGTGTAACTTTTCCTTTTCCTCCTTCATCTCGTGCCTTAATTGTGTGTTGATCATCTCTTCTTGCTTCAGATCCTTTCTCTTTTCAATGAGCTCCTCATTTTTCTTCTCCAATTCTCCTTCTAGGAATCTCACCCTGTCATTCCTCCCAAAAATTCTTGCCTCCACCTCAACCGACACCTTGTTGAGTGCATTGCAGACCTATTCATTAGACAACTACTAAGAATTTACTAGTGGGTTTATTCCTTTGGTCTTTGAAACCTTCATCAACACCCCTTGGTTAACTTTGAACTTAGGCTTGTTGACATGGGACTCAAACGCCCAAGATAGCATTTTCCTAGTTCATGGGTACACGCCTTCTTCTTTGAATGAAGACATTTCCAAGAGTTGGTCTATAGGCATGGTACTATGGAAATGCGCTAGTAATACCTTATTTGGGTCATTGGTATAGCTCACCCCTTGCCCTTGCATCATTATCACACCCTTTCCTCTTGTGTGCACTACCATTGGAAAGATCACTGCTAAGCTGAGATCTCCACCCATGCTTCCATACTCATTTCTTCTGCTCTCTTCTTTTATCTCCTTGAGTATCACATTGATGCTTTGCTCCACTTGTTGTTCCACTAACTTCTTTATTATGCCCACTACTTCTCTCTTTACGGCATCTTCTATCTACTCCTTCATGAGACTAGGGGTCCTTTGATCCTTAGTATTTACTTCTTCACTCTCCCCTTTTCCTTGAGCGCCTTCCTCTTCTCCACCCTTTTCCTCACTTATTTCTTCCTCTGAGTCATGTACATCATACACGGATGATCCTGAACTTCTTCATCCTCACCATCGTCTCTTTCACCCCTATAGGCCTCCAAGCTCTCTATCTCTTCTGAGTCTGCCTTCCCCATTACCTTCTTCTTCTTCTTCTTAATTGGGGATTCTTCTTCCTCTTCCTCTCTAGTAGGTGATTCCTTCCTTGGTGACTCTTCTTTCTCTAGAACCTCTTCCTTAGGTGTCTTTTCCTTCTCCTTGATGGGAGACTTATTCTTATGCACGTATGTGCTCAACTTTGCTCACTTGGCACCCGTCTCTTGCATGTCCATAGATTGTGTTGTCTACATAATTGGTGATTTCTTATTTGGAACCTCTTTCCTCTCCCTTTTCCTTAATGTAGACTTTTTCCTACTAGTGGGATCCTTTGAGGTGGAGAAGTCACTCTCCAAGTAAGTTCCCTTTTCATACTTGGGTCTAATGTGTAAGTATAATATTACTATGCTTCTTCCAGTAATTGGCAATGTCACGGGTTTTGTCATGTGCATGTCATGGGAGTCATACTTCTCCACATAATCACACTTCTTGGGGTATATGAGCTTTCTCCATACATCACATTGGTCATAGTCCACCTCACTAAGGTCGAACCTTAGTCTTTTAGCTTCCTTGAAGTGATTGACCCTTGCTTGGAAATATTGTGTAGTGAAAGAGAAGGGTAATTTACACCATGGGATCTTGGTCCCATCTGACAGAGTGAACCTACCAATGTAAAAGTGTTGATAGACAAAAACTCAACTTCTCCATCTACTAGTGTTGGCAACTATTCAGGTATCCTCCACTCATCCCCAAATACATCATGCATTCACTTATACCATTTCTCCAGGCATGCCTTGTGGGCGGTCATCATGGTGTCGCATGTGTATTTTTCAAACCTCTTCGTGAGGGAGGGGTATTCATCTGGATATTCCCATACAAAATTTTTGTCCCATTAAGAATTCTAGTTTCTGAGAAGATGATGGTGAGAAGAACATTTCCAAACATAATCTTATCTCCTTCTTGTGTGGCGTTAATGATCTCTTCTGTAATGTAGGCAGACAAGTTATAGATGGTTCCTTCTAAAAAAATTTTACATACGTTCAACCATGCCTTGTTTACTTGTGTCCACCTCTCTTGACCATTCAACTTGGTTACTAGGTGCATGACCATCCTCATCACTTGGGTCAGAGATATTAGGGATGTCAAAGTAGTGAGACCCCTTCTTATAGTCATACTCCTCCATGGTCTTCTTAATAGCCTCTTTATCCTCTAGGTCATCATCTAATGAATATCCTTCGCAGACCAAGATGGTAAACTTAGAGATGAGTTGGGGAGTTATGTGCATTCTATGTCCCACAAAGTAGAAGTGGTCCTTGTGCATGCGCGACATCAACCATATGTATAGCTGATCAAGATTTCCAAAAAATGGAAACTCGTAAAGTTACATCAACCTGCCCTTCTCTAATTTTACCATCACCTCTCGCTATAGATTAGCATCCTTTTGGTGTCTTCTTATTTGTTAGACAAACCAGGTCTAATGCCATTTCCTTCTCTGTGGTACTTGTGTGATGGTTTTAGTCACTCATGGCCATCTTCCTCACATGGGATACCCATTCTTTCCCAAGTAACACTCCATCTAGGTATTACATCTCCGCATACCACTCATTAAAAATAGTGGTGGTAATTTGTTTTCCTTTGTCATTTCCCTTACGAGATGAAATGGTTACCTTCTTTGTGCCATCTTCTTGTCGGGTTAAAAAAAACTCTTCCTTTCTCCTCTTCCTCACTCTACTCAAATATGTGGCTCAACTTCGCGAAAGAATCCTTCTACTCCCGTGCCCTAGCTACAAAACCTAACCTAGAAAATTATTCCACAAGATGACATACTCTACTAAAACCTCCCTATGCCTGTGTACTCCTTCCACTCTAGTTCACAGATCACCCTAGTCATGCACTTCATATTTTCACTCTTCTTCCTTCACACAAATATTTCTTCATGGATGCCCTAGTTTGCAAGATCTCTTCAATCTCGTAATAGCAAGGTAAATAATAATGTTCTTGACCCTTTACTTATAGCTTTTTTATATCCCCCACAGTAAATGTGATGCCACCTACCAACTTAGCATTAAATGCATATTTTCAACTAAATTTGATCTTAAGCACTCTTACCCATGTGCATAATCCTATGCAAAAATGCTTACAACCTTCTAGCATGTAAAAATCCTTAATGAACAAAGACTCTTATGTGCACGCTTGCGGTGCTAAAAAGGTACTTTTGTCCTTGACCTTATTTTTATCCTTGTCTACCTCATTTTGTTCCTACGCTTCTCATCCTTTCTATGTGGTCTTTGTAAATCCTTACTGACAACAAAATTTCTTTTCCACCTTTTTCCATGCATGCTCTCCTACCTTACATGATTAACTCGAGCCATGAAAACACAACTTTCACGTCTAGCCTCTATTTCACTTCGCTTTACTCCAACCCACACTAAAATAGATGCATAGCCCTCTATGCATACATAACCCTTGAAAGCAATAATTGGTTACCAAATTACAAGGTGTATAAAACAACACAACAAAAAGGAACAAGCAACAAAAAAGGGAAACACAAGGAAAAAAAAACATTAAGGGAAATCCTAGGCTAAATGGCAATATTACCTTATTTACAAACACAAGACTTATTTATAGTAGGGCTTTAGCCTACTCCCATTGAAATGGCCTGGTAGTCTCGTCCCATCTAGCGCTTGTAACTGAAAAGCACCTAAATCAAGGATGTACGAGATGATGTATGGTCCCAACCAATGGAATTTCAACTTCCTAGGATGGCACAAAAATTTAGATTCATATAACAAAACCATCTGCCCAACCTCAAATTGTTTGTTTTTGATATGACGATCATGTCATGCTTTTTGTCTTTCCTTCTTTATCTTTTGACTCCATCTAGCAAGTGATCACCTTTCATCTAGTTGTATTAATTTATCAATCCTTTCTTAAATCACTTCATCAACCAATCCTCATGTGTGTTATACATAGCGATGGTAACATAAATTCAACTAGTAAAACAGCCTCTATGCCAAATACCAATTGAAATGGTGTGGCCTTGTTTAACCTCTTGTATGTTTCTCTATATGTCCTTAGAAAAGCTGATACCTTGTCATCCCAATTTTGTCTTCCAATGTCAAAAATTTTGGTTAACGTGTGACTTTGTATTTTTAAATGCCTCAAAGTAGTTGTATTCGCTTAGAGATGATAAGGGGTGGTCTTGTGATGGGCCACCATAAATTTTTCCAATAGATTCCTAACCCTTTCATTTAGAAAATGTGTACCCCTATCACTAGTTAGGATTAAAGGGCATCCATACATGTTGATTATGCTCTCCCATAAAAATCTAGTTGTTGTCCATGCAGTGTAATCCTTTGTCGGTGTTTCCTCTACCCATATTGTCAAGTAGTTAGCATAATTCATGATGTAAAATGAGCTATTCCTTCATGTGGTAGGTGAAATAAGTCCTAAAAAATCAATTTCCCATTTTTACATGGTATTGCACTAACTATTAGTCTTAAGAACAACTCATCCCTCCTTCTAGGTTTTCTAAGGCACTAGAAATGGTCACAGGACTTGCAAAACTCAATACAATCTTGGTAGATACTCTCCCACCAAAGCCATACAAGTAGAATCTTTCATGCAGTTACATTTTGTGCATAGTGTCCTCATGTAATCCCACCATGTGCTTCTTCCATAATAACAACGTGCTTATGTTATAATACGCATTAGTGCATAACCTCATCTCAGCCTAAATTTTACAAATCTCCACTAATTAACATGTAGGGCATGACATGTATAGCCAATTGTTTTCTCTCTAAAGACTTCATTCCTTCTGGTGCCACATCGATTTTAAGAAACACTACAATATCCTCTAAGTAAGAGGGCATGTGCCACAACCTAAAAATTTGTGCTTCTAGCATGGTATCCTAGATTCTCTATACGTCCTCCCCTTTTTCAATTCTTGATAAATGATTAGGTCTGAATTATTGTTTCCTAGTTTTTCTACAACTAAAAAATCAAATTATTGAAATAATAGGACCCAATAGCATATGCTCCTTGCAAAATGGGATTTATCATAAAGTACTTCAATGTCATGTGGTCTCAGTGTAGAATGTGAATGGTGTTACCATCGATATCTTTATCTGAACTTATGTAGTGCATAGATCATAACAAGTGCTTCGCTTCTTAGTAGTGGTGTAGTTTTTTTCTCACTGGTGTGAACTTCCTTTTTGCAAAATAAAGGGGGTGATCAATAATACCCACACCAAGTTGTGCTAACATTTCTCCAATGGTTGTCCTTTAGGCATCAATATGCACATGGAAAGGTTTATCCCAAGAGGGAAATATTAATATGGGAGTAGTGGCAAGTCTATCCTTCAAAGTGTACAATGCCAACTGTTGCACCTTTCCCCAAAAAAGGAACTCCTATGTTTTAGTAATTTTACCAATGGTGTGGTGATCTTGGAATATCCCTTAGTAAATTTCCTATAGTATCTTTTATGTCCAAGGAATCTATGTACTATGATCTGATTAGTAGGCTCCCCTAATCCCACAATAACTATAACTTTGGCAGAATCCACAAGAAAAACTTTGTTACATATAATATACCCCAAAAAAGCTCCAAATGGAGTAGAAAAAACACACTTCTTAATGTTTAGGGATATCCTCAACTTCTAATATCTCTCAAACATCAGCCTCCAATTGTCACAATTATCTTTTACTAGTCTATACATAGTTTAGTCATCCAGGTAGACTTGCAGAAACTTATGAATGAAGTCCTGAAATGCTTGTACCACAATGCATGAGAACACTGCAAGTGCATTATTTAATCCAAAAGGCATGAGTGTGTAGGTAAATCTTCCCCATTCAGTGGTGAAATATTTCTTCTTTTGGTCTTCCTTTGCAATCCTAACTTAGTGATACCCTGAGAACCCATTCATGAAGGAATAGACCTCACACCCGACTACTCCTTCCAAAATTTCTTCAATGAAGGGGGTTAGAAAAGGGTGAATGATACACACTGCATTAAGGTCCCTATAATAAATGTAGATTCTTATTCTTATATCCTTCTTAATGCTTATGACCATTGGAATTACCCATTCTGATTCCTCCATAACTTCAATGATTCCTAAAGTGATCATCTTTTCTATCTCTTCCTTGACCCATATGCACAAATTTGGATTGATCTAATACAGACTCTTCTGGATTAGGTGAAAACCTTCCTTCAACTTGATCCTCATTCCCCAAGGAGTGGTGAATGCCTTTAAGTTCATGGTACCCATGCGGGAATAAATCCTAAAACTTGCATAATAGATCAATGATCTTTGAGAATTCCTTCTCCAACTAATAGTCTCTAATAGTGCCCTCCTTATATTCATCCTCCAAACCAATGTTAACCTTTTTTTTCAGGGGTCAATGGTATGCACACGCTTTCTCATAATCACTATCAATAAATTTGTGTGTACCTTTAGTATGGTTAACATCCAAACTATCCATCTCTTCACCATGGATTACATAGACCATATTTCCTTTTATTTCTCCATGCATGCATGATCAAGTTGCAATTCTTCTAACTCCTCCTCATCAAGGCATGGTCTCAGGAATGGTTTACCCAATAACTCTCATATCCTATCTTCTCCCATGAAACTATCTCACATCATTATGCTCTTAAAAACTTACATCACTCTATCCAATGATGGTTTAGTTCTTTGATACTCGAAGGCTTGAAGAAGGTCGGTTATTAGATCTTACCAATTTCTTGTCAAGAGGCACATCTCATAGTGTATATAACATGCACACACATATCCTTACAAGGTGGAATACAACTTATATACCCATAAAGAAGGTGGTAAGGAATTTTCACCTCCCATCCATGCCTTCTCACATGCCTGGATGTGGAACAAGGAGGCTTCCTTCCCATGGTATTCTTGTATTGTAATGGGTCTATTGATTTTGGAGAACCTAATAGAGAATTCTAATCTCACTTTGCACCACTCTAAAAGGCTATCACAATGTGTTACCCACCAATGCGCTACTATCCCAAGCAAGTTATAGCTAAGCATTCCTCTTCTTTCAACCTCATTTCTCCAATATACCTCCACCTCCCATAAGAATTCATCCGGGTTGGCTCCTCTGAGTAACTTGAAATATTCTTCCTCCCAAGTGCTTGACTAAGAATGCCTTTTTACCCTTTTCATAGAGATTCTCAACTATTTCCTAATGAACTCATAAGTCTCATGCACCCAGTTGTCACATGCTATACTAGTTGTATCACTCATAGACTAAGCATCTTCAAATTGAATAACCCCTTCTAGCGTAGGATGAATTACTTCAGGGTCCCTAATAGAGTGCACATAGATTTTATCAAGGACTTCCTCTCCCAAGGGCTCAATATAGGGCATTGACTTCCCATCCGTTAAAGGGATGATAACCCATTCTTCCTTGTTCTCAAAACTAATATACCCTTTGTTAAACCGTAGGTCGAATTATTTTTGTAACACTAGGGGCACCCAAGAAAAGTTGGAAAGTTATCAACCTCAGCTCTGACCAATAATTAGAAGTCTCCAATGAGATTGGCCCCTTTAATAGTGATAACCGCATCTTTCAAGACACCAATAGGCATTTCCTTTGTCTTTTCATCCATATACATCAAATTCAAATATGGATGTAATGGCAGCCTTCCCATTTGATTCCATGTATCCAAGGTGAGAACGTTGACTTTCATGCCCATATCGATCGTAATATTACTCAAAATCCATCCATCTAAAAAAAATTCAAAGTTATCTCTTTGTGATAGTCAATGTTGTGGAGACAAAGGTTATCATGTAGAGCCTGACTCTTACGCTCTCCTCCAGCACATGGTACCTTCTCCTGTAACCATTCTCCTACTAAGGGGATGATATTATATTACCTTAACATCTTGCATACTTCCCTAATTTGATCCACATCCTTCTCTGTAGAGCCTCAATATTCTTCCTTTTCTCTAACTACTTTACATACTCCTTCGATACTTGGTCTCTCCTTGTAGACTCGAATTACATCCATGGTTTCATGATACACCTCCTTCTAATGAGCAGGGTCCAGATACTTTCCATGTACCAATTCTTCCCTTATAACCAGCTTTCTTTATCTTTATATCTCGCTTAGCATGTGTAGCCTCCACTCGCGTCATCACCAAGACAGTTCTAGTCTTGAATCACATGCCACTCTTGGAATCCACCGTGAGTCACCTTCTTTATTCTTACCATCCCAACACCTTTGTCTTTCTAGTGCTTTTGGTTCATGTGCTCAAATAACTTTGGTTACTCCTCATACTTGTGCTTCTTTTTGTTACCACGAGCATTACAAATAGATCGTGACACTCACACTTATAATTTTCTATAGATCCATAGTTATATAAACCCATAGTTATATAAAGTCCCATGTAGAACTCACTTATTCCTCCACCATGGTTACCATGGCCAAAAAATCCTCTTATGAAGCCTCTCCCGTGTACTCCTCCATCCATCCATTCCTCGTTATCGATGATCATCATCCTTGGACCCACTTAGAAGAATTGCTTGGTGCACACCAAGATCAATGGCATCATATATCTGTTCAATCAACCTAGAATACTTGGTGACATGGGTTGTAGAGGTACAAATATTGCAATAATAAGACACATTCTTACGGATCATGCATTGTAGGAGTGGGCATCTACTTACGCATGATCCTCATGGAAAATCTCACTCTCCACCACCATGAAATGTACTAACCTTCGAGAAAAATTGTCATTTATGTTCCCCTCTATCTCATAATCCATGCACCATAGACCATTGCAAATCACATGTGTCAAGTTCACAAATAGTATTTCTAGTTACTTTTCCATTACAAAAATTTGATCCTCAAGGAAAAGTCTAACACCAGTATCTATGCTTCTAATAGCCTCAGCATGAAGGGTAACCTCCAAGGCCTAATGCGGGTTCAATAATGTCTTGTGTGAAAGAAATATCCTAAATTGTGTTATCAAACCTCCAAGAAACCACTGAGAATGCTGAGAAGGATGAATATCATAATATATTTTTGACAAGAGAGTCTTAAAACGTGTGTCATATTTCCACACACTCTCTTTCATTCCCTGTGGGATCTCTTTCGAAGCACTAATGCTCTTCTAATCAAACTCATGGATATGGAATTTAGATAAGAATGCATTCCATAGTGTGGTGTAATCTACCACCATTTGATGGGGGTCATACTTTTGGTACCAACTATGTGTGTGCCCCTATAACATCATTACAAATTGACTTACCTTTCACTCTGGGGTAGTGATCCCCTTTGCACACCATAGCAGCTCATACTTGTGCACATGCTCTAACAATCATCGAAACCCTTGTAATATGGTAGATGTAAGGACATCTCAAAAATATTTGCAGAGGTGGCCGAGGTCCTTGTCCTCCTGATCTAGAACATTGATTCCCTCTAGTGTTTCCTCCACCACCAAATCCACTAGATCTACCAGGTCCTATCCTCCTGATCCTCTAGATCCTCTAGATCCACTAGATCCACTAGGTCCTCTAGCTCCTACTCCATCAGATCCACCTCCTGTAGCTAGTAATGGGCCTGAAGTGGTCATGGTAGCATTCCCAATATTCCACTAAACTATGCGGCAATGGTTTCTGATATTTCTTCACTACCAAACGTGTATCCCACACCACTCCCAGATGCAATACTCAAACTTTGTGTATTTTCACTTTTCCCAAAAATCCCTCCAAACACAGGAATTTTTTGTGCGGCCATATATTTCCTGAATGAGAATTTATGACTCCTATGTGAAAATCACTCAATTCTACCGATACCAACTGCATTAGCAATACTTGTTTATTGATTTGGAAAACTAAGTGTAAGGGGTTAGTCACCACATGGGTTTAGATGTGTGCCAATGGATCTCCTTTCTCCACATGACCAAATCTCATTAGAAGCTGAAGGGGTTTCTCTCCTACGCTTGCTAAGATGGGGTAGCACAAACTACTCATGTTCCACGTCCTCTGTGTGAACCTCAATTCCTTCCCGCAACTTCTACCTCCATAGATCCATCACTCCCAAAACCTCACATTGTCTAGCCTACTACTACTGTTATGTGCTTCACTATACTTGAGTCATCTTTCTTCCCTCTTATTTTCCACTACAAGGTCTACCATCTTCCTTCATCCTAGATTCCTCGCTTCACACTCGAGAAGCTTAGTCGGCCATAGGGAATGCCTCCTAAATTAGCATAATGATCAATATTTCATAGCCAATAGGATAGCTTGCAAAAATGATCCTCTAGATTCCCTTAGGAATTCAAACTCAAAGCAACCTCTAGACAGAATACGTAGAAATGGTATATTCCACATTATAACCGGTCATCACTCTTTTCCACTAGTGATTAATAACACATGTCTAAGTTAGAGCCATATCTTATAGCCTCTGCGTAATAATCTTGGATCCACATATGTGATATATAGTATTAAATTGATCTAGATGCATATGTTGAGAGACATTCATAAAATTCTACCGGAGAAAAACAAAAGAATATCTCATACAACTCATGATATATGTATTTCTCTGCCCATTTACATGCATCAAACTTAGGTCTAGTACTAAATATTTGAGAAAACTCATCCTCTATGATTTTAAACCATGCTTTGACACTTTCCAAGGTCAAGCACTCATCATCACACATCATTCTCACAACAACTTTAAAAAGAGGTCTTGACAATGGAACCAAGATGTAGTCATTTTTATGTTCCCTTAGAATAACACTCTAATCCCATGCACATCGGCCTATCACCCAATGGGCATTGGGAACTCACCCGAGGCATGCACGGGTGTCGAGCCCTTTTATTTATGTGAGAATTATGAGAAGAGGATGCCATTGATAATAGATTAAATGCAAAAAAGTAAATGATCATGCATACATTCTGAAGGCATAGGATGAGTTATTATATCAATATACCCATTCAGATAACAAGAGAAACATCATATAGAGAGCATATCTATAACATAAAGAAGAGATACTTAGGGTTTGCACCCATGAACAATATATTCAAAAAGAGACATATATTTATATTGATCATAGTTCCAGTAACCACATTACATTCAAAAGGGTCATAATAAACCAAATGTATCAAGACAAACATGACTCATGTATCAAAGACCCTAGCTATGCTTCCCATATTACATAAATTTTCACAAACCCATCCCTCTAGATATGATATCATTCCTACAACCCTCTAATGGTAACCCCAACCCTTATAATCTCCTACTCTTTTCTATAGGGCTTCACCTTTCATCCTCTTTGTGATGATCCTAAAGCTTCCTTCATCAAACTCTCTCCATTTAGGTGTTTTTGTGTCTCTTCCTCACTCTAGAGCATCTCTTATAAATAGGTTTAGCACCCACCGCCATGCCTTCCTCTAGGAGTAGATTGCTTTCCAAGTTTCCATGTGGTCCTTCAATGGAGCATGCTTCTTTGATCCGAGCTCTCCACTTTCTTGTAATGATGTATTTTAGGAAATTTCTATATGTGGGATATTATTTCCTTAACCACAAGGTCACAAGGATGGCACCTTATCCACTCAAAGATGCCTAGTTAGGTCACATTTTTCTTCAACTTCTTCTCGTAGATCTGATTATGGCTCATTCCTAAGATCCTTTGTTCTTCCTTGTACACTCCATGGTTTCTACTAAACCCTTCTAAATCCCATGTCCTAAGTGTTTTTCCCCATGCACCCTTCTTCTTTACTAGTCCCACGAGCACACGCCCTTTGGTACTTGGCCAATATTTTTAGGTCCAACAAGTATCTCAAGAGTTATTTGTATATAGCCACTCATAAGGCCAAGTGTGTGTTATGAATGACTATGTTATGCAATGGATTAAGGCACTTAGTCTCGTATGTCTAATTATTTGTTTAGTTCTCATTGAAACCATAAGGGGTGCCCATCCTTGAGTTAGAGATGATATTGGGGCTTGTTCTAAGATCTCACCTTATTTTAAAATTTTCCTCCAAATATTTGCATGTCTTATTTTCTCGAACTTTGAAATATGTGTACTCAAAGGATAAACCCATGTTAAACCCCAAAAAATAGTGTTAATGCAATAAATCTGACGTGAATCTTCTTTAACAACCACATTGTTATAGAAATATTTTTGTGTAAAATTTGTTAAACAAATGTATCAATCCTTGCAAAACTTTCCTCGATCGTAGTCCTTTATTAATCCTAATGAAAATACATTTTTTTCCCGATGCTAGAAGGCACATGGCATGTTTTGGTTTTCTTCATGATATTGTGTCTAAATTGAATGTTTGTAGAAGTAGTGTAAATATGTAAGGTTTAAAATCATCACCAAGGCCCGATGGAATACTCACGTGAGCATGATGAAAAATGTGGACACATCCTTATTCCCTAAAAGGAAACATGTGTAAATATATCATTGGAGCAAGGTGACGGGCCTTTATTCACCTTTTCACTTTACACTGAAAAGTGCAAAGTGAATTTGAGAGTCTGAATCCCGAAGGAGAATATGTGTCAACTCGGTAGTCAAAGTAAACAACGAATGATTAGGTTAGGTTTACAATTTCACACCCCTTTGAAAAATAAATAAAAGGAAAGCAATATGTGAAGAGAAAGGTTAGGAATATGGGAAAAGGGGGAACAAATTCTTATGATCTTTCGGGATGTAATTGATAAAAAAAAATTCATGGCCCAATGACTTATGAACATATACTAAGCATATGTAATACATGGGAATGGAGAGAAAAGTGCATTTCAAATGTTACAATAATGGTGTGAAGATCATTTTACATAATATTCTAAAATCCCTTTAAAATATAAAAATGGGGTTCATTAATACACTAGCCGTATGGGAGTGAGGCCCATTAATCTAAAGGAATTGTTTAAGGTAGATACACATATGATAGGAGGAGAAAATATTGCAAACAGTTTAAAAGAAAGAAAAAGATAAAAATTATGAATTTTCCCCACAAACGTAATCTTTGGCATTAATGCATGAATCTATGAGCAAATAAGCTAACTTGTTTTAAACAAGTCTTTAGGTAATCAAAAGGTTTAAGGTTTTAAAAATATTTTCAAGTGACGTTGAAGGATATCCAAAGAAAGAATCAAACCCAAAGATCAGAGTTTAGTTGCAGTTCCTTCTCAGTCAAGTTCTCGAGCAAAGTGATTGGAGTTTTGGTGAAAAGGTAAGTACATCAGTTCCTATATTTTCTATGATATTTTGAGAGTTGGTTTAAGAGGTATATCTTGTTTGTGAAAAGAGGTGTGATAGAACTGAACTAGAATCATGAAGATCAATGTGTTGCCCCCAAAAACAAGTTCCAGTATTGGTTCCCTCAGAGCAAATGTAGATTCTGATATTGTATCTGTCAACTTAGAAGATTTTAAGAAGAGGCTATACTCCCCTGAAAGAAGTAATACCATGACCCAAATATGTAATATTTATATTTAACTCACTAATACTTTCCCTCCCACTATGCCATGACCATAACATTTATGGGTATGTTTTCAACACTACAATCCATCACTAGAGAAGTTTGGGATGGAAGAGGAGATTTGGTTTTATCTTTTCGAGGAGTAGGAATATGACAAAATGTTGGGTTTTACTCCCAAAGGGAAGAGGTAGATATTACCAATGCTTAAACACATGAATACTAAAACTTTCATTCAAATAAATGAATGAAGATTATCACCGACCATTAGATGAATAATCCTTGAACTTCTACCCCCATAATGACAAAGAAGTTAAATAGGGATGAATTTATTAAGGAAGTCAGAGATGTGATTACACTGCTCAACCAAGTAATGGGTATTGAATCTACTTCCTTCTTTCATAAATAAATGTTTCAATTCATTTAGGTGATACTTAAAAACAAAAATACTCTCCCCTCGGCTAAGATCATAAGTAGCTGTATTCATGAACAAATGATGGGAGTTTCCTATATTGCAAGAGGATAAAAATCTTAAATTTAAGAATTTTTCATGACTTCTTACCTTATTTATAACATAACTTTTCATAGATATTTTTAGAATTATGGTGAAAGGTTATCTTAGCACCTACAATGTGTATGTTGTTTTATTTCAACCAAGGTTGGAAAATTATGAGATGCATTACATAAATATTACAAATCACTTCTTTGCACCTATAATTTGTTCATACCACCCTAAATGGGAGACTGAAATATTCTCCCCTAATGCTAAGAGATTCATTACTCAATATGGGTGTTCTCTCATCCAATTTAGGACTTATCCATGTATTAGGGTTAGTGGTTTTGATGGGAAACCCTATGTGTTACTCGGGTGTGTAAATAACAAATGATCATTAATAGAACTGGTCAAACAATTGTTATGAGTACATCAATTAATTTCCCAAAAGCATATAACATCCCCAATCAAATTTCCCATAGTCATAGGGAATTACACTTGTCTTAACATCCAGAAGGAAAAAATGTTGGAAAGAGAGATGAACAGGTGCATAATGGATAGATTTGAGGAAAGAAAACATTATGATATAAACATATCTTACACAATATTGCACCCACTCAGATAGAGAAAAACCTCATTATGAGGATTTCTAGATGAACTGTGAAGATGAAAGGGAATTCAGACCAAGAGAATATTCAAGAATGACCTTGTCCCATATGAGTGATCTTTTTTTCATCTAAACTCTTGAAAGGCTAAAGGATGATGATAATGTGATTAGTGAAGAATACATCCATGATGATATTACTTCTCATCCTTTGCCACCAATAAATTGGTACATTAGTGAGAAACAATATAACCAATAAAAGAATGCAAATCCCATTTGAATCTCCATATGGTGGTTATTTTCAAAGAAGTGGACATAAGTTACATAAAAACCCCATTATTAAGATAATATAGAAATAACAAGCTCATTTATGATGTTCTCGCCCCATATTGGAGGGCTTATTCCACTAGGTAGGTTTCATGGAGATAAAAGGTTAAGAAGTTGGACTCATTGCCAATAACGAGTGATATAAGTGCCCAAGATAGCAGAATCAGAACTTCCCCTCCTAAAACAATGAGAATAACTGGAGAAATGATTTAGGAAGGTATGGTTGAGGGCCTTATTGTTCATGCTACTCCCTTACAGATTGTTCCAACATCTACTTCGGGATCCAAAGGAAAAGAGAAAATGATGGAATCCACTCTTAAGAAGCCTAAGGAGGAAAAATTGCTTGAGACTCCTCATGAATTTCAAACACCAAATACTATCCTGTAGGAATGAAAAGAGGATAAAAAAGTCTAGCTTCGAAAGAGGAAGAAAAATAATTCGTCTAAATGGGCTGATTTGGAGGAGGTAGATACCCCTAGATAGGTAATGAATATTGATGTCCCTGTCATCGCATATGTTATCACCCAGTCTCCTACAAATTTGATCATTGAGAAACCTATACCTTTGATGATAACCCCTGACATTCCAATAGCTCCAATTTATTCACCAATCAAGGAACAATGCGTCATGAGTTCTCCTATACTTTGTGTCTCAACTATTCTAAAATAGTATGTTGAGACCACCTCATATCCAACTCCAAGTAGTGTGAAAAAAGAAGAGGAATAGAGTATTAGACATGGATTACAATCTCATAATGAGGAAATTCCATTAGAGGAATCATAGGAAGAAACTTTAGATGTCACAATTGTAGCAATACCTAAGGATACTAAAGAAAATGTAGGAATTCTTAAAGCTCGCATTCCCACAACTAAAGCCATCTCCTAGGGACCTGACGAGATGATATATGTTCTCAGTAAGAAAATGGGTGACGACTCAACACAGGTAGAAAAGGAAGTTGATGACCAAAAACCCCCGATAGTTGAAGAAATAGGGGACCAATCTAAATCTATGGATGGAATTGAAGGTTAGGGTGGACTTATAGAACTAGGTAATCAGGAGGAACTAATATATACAACTTCATAACATATCTCTATACGTTATTCCTCTTCTAAATCCCTTACACTTATGCCTCTAACTCTAGTTCTATAATCACTTGATGAACATGAGTCTCCCATAAGAGATTGGATAGGTAGTAATCTCCCAAATAAGAATAAGGTGGAAATACAACTGAATGATGATGATTTATAGAGCATGTCTCTCCTTAATAGAGAAAACCTTCCAAAAAGGAAAAATTTATCTCCAAGGAAACCATGAACAAGAAAGGAGAAAAATTCATAGATGTTAAAACTCCTAAAGCTGATGTGCCCCAAGGAGAAGCATCCCCATCCAATTTTTAGGTCTTCAGGATCTCATTAGGTAATCCTTCTATTGAAGAAATGAAATATGATTTTTCTATAGTAGTAGAAGAGGCATTTCAAAGGATTGATGAGTTCAAAGAAACTAAGAAGTATTTAAAGGCCAAGAATGAGGCACTATCAAACTTGGTTAGAAAATTGACCATAACTCACAAGGAAGGGAAATTTGGAGTCCCAAAGATCACTAATGATGACATCAAGAGAGTAAGTGACTTAAGTGAAAGAGGGCATCCCACTATCCAATGGGAGAATAATTTATTTATCACAGGTGAATCAATAATCACAGAAGTTATGAAACGATATTCCCATTTTTTTAAAAGGTAGAAGCAACCAAGGCATTAATAGATAAATGTGAAGCTAAGAAATTAATGTGGACTGATATGCTACCAAAAATGGGAGCTATCAAAAACTTAGGTGATGACTTGGTTGTTAAAGAAGGAATTGTGTCTCTTGACTCTATGGGAAATCAACATGAATATTACAATATGGAAAAAGTAAGAGTGGATATTTTAACAAAATCTGTTGAAATTATCGATGAATTGAGAGAAAAAAAAACCTAATATATCAATTGCCTTCATGATATGATAGAAAATTTAATTGGGATAGATAGTGGAGAAACAATTAGAATGGAGAGCACCAAAAATTTGATTAGAATTTTCAGGGAGTATGTTATGGGTAAATTGGGAGAGTGAGGGTTTTCAGTGTATCCACCATGCAATATTGGGCATACATTGAGTTAACAATTGATAAATTGTTAAAGAGGATGAAGAAAGAAAAATATGTCTTTGCATGGAGCTTGATGAAATAAGTACGAAACATGAAGTAGTTTTCAACTACCACTCAGGGCCCAATGAGGAATTTTTCACTCAAATGTTTGAAAATTTTGATGCCTATAAGAATAAGGTAGGGAAAAGCTCAAATCAACCCACTAGAAAGGGCCATGAAAAGTAAAAAGAAGAGCAACAGAGTTTAAAAAAAACTTACTTTCACAATGCATTCTAGATCAAGGATTTCCTCAAAATAGAGTGCAATTTACTAAAAGACAAAATTATGTTAGAAGTAAAAGAATATCTTTTCCATCTCTCTCAGGTGTCACCACATGGTTATTTCTTCACTTAGCCCAATCAAGAACAACAGGGAATCTTTTCAATTAGTATATAATTCCTTTGAATATTTTTAATTACATGGAGCGAGGATTCAAAGGACCTTTTGAGGTGTTTTTTTGGGGGATAAAGTCAAATAGTTGTATAATTATGAGGGGTTTGTCCTCATACTATGGAAAGTTTTTTAATAAGATTTTTAAAGATGAGAATTGATATATTTTGATGTGATACTGATTAAATTGTCTGGAAGAAATACATTTTAAGTTTTTACTCTTTCAAATTCAAATTTTAAGATGATCATAGTCTATAGTCATTAACAAACATTGAGATCATTTTTTTGTTCCCTTGTCAAGAATTTTTTAGATTTAAATGAAATTTGTTTGACTATGAGCTTGGATTACATGTTTTGGATTTTATGTACTGGACATTTAGTTGATCAATTTCATTTTCTGTTGCAATTTTATATTTTTTTCTTATCTTAATTACACTAGGTCTATCCTTATTTATTAAGCTTTGGTCATTTTTTCAATATTGTGGTGTGAGCTTTTACTTTACAATATTGAATGCAATTATAAAATCCTTGCTGAAATCATTTTGTTGATGGAATTTTCTAATATTTTGAGTGTACCTTAAGCACGTGAGATCAAAAGAAAGAGACACTTCATTAAAATATTTACATGAGCTTTTATACTAACTATTTTAAGGATTCTGTGAAATATTTGTCATAATTGAGTATCAATGAATGCAAATATTTATTTAAAAGAAAACAATGACTAATCGATGAATTGTTTTTTATTGTCCGAGATGTCATATATGTCTCGAGAAAGTACTTGTGAGTAGTGTCATTAAGTGATCTATTATCTTACAAATCCCCCATCCTTATAAAAAAACATAATTCAAGTCTCATCGTATAATACAAATGCTCTATATGTCATCATGTTGTGTTATTTACAAATATCAGTGAAAGGAAACCTTGATCTTAATTCCCTTTATCAAAAATGCAACAACAATGCAACTTATCTATCTATAGTAACATGTTTCTGGTGAAATAAGTGTATACATCACTTTATGTGAAAACTTGTGAAAGTGAAGTGTTTTTTTTTATGGCCACGCTTATCCAAGACTGATATGTTAACCCAAAGATATTGAGAAGTAAAGTATTTATCCCTTATACTATGTTTCAAGTTACCCTTGAGTTATCTTACCCCACTCAAAGGAAGGACTGAAAGTAGAAGGGTTAGTCATTCCTTTTTTATGTGTCACCCAAGCCCTCTAATACTCTGTCTAAATATGTTTGTTAGACATTTCCCCAAATAAAAATGATGTAAAATATCCAAGTCTGACATTCTTAAAGTACCTTAATCTATTTTTTGAAACTACTTGGTCCCAAAGGAGGTGTAAATTTGGGTACTAATAAAATGAAGGTTGATTGCTAGTGAGGTCTCTTGGTGTCTTGAAGTGTTTTCTTGGTGAATTAGCTTGATCTTGGTGCATGGTTGAAGAAATTAGGTGTCATGTATGGGATTTAAATGTTGTATGAAGGTTGTTACATAGTCTAACGTGTTTAGAGTGATGTGTCAAAGGTGTTAAAGAAATATTATGTGATAGCTTGAGATATGGGGTAGAGAAGTATAAGGTGAGCATGTAAGGAGCATTTTGAGGTTTTATAATAGGTGTAGATGATGTAAAAGTTTAATTTTGTAGTATATGATGCATATTCAAGGACGTTTGAAGTAAGAACATTGAAGACAAGGAAAACCACAATTTCAGGTCAAGAGGATGAAGAAAAAGAATAAAAATAATTTTGATCTCTATCGAGGTCTCGAATTACTATTCCTAACTTGAGGGTTACTTTTAAATCTTAAATCACACATGTGTGATATGCATGGGTGTTTGAGCCTTTAGTGGATGTTACAACATGGAGCTAAGAAGATTTTTCAAAAACAATGAGTTCATTTTCTTGTCAAATTTTTATGAACCATTATTAACAAGATAAGAAGGTTTAAACCTTCCTTAAACCCTCGTTTCAGAGTGATATGGGATATTTATTGGTATGGCCATGAAATGGATTGAGAAATATAATGTGATGAATTATAATTGTAGGGGAATATTTAGATTTCCTATTTGTGGAATTTTCATGTTCAAGGTCTCTCTGTAAAGTACAAAAATACCCTAGTTTTGTGAATATTTGTGTATATAGTCATGTGTTGTAGGTTTGATGGTGAAATACTTGATGTGGAAGAAAGTATAGGATGTCTAATAAATGTACATGAAAATATTTGGAAAATTTCTATGGAGTAAATGAGTGAAATTGGTCTCACAACGTGACCTATCGCTAAAAGGCTAAATGGTGCAAAACTAGTCATGGAGGTTTGAAGTGTGCTTGGATGTTTTGCATGTTGTAGAAGTGATGAATGAGAATGATGATGTAACCTAGAATTTACTATGAATAACCCGAGATGCGCCAAAGACATCACTCATCCCGAGCTAAGAAGTCACCCAAAGCATGCAAAGGTAACAAGTCCCTCTTTAGAGTTTCTTGTACAGGATGTTGACATAATGATGTTTAAAGATGTTTAGATTCATAATTAGACATAAACATTCCACGGTGAAAAATATAGATGTATATCTTGGAGAATCATGATAAATGAAATAAACATTAACTATTATAAGATCAACCTTACAATAACTAGATTTAGTTATACCTAATACCATTATCCAACCAATATACTCCATTGCATTAAATACTTGTAAAACACATAAGCTTCTTACACTACATCAGTATCTCTATGAGTTATGTGTGTCAAAACCAACAACACAACTCTATAATAGTTCACCACCTACTAAACTCCACAACTCAATACATATTTATATGGGTGGGGACTCTCCCTTCACCCCCATGCACTTCTCAAAATAGGTCGATGTTGATAATAACAAAGTGCACCTTTACAACAATATGCACAACACACAAGTGTTCTAATAATAGATGTCATATAGTTAAATCCAAGTAGAAATCCTATTATTAGCTTAAAGTATGCATGACACTTATCTACCACTTGTTCAAAAATACCATCACATGTAGCATAAGTCTTCATATCTATATGCGCTCCACACTTTATCTCCAAACATATCCCTTATCTACAAAATAGCTAGGTCTTGATTTTGGATGCTTCGATACTAGTATAATGTTGTGCACTTATAGCGCCCTATAGTCATGTGCCTAATACTTAGAATATTTCTGGCTATTCAACATTACCCCACGTTAGAGTACATTGTCATCTTGGTGATGTGAATTCCTTCATATGTCTTCAATAATAAATACTAGATAATGAAAGAATGAAAATAATGAACCCAACTCTGTATAAAAGAATGAAGTTTATTCTGTAGCACCCTCTTCCTCAACTAGAATGATTAATTTTGGATATTCATTTTTGAGATCATCCTCCAAGCTCTTCCTCAATCATTTTATTCCTTGTTTTCTCTGGAATATTAGTGGCTATGGCATCTCATTCATCCTTAGTGATTGTCTATTTCTCATTTTGTAGCATCTGGGAAACATTTTCCATACCTGATAAAGATTCCCTCCATGACGTCCATCTCCTGCACTACGAGTTTCCAATATTGTTAATCCTTTCCTTTTGTGGATCCTGGGATACTGCGAGGGCCTCATGCTTTTTTTTACTAGTCCCAAAATTTTTGTGTGCCTAAGTGTTTCATCCTTCATCACCTTCAAAATTGCATTATCCTCTAATAAATTTCTGGTCCTTATTGTGGCATCTGGTGCCACACATAAATTAAGAGCTTGATCAACTCTTATCATATAATCCTTGAATGTTTAGAGCAATGCCTCATATATTGAAATTATTATATCAATAGTGGCCCTTACTCTTGCTTCTTCTTACCCTCCATCCTTTTTCTTGGGGAGGTGCATTGGTACTTCCTCCAAAAGTAGGTGAACTATTTTTCACATATCGGGAAACTCATACTTGAAGTCCTTAGGCACCTTATCCTAAAACCGAGTCCTCTTCAAAGAGAATCTCATCTACATCCCGATCCACCATATTCTTTACATTGTGGGCCTTTGATCGCATTATCATGCTCTTGAGTAAGGCACTTGATTTTTGTGTTCGTGTCCTTTTAATCCTCCAATAACACCCAAATTGTTTACTCTTTATCCATATTTCAACGTGCTACTTTTGTGGAAACTTTAATCAAAGCATTGTTTACCTGCTTCATCAAAACCGGGTTTATGAGGCACCTTCCTCATCTTCTTCAAAGTGCACACCTCCTCACATACATCAAAATCAGGCTCATCCATATGAGTCTTCATGCCCCAAGATATTTGTTTGCAAGCATTTGTAATATCCATTTCAAGGTCCATCCAATCCCAACCATATAATTTTTTGTTCATTAGTGTAATCTAGAAACATGTTTGAGTAGTTTTTGAAGGTTCATTCATATAACCCAAGTCTTGAGTACATATCACTTATTCTTCCCTATGCACACTTGTATGTTTTCCAATATCCTCATGCGCTAGTGTGCCCTCTTCTTTTTGTGTGGCTACATCTCGCATCCCGTAGGACAACATATTCAACCACCTAATTAACCTCCTCCTCATCTTTCCCTTCTTCCTATGTGGGGTGCACAAGGACTTCTATATCCCCACCAGCATTTTTTTCTCCTTCACTAGAGATATCTTTGCAAATACTCACATTGGGGTCTATAGTCTCATAGACTACATGCTTTCCATATCTTCATCATCCTATATTTCCACACTAGGGGTGGCCTTAGATCTATCTCCACTCATTCTTGGAGTTTCCTCTACTTCTTATGTGCTTGGTTGTGGGATTCCTCCTCACTATCTTGTATAGGAACATATTTCATGTGCTTTCTCCTCTCCTTCTCTTCATCCTTTATAGGAGTCATGTGTGGTGATTTCCTTATTAGCTATGAAGTTCCAGCACTAGTGTCACTTGAAGTGCACCTCTTCCTTAAAATCCTTTTGGTATGCACAAGTCTGGTGTTGTCTTCAGGTTCCTCTTGTTCTAGGACATTTTAAAGTCATGTATGTATTAGGTCTTCTAGAGTAGGGGGCATAGATGCAACATTCCTTAAAGTCCCCAAAGAGCCATATCCATGCCCTTCACCACTTTTTCATCCTTGAACCTTGGCCTTAGGTAAATGTAGACATGCATTGGTTCAATCTTCCCTACAACCAAACTCTTCATCATGATGTCAACATTATCAAACTCCATGGTTTCTACATAGGCCTCCTTACCTAGCCATATATTTGTTTTTCACAGATTGTGAATGTTTGCATCCACTTTTTAGCATCAAATAGCAGATGAAACACATGCTGAAATCTATTTACAGAGTCCTTAAAATATCTTGCGGTAAACACAAAGGGAAACTTACAAAGCATGGGATTTTCTCCCCAGGACTTCATGTGGAATCCCCAAGCTGAAATGTTGGTAAACTATGAATTCAGCTTCTTTGTCCAAAATGTTTTGACAGTTCATGTGGAATGTGCCATTCTCCTTAAAATGCAATGTATAGTCTCTAGAACCACTTGTCCAAGTTCTCTTTTTATGTGTTGGAAACAGACCCATGAAACATGTACTTGGCATATCTTTGGCTAGGGAAAACATATGGGAGTTTCCATTGGAGAACAAGTTCCTAGCCAAAAGATATGCCCCAAGTTATCTTCTCACCTATTTCTACTTGGATGCACACCTTGTTCATAGCTGTTTGTAATGTAACCAACAATATTGTAGTATGTTTTTTTGGCCATTTTGTGCACTATATGTAACTACCACATGCTTACCTCATTCCATCACTCAGTGGCCCCTAGTTTACTCCCTATTACCTGTGATGCTACTCTAATGGCCTATTGTTGCAGACTCACAAAGCACCCTAGATGCGAGATCGGGCTTCAGGTTGATCACTCTAGCATCCAAAGGTGTGATTGCACAACATGGAAACCTCTCTCCAAGTGTGGGGACTTGTGAAACGAGAGAGGAATCTCCAGATTAGAGTTTGGTTCCTCAAACTCCTCTAATTTAGATTTATATTTTGTAAAACTACGAGAGGTTCGATCTTAATCCTACTCTAAACTGCAAGGAGACAGGGATAGAAATGCAAAAATATGAAACTAACTAAAGGTGGTGATGCACCAAAAGGAGTGGTGAAACATTTCTGTCAAGCAAATAGACACAGACCAAAGTTTACAACATAAAACATACACAGACTGATAAGATATAATTTAGGATTTAAAATGAAGCAAATAATACAAACAGAGGACTGAAAACCATTCACAGAGCTTGCATTATCATTTCCAGTGTCAAAATCACTGCATTACAACCTCAGAGAGGTAAAAACTGTTACAATCCTTTGGAGAGGTCTGATTCTTGTATCAATCACTTGCTAGAGGTGAAAGAAGAACTCTGCTATGTCAAAAATTGTTTTCCCTTCTAGAAATGAGCCAAATCTGGCTTTTACATTGCATGGGTCGAGCCCAGGGGACAAAAACATACGAAACATGAGAACCCATCCCTCCTTGACTACAGATGCATTAAAATGGCATGGGGGACCTTACAAACCCACACCCCGTCACTTTGACAAAATTACAAGAGAATGCGACCCATTCTGCATTAAATCTGGTCGCTGGAATGTCACTTCTGGCCATGAACATGCGTCAGAGATGTTTCTCAATTTTATCTCTCCAAACTACACCAAAACTTAAGATTAACCCTAAAATCATGTAGAAAATTTCATAAGCTTTCTGTTGATATAAATAATGTGCAAATCGAGCTCTGATCAAAAGATATGGAGATATGAAGATTTAGGGCACAAAACAGCAAAAAACGGATTTTTAAATTTTTCCCGCGCTCTACCACCTAGATGACACGTGGCACGCGCTAATTGGATATGTAATTCTCTATCCTCTCTGTCCCACAAGTTTTCCTACTTCATTGGACATGTGTCCTCTTTTGATTGGCTCGGTTCAGTGCTTGAAACCTTGACCTTTGACTTTTGGACTTTCTCCCTTGTGACACGGGTCACGATTTGATTGTTTGCGGGTCTGCTAGCTTTTCACGCCCTTCGCATCATTTTGTCCCAGATGTCCCAGTGCTATTTGGGACAGAATCCTCCAATCCACCTGAAATGGGCTTCCTTGTCCCTTATCTGCCGATGACACGTGGCGCAATTTGATTGGCTCTCGGCTTTTTCGGCTATCCACGTCCCATGCGTCCCTTTGTCCCAACTGTCCCAATATGAAATTTCTCTATTTCAGTGAACCAGCTGGTTCGTGTCCTCCGTGCACTCACGGCCTAGATGTCCCAGTGTGAAAGTTCCCCATTCCGGCTAAACCGGCCGGTTCACGTCCTTCACGTACCTTTGTCCCAATTGCTCTGGACTATCTGGGACAAATTCTTCCGATTCGCCCGGTTCGTGTGTCCTTCGCGTACCTTTGGCCCGACTGTCCCGGTGCTAAATTTCTCTATTTCGCCGATCCGGGTGGTTCGCGTCCTCATGTTCCGAATGTCCCAAACTATTTTTCTCAGCAGTTAGTCAATTTTTCTTCCTCCTTCGGCCGGATCGGCTTCTCGCGCCCTGCGCGTCCTTCTGTCCCAGATGTCCCTTTGCTTTGTGGGCCACCTAGAGGATTTTCAGCTGATCCGTGTCTCGATGTCCCTCACGTCCCTACTATTGCGAGGACTAGGACTTAGCCAATTTTCACGATTTTTCCTGTCCCAAGCTTGTTTTGCCGCTTTTTCACCTTTCCTCAGAACTTGCTCTTTTCCTCCAGACAGGAAAGTTAGAAAAAATCTGAGGGGACCCTGGAAACATGATTTTTTGCCCTGGATCAATCAATTTGCCTGGGACTTGAGAATTCTGATGTATGTTATCGAATTAACCCTGGGGGGTGAATTTGGATAACAATTTGGTGACTCAGCGGGGTCATCTGCCTGCTAGATGAAAAGACCAGTTGCCTGAAGCAGTCCATTGGGCATGGAGTCATCAAATATTCTGTTTAGAACCCTAACTGACTCAGAATGTGCAAGGAGGAAGATGGAATGTCACCTGATGAAAGCAAGGACTGCAAAACATCTCCATGGACAGCAAGCTATGCCAAAGCACTTAGGGAAAACAAAACTAACCTACAAAAAAACAATGTGCACAAGCACTTGGAGGAAAGAAAATCTAATCTAATATTTACAGAGGTAGTGAACTTCCCTCTAGAAGCAACGCTTGAGATAGATTCCATTGATTGGAATCTATAGTTCTTCACCCTCCAGTGAGGCTAATTGGAAAGCATTGCTGTTCTTGCACTTTGTGACCACGTATGGGCCACTCCAAATGGCATCAAATTTTGAATTCCTTCCCGGTTTTGCTCTGTCCGCATCCCATTTCAACACTAGATCTCCAACTTGAAAAGATCTATCCTTGGTCTTTCTATTAAAGGTCTTCTTGATCAAAGCTTGATCCTTTTCCATTGCTTGGGATGCCTGATTTCTGATCTCTTGTAGCTCCATCAACTCTGCATATCTCACCTCCATGGGCTCAAATTCAAGTAACTCCAGCTGCTTCATGAGTTCCAATGTTGGAAACTCAAGTGACATGGGCAAGATTGCCTCTCTTCCATAGACAAGCCTGAATGGAGAGTTACCTGTGGATCTTTTGGGAGTTATCCTATCAGCCCATAAGGCTGATTTCAGTTTGGTGTGCTAAGACCTCTTATTCTCATCAAGAGTCCTCCTAATGATCCTCAACAAGTTCTTGTTTATAGACTCGGTCCGGCCATTACCACGAGGGTAATAGTTCGATGAAGTGCTTAGGTAAATATTATTCTTGACAACCCACTCACTCGGTCACCTTGGATCCAATGAATGCCAATGCATTATCGAGATTATTGTGGCAAGTAGACCAAATCTGGTTGTTATCCCCTCGTAAAAGTCTAAGATGTTAGACTCATTCACCTCTTTGAGTGCTAATGCTTCTTTCCATTTGCTGAAGTAGTCAGTGGTGTCAAAATCCATTTGTACCCTTGGCTTGAATTGGGATTAATGACTCCAATGAAGTCCAAACCCCATTACATGAATGTCTGGTCAATCGAGATTGGATGCAATGGAAGGGCAACAAGTATCTCTTTTCCTGTGAAGAATGCACAATTCTTACACCTCTTGATCCATGCATAGCAATCACTACAGATTTTGGGCCAATAATAACTAGCCTTCATGATTTTTAGAGCTGTCACTCTTGGTGCAAAATGGCCACCACTGGTCCACCTTGAAACTCTTCCAACACCCTTTGAATCGACCTATGCTAATGCATCTCAGTAGCACTCCATTCACATATTTCTTGAACAAAACTCCATCAACAATGGCATACGAGAACAACCTGCAACCTGAAGTATCTCCTTTAGGTCTTGTTCATCTCTCGAGGGCATAGGCACATGCCTAGAAGTGCATAATATCTTGGGTCCAGCAAGGAGTGGGGAAGCATTGTCTTCTTCTTGATTGCTACTTGGCTCATGGCTGTCCTGGATCACAAAACAACCTCTTCTTCATTGCATACATCCTTTTGCTTCCCAAAACCAGCTGCTCACACGGTCCTTTCCCTCTTACCAGCTTGGTGATGTTGATATCAACGTCATATTCCATGACACGGGTGATCCAACCTGCCCTTTTCTCATTCAAATCCTTGTTGAGGAGGAAGTCCTTAACTCCGGCATGTGAGACCAGCAACTGGACCTTGTTGTTTGAGACTAAATGCTTGAATTTCTTCAAGCTTCGATTCTTTGCGCAAGTACATGCTTTTCAATAAAAGAGTACCTCACCTCGCAGTCATCTAGGCTCTGGCTGAAAAAGGTAATCAACTGCTCATCATTATCTTTGTTCTCCTATACTAGAATGGCAGAAATAGTGTCATCACCTCCAAATGCATAGAGGATGAAATCCTTGGAGAAGTCTGGAGTTGATGAGAGTTGGTGCCTGAGAGATAGCTTCTTTGATTGCTTCAAAACTCTCCTTACCTTTTTCTATCCACTTAAAAGCCATGCTCTTCTTTAACATTTTGGTGATGGGATTGACAAGGGCTGCAAAATCAGGACAAACCTGAGGACAAAATTGATCCTTCCCAAGAAGCTTTGAAGAGCCTTCTTGTGACTTGGCAATGGTAGTGCTCTTATGGCTTCAACTCTCTCTGGATCAATTGCCAGTCCCTCTTTCGAGACAATATGGCCTAGAAGTTTCCCCTCGTGAGCCAGGAATATGCATTTTTTGGGATTCAATGATACCCCAAATTTTCTACACCTCTGAAATACCTGCCTCAGATGAAAAAGGTGATCCACTGCATTTTTGGAGAATACAGTGATGTCATCAAGATATATCAAAACTATTTTGTTGATCAACCCCTTGAATGCCATATCCATTGCCCTTTGGAAAGTGGCCCCAGCATTTGATAGCCCAAATGGCATCTTCTTGTAGGCATAGGTCCCCCATTTGGTGGTGAAAGCCGTCTTGAACTGGTCATCTTCTTTCACCATCACCTGATTATACCCTGAGTAGCCATCTAGGAGAGAGAATCTCTCTGAACCGGATACTACTTGCAATATTTGTTCCATTGAAGGAAGCGGGTAATGATCTTTGAGAGATGCCCTATTGAGGTCTCGGAAGTCCACACACAACTTGATTTCTCCACTCTTCTTCCTGACCGGAACCAAGTTAGCAACCCAGCTTGAGTGCTTGATCGGGAATATAATGCTTGCCTCTATTAGCTTATTTAGCTCTTTCTTCATTAGAGGCTCAATGTGAGGGTTAACAGGTCTCTGCTTCTACCTAATGGGCTTAGCATCTAGATCCAATTCTATGGTATGTTGTGCCAAATTCGGATTGAATCCTCTCAAGTCTTCATAGCTCCAAGAAAAGACATCTAGAAATTCTTGGCAAAGCTGTATGAAATCTGATTTCTCCTGCTCAGTGGCCACTTTACCAATTTGAAGTGTTTTGCCTTCCCCAACCGGAATTGGCTCTGAATCTTCTCTCTTGACTTGTATGTTAGCCTTTTCCTTACGGAACTGGTCGTTAGGGTTGAAGATAGACTCCAACGTTACTAAACCCTTGGGAAGCTTGTTTGTCCACAACTGCACTACTTGATCCCCATACTGCTGCTCTAGTCTATCCTGATTCCTAGCTGAGAATTCAGCCTCTTCTTGTAAAAATTGACGATCTATTGATCGTTCTCAAACACCTGCCAGCTTATATTATTATCTGGAACTACTGGCCTCACAATCACATGGATATGTGGCTGTGTTTTTTCCCTTTTGATGTTGTCAACCACATCAAACATTGCTCCAACTGCTGCGAGCCTATCCGCGGCTTCATTTTTCTTCCTGGGTATGGACACGATGTTGAAAGCTTTGAAATCCTCAATAAGATCCCATACCCGATTCTTGTAGTTTTTAACGAGATCATTTTTGGCAGCATTTTTCCTTTTGACTTGGTTTACAATTAGCTCACTATTACCAAATACTTGTAAATTCTTGATGCCTTTCTTCCTTGCCTAGTGCGAGTCCATGAATTAAAGCTTTATACTCGGTCGTGTTGTTTGAACAAAAAAATTGAAAACGGAAGGCTGAGTAATAATTTATACCTTGTGGTGAAATGAGCATAGCTCCTCCTCCTGCACCTTGTCTACTCCTTGACCCATCAAATAACAATTGCCATACTTCATTCTTGTCTTTGTGATCCGGCTTGGTGATGCTGGGGAGAGGTCGATTCCCTTCATGTAAACAATAAACTCCTAGCATAGATTCTTCTACTTCTTGATAGGGATCAAAAGCATGTATCTTATTTGCCCATTCATCAAGAGTTAGATCCGGGATACTTCCAACCTTGGTGTCACCTCATCATTGCTAGGGTGATCTTCTTGATCAAATCTTTGAACAATTGGCATTAATCGACTTGGAGTGTAAGGCTCAATATGGAAGTTTGCAATAGGTTCGACCTGATTCTCGGCTTTAGTTCCATATCTTGTTCGAATAGCATGCGTGACCAATCAGCGAGACAAATACCCCCAATCTTGGCTGTGAAGTTCCTTGACAAGCAAAGGGAAAAGAGTGTTAGAAGGTCTATGATTGATACATCTTGTAAAACAAAAACATTTGAACATGCGTGCAAGGTAAGGCTCAAACTTCTAATCACTCCAACTGTTGCTATTGCTGTCCCATCTATCTACACTACCCCTTTAGATGTCATTTCATCTGGAGCCCTAGCTGATCAGCTATCTGCTGTTTAGGCATTCTTGAGCTACTTGCCCCGAGTCTATCATGCAATTATGTACTAGCTGATTTCCAATGATTAATGAAACATAGAAAGGAGGGGGCTTCAACATTTTACCTTGTTTCCCTCCATGAATTCCTTCAGGCTGGGCAGCATTTGTAAGCACTTTGTCTTGCATCTGAACTCCTGCTGATTCGAAGTTGTCCAATCCTTCATGGCAGCTTGCGTAGATCTCTTTGTCCTGGGATGGATAGGGATTCCCACATTGATATATTGATGTTAGTCTTCTTCATTTGTTTAATGATACTAAACGGGGATGAAGTATCCTTTTGTTGTCCCTTGGTTTACACACTTACTCCTTGCACGTGGGCAGCAACAGCTAGCATTTGAGTTGGCCTAAGGGTTGTTCTTGGCTGCCCTTGTGCATTTAAAACTGGACTTTGGTTTCCAATCATTTGTGGAGCTGTGGAAGGTTGTGGATTGGCTGGGGCTAATGGCTGTTCTTCACCCAGATTCCTCCTCTTTAACATTGTGTTGGCTGCAACACCTTGAGAAACTTCCGATTCATGCCACGAAATCTTCGCTTGCAGGTTCACCAATGTGGTGTAATTTGGGGCTGATTGCTGTTGGAATGTTTCTTGTTGTTGACTGTTTCCTTGACTGCCCTCGCCCTCCACACCGGTAGTTGTCACCATTAGTGCTTGATTGAGAGAACCATTGAAGCACATGGATTGGTTATGAGGCTCGTTGCATGGAAAGCACCAATCATATTCCTGAGCAATGTTGTTCTGTGTTGGCACTAATGCCTTAGAGGAAGATATGGCATTTGGATTATAGGGATGGAATGGTCTATTGGCAGGAGGCCTTGTTTGATTCATATTTGCAGCTAGATTAGGTGGACTTTGTGGTTGGTATGGCTATCTATTAGGTTGAGCTTGGGGTTGATAGGAAGGTCTAAAACCTTGGGCTTGTTGCCTCTTGAGAGTAACTAGCTCATTGCCTAGGTTTTGCAATTGCTTCATGACCTCTTGAAGCTCATTTGGGGCACTTGGAGATGAAGTGGAAGCTTCATTTGAACTCTGATTTCTAGGAGTGGGAACAGGAGCCAAAGTGGGTGCTTGACTAGTGCTTGGATTTTCTAAGTTTGGATACAAGGGCATGGGAGGCCTAGGAGCCAGTTTACCAGCTTGAATAAGATAGTTTTCAGCCCTAATGGCAATGCTATAAGCCATAGGGATAGTTATGCCTCCCATGGACTGAATCAACATAGAAATATCAGAATTTAAAGCTTTAAGGTAATATAGAAAAGCACCTTCTCTTTTGGCCTGACTGCCACTGGAATCCTATCCCAAGACCTTTGAAATCTGAAGTTGAAGTCAGTCAGCTACTCGTTGGGGGCTCTCTTGATAGTTGTCAGCTGCTCCAAAAGAGACAAGTTGTCTCCCTTCTCTCCAAATTGCTCGTGAAGTGCAATACACAGCTGATTCCAGTTTGTGATAGAACCAACTCCAAGGCTCCTAAACCATTGCAATGCTTTACCCTTGAATGAAGATGCCAGTAACTTGACAGCCACTTGCATTTCATTGATTTCATGGATTGCACAAAGGTTAGCAATATCTTTAACATGATCACCTGGAGTAGTCTGATTTTCTCTAGTGAAGTAGGGAATGTTCTTCAAGGCTACAATAGGAACTGGATGTTGTGCATTGAGAGCAAGTGGGCTGCTGCCTGTGAAGTTGACGTAGGGGTTGTTCCGAGCCATTCTAATTGGTCTTAAAATCCTTGTTGATGAATGAAAGGCCTACTGTGGAGGAGTTGAAAGAGTTCATTTGGTGGAGATGGAGACCTCTAAATCCTTCTTCCTCTTTGCCTTCTTCTTGGAGATAATTGTAGGTTTTCAAACAGAACTTCTTCTTCTCCAACTCTTGACCTTGTGATTCTTCTCATAAGTTTTCATGCCTGCACATGAAACCAATCGATTCTTCCCTGGGAGTCACCGGATATGCAAATAATAGCTCTTTTAAGCAAGAAAAATGTAGTAGATGCACATCAACTCTGCTGCAGTAAAAATGAGACCTCTAGTGTCCCACCGGGCATGCCAAAACTGTTGTTGCAGACTCACAGCACCCCTGGATGCAGATCAGGCTTCTAGGTTGATCACTCTAGCATCCAGTGTGATTGCACAACATGGAAACCTCTCTCCAAGTGTGGGGACTTGTGAAACTGAGAGAGGAATCTCCAGATTAGAGGCTGGTTCCTCAAACTCCTCTGATTTAGATCTATATTTTGCAAAACTACAGAGGTTCAGATCCTAATCCTACTCTAAACTGCAAGGAGACAGGGATAGAAATGCAAAAATATGAAACTAACTAAAGGTGGTGATGCACCAAAAGGAGTGGTGAAACATTTCACGTAAAGCAAATAGACACGAGACCAAATTTTACAACATAAAACATACACAGATGATAAGATATAATTAGGATTCAAAATGAAGCAAATAATAGAAATAGAGGGTCAAAACCATTCACAGAGCTTGCATTATCATTTCTAGTGTCAAAAATCACTTCATTACAACCTCGGAGGTAAAAACTATTACAATCCTTTGGAGAGGTATGATTCTTGTATCAATCACTTGCTGGAAGTGAAAGAAGAACTCTGCTATGTCAAAATTGTTTTCCCCTTCGAAATGAGCCAAATCATGTTTTACATTGCATGGGTCGAGCCTGGGGACAGAAAACGCGATGCAAAACAAGAGAGCCCATCCCTCCTTGACTGCAGATGCATTAAAATGGCATGGGGACCTTACAAACCCATACCCTATCACTTTGACAAAATTACAAGAGAATGCGACCCATTCGCATTAAATCAAGTCATTGGAATGTCACTTCTCCGCCATGAACATGTGTCAGAGCTGTTTCTCAATTTTCTCTCTCAAACTACACCAAAACTTAAGATTAACCCTAAAATCATGTAGATAATTTCATAAGCTTTCTGTTGATATAAATAATGTGCAAATCTGAGCTCTGGATCAAAAGATATGGAGATATGAAGATTTAGGGCACAAAACAGGCAAAAACGGATTTTTAAATTTTTCCCGTGCTCTGCCACCTGGATGACACGTGGCACGCTCTTATTGGATATGTAATTCTCTCTCCTCTCTATCCCCCAAGTTTTACTACTTCATTGGACATGTGTCCTCTTTTGATTGGCTCGGGTCAGTGCTTGAAACCTCGACCTTTGACTTTTGGACTTTCTCCCTTGTGACACGGGTCACAATTTGATTGTCTGCGGTCTGGGCTTTTCGCGCCCTTCGCGTCATTTTGTCCCAGATGTCCCAGTGCTGTTTGGGACAGAATCATCCAATCCACCTGAAATGGGATTCCTTGTCCCTTATCTACCGATGACACGTGGCACAATCTGATTGGCTCTCGGCTTTTTCGGCTATCCGCGTCCCACGCGTCCCTTTGTCCCAACTGTCCCAATACGAAATTTCTCTCTGTTTCGTGAACCGCCTGATTCACGTCCTCCACACACTCACGGCCCGATGTCCCAAAGGTGAAAGTTCCTGCTCGCCAAACCAGCCGGTTTGCGTCCTTCGCGTACCTTTGTCCCAATTGCTCCCGGACGGTCTGGGACAAATTCTTGTGATTCACCCGGTTCGTGTCCTTCGCATACCTTTGGCTCGACTGTCCGGTGCTAAAGTTCTCTATTTCAGCCGATCCGGTGGTTCATGTCCTCATGGCCCGAATGTCCCAAACTGTTTTTCTCAGCAGTTAGTCAATTTTGCTTCCTCCTTCGGCCGGATCAGCTTCTCGCCTGCGCGCGTCCTTCTATCCCAGATGTCCCTTTGCTTCGCGGGCTGCCTGGAGGCTTTTCGGCCGATCCGCGTCTCGATGTCCCTCACGTCCCTACTATTGTGAGGACTAGGACTTAGCCAATTTTCACGATTTTTCCTGTCCCAAGCTTGTTTTTGCCACTTTTTTCACCTTTCCTCAGAACTTGCTCTTTTCCTCCTGGACAGGAAAGTTAGAAAAAATCTGAGGGGACCCTGGAAACATGATTTTTTCCTGGATCAATCAATTTTCCTGGGACTTGAGAATTCTGATGTATGTTATCGAATTAACCCTGGGGGGTGAATTTGGATAACATGGCCATGTATTCAATCTTAGAGACCTTGAAATCATGAACCCCCTTCTTATACTTATATAGGGTTTTGTGGCATCAATTCCCTCATCATCTAATAGGTATCTAAAGCATGCTCGAGCTCGTGTCGTGTAGCCTTGTTACCTTCCCGATAAACTTAGTAGTTATCTTCATTCTCCTACCTACGAAATAGAAAAAATCCTCATGAAATCATGACATTAGCCATTGGTAAAAATTTCTTGGGATTTCCAAAGTAGGGAAACTCCAGGATCTACATTACACCTGCGCTCTCAAGTAGTTTCTTCACTAGGGCATAAAAAAACCTAGTGTCATCCACCAGTCACTGGTTAATCTTTCTGTAGACTTCTACCACAACATCATTCATGCATTTTATAGTGCAGTGGTTAATCTTTGCAACCCTACACTGAGTAATATTTGTTGTCGATGGTTGCCCTTCAATGAATCCTTCTAGATACAACATTTCCACTAGCCACTCCTCTACTAGATTGTCAACCTCTTTCTCTACTACCGCAATCGTATGTGGTGCCATTGTTTCTTTTGATTTTGTAAATGCATATTGATAACCCTAGCTACAAAATGAAAACCCTAGTTAGTATTCCCTCATCCGTATGCACCATTATTTAATTCCTACTTCCATGTGTGGATACTCAACACCGTGCTTCAAAAATGTGACAATATTACTCAATCTACAAAATTCTCTTCGTCTCCATCTCTTCTTCACCCTTTGTAATTTGTTTTCAAAGTTTGTAAGGTAATAAATGATGTTGAGAATGTTGACTTTAAACCAAGTTTCAAAATTTCCCTTTCTTAATTGTTCCACCTACCACTGTACATGGCATCAATGTCACTTGAGCTCATTTTACACCTCATTATCCCACACTTCAATGTCTCCCACCTCAAAATTTTGCACCTCATTCATAATTTCCTTGCGTAATGCTACTTATGTTCCATAGATCTCATCTATAGGTGCTTCCTTAAGCTTAAGTACTTTAGCCAATGTGACCCAACATACGTAGTCTCTAATGCCATAACCTCCCTTATATTAGACCGAGCACCCAATGATTTAACTATGGCCTTAATTGTTTTAGCAATTATTTGGAAGTTCTCATGGATTTTGAAAACTTGCTCCTTATTTTCCTCTTGTGGTTACCTGTGAGTTTATTTATTTTCCATAACTTCTTTATCCACCCCACACTAAGGGTATGTGCTGCAAATATAAAAACTTTATATTGTGATCATCTTCTGGCACATCAACGTGCTTATTACACAAAACACTGAACTAAATTGACAAAGCATAACAATGAAGAAGGAAATACATTAAATGAAATAAAATTAAGGAATATAATCTAAATGGAAATATTGCATTATTAAAAACATGAAGAAGGCTTATTTATAGTAGGGATTTAACCTACTCTTATTTAAGTAATTGGGTAATCGTGTTCCATCAATTTCCTCTAACTAGAAAGATCCCGATTCAAGTATGTGAGTGATAACATATGGTCCTAATCAATGCACCTTAAGCTTTCCTAGGTGGCATAAAAACTTAGAATCATTAAGAAGTACCATTTTCCCAACCTCAAGCTTCTTATCCTTGATGTATCTATCATGTCATGCCTTATTTTGGGCCTTTTCTTGCTTCCGACTCCAACATGTTATGGCATGTCTCTCATCAAGTTGTATTAAGTTGTCAATTATCTCTTCCAAAGATTTCTCATCAGCTATACCCACACACGCATAATATGCAAAGAAGGTAACATGAATTCCATGGGAAGAACTCGCTTGTGTGTCAAACATTAACTAAAAGGGTGTGGCCTTATCCTACATTTTATAGGTTGTTCTATATGCCCAAAGTACAATAGAAACTTTATCATCCCAATATTTTCTTCCAACATCAATTTTTTTCAAGTTCTTGTTGAAGGCTTCATCAGTCCCATTTTCTTGAGGGTGATAAGGTGTGGTCTTATCATGCGTGACCATAATTTCATCCAATAATATCTTGATTGTTTCATTCAAGAAGTGTGTTCCCTGTCACTTGTCAAACTCCACGATATCCATACCTAATAAGAATATTTTCCCATAAGAACCTTATTGTTGTAGCCATTGTAAAATCCTATGTAGGTGATAATTCTTCCCACCTTATAAGATAATCTATATAAGTGATATTATATCGTGATCTAGTTCTACATGTGGCTAGGGAAATAGGACCCAAAAAGTCTATTGCCCATTTTTCAAACAACTCTACACTAGTAATAGGCCTTAAAGGCATTTCATTTCTTTTCCCAAGTTTTCCAAGGTGCTAACAGTGATCACATGCCTTACAATACTTTTTACAATCTGTGTACAAGGTCTCCCACCATAAAACAATGAGAAGAATCTTGTGCATGGTGGCATCACCTTATATTTTCTACCTATGACATCGTAATGAACCTCTTCCATGATATCCATGCACTCATGTTCCAAGACACACCGGTGAAATACCTCATCTTGACCTAGTTTTTAAATGTCACCATTGATCAAAATGAAAAGTATGGAATGAATTGTAAGTTTTTTCTTTTCTAAGGCTTTCCTTCCTTCTGGCACCATACTTGTGCGTAAAAAGAAAACAATATCCTCCAATTCTGAAGGCGTACATTTTAACCTATGTAACTGTGCATTTGGAATTATATCTTTAATTTTTTCCACCTCCTCTCCCGATTGAATTATTGATAAGTGGTCTAGTCCAAAATTACTTTTACCTAGTTTTACCATGACTATAAAGTCAAAATCATGGAATAAGATCACCCATCGGCATATGTGCCCCTGTAAAATGGGTTTATTTTCCAATTATTTCAATACCATGTGATTTTTATAATACAAAAAAGGCTTTGCTAGAAAGAACTGTCTAAAATTATGCAACATGTAGATCATTGACAAGGCCTCATGCTCTATAGTTTTATAGTTCTATTATGCAGAGTTAAATTTCTACTAGCAGAAAATATAGGATGATCTACAATACCTTCTCCACGATCAACCAATACTACGCTAATGGGCATACGGCAGGCATCCACATGTATGTGAAGAGGTTGGCTCCATGAGGTAAAATATAGAATAGGCTCCATAGTAAGCCTCTCCTTCAATTCTTTAAATGCGCACTACTACGATTCTCCCTAATAGAATTTCCCTTTTCCTTTTAGTAACTACTCAAAAGGCTCAAAAATATTAGCATATCCTTTGATAATTTTTTTGTAATACCCTATGTGGCCCAAGAATCCACACACCTCACTGATCGAAATCTCTTCTAGGCCTATTATAACTTCAACCTTAGCTATATCTACTAACAAACCTTCCTTATAGATGATATACCCTAGTAGAGTTCCAAAAGGTGTACAAAATACACACTTCTTGATGTTTAAGGATATGCTTAATTGTCTGTACCTCTCTAACATTAAGCACAAGTTGTCAAAATGATCATTGACAAACCCATATACTGTCCAATCATCTTAGTAAACCTATAATAATTTGTGAATAAAAATCCTAGAAAATTTTACACCCACTAAAAATAAGGGTATCCCATGCACACCAGACTATCACCCAATGAGCACTAGGTGCTCACCCGAGGCACACACAGACTCTCAGTCTCTCTTTTATGTGATTTGAGCAAGAAACCATCATCTATGATCCAAAATTTAAAGAAAGTTAGTGGGAATGAGACATGTAAACATCATAGAGCTTAGAATGGCTCTAAACCTTTGCAGTCATTATCGATAGAAATACTTTAAGAGACTTAAAGAAATGAATCAAAACATAAATGAAAATGCATAGGGATTCATATTCATCTTATAAACATGTATGAAAAATAACTATGAAGAATCATGTATGAATTTAGACCAATAAGGATCATATTAAGATAACTTGGTAACCTCATTACATTCATTTGGCTTAGTACAAAACACCACATTATAGCAGACCAAAGTCATGCATCATAACTAGATACATATCCTTTAGCTCTCAAAAATAAATTTCATAACCCCAAGCCCTTGAGACATCCTTCTCCTATATTTCATCTACCCAACCAAATATGAATCCTTGCAGATTTCTCAGAGAGCTCTGCGCTCTCTATCGATCTCTCCCTCTATTCCTCTATGGGCACTTGTATTTATAGGCATCTTGAACTGCCAACTCTTCTTTTTGTGGCCTCAGATCCATCACCAAGTGTCCATATGTGGTCCTCCATGGGATCATGATCCTCCAAGCCTGAGGTCCCCACTCTTTTCCTTGATGGCCTTCTAGAAGTCTCCATCGCAGGTATATTCCTTCTTAGGCCACTGTTGCCGTGTGGCACCTTATCCACTTCTTATGCATAGTCATGTCATGATTTTCTCATGACCTACCTAATACACCAAATATGGCTAAGTCTCAATACCTTGTCTTCTGACGCGTAACACAGGTTATTCTAAAACCCTTCTAGAACCCTTCCTTACATGCCTTCTCCTTGTGCGGCCACTCTTCAACTTAGGCATTGCACGCCCATGTGCCTTTGTGTACTTAGTTAATATTTTAGGGCCCAACATCACCCCACACTTTACCTGTTCTCTGCCCATGGGAAAAATTCTTTAAAGAAATAATTACAATAGGCTTAACACCTTGGAAAAAGAATAAGGGAATGAAGAATTGGGAAAAAATGAAAGAATGGGGGAGTGTTGTCATTATTGCAACAAGATAGGAAAATCTCTTTGCAAGTCAGCCTCCAACTTGTTCTAGGCATCGAATTCATTTTGTGCTCTCTAGCATAGGTCACCGACTAGGGTGCTTACTTCCTCAAAACCCAGTCCATTTCCCGAGTGTTCAATATTTCAACCATTCCTTCCAATTCCTTGCCCACGTCCTCAAGCACATCCATCCTTCTTGTAATCTGTGGGTACAAATCCTTCACTAGTTTTTAATTGAACCTCGTAAGGTTTCAATGGCTTCTAACTTCTTCTCAACCTCAGCTAGGATCCTTTCCCACTCTTTTGTGTTCCCTTTGTTCTTCTCTTTAAATTTCTCAAGCTCTACCTTGTGAGTGGTGACTAGAATATGCGCTACTTTATCTCTATCTACGTAGCATGTCATATGCGGCCTCGAGTAGTATGGGTAGTAATTTTTACATTAACAATCACCTTGCTATACGCATAAATGATTTCTAAAACTTTTGATTTTCCTCCTTCTCCAGGCGCACTCCTACTTCTTCCATGGATTCTAAGGCTAGAGGTTTCCTCTCCATGGTGAGGATGCGCATTAAGTCTTTAAGGCACTCAAGGGAAGATCCATACTTTTGTACAAGAGGTGTCAGTTATGGATTCTTCAAAATAATGACATCTGTGATGGATTATACCTTTTTATATACCTTGTGCACCCTTGAATTTTCTTCCCTAAGTTCACGCTTTATCTACGCGCTAATTAGTTCCTCCTACTTCAAGTTCTTGGTGCTCTCTTCTAACTCTCCTTCCCTCTTTTCTATCTTTGCCTCTAGAAATTTTACCCTGTCATTACTTCTAAGAAACCTAGCTTCTAACTCAACTGAGACCTTATTTAAATCATTATAGACTTGTTCATCTAAAAATTTTGAACACTCACCAAGGGGTCATCTCCTTTTGGCATAGGAATATTCATTAGTGCTCCTTGGCTTACCTCGAACTCTGGCTCATCGATGTGGGACTCAATTTCCCAAGAGATCATCTTCCTCATCTAAGGGTATGAACCTTTTTGATCAAATGACTTCATTTCCAAGATTTGATCTATTGGGACTATGCTTTGAAGCACGTGCACAACACCTTGTTGTGATCATCAATGTAGTCCATTCTTGGTCTTTTGATCTCCATGCACTTTCCACCTATGTGTGTTCCCTTAAGAACGATTTACTATTAGACCGGGCCTCTTGCACTACCGTGGTCTTTTCCTATGCTTCCTTCCTTATCCTCATTCATCACTATTTCAACGTTGTGCTCTAATTCTTGTTCTACCAAGGCCTTAATAATTTTTGTTGTTTCTCTTTCTATCACCTTATTTATCTACTCCTGTATGAGGTTTAGAGTCCTTTGACTCTTTTTCCAAACCTCTTCACCTCATTCCATGTCTTGGGTTCCCTCCTCCTCCTAGCTACCATTCCTTCACACAAAGAAATTGCCATCCTTCTCCCCTTTGCCTTCTTCTTATAAATTGTGCACATTGAAAACATGTGGTTCCTAGTCCCCTTTTGGTTCATCTTCTTCATCATCATCTGTCTCACCCATGTATTTCTCCAAGCTCTCTGTTTCCTCTCATTCAACTTCCTCCACCACCTTCTGTTTATAACTAAATAGGGATTCTGGTATAGGAGTTTTTCTTTCTCTTCCTCCTGCAGGTGATTTCTCCTCTATGATAAGCTTTCCTTGTTCTGGTGCCTCCTCTCTAACTGGAGACCTATTCTTGCACGTGTAAGTACTTATTATAGTGCTTTTTCCCGAGGTGCCCACCTCTTGAGTATCTTGGAC
The DNA here is from genome assembly GCA_018340775.1 of Taxus wallichiana var. yunnanensis. Lineage (NCBI taxonomy): Eukaryota > Viridiplantae > Streptophyta > Pinopsida > Cupressales > Taxaceae > Taxus > Taxus wallichiana. The sequence continues at coordinate 50,536,893 of CM031239.1, forward strand.
ACTAGGTTCCTTCTTCTTTATTTCTTTTCTCTTCTTTTTATTGGGCATGGTCTTCTTCCTACCAAGTTAGGTCCTCGGTATAGCTATCTCATTTTGAAGATAAGTTCCTTCATAAACTTGGGCCTTATATGAAGGTATACACACATCATGGACCTCCCTACAATAGGTGAAGTCAAAGGTTTCATCATCTGAACTTCATGCGATACGTACTTTTCCATGTATGCATGCTTGCTAGGGTAGACCAATGTCATACGCATCTCCCTGTGGTCCGAATCCATACTTCCAAGGTCAAACTTCAGTTTCTTGGATTCCTTGAATCTGTTTACCCCTACCTGGAAGTACTGAGTGGTGAAGGAAAATGGAAGTTTACACCATGGGCTCATGCTTTCATCAACCAACCTAAATATGCCAATGCAGAAGTGTTGGTATATTGTGAATTTATCTTCTCCCTCTATGATCTTTCACAATTGTTTTGGGATCCTCCACTCTACCCCGAACGCATTCCTCAAGCGCGTATACCATTTCTCAAGATGCACCTTGTGAATGGTCGTCATGCTATCACAAGTGTATTTTTTAAATCTCTTTACGGGTAAGGGGTCTTCCTTTGGGTACTCCCACATGAACTTATCTACCCCATCTGGCACTCCGATCTCTAAAAATGCAATAAGTAAGAGGAAATTACCAAAAATTATTTTGTCACCCTTCTGTGCTCTTTTGATGATCTCATCGATGATGTATGTAGACAAGTTGTAGATGGTGCCCTCTGATATCCTTCTACAAATATTGAGCCATGATTTGTTCACTTGTTTCCACCTCTCTTGGTGATTGATTTTTGTTACCAATCACGTGACCATTCTCGTCACGAGGTCTTGGATATCTACAATATCAAAGTACCTTAACCCTTTCTTGTATGCATATGTGGCGACGGTTTCTTTAATGGCTTATTTTTTGCATAGGTCATCATTTATAATTTCTTCTTCACAGATGAGACCTGTGAATCTTGAAATCAGCTGACAGGGTTATGCACATCGTGTGCCCCGCAAAGTGAAAGTGGTCTTTATATGTGTGTGAAATCATCCAATGATAGAGGCACTCAAGCTTCCAAAAGTAGGGAAACTCATAGAGTTGTAATAATCCCACCTTCTCCAACTTCACTTTTACTTTATCACTATAAATGGGTAACCCTTATGATGTCCTTTTGTTTATCAGACGCACTAACTCCAATGCCATCTCTTTTTCAGTTATGTTTATGGGATGGTTATAATCGCATACTATCATGTATCTTAAACGGGACTCCCACTCCTTTCCAAGAAAAACCCCATTTGGGTGTTGCATTTCTACATACCATTCTTCATTGGTACTTACAATGGTTTCTTGTTGTTTTCCCTTTCCCTTGCCCTTCTTAGGTGTTATATCTAGTTTATTAGGTGCCATTACGTAGGTTATCTCAACAATTCAACTTATATTGCTCTAATTTTCTACCCTTTCCAAGTTTAGATCTCCAACTTGTGAAGAAAATCCTTTCCAACTTGTGCCCTAGCTGTCAAACCTTTCTGGAATATCCCCTTCATAAGACGGCTCTTCTCCACAACTTTCTCCAATCCCGTGAACTATTCCCCTCCTAGTTTGTAGATCTAAACTAGTCACTCATAAATAAATTTCTCCAATTTTTCTTCACATGGATCAACTCTGGAAACCCTAGTTCACAAAATATCTTCCTTCTTCATATTCGCAATGTAAATAATGAAGTGTCTAACCTTCTATTTATAGTTTGTCCCAATTTTTAACATTAAATGCTACCTTACCTACCAATATACTTCAACACTTAATGCATTTTTTAGACAAAGTATGACTTTAGCACTTTTACTCACATGCCCGATCATGCGCGGATAATTCCCCAACCTTTTGGCACATAACCAATCCATCTAGATAGAGACTCTTTCATGTGCGTTACCAAGACCGAAGGTACTTCTATCATGATTTTTTCTCTCACCTACCTCGTGTTGCTTTTGTGTTTCTTCCTCTCTTGTAGGTGGATCCACAATGTATCCTTACCCTGACACCAACCATCCTTTTTCACCTTTCCTTCCATGTAATTTCTTTCCTAGGTCCTATCTAACCGAGCTTTCCAATGCAATTCTTCTTGGCACTTCACACTTTGTAATTTCTTCCACCTTATTCTATCCCACACTAAAATGATGTGTGGTCCTCTGTGAATTTACAACCTTTAAAAATTAATGATATTAATGATGCCCAAGGCATAACATAAAACAACAACGAGAAAGGGAAACACAAGAAAAGAGAAGAGAAAATGCACTAAAGGAAATCCTAAACTAATTAACAATACTACCTTATTTACAAACGCCAAGAAGACTTATTTATAGTAGGGCTTCAACCTAATCCCATTGAAGTTTCCTAGAAATCATGTCCCATCCAAAGACTTGAATCGACATGCGCCTAAGTCAAGAATTTACGAGATGATGTAGGGAACCAACCAATGGACTTTTAACTTCAAAGGATGGCACAAAAACTTAGAATCATATAGTAGAACCATCTCGCCCAACCTCAAACTTATTGTTCTTAATGTGATGACCATGTCATGCCTTTTACTTTGATTTTTTTGTCTTCTCACTCCACCTGGCGAGTGATCATCTTTCATCCAATTGCATTAACTTGTCAATTCTTTCTTCTAGTGTTTGTTCATTTTTGAACCCTCCTATGTGCACCGTACAGAGATAAGGTAACATGAATTCAACTGGTAGGAAACCCTCCGTGCTACACACCAATTGAAATGGTGTGGCGTTATTCAACCTCTTCTAGGTTGTCCTATATGCCTAAAGAATGGATGATACTTTTTCATCCCAATCCTATCTACCAACATCACAGATCTTAGTCAATGTGTGACTAAGTATTTTGTTAAATGCCTCAGTAGTTCCATTTTCTTGAGGGTGATAGGGGTAGATTTTTAATGGGCCACCATGAATTCGATAATACAATCTCGAATGTTTCATTGAGGAAGTGCATACCTCTATTACATGTCAAACTCAAATGGCATCCATAAATGTTGATTATGTTTTCCCATAAAAATATAGCAATGATAGTCATACAATACTTTGTAGGAATTGCGTCTTCCCACCTTGTCAAATAATCAGTTCAAGTGAGGATATACCACGAACCATTCCTTCATGCCACGATGAGATTGGTCCAAAAAGTCGATAGCCCACTTCTCAAATGGTTCCATGTCTGGCTATTGGTCATAATGGAATTTCATCCCTTTTTCCGGGTTTCCAAAGCACTTTGAAATGGTTACAAGCCTTACAAAATGCAATGCAATATTGATAAATGGTCTCCCACTAGAGCCTTGTGAGTAGAATCTTCCATGAAGTTACATTTCCCACATAGTTTTCTCCTACAATCCCACCATGTGCCTCTTCCATAATTTTAATGTGCTCATTTTCTAGCACGTAATAAGTGCGAGAACCTCGTCACATCTCATTTTGTACATATCTCGCACTAATTAGCATGTAGGACGTGACACGTATGTCCAACTTCTTCTTCTCCAAGGCCTTAATTTTTTTGGCACCACACCTATTTTAAGGAATACCACAATGTCCTCCAAATCTGAGGGTGTGCGCCATAACCTAAACAGTTGCACATCTAGCATAGTCTCTTCAATGCTCTCCATGTCCTCTCCTGAATTAGTCCTAGACAAATGATCAGGTCTGAAATTACTTTTAGTTGGTTTGACAACCACTGTGAACTCAAATTATTAGAACAATAGTACCCATCGACATATGTGCCCTTATAGAATGGGCTTGTTCACCAAGTATTTCAATGTCATATGGTCAATGTAAAATATAAATGGAGTTACCAACAAATACTATCTAAATTTATGAAGTACATAGATCATAGAAAATACCTCATGCTCAGTTGTAGTATAATTCTACTCTGCTGGTGTCAATTTCCTACTTGCAAAACATAAAGGATGGTCAACAATCCCTTCACTAGGTTATGCAAGTACTATTGTAATGACGGTCCTTGAGGCATCAACATGAACGTGGAAGGGCTTATCCTAAGAAGGGAAATGTAGAATGGGCATGGTGACAAGCCTATCCTTCAAAGTGCTAAATGCCTTTTGCTACGCCTCTTCCCAATGAAAGGCACTTTTATGTCTAAGTAACTCTTCTAAACATGTGGTGATCTTAGCATATCCCTTGATGAACTTTTTGTAGTACCCGTATGCACAAGAAGTCCACGCACTACGCTTTGACTAGTAGGCCCCCGCAATCCCACAATTAATTTAACTTTTGGGATCTACTAAAGTAGGCCTTCCTTATATATGATGTGCCTCAATAATGTTCCAATTGGGGTATTAAAGACACATTTCTTAATGTTAAGGGATATACTCAAATACTCGACACCTTTCAAACATCATTCTTAAGTTATTAAAATGGTCCTTTACTAACCCATATACTGTCCAATCATCTAGGTAGACTTAAAGAAACTTATGGATGAAGTCCTGGAAAGCTTGTACCACAATGCATGAGAACACAACAGGCACATTCTTCAACCCAAATGACATGATCAGTATAGGAAAAACTTCCCCACTTAGTGGAAAAATTCATCTTCCTTTGGTCTTCCTTTGTGATCCTTACTTGGTGATAGCCCGAGAATCCATCTGTGAAAGAATAGACCTCGCACCCTGCCACTCCCTCTAAGATTTCTTTAGTGAATGGGGTTGGGAAAGGATCAATGATACACACTACATTCAGGTCCCTATAATCAACATAGATCCTTATCCTTCTGTCCTTCTTGATGTTAATCACCATTGGACTTATCCACTCTAACTCTTCAACAACTTCAATGATGCCTGACGCTATCATCTTATATATTTCTTCCTTAACCTTCACGCACAGGTTAGGATTCATTCGGTATGGTATTTTCTAGACCGAGCATGGACCATCCTTCAACTTAATTCTCATTTCCCCAACGAATGGTGAACACATTTTAGTTCATAATACCCTCACGGAATAAATCCTCAAACTCATGCAAAATATCAATGATCTTGGAGACTTCCTTCTCTCGACCAATAGTCTTCGATGATATCCTCTTTAGGATATTCTTTCAAGCCAATGGTAACATTATTTTTCTTTAAATATTCATGATAGGCATGCGCCCATTCATCGTAACTATCTAACACCTTGCGTGTCCCTACAGAATGGTCAACATCTAAGTTCTTTGCTTCTTCCCCATCAATAACACACACCATCTTCCCTTTTTATTTTCCCATACATGCGGGCTCAAGCTATATATTTTCTTCTTCTTCTTCCTCAAAGTGTGCCTCTAGGCCAAGTTCACCTAGTAAGTCTAGTAGCCTATCTTCTACCATGGCACTATCCCCAATGATAAAGTGCTTGAAAACCTATAATGCCTTATCCACTAAGGGTTTTGTACTGATAATCAAATTCTTGAATGAGATCATCCACTAACTCTTTCCAATTCCCTATCTAGAGGCATGCCTTAGCATGGATGTACCATGTGCGCACACAACATTGTAGGGTGGAATACAACTTGTGAACCCATAATGAAGGTGGAATAGATTGTTTCACATGCTTAGATATGGAAGGAAGCAGCTCTTTACCATAGTAGTCTTTATAGCCGTGGGCACATTTCTCCCGCAAAACCTTACAGAGAATGTAATTTTCACCACGTGTCATTCCAAGAGGTTATCACAATGTGTTTCCCACTAGTGCATAGAAATTCCAAGTAGGAAATAACTTAACATCCCTCTTCCTTCATTTTCCTCCTTCTACTGAGCTTCCATCTCCTTCAAAAAGACCTCAGGGAAGGCTCCTCATAAGTACTTAGGTAGCTCCTTTCCCCTAGGTGCCCGACTATACACACCTTTGTCACCTTTGTTACCGTTCCTCTCAAATTTCACCTGATCAACTCATAGGTTCCATACACCCAATTATCACATGCTATACTGGTGGTATCACTTAAGGATTGAGCATCCTCAAACTGGATAACTCCTTCTGTGGGATGGATTACCTCTGGGTCCCTAATTGAGTGCACATATATTCTAGGCAAGACCTCTTCTCCTAAAGGTTTAATTTAGGGTGTTGATTTCGCATCAGCTAGGGGTATGAGGATCTGTTCCTCCTCATTTTCAAATATTATGTATCCCTTGTTGAACTGAAGATCTAAATTTTTATTATAGCACCATGGGTGCCCAAGTAATTGTGGGAAATTGTCTGCCTCGGTGAGCACCAAGACTTTGAAGTCCCCAGTAAACTTAGCCCCTTGAATGGTGATAGTTGCATCCTTTAAGACACCAATGGGCATTAACTTTGTTTTGTTCACCATATACAACACATTCGAAGATGGCTGTAATGTAGGTATTCCCATCTGATGCCATGCATCCAAGGTTAGAACATTGACCTCCGCACATGTGTCAATGAGGATATTACTAAGGAGTCATCCATCTACGACCACATTTAACATGAACTCCCTATCATAGTCAAGGCTGTGAGGGGGAAGGTATGCATATAAGACCTTCCTCTCACACTCTTCTCTCGCTAGTGGCATATTCTCTCTCAACCATGCCCCTAGCAAGGGAATAATATTCTCTTTCCTTAGAATTTTACATACAACTTGACCTCATCTAGGTAATCCTTTGGCCCCTTGACCTTCCTTCTTTCCTCCTCCCTCCTAGACTACTCCTTTACATACTAGATTTATCCTTATAAAATCTGAATGACATCCATGGTTTCTTGATATACCTCATTTTGATGTGTAGGATTTGGGTACTTCCCATGTACCAATTCTTTCCTTGAAACTAGGTTCTTTTACCTTGGCATTTCTTTTGTGCACACAGCCTCTTCTCTTGTTGTTACCATAATAGGTTCCAAGCTCGTATAACATGTCACCCTTGGAATCCATTGTGTGTCATCCTTCTTAATGCTTACCATTGCAGTGCCCTTGTCTTTCCATTGTTGTTGATTCATATTTTCAAACAATCAAGGAACTCCTCATAGTTGTGTTTCTTCCTATACCATGAGCACTACAAGTCTGGGCACTCGCACTTGTAGTGGTATGTAGACCAAAAATTAAAAAAAGCTCCATGTGGGAACTTAATTCTTCCTCCTCCTCGCTTACCATGACCACAAAATCCTCTCGTGAAATCCCCTTATGTGTGTTCCTTTATCTACGAACTCCTCATAACTACAATCATCACCCTTAGAACTACTAGCAATGATGTTTTAGTGCACACCACTATTAATGGCCTCGTGGATTTAATCAATAAGCCTACAATCCTTAATATCATGGGTTGTAGAGGTGTAAATATTACAAAGCAAGATACATTCTTCAATTACACGCTATAACAAGGGACATCTACTTGCATCATGGTCCCCATGACAAATCTCATAGTCTCTGCTACATGGTGCATATTGTCTTCTGGGGGAAACTATCCTTGGCATGCCCCTCTACTTCATAATCTATACACCACATTCCACTACAGTCTCATGACTTGAGTTTGCTGATAAATTCTCCAACCGATTAGCCATAATGATGATTTGAGCTTCCAAGAATGGACTAAAACTAGTATCAATGCTTCCAACAACTTCAACGCTTAAAGAAGTTTCCAATGTCTCGCACGGGTATGTGAAAGTCTTGTGAGATAAAGCTCTTCTAAATGGAGTTATCAACCCTCCAAAAACCATTGAGCATGTTGTGAAGGGTAAATGTCATATGACAATTTTGATAGGAGAGTCTTAAACAATGCGTCATACTCCCGCACACTCTTTGCCATTCCCTGCTGAATCTCCTTAAGGGAGTTGATGCTCTTCTATTAAAACTTAGGGATGTGGAATTATTTTAGGAAGGAATTTTTCAATGTGGTGTAATCTACCACTGTCTGATGGGGTTCATACTTCTTATACTAGCTATGTGCACACCCTTGCAATGTCGTTGAAAATTGACTGGCCTTCCACTCCAGGGTTGTGATCCCCTTTGCATGCCATAACAACTCACACTTGTGGACATGCTCTGTAGAATCTCCAATACCTCTGTAATCTAGAAAATGTAAAGACATCTTAAAGAAGACTTAAGGAGGTGGATGGGGCCATTGTCAACATGATCTAGTTCCTTGACTTCCTCTGGTGTTTCCTCCTCTATCGGATCAACTAGATTTACCGTGTCATGTGCCTCCGATCCACTAGTATCTAGTAGTGGGCCTGAAGTGGTCATGCTTAGGGTCCCCAATGTCCCACTAAATTTCTCACAAACCATCTACAAGATTGTTTTTCTATCGATGTGTGTCTCGCACCACTCCCCGATGCATTACCCAAGCCTTGTATATTTTCTACTTGTCCAAAAATTCCTTTGAATACTTGAATAGTATGTGTAGCCATAGAAGTGAGAAATGAAAAATTGTATCTCCTGACATAGATCTGTCACTTCTAATGATACCAACTAGGTCAGTGATACTCCTTCCTTGATCTGGAAAACCAAGCACCAGGTTTTGGTCACTAGGTGGGTTCAGATGTGCACCAATGACTCTTCTCTCTCCATGTGAAAATTTCTCATTAGAATTTGAAGGGGTCTCTCTTACGCACTTGCCAAGATGGGATAGCATATACGCTCGGTTCCACATCCTCTGTGTGAACCTCAAATCCTTCCCGAATGTGTGCCTCCATATATCCATCACATGCAACCTCACGTTGTCTATAAATTTACCTTTCACGCACTTCACTATACTTGAGTCATCTCTCCTCCATTTCTTTCTCAGTCACAATGTCTTCCATCTTCCTCCACCCTAGCTTCCTTTCCTAGCACTTAGAATGGTTTATCTAGCCATCGAAATGCCTCTAAACTTAAGGTAACAATCAAGATCTTCATTGCCAGAGGAATAACACGTAGAAATGATCCTCTGGGATCCCACAGAAACTCAAACTCAATAAATTCTGGACAAGAATATGTAGAAATAACATACTCCAGAGTGTAGCTAGCTAGTACTCCTTTCCACCAATGATCCACAACATGAGTCCATGTCAAATCTACATCTTGTAACCTCTGGTACTCTTCTTGGGTCCACGTGCATGATCTATAATACCAGCTTGATCTAGATGCATATGCTTGAGAGCCATTCATATAGCTCTACTAGGAAGCAACAGAAAAAAATTCATACAAATCATGGTAGAGGTTCTCTTCTACCCATATGTGAGCATCAAACTCAAGCCCAGTGTTGAATCTCTAGAGAAAACTCATCCTTCGTGATCTTAAACCATGATTCAACACTTTCCAAGGTTAAACATTTTTTCATCACACATTGCATAGATCATGATGTATGCCATTTCCCACTACAAATTTGAAAATAGGTCCCAACAATAGAAAAAATATGTAGTCATTGTTACACCCACCAAAGAATAAGGGAATCCCATGTGTGTCGACCTATCACCTAGCGGGTGTTGGGCACTCACTTGAGGCACACGTGGGCACCAAGTCTCTCTTTTATGTGAGTTGAGTAGGAAAACATCATCTATGATCCAAAATTTAAAGAAAGTGAGTGGGAATGAGACATGTAAACATCATAGAGCTCATAATGGCTCTAGATCATTGCAGTCATTATAGATAGAGATACTTTAATAGACTTAAAGAACTGAATCAAAACAGAAAGGAAAATTCTTAGGGATTCATATTCATCTTATTAATATATATGAAAATTAACTATGAAGAATCATATTCAGATAACTTGGTAACCTCATTACATTCATTAGACTTACTACAAAATACCACATTATGGTAGACCAAAGTCATGCATCATAACTGAATCCATATCCTTTAGCTCTCAAAAATAAATTTCATAACCCCAAGACCTTGATACATACTTCTCTTATATTTCATCTACCCAACCTAATATGACTCCTTGCGGTATTTCTGAGATCTCCACTCTCTATCGATCTCTCCTCTATTCCTCTATGGGTGCTTGTATTTATAGGCCTCTTGAATTGCCAACTCTTCTTTCCGTGGCCTCGATCCATCGAAAAGTGTTTAGATGTGGTCCTCCATTGGATAATTCTCCTCCAAACCTAATCTTCCCACTCTTTGCCATGATGGCCTTCTAGAAGCCTCCAACACAGGCATATTCCTTTCTATGCCAACTTGTCATCGTGGTTAACACCTTATCCACTCCACATGTGCGGTTGGGTCACACTTTTCTTATGTCTGCCTAATACACAAAATACAAATAAGTCCTAAGACCTTGTCTACTGCCACATAACACAGGTTCTTCTAAAACCCTCATAGAACCCTTCCTTGCATGCCTTCTCCTTGTGTGCCCACTCTTCAACTTAGGCCTTGCGTGTCCATGTGAATTTGTGTACTTAGTCAATATGTTAGGGCTCAACAAAGGTGTCTATCTATGGTACCGTCTTGAACCTCTTCCATTATATCCATGTTCTCACATTCCAAGACACACTAGCAAAATACCTCATCTTCGCCTAGTTTGTAAATGTCACCATTGATCAAAATGAAAGGTATGGTGCAAATTGTAAGTTTTTTATTTTCTAAGGCTTTCATTCCTTATGGCACCATACTTGTGTGTTAAAAGACAACAATATCCTCCAATTATGAAGGTGTGTGATGTAGCCTATATAACTATGCATTTGGCATTATATCTTTATTTTCTACATCTCCTCTCCTTATTGAATTCTTGATAAGTGGTCTAGGAAAGAATTACTTTTACCTAGTTTTTCCATTACTATAAAGTCAAACTCATGGAATAATATCACCCATTGACATATATGAACCCCTATAAAATGGGCTTATTTACCAATTATTTCAATACCATGTGTATTTTATAAAACACAAAAGGTGTTACTAGAAATAATTGTTGAAACTTATGCAACACATAGATCATTGACAAGGCCTTGCGCTCTATAGTTTTATAGTTATGTTCTCGCAAGATTTAACTTTATACTAGAAAAAAATATAGGATGATCTATAATACCTTCTCTAGGATGAGCCAATACTACACCAATGGCCATGCTGAAGGTGTCCACATGTACGTGAAAAGGTTGGTTCCATGAGGCAAAATACATAATAGGCTTTGTAGTAAGCCTCTCCTTCAACACTTTAAATGCACACTGCTATAATTCTCCCCAATAGAATTTCCCTTTTCCTTTTAGTAACTCCTCAAAGGGAATCAAAATCTTAGCATATCCTTTGATAAATTTTCTGTAATACCCTATGTGGCCTAAGAATCCATGCACCTCACTCTGACTGGTAGGCTCCTCTAGGCCTATGATAACTACAACCTTAGTTGGATCTACTAAAAACCTTCCTTATAGATGATATGCCCTAGTAGAGTTCCAAAAGGTGTAGCAAATACACATTTCTTGATGTTTAATGATACGATTAACTATCTATACCTCTATAACATTAAGCACAAGTTTTCACAATGATCATTGACAAGCCCATATATTGTCCAATCATCTAAGTAAACCTGCAATAATTTGTGAATAAAATCTTGGAATGCTTGAACAACTATGCGTGAAAATAATGGAGGTGCATTCTTCAAACCAAAGGGCATCATCATATATGCAAATATTCCCCATTCACCGGTGAAATTTGTCTTCTCTTGTTCCTCCATAACAATTCCCACCGATGATACCTGCATAATCCATTTGTAAAAGAGTAAATTTTGTGCCCTGGAATGCCTTCTAATATTTCCTTGCTGAAAGGCATAGGAAAAGGATCAATCACACATGCAGCATTCATATCCCTATATTCCACACAATTCCTAATCTGACCATCTTTCTTTATACTAATTACCATGGGGATAACCCAATCTGATTCTTCTAGGGGCTTAGTGATGCCAGATTTCAACATCTTCTAAATTTCTTCTTTAACTTTTACAAGAAGGTTAGGGTTATTACTGTAAGCTTTCTTCCTTACCAGTGTGCACCTTCCTTTATCTTAATCCTTATCTCACCCAAAGAATCATGTACTCCTTTTAACTCATGGTATCCCTTAAGAAATAATTCTTGGAAATCACGTAGTAACTCAATTATCTTAGCCACTTCAAAATCAAACCAATAATCTCTAATTATGGCCTCCTTAGGTTCAACATCTATGCCAATGTTCACTTTCTTGGTCTTCATAGGTTCATGATAGGAATGTACCTTCTTATCCACACTATCTAAAACCTCGCATGTACCTTATGAATGATCAATTTCCAAATTTTCTACTTCTTCATCATCCACTATGTAGACCATATTTCTTTTCTCATTCTCAAGACAAGAACACTTAATTAGTTTGGCATCAGGTCTCATCTACTTCATCAAAACATGCTCCTAGGTCTACCTCACCAAATAACTCCGATATGAGTTCTTTAGCCTTTGCACAATCTCCCATATTCAAGTGCTCCATAACCCGTAATGCATCTGTCACTAGAAGTTTAGTGGATAAGTAGTCAATAGTATGGATCATTCTTGTACTCATGTCATGCAAATTTCTAGTCTCCCTATGTAGCTTTGCATAAACGTACTAAAGTACATGCGCAACCTCATAAAGTGGAATAAAGTTTTTACACCTATAATGAAGGTGGTAAATCTTCCTCGCCCCTATTTTTAAAGTCTCTCACATTACTTAATGTGGTTCTGAATAGAATGATTACCATGATATGTTCATATTTGAATAGGCCCAATGCTCCCGAGAAACTAGATTGATAGAGAAACTCTCACTTCATTCCATTCTATGAGATTATGATTGTGAACCATACACCGGTGCGTTGTTGTCCCATGTAGGGTATACACTAAAATATTCATTCTATCTATTTGATCCTCCCACTATTCTTCGATGGCACACAAGCATACCGTAGGTTATACTTCTCTAGTGTACCAGGTACAAAGTTATTACTTATCCTCCTAATAAAATGAGGTTTATCTTCTCACACAGATATGCTTCTTACTTTGTACCCAACCATCTTGTAGGTTTCATGCACCAAATTAATACAAGAAATACTTATAGTATTACTAATAGACTGTGAATATTCTCACTTGAGGATTCCTTCCTTAGATGGCTTAAGTACTTCCAGTTCTTAAATGGCATGAACATAAATTATGTTCAGGTCTTACTCACTCAAAGGCTCAATATAAGGTCCATATTTTCCATCTTTCAAAGGTATAATAACTCATTCTTCCTTGTTCTCAAAGCTTATATACCCCTTGTTGAATCATAGATAGGAATCATTTGCATAACACCAAGGGCACCCAAGTAGAGCTAGGAATCTCTCTCTGCTTCCACAAGTGCTAAAACCTCAAAGTCCCCACTAACTTGCTCCCTTATATAGTAATGGATGCATCCCTAGTAAACTCCTATCGGGTGGCCTTAGTTTGATTTGACATAAAAATACATTAGAGGATGGCTAGAATGGACATCTACCCATTTGTACCCATGTATTTAAAGTAAGAACATTAACTTCCATACCTGTGTCAATCAATATATTTCTCAAAATCCACCCATCCACAACAAAATTTAGAGTTATCTCCTTATCATAATACAAGCTATGAGGGGGATATTAGCATGAAATATTTTTCATCCATTATTAATACTTGCATGTGGAGTGTTTCTATTAAACCAATTCCTATTAATGGAATAATATTGTCCTGGCGCAACATCTTGCATACCTATTTCAAATCATCAAGATCTGACTAGACCATCTCTGTTGCCTTATTTTCTTCCAACTTTTGTGATTGTTCCTTTAAATAATATATATCACCATGAAGATTTATGAGCACCTCCATGGTCTCCTGATAAACCTCCTTATAATGTGTAAGATCTAGGTATCTTACATGTAAAACTTCATCCTTAGTAATGGTAGCATTTTTTTGTAACATTTCTCTGGCCCACATAGCTTCATCACGTGTAGTAATCTTCACAGGTACTACCTCACATTCCAGTAACAACTTTGTCATCCATTTATTTTCCATTGCACATTGTATTCTAACCATGCCTACACCCTTATTCTCCCGCTTATGTTTCTTGATAAGATGCTCATATAAGTTTAGGAAATCCTCATAGTTATGATTATTTCCACGAAAAGAACAAGTAATATTCTAAGGTAATTCATGCCTATAGTGGTCATGAGATCCACATGTATAACATGTTCCACGAGGAAAATCACCTCATCCACCATCACGACCTCAACCCCTAAATCCATCATGGTATCCTCAAAATTTTCCATGACCTCCTTGAAATCACCATTCATTGTGATTGTATCACCCTTGAGTGTGATCATGATCATGGTGCTCACTCTTACCTTTAGAGTTATCTCGATACTCATGTCTGTCATACACCAATATCAATGACATCATGGATCTAATCAATCAACCTGCAATATTTGGTATTTTGAGTTATGGACTAACAAATATTACAATAGCAAGATATGTTTTTCCTTATTACGTATTGTAATAATGGGCGAGGCTTGAATCATGGTCTAAATGACATATTTTGTAGTATAACAACAATGACCGTACTAACCTTTGAAATATCTTTAGTATGCCCTCTACTTCAAAATATGTACACAAAATCCCAAAGGTGCACATCTCAGTACTCGAATTATCTCGATAGTTTCTCTAATTGCTTTGCCATAGCTGCAATCTAAGATTCCAAGAATGGGTTTACTCTATTTTCTATAATTCCTACTTCCTAAGGGTGAAACACTTCTTCAAGAACTTTGGGTGGATCCATATATGTCTTATGTGACAGCACCCTCCTAAAAGGTGTGATCAAGCCTCTAACAAACCACTGTGCATGCTGAATTGCATGGATATCATACAAAATTTTAGAAAAAAATGTTTAGAAGCAAGAATAATATTCCCAAACACTCTAAGTAGTTCCCTTCTTAATATCCTTGAGCACACTTATACTCTTCTAATCTAACTCAAGAGTATATAATTCCTTAAGGAAAGCATCCCGTAATGTTGTATAATCTACGCAAGTCTGATCAAGGTCAAACTTCCTATACGAACTATGTGCACATCCTTGTAACGTAGTTGTGAACTAACTTTCTTTGCACTCGTGGCCATGATCCCTTTTGTGCACAAATTATTTCACACATGTGCACATACTCAACAACATCTTCTATTCCCCTATACTCTGGAAGATGAAGTGACATCTCCATGTAAATATTTTGGGGTTGGTGAGGACCATGCCCACTGGATCCAAAACCTCCTATGTTACCTCTACCTCTAGACCCACCAAAACCAGAGCCACCTATGCCCCTTGATCCTCCACCTATAAGCAGAAGTGAACTAGAAGATGTATTGCCATGTATCCCAACAATGGTACTAAACTAAACTCCTACAATTTGTGAGGTGGTACTACTCCCAGAGGTGAGTCCAAAATTCTATGCACCTGAGTTCTACACCGATGACATGCCTAAAAAGGTACCTCCAAATAAAAAGGAATATTTCTACCCAGAAATAGATGTACTTTTTATGTGATTCAATCATGTTATTGCACTTCCCAAACTAGCTTGCTAATTACTAGTTGTACTAGAAATTAGAAAACCAAGCACAAGGGCTAAGTTGCTAGGTAAATTTAGATACACACCCATGACCCGTGTCATCTATGCTGGGTGTTCTCTCATAATCGGTTGATGAGGGTTCCATTTCATGCTTTTCCAAATGGGGTAGTTCCATATGATTTAGCTCCATGCCTTCTCGCATGAGTTCCAAACCCTTCACGAGCCATTTCTCTCCTCAATTCCATCCCATCTAAAATCTCTCATTGCTTCCCTAACCCCTCTCACGTGCCTCATTGTACTTAAACCACATTTATTCTCTTTTCCTTTCCACCACTATGTTGGCCATACTTCACCAAAACTACTCCTTCGCCCACGCGCGTGGTGGGGTTTAGCTAAACATTGGCTTCTCTACCAAATTCAGGGTTACCAATAAGATCTTAATCTCCAATGGAATGCCTAAAAGATAGGTTCCCCTAGGATAATGTAAAAACTAGAACTCATCTACCTCTGGGAAAGAATAATTCAAATTGAGTACTCTAAAATATAGTTATTCAAAATATCACGGAACCGTGTATCCACAATGTACATCTAAATTAGATCATCATCATAAAGGGCTTGAAAATATTCCTACATCCAGACAAGTGTATGAAACCTCCAATTCTTTTTAGATGCATAAGCAACTAGCCACTCATACAGCTCTATCAGAAAGATAGCAAATAAACTCTCATATAAATAGTCATACAAGTTCTACTCCACCCATGCGCATGTCAAACTCAGATCCAGTGTTGAATATCCAATCATATTATTCTTTCGGATCCACTATTAACTCCTCAACACTTGGTAAGGTAAACCAATAAGTCCTCATCATGAAACATCATGAAAACAATCAAAAGAGGTCCTGTAATGGAACAAATGATACAACCTAGAATTTATTCTCGAATAACCTAGGTACACCGACACATCACTTAAGCATACGCTGGGTTCTCACTTGAAGTGTGTAAAGGTACCAGGTCCCTCTTTAGATTTGCTTGTATAGGATGTTGGCATGATGATGTTTAAACATGTTCAGATTCATAATTATACATAAACATTCCACAGTGCAAAATCCAAGTGTATATCTTAGAGAATCATGATAAATGAACTAAACAACAACTATGATAAGATTAACCATACAAGAACCATATTCAGTTATGCATAATACCATTATCCAAACAATATACTCCATCACATTAAATATTGTAAAACACAGTGGCTTATTACACTACATCGTATTCCATGAGTTATGTGCGTCAAAACAAATAACACAACTCTACAATAATTCACCACCTACTAAACTACACAAGTCAATACATATTTATAGGGGTGGGAACTTTCCCTTCAGCACCCATGCATTTCTCACAATAGGTCACATGCTGATAATAACCATGCACCTTTACAACAGTATGCACAACATGCAAGTGTTCTAAAAATAGATGTCTTATAGTTAACTCCAAGTACGAATCATATTATTAGCTTAAACTATGCATGGTGCTTATCTTTCACTTGTTCTAAAAATACCATTGCATGTATGTCAAGTCTTCATCTCTATGTGTTTTCCATACGCTATCTCCAAAAAAAAACTTATCCACAAAACAACTAAGTCCTAATTTGGGGCACTTCAATACTATTATAGTGTCGTGCACTTGCAAATGCCCTATATTCACGCACCCAATACTTAGAATATTTCTAGTTTTTCAACACATGGATCTTTTGTATGTGTCTCATATGATGTTTTTAGGTCCTTTTTTGATTTGGTGATGTGTTTTTCATGATAATTCCTAATGGCCTAATCAACCCTATTAGGCATGCCAAGAAGGATCATGTAATATGTGTGCAAGATCTAATTTCTTCATGTAACCTATGCATGTGAGTATTTGTGGAGGTGTTTCTTAATTTTAGTGAGTTTTACAAGAGGTGGAAGAGTTTTGAAATTTCCTTGGAGTTGTTTGATATCAGATTCCTCAAGATTGGTTCTTGATTCCTAGGACTTGGTTAGAGAAATTTCATATGTTAAAGTGTTTTTTTACTTGTGCCTTTAATTGGAGGATACAATGAGTTTTGAGAGTTGTATGAGGTTGAGAAATTTCTATCGATATTTCATTTGTGCAATGATAATGTTTTTTTATGTATGAAAAACCTCGGTCTTGAAGAGTGAAAATAAGTTGCTTAAGACCTAATATGAGTTTCTTGTCTTTTGGAGTTCTTCACGAGGAAGATGGATGTTGCAGATGTGGTTGAGATTATATATGGATAATATAGGGTTTTTTTAATGTGTATGTAGCATATTAAGTTTTGGTGAAGTTTTTGTATGCTTCTAAAATTTAAAATATGAACGTTGGGTGTGAAGACCTTGTTTTAAGCCTAATTGAGAGGCCTTGTGCATGTTTGTATTTGATAGGATAATGATGATCCGTAAGGTCCTTTTAAGTCATTTAGATGATGGTGAAGAGGTTTTTGTAATGTTTATATGACCAAACTAATGGTTTGTGCCAACTTATATAGAGTTTTTTAGGTGTTTTATGTATATAAAGCAAGTGTATTTTCTCATGTGAGCTAGTTATATGAGGAGAGTTGTGAGAGAGGAAGTGTGGAGACTGTTTTAGGGGGTAAAGATCAGAGTTGAAATAAGTATGATAATTTGAGTAGGGAAGATAAGAAGGATCGATATGTCATTAGACCTAATCAACATATGAAGGTGCATGTTTGAGCGATGAAGGAGAGAGATATGTTTTAGAAGGTTTTGAGTAGAGTGAGATGACAAAGAGACCAAAATCACTTGTTAAAGAAACAAGGAGATGGAATGATCATTCATTTTAGGTGAATATGTGGGTGCTTATTCATCTTAGGGGGTTGTAGCCTCATTGTAGGGTTGGTGCTTTACTAAGTAGGGGTCAGTGCTCCTTGTGGGGATGGTTCTTCACTAAATTTGTAAGGGTTAGTGATCTTTGTGAAGTGGGTGCTTCAATAAATTTCTCTTTTTGTGTAATATATGAAAAGGTTTAGTGGGTTTTCTTCCCCTTGATGGTATCCCACTTTATATCTGGTGTTCATGTGTTCTCTCTTGTTTCATGATCTTGTGGATGGATGTGTTATACTTACTAAGCTCACAATGGTTAATGAATGTTGAATGAATAATTTAAATGACGTATGTAAGTTAAACAAAACTGAAGTAAATTTTTAAATGACTGATTCCCCCTTCTCATTCATTTTTCTTCTAACACTCTTATCAGTCCCAAAATATGTACCTTTATCTATACTACTAAAATGATATACCATACCTCTCTCTAAAAACACCCTTCCGATATACTTGTTAGTACTTGAAGAATTTTTCCCTCTCAATATATGCATCCATATGTGAGAGAAGCATTAACATACATGAGACAATAACAATACATAGAACCTAAGCAATATGTGAAAGGGACTTGCCTAATGAATGATTGAGGTGAAAGGTGATGGAGGGAATAAAAGTGTATGTGTGTCCATATAACTCTTCAAAATTTTATACAAATGATGCCTAGACTTTGTTGTTGTGGTATTATTAGGTAGAAGATGTAGTAGATAAATCAAAATGGATTTACTGTAAGCATCACCTAGAGGCATCATAGATACTAAACACCGCGTAAAATCTTGCACTTCATGATTTTGCACAAGGAAAGTAAAGTGCGCAATTGAAAATATATGGAATTAAAAATCTAAATTTTAAATGGGAGAAACCAAGATGTATCAAATAAATAACTTGTACTTGGATATTTTAAGAACGAGTTTGTGTTTTTTGTTTTTTTCATTTTTCTTGTTGAATCTTGACACACGAAATCAAAGCATCTAATTACAACTTGCAATAGAAGCACATGAAGCTCTAAAAGAGAAGTTACAAAAAAATGAACCTACATCACCAAGATGGATTGGAAATAAATAGGGTTAATCATAATTAATTGAAATGAAAAAAATGTATATTAAAATGTTATATGCACTGGATGAGTATCACAACTCAAGTTTTCTGCTAGGTTGTTCACGTGTAACCTAGTAATTATGAGCAACATATAGAAGGATCTCAAACGTTTTTTACTATCAATAATGCCCACAAGGTGTGAGGAAGAAAATACATGATTTTTTTAAAAATAACCTACATTAATGTGAAAATTAAACAAAGTTAATAAAAAATTAAACTTAATATAAATTAAGGAAAATAAGAAAAAAATAGTGGTTTGAGATTCAACCCAAGGCCTTGGTCCGATCGGGTTGCAACACAATCACTAAAATCTAAATATTTTTGTTAATACGTATCAAAATTGTCTAAATTTTTATGTAAAATCTATAAGATTATTTTATAGATTCTCTAAAAATATTTAAAATTTGAATATTTAATGACTATATTCGTAGTTTATGAAATTTGGACCAGCTTTTCATAAAATCAAAATAACTTGAAGAAAAAGTATTAAAATAAGCTGAAAGTTTAGGAGAACATAAAAATATCAAACACATACTTGTATAAAATTTCACATAAAATTTACAATATATTAAAATATATTCATGAAATACAAAACATTCCTTTTAACAAACAACCGCTCAAAAAAAAGGTCCAAGGGAATGAATATTCCATGCAAATATTTAAACAAATACAAAACCTTAAAAAATTGGGAGAATACAACACCTACTTATTTTTTAAAATCTTGAAAATACACACAAAAAAATTATCTCTTATAATTGTAACGAGACTCCATCAACATACACAAACTTGCAAATACTCATAGTTAAGATAATAACCTACAAAACTAAGAGACATTAATGGACGGAGGGGATCCATCCCATTGGGCATGAAAAAAGGTGTATGATAGAAATATGAAATTAATATAAATGAAATTATTAAAGAAACATGATGATATTACCTATGGATCCTCTCCATACACCTCGGATTGGGTGAAATAAAAGCGGATGGGCCTAAAGAAGGCGATAATGCGGGTGTTCTAAAACAAGGAAAGTCATGGTTTAGGGGTAGAAAACATGTGACATGGAACATGTCATTTTGTCAACATGTTCCAATGTAAATGAAACTTGAAACCTGAAAATTTTGAGTTGAATTTTCCTAAGTCCAAAAATGGGGTTGGGGTGGAGTTGTGCACTTTGTGCTCCCGGGCCTAAATTTTCTGCAGGTCTTTGTATGGGCACAAAATTGGGTTTGTGGTGGAACTATGGAATAATTCCACTTGTTACATTAGGGTCAACTTTATCCACTTTTTTTATTCCTCTCTCATCCTACCCTCGTCGGTTATGTCACCCTATGTGCAAACCGTTGGAATGCGAGAATGTTCCATACTTTTCCACAGTCCCCAATTTTCACACGTTGAAGTGGCCGATCAACCTATTCGACTAGATCGGTCCTTCAATGAACAAAGGGAAAAAATAATAGTTCCCTCTATTCCCAAAATGTTTGACTTAGCTGACATAGAGTAGATTTTTCCCAATTTTATCCCAAAACCTAAAAATTGGCTAAGTATCGAAATCAAAGGGTTTGGTAAGATATAAATGGAGTTCCCCACACTTTTTTCCCCAATTTTCATAAATTTACACCCTCCCAAGTCTAATAATAAGTGTAGGTTATCAAAATTGATAATAACGGTATAGCTCTCATACCAAATGATAACAATGGTATAGCTCTGATACCAAATGATAGAATAGAATTAGATTGTAATGACCAAAGAGGGACGAAAGCCTCACAAATATTATTGATCATGAAATCAGATTACATAACAATGCAAGAGCTGTAATATTTATAGATATTAAACAGTCTCATATGGATAGACAAGAAACCCTATCGTGCACCAACTACAAGATGATAAGACGCATCTCACATGCACATGTAATTACTACTAATACCAATATTGAATGTTATCCAACATAACAATATTGAATGCAAGTCACTAGACTAGAGTGCACATGTTGCACATTATTAAATAAAATACAATGCAATAAATATGCCTATGCTAAATTATGCTAACATTCCCCCCCTTAATTTTGCATAGTTTCCAATGAAGTGGAGAGGAACTCTCTGAACAATGTGAATTTGTCACGTGCAAGTGACTTAGTGAAAACATATGCCTTCTGTTCAGTTGTAGGACAGAACTAGAGCTGTATGTTGTGCTTCAAGACATTCTCGCATATGAAATGAACTTATACTTCAATATGCTTGGTTCTCTCATGAAATACTGAATTGCAAACAAGCTTAAGAACTCCTTCATTATCAACATATACTGGAGTAGATTTCTGTTGTGGTAGACCAATTCCTTCCAAAGATTTGGTGTAGCCATATTGCTTCACAAACATCTTCACCCGCAACTTGATACTCGCTTCAGTAGAAGAGTGAGAAACACAGCTTCTATTTCTTACTTCCCCATGATATCATTCCAGATCCCATAAAGAAGATGAAGCTCGATGTTGACTTCCTATCATCCATGTTTCTGCATGATCTCGAATCTAAATATCCCACGAAGAATAAGTTTTCATTCTTATTGTACTCTAGACCAAGGTCAACTGTACCATTTAGATATCTCAAGATTCTCTTTTACTCGCTTTCAAATGACATATTTTCGGTTCTTGCATGAAGCGTGATAAATAGTGACTACAAAGCTAATATCTCGGTCTAGTATATATCGAGTAAATGAGACTCCCGATCAACTACAAATAGAGAGTTGCATTCACCGGTGGTGATGGATCGGAATGAGATAATCAAGTCTCACTTCCATAGGTGTATCAATAGGAGTGCAGTCCATCATCCTAAATTTATCAAGAATTATCTTGGTGTATTTCAACTATGACACAAAGATATGATTCTCTTTTTTCCATACTTCCAACCCAAGACAATAGTGCATGAGCACGAGATCTGTCATGTCGAACGATCGATTAAAATCCTTCTTTGTTGCATCGATCATCTTCACATAACTACCTGTAATGACTAGATTGTTGACATAAACAACCATAATGACAATCTCCCCCCCTTGCTTTTTGAGGTAGAGATTGGGGTCATAAGGATTCCTTTCGAATCCATGACTTATGAGATGCTCATCAATTTTGATGTACCATGCCCGGGGTGCTTGTTTTAGGCCATATAGAGATTTTATGAGTTTGCATACCATCATCTCTTTTCCTGGTATTACATAACCCTCTGGCTGAGTCATATAGACTTCTTCTTACAAATATCCATTAAGAAAGGCACTTTTCACATCTATTTGGTGGACTTTCCAACAAAATTGTGCAAATAGAGAAAATATCATCCTGATTGTCTTGATCTTGGTTGTGGGAGAAAATGTCTCTTCATAATCAATGCCCTCTTTTTGTGCATACCCCTTTACTACAAGCCTTGCTTTATACTTGTCAATAGTCCCATCTGATTTGTACTTAGTCTTGAATATCCATCTGCATCCAATGGGTTTCTTCCCTAGTGGAAGGTCGACAAGTTGCCATGTGTTGTTCTTCATCACTGACTGATACTCTGAATCCATGGCATCTTTCCAAGATTTTGATTATAGGGATTCCTGAACTATAGATGGCTCAAATATTTCAACAACTCTACTCATTAGGGCATAATTGACCTCTTCACGAGCTTGACTACGAGTTCTAGGTCTAGGATTGGATGATGTGCTAGGTGCTTCATCCAAATTTACATCTCTTATTAATTGAGTATACCATTTAGGTAACTTCTTAACTATTCCATTAGCTTATGATGGATCCAATTTTCACCATCATCCAATTCATCACCTGTCATCTTCAGTGGGAACATCAAATTCTATCTTCACAAGAGGTGTATTCTACATGTTTCTTGAGTCGTTGAGTGGAGCATTTGCTTATTTCTTCTCAAAGAACTCAATATCCCTACTTGTGTATACTTTCTTTACGTTCGAGATCCCATAATGTACCCAAGTGCTTCTTTACTATATCCAATGAATATCAGTTTCTCATCTTTCATATCCAACTTGTTCCTGCTCTTCTTTGGTATGTGCATGCTAGCTTTACACCCAAATACTCTTAGGTGTGTAATTGACGGTTTTCAATTTGACCATGCTTCTTGAGGTGTCACTCCTTTAAGAGCTATTGTGGGCACTCTGTTCAACAAATAGACTACAGTTCTTACAGCTTCTACCCAAAATGTCTTTGTTAAACCTGAGTCATCAATCATACATCACACCATTTCCATGATAGTACGATTCCTTATCTCAACTTTACCATTTTGCTATGGTGAGTGAGTAGGAGGCATTTTTCGATGAATCCCATGAGCTTCCGTAAGTCTTGAACTCATTGCTTGTGAATCCTCCCCCTCGATCTAAGAAGAGAGTTTTGATCTTGCGACCAACTTCATTCTCAACAAGTTCTTCGAACTTCGAAATGTCTCAAAGGCTTGACTCTTGTTTCTTAGACAATATATCCACATCAATCGGACATCAGTATGAAAAAGTTACGTCATTTTTTCTAAGAGTTATCTGCTAGAATTTTGTTGACGGAACTACTTCAACCTTGCCCCTAAATTCTTCACACCTCCACTTTCGATCTGATTTTTTATTATTATTTTAGATATAATTTTTTTGTTAACTCTCTTTTTTAGATCTGCATTTTTTTTTCAAGATCTTTCTCCTTTTTTTTTTAATATCTTTTTTTTCAATATCCTAGGGGTATTTTATAATACCCCATAAATACAGTCAAGAATTTAACCAGATCATCATCTTCGACCAATCTTGACACCAAGTGGAAGAGAAACAAGTGTTTTCAATAAAGGTTGAGAAAACAAGACAAAGGGAATGATATGGTAATTAAGAACAAATATTGATTCTGTGATTATCTAAACAAGGGTGTTGTTGCTAATTAATTCCTTAGAACAATATTATTGTTACTGGCTTAAGATTGTAAGCACTAAGCCAATAAGTCTCTCGAAGTATTGTGAACGACTTACGGGTCAAAAGTCTTTGTTGTATGATAAACATTAGTGCAAATCAATCTTGGGCCATGATATTACATTAGGCCTAGTATATATATTTCTAAAACTAAAATATACATGTTGTGAGATAAAGTATCACCATGACAACATTATAGGGTGATGTGTTTTAAACATTGGAGTCGAGTGGAGAGACTCACTCAACCCATATTAATGATTAATCATTTTGTAGATTAATTGACTTGGGCTTGTAAATTCTGGGTCAAGGTGTTAATTTGGAACCTTGAATTATTAAAAAATTGATTGTGTGATTTTCGGGTAATCCTTTTAGGAGTTGGAGTTGTTAAATAGTGATTTAATGATGGTAAAACGGTAGAACCAAACCTGCTATGTATAGATCTTGATAACTTAAGGGAGGTCATAGACCTTAAAGGACATGCCAACATATGCAAAATTATATAATGTAACTCCATGGAATTTAGGAATTATGGGGCATTTGAATAATAATTTTAAGCTATGCATGTTTTATAATGTTGGTTTTATACTATTATAATTCATTCTTTCCAAAGGTTATTCGACCTAAGTTTTTGAAAACAATTAAGTGATTGTTATTTGGTGAATGACGTGGAAAAAGGTAAATGTGGATTTTAAACTAAAGTAATCCTACCAATTTTGGAGGAGAGTTGGAGGGTAGTGGAAGTTGGATAAGTTTCTGGTATTCCAACAATTAATACCATTAATTGCGCATTTAGAATTATGGAAATTCATAAGGATCCCTAAGGAAGCAAACCGCATACAACTACTCCATTTTTTTTGTGATGAAATTTGGGGGAAAATCTCCACTTCTGGTAGTTGTGCATGTGGATCGATCTATGAGTTCTTGTAGCTATTTTTTTCAAAAGAGGAAGTTTATTTTGTGGATAGATTTATAAGACGGGGGATGTCATTGCTTGGATTTGAAGGAAGGATCAAATTATTGGTTGGTTTGAGTTGGATAGTTTTGAATCCATCACTCTCTGTCATTAAAACACTTGCTGGAGATAGACTTCGAAGGGTTTAAGAATCGAATTCTCAGAAAGAATGGTTCCTTATTCCCTTTATCTCTTTATTTCATTAGATGTTAGAGCACATACATATTTGCAATTTTACTGAGCTAAGAATAAGTGGGTATGTGATGGTTGGAAGTTGTTGTTTTTATAATCTGTTGTTCTACGAAAAGAATTGGTAAAATGGTATGACTGTTGAACCTGAGTATTTAATATTTTATCTTTAATACTTCCCAAATCATGTTTACTTATTAAGACTTGGAATTAATGATTTTGTTGCATTTTGTTGAAGATTTTGACCCAGATAAAAATGGGTTTATGTGTAAATATTATAATACTTTGTACTAAATCAATTTTGGGTGCATGGGTTTTCTTTAATCTGACCAAAATCTTGATATATGGGTCTGGTAATAAACTAATTCCAGACACTGATGTCTATTTCCTTTCACTTCTGGTCTATGTGTTTCATTTGTAAAAATAGAGATGTATTAGGTTATACACCTAGGACTAGTTGGTGTTTTTATTTGAACTTAGTCTTCTATTTGTCTCCATCGAATGGACTATGAGAGAAATAGGTTTTCCGTTGAGGCTTGGGATTTTATAGTTACTCAATGTAATATTTTACCTTTAGTGGGTCTTTGAGAAAATTTCATTTATCACTCCCTCTTCGAAAAATAAACTTGGGTATAAACCTTTCGACATGGCTCAGTTTGAAGGCGTGTTAATAAACTGATAACACTTCTTGTTATCCTTGTTATTGTTACTTCCTCCAGGCATTCAAGTGTTGATATATGATTTCTTTTGTAAGAGGATGTGTTCCTTTCATTTTGAATTCATGCTTGATATAGATTGTATCTTCTTTGCATTTGAAGATCTTTGACTGAGCCAGGATATGCTTGGACTCTTTTATTTCTTTCATTTTTACACCTGAGTTTAATCTGATTTCGAATGAATTGTGGATTTACCCATCTATATGACTCAGCCTTGGATTAGTGGCATTGATCCAAGAGATGTTTTAAGTTTATTCTGGATGAACAAAAATTATAGACCTTACGAAGGTTGCAAGGTCCGAATGTGTGGAATGAGCAATTCAGGAGTTAACTCAGGCTGATCTTGTTAAATGAATTGGTTCCCGATATCGTAATATCAGGAAGGTCTTGATCTTGAGCTAGGTAATAAATTCAGATACATTTATACTACTAGCTTATTATCAGTGCTGGAATGAATCCTTTTCGTGAATGTATATTTGTTGGTTCTTATACTGAATGATTCTAATTGTTAGACCTAGACTGGATTTATTAAGGTTAATAACCTATGGGTTGGATTAGTGTTAATCTAACCTAGCCCTAAGCTATAAGCTAAATGTTCCTAAGGTTAGCGACCTAGCACTAAGGAAGTTAGACTAAGTATCACCTTATGATCTAACCTATGTTTCTAACCTAACTAATGTTAGTGGAGGAAGGGGACCTATGAAGGGGTGCGAGCCATGGGTGGTAGTTTCTATGGCATTAAATGAAGGGGATAAGCATGAAGGACAAAGGATTTAGCGGAGATTTCAAATGGCCATTGAGACCGACGTGGCAGAGTCACCAAATTTGGAAATGGTCTTTGGTTTGTTTTTGTCCATCGCCAACTATGGCGGTCGGTGGCAATGGAGATTGAGCGGGAACTTCGAGTTAATGCAATTAAGGAACTCGATTTCCGAGCACGGATCGCTCAGGAAGGCATGCAAAATGGAAAACTGGTTGTTTGTTTGGTTTTCCATGCGCTCCGGTTTTCTCTCTGTTTGATCACTGGTTCTTCGAACCAGTCTACTTGGTGTTGCATGGAAACTATGAGAATAACTAGCTCTTTTCTCTGTCGAGGAAAGTTTATAAGGCATGGAAATAACAAATTATTGTTGTTGAAACTAACGTGGAAGAAGAGGAGAAGGCTCGAGCTCTTTCAGAGGTCTTCTTCGGATTTTTAAGCGGCATTACTAGGCATGTTAGGCCCTAACTTTTAAAAATCTTACTTTCCTTCAAATGATTTCATTAGAACAACTCTATTCAGATGATTTTTGGTCCAGTTGGTTTTTATGGTAGCATTGTATGAATTTGTTTGTGTTGTTCTCTTCTGTTGGTTCGATTATACTGTGAACCCTTGTTGGGTGTTCATTTTGTTTCGAATGGTTGAATTATCTTGATGTGTTTTGCATTTTTGTTAGATTTAGTAGAAATGCATTGCGCAAGGATAATGTACGAATTCAGCTCTGTGGAGTCCATGAATTGTTTTATTGTTTGATTCGATTTGATCGAAACCTTGCTTTTTTTCACTTGTTGAAAATGATCTTTTGGAATTCTTGAAATGTACAATATATTCCGACTTACGTATAAGTTTAGTCATGAATGCTATATGTTTTTTATTGTTGGAATCCTTGAATAGATAGTATTTTTAACTTCTGTAGAAGTTTAATCGAGAATACTATATGGGTTCGATTCCTTTTTGAGTCCTGGAAAGGTAACATACGTTTTTGACTTCAGTAGAAGTTTAAATTGTGAATACTACTTGTATGTTATTGATATAGTTGGAATTCTTGAATTTAATATTTATCTTGTATCTTTCTACTTCTGTAGAAGTTTATTTGTGAATACTACATGGGTTCGACTCCTTTTGAATCCTTGTTGTATATTATGTTTTTCTCTTATGAGTATATAAAGCTCTTTGTGAAATGTATTATTTCAAACTCGGTTGGAGTCTTGATATATAACCAGTGTTTCACTTTGTATAAGCTTGCTTGTGAATACTTATTGATATTGGCTCTAATTTAGTCCTTAATATGTATCTTGTATTTAGACTTCTGTAGAAGTTTAGTTGTGAAGACTATTGGTGTTGAATTAGTTGGAAACCTTGAATGTTTTTGTATGAATTCAACCACTGATCTAGTCCACACTGTGTTTACTTTTGAAAAACTTTCTTTATAGTCCTTGTTGTATTCGTATTATCTCGGCTTGGATGAAACTTTGTTGAAAATAATGATATGATGATGACTTTTATGAAGATCTTGTTGAGTTATTATTTTTGATTTCGGCTTCTGATTTAAGATCTTGCTGTATAATCGTAGGGATTTGCTTTGTTGAAGGAAGCTGTGCATATTGTGTTTCAACTCTGCGTGAATGTCACTGTATTTCATATGGAAACGTTAATTGTTTTAATGTGATCTTGTTTCAAGTTTGACTGAAACAAAGAGCTCTTAGTTGTGCCATGACAGGCGATGGCGTTGGATATTTTGCATGTTGTTGAATAATATGGAAAGATTTGTTGAGCCTTTTTGGGGTCAGATATTTTATTATTGCTTGTCGCGTGAACTCTTGTATTGCTTAATAATCTACAGGTGAATTTTATATTGGAATTCTAGTGAATGTAGTATCTTCTTGTGGCCTCGCTGATTTAGTCATATGCGTATAGTGTAAATGCATTACTCTTGAGAGGAACGTATAGTCATGATCATGATTGATTGGAATGGAATATGATTGTCTCTATTTCTTTCTCCTCTGCTGTTAAGTTATGTTGATATCTATAATTGTATGAATAATAAGTAGTCTCTCCTTGTCTAGAAACTATGAAGGTTTTCTTCTCTTGTATCCTTATGTGATCTCTACGGTAAGGGTAAAACAAGAATAGATAGTAGTACTGTATGGAGAGCCTGGCATAAATTGTGTGTTGCTGTATAAGTGGCTATGCTTGCCTGTACCATTAACATAGTGTATGATTGAAAAGGAATTATGTCAGTGAGCTTGCTGGTTATTTTAAACTGCCTTGTGAACTTGGTTGAATCATACTTGTTGAAATACGAGTTGATAGTATATTCTTTTTAGAATGGAATAAATTGATGGATTGATGTTGTCTTGGAGATACAGATGGATGGATGTTTTGGAATTATTTTGTTCTTCTTAGTCTCTAAAATGTACGTTGAGTCATCTAAAAATATTTAGGACTAATTGACAGCTATAATAGAGGTTATGCATTATAGTCATGTTAAAATTGTAGAAAGATATTTAGCCTGATTTCATTTAAACAGGTTGTTCAATGAGAGCAATTGGTGGATTGCATTTGTTTTAAGAATTAGTGCTTATCATGCTCAGTTCACCGAACTGACCCGTGTTGACAATTTTTGCAGATGATTGCCGTAAGTGGTAAAGGCACGCAGATCTGATATGATGTTCAGATTGTTTAATTTGGTTTTATGATGAATTACAGCTTGATTCTCTAAATGTACTACTTGAAGAAAGATGTTCTTTTGCTGTTGAGTATTGTATCAAATATGTTGAATGCATAAAATGTATTTGATTAGCTTTGAAATGAATAAACTGAGGTATTTGTTACTTATGTGTTTGCATTCGTATCTTGATGGTTTGATCTTCTTCGGTTCGAATGATTTTAAGAGCATTGTTATTATTGTATAACTTGAGACTTTTGTGATTATCTAAGTAAGCTTGCAAGGTTATGTGACTGAATACTTAAGATTGTTTAGTAGTTCTATTATGTTCTATCTAAAGCTAAATTGGAATTTAGATCACTGTCTTTCGGGAAGCTAAGGTTAAAATAAACCTGAGCAGGAAGCTAAACGAGCTGAATAAATTATTACTTCCTAGTCTTGATCTAAGTCAAGACAACGTTTAATTGGATTCTTAATCACTATATCTCGATACTAATAAGTAAGATATAATTTCAGTTATGAGAACTGATATAAACCTAAAAAGGGTTTGGTTAGCAATCTCATGTGAAGATTATGGGTTATTGTCCAGTTTCGTTGATTTAGAATTATGTTTTTCTATGAACTCCTTGATGGGACCTCAATCTTATTAAACTTCTCTTGTGTAATGGGTTTTATTAAGAAAGGTAATTCTAAGGTGAGGAACCCAAGGATTGGGAAAGACTACCCTTAAGGGAGCGTCTTATAGTATAATTTTAACTCAACGTAAGTAACACCTTAAAATTTAGTAGATCTTATCGAGGTGGATTTGAAGGTTGATGGCACAAGTCGATTGCAGGGTTGTACCTTCGAGAAGATTAGGATCTTCTCGAAGATACAACAATGCAGGTGACTTATGGCGACACCCTTTGCATTGATCGTCAAGATTTACTCCTTAAACTCGAACAAGTTTTGACTTCGGGACTGGTTACCGACATGGTCATGTTATGAGGCTGCCCCTGGAGACTCGGGGTACCTTGACACACAGGGTTAACTAGGGTTGACCCAGTATGTCAGAGTATCCCTAGTTCTCAAGAGCATCCTTATAACGTTGCCATATTATTAATCCGTTTCTGAGTGAATAACTTGGGGCAGGAGAGACTGACAGAAGTTAGTATAAGACATTCTACATAACAAAGGAATGGGGTGATGGACGTATTCCAGATTGATGAGTATGCCATCAAGGAATACGAGACATAAGCATATGTTTCAAATCTTTGGCCAAAGTATCACAAGCTGCTGATTGCGTAGTCCTATGTCACCTAGTCTAAGGGATGAGATGCCGATGAATAATGGTAACAATTATTCAGATAGGTTCCTTGATAGAGCATTCGAATCCCAGTTAGGGAAGAGAACCATAAAGAGTGATGTGTTAAAATAAAAAAATGCCAACTCTTGATACTCATGAATAGATCGGTAGATTACCGAGTCATGGAATGAATAGATCGGAGGTACTCCGAGTCATTACAGCTGCATATGGTTATCTGTTATAAGAATGGTTGTTTTGATTTGTGAGTTCTAAATTATGTATTTAGAACCAGGAAGCATTTATCAAAAAAAAAAAAAATTACTTGTTCTAATGTATAAAAATGAGGATGTTACATCTTGGTATCAGAGCTGAAGGTTGCAGCTCTTGGACCTATTGTGTCCATAATCTGATAAAAACCTAAATTTTCTTGTAACAAAAAATGGTTAGAACAAGGGGGAACGTTGCGAATAATGCTCCACCTGAAGGAGGGGCAGCAACAACCCAAAAACTTGATGAGATCCTTGCTGCCCTGTTGGACACAAGAGATCGTTTAGCTGTACTTGAACAACAAGTAATGGGAAATGAGGAGGAAGATGAAGCTGGTAATAACAATCAGCAACCTCCTGAGGACAACCCCGATATGGGTGTTGATATTAATGCTGGAAATGCACCTGTCCAACCAGAAAACAAAAAGGCCAGGTTGGCAGCAAAACTCACTAATGATATAAAAAGGATAAGCCCACCTAAATATGATGGCACCACATTAGGAGATGGAGCTGAGAACTGGCTCAACGAAATGGAGAAGTACTTTGCAATAAGAAACTTCTCAGAGGAAACCAAAGCTATTTGGGGAGCCTATCGATTTTTCCCACAAAGCATCTTCGTGGTGGGATAGCCGTAAAGCTGAGCTAAATATTGATGAGACCAATATTACTTGGGATCAATTTAAGGGCTATTTTAGGCAACGTTGGCTGCCACAACTTTTCTATGATCAGAAAATGATAGAATTCCAGAACTTAGCTCAAGGGAAGCTAATGGTAACGGAATACTGGGAGCGATTTACAAAACTCCTCAAGTATGTACCGCAGTATCAAACTGACGAGAAGTTCAAAATATGGAAATTCATCATGGGACTGAATCCCATGATAGGGGAGAGGTCGATGTTCACATTCCAACCACTATGGAAGGAGTTGTTGAAAAGGCCATAAGACAAGAACATAAATTAAAGGCTATTTCTACTCATAAAGAGGAAGTGCGGAAGAAGATTGCAAACCCTTCTTCAACCTCTCTTGCACCCAAAAAGGGACCATGGAAAAAGTTTGGAAACAAAAGTAAGTTTCCAGGGGATAATAGTAAGAAAGCAGTAGCAAATAAGCCTGCTGGAAATGTAAGGGATAATTTTGCCAAAAATTATAACAATGGGCAGAAGCCCTATGGAGGACAACGTGATAATTACAAGGATGGAGGCAATTTTGAGCCTAAAAAGGGACCTGTAGGAGGCTGCTACAATTGTGGCAAAGACCACTACGCAAATCAGTGCCCTTTGAAGAAGGATGATCGTAATCAGCAGCATAAGATACATGCTGCAGTAGTAGACAAG
Source organism: Taxus wallichiana var. yunnanensis (assembly GCA_018340775.1). Taxonomy (NCBI): domain Eukaryota; kingdom Viridiplantae; phylum Streptophyta; class Pinopsida; order Cupressales; family Taxaceae; genus Taxus; species Taxus wallichiana. The sequence goes on from CM031239.1 coordinate 50,569,513, forward strand.
CAAGCTGAAAAGTAGGTGACACCTATAGAAGTTCCGGTAAGTTATTTGGCATACCTGTCACTATTATTTTTGATACAGGAGCTACTGAATGTTTTATTTCTAGTAAACTTGCTTCTAAACTTAAAAGAAAAGCTAGAAAAATGGATAAATCTTGGACTGTATAGTATGGTAATAACTCTGTTCATACAGTGAGTATGTGTCTTTTTGGGGCAGTCCTTGACTTACCTAACTTTTCCACGGAAGTTGACCTCTATGTTACACCTTTGGGGTCTTACGACATTGTCATTGGTGTCAATTGGTTAGCTGACCATAAGGCAAAAGTAGACTGCTATGAAAAGAATATAAAATGTTTAGATGATCGGCTGAAACAATAGAGATTCAAGGGGTGAAACGGGAAATTTTAGTTAGAAAATTGTCAGCTATGCAGCTTAAAAAGGCTAAAAACAAAGGATGTACCCTTTATGCAGTAAAGATATCTGAATTTTCAGAAGAAGATGGTGATTCCATGAAACAATTTCCTCTGCTACAAAGTTTCAAAGATGTTTTTCTAGAGGAATTACCAGGGTTACCACCCAAGAGGGAATTTGACTTCACCATCGAAATCAAACTAGGAATGGAACCTATTTCCAAAGCACCTTATCGGATGACTACTACAGAGTTAGTCGAGCTTAAGGCACAATTGCAAGAAATTTTGTCCAAAGGTTTGATTAGACCAAGTGTTTCACCTTGGGGAGCACCAGTAATATTTGTGAAAAAGAAGGATGGAACACTTAGGTTGTGTATTGATTATCGGATGTTGAATAAAGCAACAATCAAGAAAAGATATCCACTTCCAAGGATCGACAATCTATTTGATCAGATGTGTGGGGCAGCGGTTTATTCTAAGATAGATCTTCGATCTAGTTATCATCAGTTAAGGATTAGAGAAGAAGATATTCATAAAACAACTTTCTGAACAAGGTACGGACATTATGAATTCACGGTTCTACCTTTTGGATTAACTAATGCACCCATAGCTTTTATGAACTTAATGAATAATATCTTTCAAGAATATTTGGACAAGTTTGTACTTGTATTCTTGGACGATATTCTCATTTATTCTAAAAGTGTTGAGGAGCACAATGAGCATTTGAAGATAGTTTTGGGAATTTTGAGAAAAAGAAAGTTGTATGGTAAGTTATCCAAATGTTCTTTCTTTGATTCAAAAGTTCACTATTTGGGTCATGTCATTAGTAAAGAAGGAATTGCTGTAGATCCTTCAAAAATAGTGGCAATAACTGAGTGGCCTACACCAAAGAATGTGCACGAAGTAAGAAGCTTCATGGGTCTTGCTGGTTACTATAGAAAATTTGTTAAGGATTTTTCTAAAGTGGCTGCACCGATAACTTCATTGCAGAAGAAGGATAAGAAATTTATTTGGAATGATAAGTGTGAAACGGCTTTCAAAAGTCTGAAAAGCCAGTTGACTTCCGCACCTATATTAGCTGTACTAGACCCTAATGGGAGCTTTACTGTTGTAACGGATGCTTCTGGGGAAGGCCTTGGAGGTGTTTTGTTACAAAATGATCAAGTCATAGCATATGAAAGTAGAAAACTTAAGTTACATGAGCTGAATTATGCTCCTCATGATTTGGAGCTTGCTTGCATTGTTGTTCATGCGCTTCAAGTCTGGAGACACTATTTACTTGGGAAACCTTTTGAGTTGAAAACTGATCACTTAGGACTGAAATATATTTTCACTCAGCCTAATCTAAATGCCAGACAGAGAAGGTGGTTAGAGTTTTTATCCCAATATGATTTTGATATTAGCTACATCAAAGGGAAAGAGAATAGAGTAGCAGATGCTCTAAGTCGTAGGAGGCACATTTCTGCTCTTATAACATTAAGAACTCAGTTTAAGGATGAGGTAAAAAGTGCCTCAGAATCTGATACATACTTTCAGCAAGTAAAAGCAGCGCTTGCTGCAGAACCTAATGATGAAAGGTATAAGGGCTTTCATTTTGATAATGAAGGAATCTTACGTTATGAAAACAGGGTATACGTACCTATGCTGAATGATTTGAGAAAGAAGTTGTTAGTTGAATTTCATAATTCACCTTTCTCTGGACACCCGGGTATCACAAAAATGCTTGCTGATCTGAAACAACAATACTTTTGGAAAGGTATGAAAAAGGATGTCATTGATTTTGTGACTCATTGTCTGGAATGTTAGTGGGTTAAGGCAGAACACATGCACCCTGCTAGACTATTATATCCTCATAGCATACCGCAGTATAAATGGCAAGTAATAAGCATGGATTTTGTACAAGGGTTACCTATGTCCAGGAACAAACATGATGTTATCCTAGTAGTTGTAGATAAACTAACTAAGGTAGCTCATTTCATCACTGGAAATCTAAAGGATGATTCACCAGTGTTGGCCAAAAGATTCGTACATGAAATTTTCAGGTTACATGGTGTACCAGAATTGATTATATCTGACAGGGATCCTAGAATGACGTCAAGATTTTGGCAAACACTTAATACAGCTCTTGGAACGAAACTAAACTTCAGTTCTACATATCATCCGGAAACGGATGGACAAACTGAGAGAGTAAATCAAGTGTTGGAAGACATGTTGCGAATGTATTGCATGGATCAACAGTATAAATGGGAAGAGTATCTTCCATTAGTTGAATTCGCATACAACAACACTTATCACTCATCTCTTAAAATGGCACCATTTGAAGCACTTTATGGAAGGAAGTGCAGAACCCCATTAGCTTGGGATAGTGTTGAGGATAGAGTGGTAATTGGACCAGAGATCCTCACTGAAATGGAACAGCAAGTTAAGCTGATTCGTGAACGATTAAAGGAAGCAGCAGATAGGCAGAAGAGCTATGCTGACCTTAAGTGGGTTGATCAAGGTTTGAGCTTGGTGAGAAGGTTTTTCTTCGTGTTAAACCCAAAAAGAGTTCTATAACTTTTGGCAAGGCTGCCAAGTTGTCACCTCGTTTTGTGGGACCTTTCGAAATTGTTGAAATAATCAATCCTGTAGCTTATCGATTAGCATTACCACCTACTTTGTCTCGCATGCATGATGTTTTCCATATTTCTTTGCTTAAGAAATACGTTTCAGATTTGTCACATGTCTTAAATTGGAATTCCTTGCAGGTCCAAGACCTAGGAATAATCGTGGTTAAACCCACACGAGTGCTGGAAACTCGCCAATTACATTTGAGAAATCGTGAAATACAACAATGTAAGGTCCAGTGGGACCAGTTTAACGAAGAAAGTGCAACTTGGGAAAATCTGGAAGAGATGAAAATTGCTTTTCCTTTTCTTTTTCAACAGGATGAAATCTGTTGACAAAACATTTTTTTATATGAACTTATCTTTTTCATGATCATATGAAAGCCAGATTGAGGCAAACATTATTCAGGCTGAATAAAATGTATCGTGACATTGATTTCTGAAACTATTCAAGTTGGAAATAGTCACATTGTATTGTGAACTAATAAATTGGTTGACCTGAAGGTAAATCAAATATGTAATCATCGGGACGATGAATCTTTTAGGAGGGAAGCATGTAACACCCTGAACTATTGTTACTTCCTCCTGGGCATTCAAGTGTTGATATATGATTTCTTCTGTAAAAGGATGTGTTCCTTTGATTGTGAAGTCATGCTTGATATAGATTGTATCTTCTTTGCATTTGAAGATCTTTGACTGAGCCAGGATATGCTTGGACTCTTTTATTTCTTTCATTTTTGCACCTGAGTTTAATCTGATTTCGGAATGAATTGTGGATTTACCCGTCTATATGACTCATGCCTTGGATCAGTGGCATTGATCCAAGAGATGTTTTAAGTTTATTCGGATAAAAAAAATTATAGACCTTACGAAGGTTGCAAGGTCTGAATGTGTGGAATGAGCAATTCAGGAGTTAACTCAGGATGATCTTGTTAAATGAATTGGTTCCGATATCATAATATCAGGAAGGTCTTGATCTTGAGCCAGGTAATAAATTTAGATACATTTATACTACTAGCTTATTATCAGTGTTGGAATGAATCCTTTTCATGAATGTATATTTGTTGGTTCTTATACTGAATGATTCTAATTGTTAGACCTAGACTAGATTTATTAAGGTTAATAACCTATGGGTTGGATTAGTGTTAATCTAACCTAGCCCTAAGCTATAAGCTAAATGTTCCTAAGGTTAGTGACCTAGCACTAAGGAAGTTAGACTAAGTATCACCTTATGATCTAACCTATGTTTCTAACCTAACTAATGTTAGTGGAGGAAGGGGACCTATGAAGGGGTGCGAGCCATGGGCGGTAGTTTCTATGGCATTAAATGAAGGGGATAAGCATGAAGGACAAAGGATTTAGCGGAGATTTCAAATGGCCATTGAGACCGACGTGGCAGAGTCACCAAATTTGGAAATGGTCTTTGGTTTGTTTTTGTCCATCACCAACTATGGCGGTCGGTGGCAATGGAGATTGAGCGGGAACTTCGGAGTTAATGCAATTAAGGAACTCGATTTCTGAGCACGGATCGCTCGGGAAGGCATGCAAAATGGAAAACTAGTTGTTTGTTTGGTTTTCCATGCACTCCGGTTTTCTCTGTTTGATCACTGGTTCTTCGAACCAGTCTACTTGGTGTTGCATGGCAACTATGAGAATAACTAGCTCTTTTCTCTGTCGAGGAAAGTTTATAAGGCATGGAAATAACAAATTATTGTTGTTGAAACTAACGTGGAAGAAGAGGAGAAGGCTCGAGCTCTTTCAGAGGTCTTCTTCGGATTTTTAAGCGGCATTACTAGGCATGTTAGGCCCTAACTTTTAAAAATCTTGCTTTCCTTCAAATGATTTCATTAGAACAACTCTATTCAGATGATTTTTGGTCCAGTTGGTTTTTATGGTAGCATTGTATGAATTTGTTTGTTGTATCTTCATGTTGGTTCGATTATACAGTTGAACCCTTGCTGGGTGTTCATTTTGTTTCGTTCGGTTGAATTATCTTGCTTGTTTTTGTATTTCGGTTTTAGATTTAGTAGAAATGATTGCAAGGATAAGGTACGAATTCAGCTCTGTTGGAGTCCATGAATTGTTTTATTGTTTGATTCGACTTGATCGAAACCTTGTCATTTTTCACTTGTTGAAAATGATACTTGTTGGAATTCTTGAAATGTACAATATATTCCGACTTCGTATAAGTTTAGTCATGAATGCTATATATTTTTTGAATATTGTTGGAATCCTTGAATAGATAGTATTTTTAACTGTTGTAGAAGTTTAATCGAGAATACTATATGGGTTCGATTCCTTTTTGAGTCCTGAAAAGGTAACATACGTTTCTACTTCTGTAGAATTCAATTGAGAATACTTTGGGTTATTGATATAGTTGGAATTCTTGAATTTAATATGTATCTTGTATCTTTTATTGTGAAGTTTATTTGAAGAATACTACATGGGTTCGATGTTTTGAATCCTTGAAGCGTATATTATGTTTTTCTCTTTGATATAAAGCTCGGTTGTGAATCTTTGAAATGTATCTAGTATTTCAGTCTTCTTATGTAACTTGGTGTTTGAATGCTATAATTTTGTTAAGAATGCTTAAATGATATTGGCTCATTGGAGTCCTTAATAGGTAATTTATGTTTTAACTTCACAGAAGTTTAGTTGTGAAGACTATTAGGACTCTTGAATTAGTTGTTGAAATTCAACTTTGGTTATGTTTTTGGAATAAATTAGGAGTCCATAATATCTAGTCCACTCAAGTGAGTCTTCAAGCCCGACTTTTAAAAATTTGACTCTTTCTTTATAGTCCTTGTGTTATACTTTGTATTATCTCGACTTGGATGAAACTTTAGGAAAATTTATGATGTGATGATGACTTTCATGAAGATCTTTATGGTTATTAATTTTGATTTCAACTTCTATTTACACCTCATGTTGAATAATCGTAGGGATTTGCTTAGTTGAAGGAAGCTATGCATATTGTGTTTCAACTCTGCGTGAATGTCATTGTATTTCATATGGAAACGTTAATTGTTTTAATGTGATCTTGTTTCAAGTTTGACTGAAACAAAGAGCTCTTAGCTGTGCCATGACAAGCGATGGCGTTGGATATTTTGCATGTTGTTGAATAATATGGAAAGATTTGTTGAGCCTTTTTGGGGTCAAATATTTTATTATTGCTTGTTGTCACGTGAACTCTTGTATTGCTTAATAATCTACAGGTGAATTTTATATTGGAATTATGGTGAATCTGTAGTATCTTCTTGTGGCCTCGGCTGATTTAGTCATATGCGTATAGTGTAAATGCATTACTCTTGAGAGGATGGTATAGTCAAGATCATGATTGGAATGGAATATGATTGTCTCTATTTCTTTCTCCTCTGTTGTTAAGTTATGTTGATATCTATAACTGTATGAATAATAAGTAGTCTCTCCTTGTCTAGAAACTATGAATGTTTTCTTCTCTTGTATCCTTATGTGATCTCTACGGTAAGGGTAAAACAAGAATAGACAGTAGTACTGTATGGAGAGCCTGGCATAAATTGTGTGTTGCTGTATAAGTGGCTATGCTTTCTTGTACCATTAACATAGTGTATGATTGAAAAGGAATTATGTTAGTGAGCTTGCTGGTTATTTTAAACTGCCTTGTGAACTTGGTTGAATCATACTTGTTGAAATACGAGTTGATAGTATATTCTTTTTAGAATGGAATAAATTGATGGATTGATGTTGTCTTGGAGATACAGATGGATGGATGTTTTGGAATTATTTTGTTCTTCTTAGTCTCTAAAATGTACATTGAGTCATCTAAAAATATTTAGGACTAATTGACAGCTATAATAGAGGTTATGCATTATAGTCATGTTAAAATTGTGAAAAGATATTTAGCCTGATTTCATTTAAACAGGTTGTTCAATGAGAGCAATTGGTGGATTGCATTTGTTTTAAGAGTTAGTGCTTATCATGCTTAGGTTCACCAAACCGACCGTGTTGACAATTTTTGCGAGATGATTTCGTAAAGTGGTAAAGGCACGCAGATCTGATATGATGTTCAGATTGTTTAATTTGGTTTTATGATGAATTACAGCTTGATTCTCTAAATGTACTACTTGAAGAAAGATGTTCTTTTGCTGTTGAGTATTGTATCAAATATGCTGAATGCATAAAATGTATTTGATTTGCTTGAAATGAATAAACTGAGGTATTTGTTACTTATGTGTTTGCATTCGTATCTTGATGGTTTGATCTTCTTCGGTTCGAATGATCTTAAGAGCATTGTTATTATTGTATAACTGGAGACTTTTGTGATTATCTAAGTAAGCTTGCAAGGTTATGTGACTGAATACTTAAGATTGTTTAGTAGTTCTATTATGTTCTATCTAAAGCTAAATTGGAATTTAGATCACTTTGTCTTTCGAAAGCTAAGGTTAAAATAAACCGAGTAGGAAGCTAAACGAGCTGAATAAATTATTACTTCCTAGTCTTGATCTAAGTCAAGACAACGTTTAATTGGATTCTTAATCACTATATCTCGATACTAATAAGTAAGATATAATTTCAGTTATGAGAACTGATATAAACCTAAAAAGGGTTTGGTTAGCAATCTCATGTGAAGATTATGGGTTATTGTCCAGTTTCATTGATTTAGAATTATGTTTTTCTATGAACTCCTTGATAGGACCTCAATCTTATTAAACTTCTCTTGTGTAATGGGTTTTATTAAGAAAGGTAATTCTAAGGTGAGGAACCCAAGGGATTGGGAAAGACTACCCTTAAGGGAGCGTCTTATAGTATAATTTTAACTCAACGTAAGTAACACCTTAAAATTTAGTAGATCTTATCGAGGTGGATTTGAAGGTTGATGGCACAAGTCGATTGCAGGGTTGTACCTTCGAGAAGATTAGGATCTTCTCAAAGATACAACAATGCATGTGACTTATGGCAACACCCTTTTGTATTGATCGTCAAGATTTACTCCTTAAACTCGAACAAGTTTTGACTTGGGATTAGTTACCGACATGGTCATGTTATGAGGTTGCCCCTGGAGACTCGGGGTACCTTGACACATAGGGTTAACTAGGGTTGACCCAGTATGTCAGAGTATCCCTAGTTCTCAAGAGCATCCTTATAACATTGCCATATTATTAATCCGTTCCTGAGTGAATAACTTGGGGCAGGAGAGACTGACAGAAGTCAGTATAAGACATTCTACATAACAAAGGAATGGGGTGATGGACGTATTCCAGATTGACGAGTATGCCATCAAGGAATACGAGACATAAGCATATGTTTCAAATCTTTGGCCAAAGTATCACAAGCTGCTGATTGCGTAGTCCTATGTCACCTAGTCTAAGGGACGAGATGCCGATGAATAATGGTAACAATTATTCAGATAGGTTCCTTGGATAGAGCATTCTGAATCCCAGATTAGGGAAGAGAACCGTAAGAGTGATGTGTTAAAATAAAAAAATTCCAACTCTTGATACTCATGAATAGATCGGTAGATTACCGAGTCATGGAATGAATAGATCGGAGGTACTCCGAGTCATTACAGCTGCATATGGTTATCTGTTATAAGAATGGTTGTTTTGATTTGTGAGTTCTAAATTATGTATTTAGAACCAAGAAGCATTTATCAAAAAAAAAAAATTACTTGTTCTAATGTATAAAAATGAGCTCAATTATAAGGTGAATAATGGAACTGAATCTTAGTTTGATTCCATCTCTTTAGATTGATTTTTACTAAAGATTATCTTATTTGTATTAGGTGGTTCTTATTTAACTAAATGAATCACTGTTGGATGATAAAATCAAGTATAACACATTCCTTGTTATATTTGGGTAATACATTCTAGTCATTGTGACAACCTAGGGAAGTTTTGACTTCTATTCATATGTTTAATCAAGCTTCGGTAGTAAATTTGTGTTTCTAACTCTTATTACAAAGAAATATAGTAAGATATAATTTGAGGTTTGTGTTGTAATAAAGAACACACAAGGCTATTCAATTGAGAAATGAGGTTTATATTTAGTTCCTATAAGTTATTGTGAATTATAACTTTGAGATATATAGTTCTCTTTCCTTATTAGGATAATTTCGGTTAATACAGAATATGTTGTCTTACAAAGTTATAACATAAAAACTTCCTAGAATGGAAGCAATAAGAGTTCTGTGTGTAGAACAGACTTATTGATAGATATTATGGTAATGATGAAACTGTTGGGTTTCATATGCATAGCATGGATTACCTTGTGTGAGTCCAAGGTTAATACTCATTGAGTTTCTATAGAGCAACAACAATAGTTGCAGCAGCTTCTGGCTATGAATAGGATAATATAAATTCATACCGTGATAGATAGTATTTGACACTTCTATTTAATCTCTATGGACTATAATTGTATTTACTATAATTTGTAGTGTTGCTTGTTGATGGTCATTATTGGGTGTTAATATATTTATCTTGATTTTCTTAAATTTATCTTGATTTTCTTATATTTAATTATGTGAAGTGTTGATGAGACTCACAATGAGGAATACATAAGAAGTAATAAGAGTTGTATTTAATGTACACAATTCAAATTATTATAGTATGATGTTGTTGCGTTACCTTTCTAAATTACTAGAATGAGATTGTTATTGTAGTATATATTCATTCTAACAGTTAATGACATAATTTGATAAATGGGATAATGGACTTTTCTTGCTCAGTTTAGTCGAACTGACCTTGCCTAACCATTGCAGAAAGTGAGAAAAGCAAACAAGAGGAAAGTAAAGAAATGCTTTGGTTATCTAATTGAACCATATGCTTACTTTTAAAGGATAAAGTGGCAGTCAAATTTGTTGAATTGAGACATTCTTAATTATGTCAAGGAAGTTATTTGTTTCCTTTGAGAAAAGATTTTATTGTAAAAATCTATTGGGTACATTTATGATATATTGTGACATGGTAAAGATTCCATATTTTTGGTCAATAAATACCTGCTTCATATTGTTGAAGAATGTTGATGCCTCTCTGCAATCTCTGTAATAAATTCTACTATGTTGTAGTAGTGTTGGTATAAGAATGGCTATATGTTTATGATATTCTAAGAAAATAGAATCCTTACTGAGAATGGTAATCAAGGGATGTTATAATTATTTAATTTAGTAATATATTAGCTTTCTTATAGACGGGTAAACCTAGTAATTACAACGATTGGAATGGGAGGTTATGAATCAATAATAGAATTGATAGGTTAATGGAGTACACTATGGAACTAAGTTGAAGTTTTCATTTTTATCTAAAACCGACTATCTTATGGGAAATTAATATTATTGTTAGTAAGAGGTTGTGATTCCTCATAAGACCAGTTCAAGAAATGCTTGGTAGATGAGAAATCATCTAGGTATGAATATTGATGTATATGCGTATATATACAACCTTTTAGGATTTTCTTCTAATAAAGTTTGCTTAAGTATACCGAGATAAATTAATATGATGAACCTTCTGGATGATAAGATAAAGTTCAACATATAAGGGTTATGTCTTTAAACTTGTTGATGTTCCTTTTGGGAAGCACTTAAACCTTTAAGGAAATTAAGTTGAAATACTTTGTAAAACTAATCCAACTCCTGTAACATGACGAGAAGCTCAACATAATGCTGCAAGGTGAGATGCTAAAGAATATTAGAACACGGATGTTCTTTGATACTTAAGTGAACTGTCTTTCCATAAAATGGGTAAATAAAGTATAAGATCTATCAGATTACCATCATTTGAAATATGATGTGATGAATGTTTATGATGGAGTTACTCTAACTAACAAGATGTAATGAAGATAATTCATTAATAATCAAGTTGAACATAAATGCTAAAAGGACCCATAGGATATGGGATATAGTTGGCATAGAATTGTATGGGAGATGATTAAATCCCGAATACTAAACCTCTATGAAACCATGGGTATGATGCCCAATGCAAATGATGAGATTGTTGATGGGAACATGTAGATTGTGCTCAATTTGAGTACTTGCCATCATATTCATTATGGAAGTTTGGTGTCTATGCTCCTAAAATTTGTGAGTTGAAATCAACCATGATTAAGATATGACGGTGTGGTCATATAAAGGATAGCAGCGATTTGATAGCTGGAATTAATGGAATGTATTTTGGATGCCAAGGAAAATTGGTATAAGGATCCAAGAAAAATGATTATACTGCCAAGGTGATTGTAACCATGCAAATAAACCTAAGTTAGGGTTTGGGCATTGTTTTAGAAGTTCTCAAGAGGATTGGGAATAGTATTGAAACAAGAACCTTAAAATGATTAAGATTTATATATATATATATATATATATATATATATATATATATATAAATCAGACCTCGATAGTATTTATACTGAAGTAAAACTGAATAACACGATTCTATTAATATAGCATAAGTGTTATTGAAAGGAGGGTAATGGGAATGACTCTGTATGTCCTCAATGATGAGTGAATTATGTAGCTTGCATGATTTCTTATGGGAGTAAGAATAACATTAGTGGTTATTACTCCTTGATAATGTAAGGCATTATTTTGATTCGGTAGAAATTGAATCATTAATAAATAAATAGAGGATTGGGAATTTAGGTCTAAAGATTGATCTATCTTATATCTGAAACAGATAGGAAGAAATGAGTATTTTTGGAACTACATTTAACCTATCATGATACTATGGGACATGACTCTAGATACTCTTCACTAAGTGATGAAGACATGGGAACTAGAATAATCTGTCATGTTTAATTTATTAAGATACCATGTTTCATTTTTGGACTCTTGACAGGGAAACTCACTACCACCATTACATGGTCATATCCATTTAATGACATTGGTTGTTATTTGAATACTACCACATAATAGCTATACTGAGTTCCTTATCAAGATCTTAAAATGTAGTTCAATATTTCTTAAGTACAAACTTGTTAAAGTTACAAGGGCAGATGAAACCCCACGGTTAGTACCCCAATGCCAACATATGATGGCTACGGAAGGGAAGTAGTATAGTAATGATGTGAATCATTACAAAGACATTTTCTTTCCCATAGGCATCATAGGATGACATCAAGGTACAACTACATGTAGGTTAATCTGGACTTGTACCTTGTATAGGACTTGTAGTTGTTTACAACATCAATGACTGAAAATCCATATAATTGAACAAGTGAATAAGGTGAGATGACAAGATTCCAATGGCAAGTGTGTTGTCATGGAATCAAGCATGGAATACATGACTCAAAAACCTTGCACAAGGTAGTGTAACTACTGATTACATTGTCGAGATTTCACCATTATCTAAGTTGTGATATGCCTGTGGATTTCATAGGTGGAACCTAGGTACACACTTAGGGATTATTATTTATATATCATATCTTGTTAAAGGAGAACCAAAGGGATACATTTTATGTATGGCTTGTAAATATCATTAAGGGAGAATGAGTAAAGTTTAGTATTCTCTCATACAACTGCACATGGTTCATGATAGTTATCGAAATGGATTGCATTAAGACTTATGTTGGATTTAAATATATGGGTATTTAAATCAGCTACATAAGGTAAGATAAAAAAAAATATAAGATTGAAGTGACAAAAATTGGATGTTACATTTTGGTATCAGAGCTGAAGGTTGCAGCTCTTGGGCCTAATGAGCCCTTACGCTTAGAAAATTCTTATTTTATGAATAGAATAAAAAGAATGAAGGATGTACCGTGGATAATGAACCATATCAAACTAAGCTTTGGGTTCGGGGGTAAAAGAGTTAAATAATACTCTAAGATTCCTTCATGACACACTATACTAGATAGATGCAGAGAGCAACTGGTAAGTGTGAATAAGAGCAGCCAAGCAAAACAACTTAGGTTGAATGATGATGATCAGTAAAGTGTTACTCGATTGATCAAACTGCATTATGATAAAAATTGGAGTATAAATCCAATATTAAAGGAAATCCACATAGGATTAAGGCAATATTTAGAAGAAGACTAACTGCTATTATGGCAGTGACTTGGAAGGCCAGTTAGGCCAGAATGAAATCTGTAATAAAATTCTAGCTTTATATGGTAAAAGCATGTAAGAGCATTAGCTCTTCTTTACTTCTAATTTTTAGAAAAGAGATAAAGGATGAGAGGAAGTCTGAAAGTGTGATCTTTCAGAGTAAAACCTAGCAGTAAAGTCTGCCATAGTTTCATGGAAAAGAAACAAGTCATCCTAGCATAATGACAGAAAGTTAAATAAGAACTTCTTGATGCTAATCAAATACAAGATTAATGCAGTTGAGTTCTTAGTGTGAAGTGACTAACTGAAACTGAAATGGAATTCAAAATTTTTAATGGAAAAATAATAAGCAAAATTACATGAACCTTGATGTCAGTTATCATGACATAGTCACTAATTGAACTCATTTCGAAAAGAAGGAAATCTTTTGATAAGGTTGATTTGCATATTTCTGGACTATAGTATAGTTGCATGAGATTGTTTATATAACAAGATGCAATGGTAAAGTGATTTGAAGATAGATTCAGGAAAATACATCCTTATGATATCCTTATAGGTAAAAAAATCATGTGTAGGATTCTTATGTGTTATGAATGGTGCAACCGTGATTGGTCGTGACCAAATAAGATTTCTAAGACTCTAAAATTGGAGTTTAGTAGAAGTAAAGGATGTTTACGAGACTAACTACAAATGTAGGAGGTTTGTTTTAAACTCGTATTGTGAATATGTAAAACTTTCACTCTCCAAACTAGACTGTATACCTTGCTAAGGTATAAAGGGACTCTTATACATACAACCATATTATGACCTTAGTTCTTAAGCTTCTTAAGGGCTGAAAGTAATAGCGTAGAAACTAATATGACTATATAATGGTATTATCATTATTATGTTATTATCCTTGTGGCAGCATATGATTATTTGTATAATCATTCTATTAATGTACTACTTGGATTGTTATGGTCAAATATGTTTGACTAATTTACTTAAGGGTAGTTGAGTAGACACTCTTCTAGAAGATTGAATGATAACTATGTTGTTTACTTTGCCTGAGATGCTAAGTAATCTTGAAATATCATATAAGGACATGGAACTCATTGCTATTGCAGACTTGTCTATAAAATTTGATACCTTGAGTTGAATTTAAAGTATAATTGGTCCAAATAATATTTCATGGGCTGAGACAACATTGTCAGGTTGGTAAAATTTCAAACCTAGTAGGAAACTAGAGGTTGAAAAGTGTAACAAAGAAATTCAGGTATGTAACTGTTGTAAATATCTCCCCCCCGGGTAGATATAGACAAATAGAAGAATATGGAAATCAAAGAAATTCAAAGGCTGATGTTTATTGCACCAAGGCATAGGCAAAGGGCGCACAACAAAGGATGTCGACACGAAAATGGATGCGCCAAGGCACAGGTAAAGGGCGCACAACAAGAAGTGTCAACATGAAAATGGATGCACCAAGGCACAGGCTAAGGGCACACATCAGAGGATGTCGACACAAATATAGATGCGCCTATGACGAGGTAGAAGGTGTTAAAAATGAAAATGGATACGCCCATGGTGCAGGTAAAAGGTGCACATCAGAAGGTGTCAACACGAAAATGGATGCGCCCATGGCGCAGGTAAGAAGATGTCAACACGCCAAAAGTCACGCCCATGGCACAGTCGAGGTGCACAAAGTAAGAAGTGTCGACATGAAAATGGATGCGCCCATGGCGCAGGTAAGAAGATGTCAACATGCCAAAAGTCGTGCCCATGGCGCAGGTCAAAGGCGCACAACAAGAGGTGTCGACATGAAAATGGATGCGCCCATGGCACAGGTAAGAAGATGTCGACACACCAAAAGTCGCGCCAAGGCACAGGTAAGAGGCACACAGTAAGAGGTGTCGACATGGTAAAAATCGTGCCTTGGTGAACGTGAAGGGTGCATGACACAAAGTGTTGACACAAATAAATTCGTGCCCTGGCACACGTAAGAGGATGTTGACACAAATATGGATGCGCCAAGGTGCACCTTCAAGAGGCACAACATTTTGAGCGCTGACAGGAAGCAGACCCTGACCCAGATATTCAGACGGCCATAACTTTTCACAGGGAGCTCGAATTAATGCAAGGTTGGAATTTTTGGAAAGCTTACAAAGTCCTCTGATCCAACTACTACTAGATATATTTAATTGGGTGGGAAAAAGTTCTTAAAAATGAAAAATACAGTTCGCCACTTTTTGGGTTTGCTAGGGTTCTCACCTACCACCATAATGAGATAAATTAAATGCAACTTGGAGGTGGTTGGGGTAGATTTGGATTTCCTCTCTCTTCCCTCTCTCATTCTTCCTATAAATTGTAAGGAGGGGCTTCTTTCTAAAGGTTGGACATTCTTGTTTTTCCCCTCCCTTCTTCTCTTTGGCAGGTGAATTTGTGGAGTTCAAACCTCCCATTTAAAACTGTAATGCAACTTTGCCTCTTGGCATTTTGTAGTGTATTGTATCAATCTTGGAGAAAATAATGCATGTCTGTGGATGATTCTCAACCCTCTCTATGTTCATTTGCATCCTCTTGATCTTTCACTGTGAATCTGGTTATTTTTGCATGATCTTGCATTGCGTTTTCATGGTTTTTGTTTATTAGCAAGACAGGTGTTCTTCATTCCTCGGTGCATCACCTTTGTAGTTTAGGTTTTATTTTATGCATCTTCTTACCCTGTCTCCTTGGAAAGTTAGTTTAGGTTTTGAGTAAAACCTCTGCATTTTTACGTGTGCATCTGAACAGAGGAATAGGAACCGGCCTTCATCCGGAGAGCTTTTCTAATTTCGCGAGGTCCCACACTTGGGAAAAGCTCCATGTTATGAAATCGCACTGAGAGTCTCAACCCATTGAGTTGCAGACATTCATGGGTGCTGTGATTCACCATCAACAATAATTGATATTCATGATTCCATGGGAATATGTAAACTAACCTTCAAGGTTTTAAAGTCAAAATGTCCTTAAATTTAATATTGTTATCAATATTATGTGCCAAAGATGGTAAATACAACTAGCTTGGTTGTAAAAGACTGGTAATTTAAAGCTGGTAGGAGTTACATGATTGCTAAAGTAAAGGCTACTTAACTCCAGTCTCAGATTTTTGAACTTTAAAATCTAGGAATCATTGAATTAGGGTGCCACATTCTAGAATGTTTCATAAGGTTCTATTGATCCTTTTAACCAAGTGATCATTGTGTAGGCACTCTATCATTACACTACTATTACTTGATTACATTGATGAACTCATAACTTACGTTATGAGATGATTGGTTAATTATAGTATGTATCTATATCTGATGATACAGTGAAGTATAACCTAGAAAAAAACATGCTTAGTCCATACCTGCTATGGAAACTAAGGAAGTATATACTCATATTGTTATGATCAAGTATCGAATGTATGACCTTACTTGAATGATTAGTCTTATTATGACGGAATTGTAATGGGAGGTAACTCTCTCTTTACCATGTTGTATTAATGTTATACATGATTGTATAGCAAATTAAGAATTATTTATCTTAACTAATTTCATATGAGTTGTCTGTGTGTATAACTCAAGGATATATAGATTGATATTCTGCTCTATTAAGGTATCGATGGGCTAATATATTATAACTATTAATGAATTCATGTTATTCAACTTAAAGGAACTAGAATAATAAGATTATAGTTGCATAAGTATGGGCTTATATGACTGTAACATTATTATTCTAGCATTACTTGAGCTGATTGTGAACAACTATGTTTGATTGATTACTTATGTTTATCTTGAGTAAATGCTAGTTTTAAAGCTTGTCAAAGTATGAGTTTGGATTTCTTTTAGAGGTAGAGTCTAATTAAATAATACCTTAAAAAAATTGTGTGTTGAAATACTTTGATGCAAGATAGCTGTGATTGGAATTGTCTGGTTTAATACAGCAATGTCATGTTGCATTAGCTTGGTAAAGCTGAATTCTGAAGAATACCTTTTGTATGTATTGCATAATGTTACATGAAGCAAACTGCTGAAGAGATAGAATCTATGACATGTTGCAGATTATGTGATTGATTTCTGATTTATCAACTATGACATCCAATAAATGCGAGCTTATGAGACATGAAATTACTAGTTTCAATGAAAATAATGACGATTTTTCTCAAATAGAAGTATATAATTTTGTACTTGATTGATTTAATTAAGTAGCAATAATAAATCATCAGGATGATGATTCATTAAGGGGGAAGAATGTAATACCCTCAGCAAATACAATCAAGAATTTAACCAGATCATCATCTTTGACCGATCTTGACACCAAGTGGAAGAGAAACAAGTGTTTTCAATAAAGGTTAAGAAAACAAGACAAAGGGAATGATATGGTAATTAAGAACAGATATTGATTTTGTGATTATCTAAACAAGGGTGTTGTTTCTAATTAATTCCTTAGAAAAATATTATTGTTACTGGCTTAAGCTTGTAAGCACTAAGCTAATAAGTCTCTCAAGTATGGAAAACGACATACGGGTCAAAAGTCTTTGTCAGTATGATAAACATTAGTGAAAATCAATCTTGGGCCATGATATTACATCAGCCTAGATGTATATATATATATATATATATATATATATATATACTAGGCCCGATGTAATATCATGGCCCAAGATTGATTTGCACTAATGTTTATCATACATCAAAGATATATATATATATATATATATATATATATATATTTCTAATACTAAAATATACATGTTGTGAGATAAAGTATTGTTGGTCGTCAAATAGGACTTTTTAGAAGAGCAACAGTCAGGGGACAAGAAGTCCCTCCTCTTTAATGGGAGAGGTTCCCTTATTCAGAAACGAACTTATTTACAAATGTACAGAACATTGTTTTATGGTCAAACTTGGATATTACGAAAGTGTTTTCCACAAGGATCATCAATTACACAAGGACTGAGGAAAGGGAATAAGAAGATGAGCAGAATAGCAACATTCAGAATTATAGATAGCAGAATAATTCTTCATGTATGCGAAGCTTCAAAGAATTTAAGACAAGATCATTTGCATTGGCTGAATGAGATTAAATTTAAAGACACAAAGTTCCATAAATAACCTTCTTCAAATTCATTCATCAAGGACACAAAGTTCCTTCTTGGTTATACAAGATCACTGTATTTGCAAAACTGAATAAGATGCAATCGCAGAGAGACTAACGAATCAGAACAAAATGATCTTCACAATATTAAAGGAAAACACAGAGATAACAAGAATTAGATAGACAAAGAATGGAAAGCTCTTTTGTATGGATTTCTTTAAGATCTATTTACACTTTCAAAGCAAATATCCAAGTTCTTCCTCCTTAGAATGGCATAGAAATGCCATTATATAGTTTGCGAGATCGCTTACTCTTCGTAACCATTTCTTTTAAATAGAGAATAGTTAAGGAATGCCAAACGTAATTTCTTAACTAATTACATGGAATAGGAAAGGAATAGGAAGAAGAGAAAAGAATGGAGAAGGAGACAGTGGACAATCCACCGAGAAGGACCCACCGTCTTCGTAAACCGCTTCTTGAATTTCTTTAACGTCTCAAATATGCCTTTGCCACGAGGGACACACCAGACGTTTCATCTTGAAGATGACAATGGATATCTTTGAAAACTGATGTAAACGGCGTCTTGAAAGCTTCGTCCTTCTGCCAGCTGTCCTTGAAATTTGATCTTCGGATTGATAGCATCAGAGCCGCAACTTCAATTCATATTTTCGCATATTTGGGTCGAGCGGGAAAAACTAAGTATGAATTGCATTAGGTTCGCTTGGGACAAGTGAGACGCGAATGCGCGAAACACGCGGCTCGGCCGATTCGGGTCGAACAGGGAGAGGACGCACCAATGCATTTTAGGACAATTGGGACGGAAAAGAGTGAAGTGCGTGACTCGGGAGTTTCAGCTGAAAATGGGACAGCTTGCACTTTTTAACTTTGGGACATTCGAGACAAAAAGTTCCGAAGGACGTGGTTCGGGCGAATCGGCCGATCGGGGAACAGGATGCACTTCGGAACTCGGGATAGTTGGGACAAAAGTTCCGGAGTACACGTTTGGCTTGTTCGGGTGAAATTGAAACAAACAGCTTACATTTTTCAATTTGGGACAAGGAGCTCAAGTACGCGACACAGAGTTTCGCTAAAAATTGGAAAGCTCGCACTTTTTAACTTTGGGACATTCGAGACATGAAAGTGCGAGTACGCGGTTCGGGTGTTTCGCCGAAATTGAACAACTCGCACAATAAGTTTTGGGACACTTGGGACAAAACTTTCCTGACGGGCCCGAAAATGGGACACTTCGGGATTTCGCCGATCAGGAACAGAGTGCACTTTCGTACTTGGGACAGCTTGGGACAAAAAGTTCCGACCGCTTGAAAATCACACAAAATGACCCAAAACACAGATTTTTTCAATTTCATGACTTAGGCACTTCGAGAAAAAACACTTAAACTCAAAATTTTGAAATTTTACTCTTATCGTAGCGGGAATTTTGAGTGGACAACAGATGGCTCCTTCTGGGGATGACTTGGCATAAATTCTCGGAATGAGACAAGACAAGAACTTAGACAAACTCGGTGAAGCAGACCAATGCCTTATCCATTGGGCAAAGGAGTCAAAACAAACCAATACAGAGGGCAACACACACAACAACAGAAGGAAAATACACCAAAAGCAGAAAAGCAAAAACATTGTACAAAATATACAAAGGGACTCCCTAGTCACCTATGACTTGAACAACTTCAAATACTACCCACTATAGGGAAGTGGGAGAGGAGAACCATCCATGTAATCAAGATAGAAAGAATTCTCACCAGCAAAATCTCTAATCTTGAAGGGTCCGAGCCACAGGGAATCAAACTTTCCATGGCTGCCACGAGGTTCATGTCTTTTGTCCCATAACAAGATGACGGTATCTCCAACTTGGAACTCTCTCGAACCTAGCTTTCTTGTCAAATGTAACCTTTACCTTCTGCCGGTGAGCAGATATCCTATCGCAACCTCCAATCTGTCCTTGTTCGGTTTGTGCGGTACATGATTCTTTTATCCAGAGCATCACTGAAACTAGTATCCTCAATGGCCTTCATCAGGTGCAAGGCTGGCAGTTCCACTGTCACTGGCAATTGAGCTTCTACTCCATACACCACTTGAAAAGGAGACATTCCAATGGCTCTTTTAGGTGTGATCCTGTCTACCCAAAGAGCATCATAAAGCTTCTTATGCCAGTTTCGTTGAGACTCATTGACCAACTTCCTTATGATAGTCACCAGATTTTTGTTGGTGGATTCTGCTTGTCCATTTCCCTGGGGATAATAATCTAAAGAATGAGCCAGAGAGATGCCATACCCGTAGCAGAAATCCATTATCTCAGTTGAGGAGAAGTTCGAAGCATTATCTGTTACAATCTTGTTAGGTACACCATACCTTACCAAGATGTTCTCTTTGATGAAGTTGCATACCACTTCAGAAGTAGTGCTCTTGACTGGAATAGCTTCCACCCATTTGGTGAAGTAGTCAGTGGCGGTTAGCACATGAGTGTGACCAGCACTAGAAACAGGGTTGAGTGCACCAATGAAGTCCAGACCCCACTGTTGAAATGGTTCCTCAATCACAACTGGCTTGAGAGGCAAAGAGGCCAATTTAGGTCTTCCCACAAAGGTCTGACAAGCCTCACATTTATCCACCCACTTGGATGCATCTCTGAACAAGGAAGGCCAGAATATCCTCCCGCAGTATCTTGTGAGTCGTGATCATGATGAATAGTGCCCTCCACATGCCTGATCATGAAAAGCTGAGAGCAACTTTCTCTGTTGTTCCTTGTCCACACACTTCAGAAATCTCCCATCTAAACCACGCTTGAACAAGGCATTTTCCCACAACATATATGCATGACCGATCTCAATTTAATGATCCTCTTTTCCTTGGTAGTTAAATGAGAGGGGAATTCCCATAGGTGAGAAAATGGGTGATGTCGAATACCATTCATCGACCGAACTAAGGAATAGAACAAGAGGAATGTCATCTTTCTCCTCCAAAGAACTCATGTTTGGCTCCTTCAAAGAATGAGCTCACAAAGACCTTTTCCACGAACCAGCTTGGTCGGTTTGATATCAATGTCATACTCCTGGACTTTAGCCACCCAGCTCTCTTGGACCCAAATTCTTGCTGTGTAAGAATTGACTTAATTAAATCAGATCTCGAACCAAAGACCATAGAGTGAGAGTTGAGGATATAGAAACGGAACTGCTTGACAGCCTTGACTACTGCAAAAGCATGCTTCTCCATCATGGTGTATTTTAGCTCATGATTCTTTAGGATATAGCTCATGAAGGAAATTGGTAGCTCATGTTTATTAGAGTCTTCTTGGGTTAAGACAGCAGCTAGGGTATTATCTGTAGCATAGCAATAGATGATGAAATCTTTGCTGAAATCAGGACAAGCCAAAACTGGAGTTTTAGCAATAGCTTTCTTGATACCCTCAAAGGATTCCTTTCCTTCAGAAGACCAACCAAATGTTTGCTTCCCTTTCATCATCTGAGAAATATTCAAAGTTAATTCAGCAAAATCAGGGATGAATCTTCTTAAAAAATTGATCTTACCGAAGAAGGAATGCACGCCTTTTTTACTGGTTGGGAGAGGAATTTGCTGGATGGCTTGAACTCGTTCAGGATCAATCTTAATACCATCCTTGGAGACAATGTGCCCTAATAGTTTTCCTTCTGTAACACAGAAGACAAATTTTTTAGGATTTAAAGAAATCCCATGCTCTCGGCATCTCAGTGAAACCGTTTCCAGGTGGTCGAAGTGATCCGCTCTTGTCTTTGAAAAAACGCTCACAAAGTCATCAAGGTATATGACAATACATTTCCCTTTCAAGCTTCCAAAAGCTAGATCCATAGCTCTCTGGAAAGTGGTACCAACATTAATCAGCCCAAAAGGCATTCTCTTGTAGGCAAAGGTACCCAAAGGAGTGGTGAAGGTTGTCTTGTGTTGATCTACAGTATCAACCTCTACCTGATTGTATCCCGAGAATCCATCAAGCATAGATAACATTTCAGATCCTGTTACTGCTTGCAATATTTGATCCATCATAGGCAAAGGGTAGTTATCTTTCAGAGAATCCTGATTCAGGTTCCTGAAATCAACACAGATGTGGATCTCACCATTTTTCTTCCTAACAGGCACTATATTTGCGATCCATGTCGAATGGTGAATGGGAAAAATAATTTTAGCCTTCAACAACTTCTGGATCTCCTGAAAGATGGTGTCAGCTATTTTTGGATTGTACTGCCTCTGCTTCTGCTTGAAAGGCTTAATTCCTGGTTTGAGGGGAATAGAATGCTGCATATCTTTTGGCTTGAAGGCTTTTAGATCTTCATAAGAATAAGCAAGAACATCCTTATACTTCCTTAGAAGATCAATTGCTTTTCTCCTCTCGTCGGTGGTGCAACATTTTCCAATATTTACTAGCTTGGGGTCAGTAGAACTCCCTATATCAATCTTATCATACTCAGCTGATTGCTGAGGTCCAGTAGAAGCTTTAGATTTCACATATCTGTCATGTTTATCAAACAACTCCTCCAAACTCACCAAACCTTTGGGAATCTTGTTTCCTTTGAGTTTAATGCACCCTTCCTGATCTGTTTCTTCTCCTTGGGTGACAGGATGGTCAGAGGACACACTCTCACGAGGCAGGTTGTCACTTCCCTCAAAATACAGTTGTTCGAAATTACCCTTGAGTTCCAGGAAGGAAAGCAAATGCTGGTCATCGTTGAAAACTTGCCAGTTATTGGTATTGTCAGGTACACTAGGCCGGTGGACCATTTCAATAGTGAACTTATCCTGAGAGAATTCAGGATGGGGAATCAGTAGTGATCCTGAGACAGCCAGTGAATCAGCCCTGCTGTTCTTTTCTCTAGGTATTGCCTCAATGGAGAAAGCATCAAGGAATTCAATTGAATCCCAAACCTGATTCTGGTAATGCTTTAGCCTCCCATTTTTTACCTGAAAAAGGCTTCTGACTTGCTTCACAATCAGCTCTGCATCACCACGAGCCAGAAGATTTTTTACACCTCGTTCTTTGGCCACTTGCAGTCCAAGAATGAGAGCCTCATACTCTGCTGTATTGTTAGTGTTTTCGAACTGCAACTTAAATGAAAAAGGGTGTAGGCAGCCTTCAGGTGACACTAGCAGGACACCAGCTCCAGAACCAGCCGAGGAACAACTTCCATCAAATTCTAAAACCCAAACACCATTGGGATCTTTAGGTGATACTTTGGAGGGTTGGATTTCATCAGGGGACATAATCATGTAATTACCATGACCTATGTCTTCATAGAGTATTTGTGCCTTAGGATCATCCATTTTCTGCACAATATACTCAGATTGTTTCTCAGGAAACAGCTTCTTCATGTGTCCATTGACAGGTATGAGTGCATGTGACCAATCCATTTGAATCTCTCCACCCACATCTTTACAGAAGTTCCTACTTAGCAACATTCCATAAGAAGGAGGAATGTCTGCTACTAGGATGGTAGCCAAGATTTTCTTTTCGTAAAGCAAAGAAAAGCCACTTGTGCATCTTTAATCCTTCCAACCAAAGGCACTTCCTTACTTTCCATGGAGTAGCAAGATCCATAAGTACGAGTGAGGGTCAAGCCTAAAGCATGAGCTACTTTAGCAGGCATCACATTATCTGAGGCTCCAGAATCTATGACACAGTTACTGAGCCTATGGCCAGCTATAAGAAGTGTTACATAAAAGGCTTGATTTTGTCACTAGGCGAGGTGACAAAGAGCCTACTGGAGACTAGGGTGTGGTACGTATGAGGAGGGGCAAAAGGCCTTTAGAGGTGGTCTTGGAATGGGAATTAACAAATTGGATCATCTTGGCAAAAGCTTTGGGATGGGTTTGATAGTATTCAGCTTCTGAAATTTGAACCTTGGTCCTTTTAGGTGATCAACAATATCAAAGGATCCAGAGGTGGATGGACCATCATCATTTGGAATTCTAGGCTTATCAACTTTAGGATAAAAAGAAGGAACTTTGCTAGTAGGATTGACAGACTTACCTTTGGTGCAGATGAGGTAGGGATAGAGATCCTCTTTTGGCAATTACAGAATAGTTACTGCACTGCTCCTTAGATTTCTTCATGGGCTGTGTTACTTTCTCCTTCTGCCTTGTCTGTTCTTGAGTCATGACAGCAAACAATTCACTGTTCATATCTGCTACCACTTCATCATAGTCATCTCCATCATCAGTGCCTTCGGTGGTAAAGAAATTAACCCGAGATCCCTCAAGTTCTTCCGCCTCATCATCAAATTCCTCCAGGAACTCCTCACGAGCTTCATCATCCACATCATCATCTGGCTCTTCAACTTCACAGGTTGCATTCACAGGAACTTTAACAGGAGGTCCTTCAAGTGCTAGTCTTGTGTGAGGAGCAGGAAAACGATTTCTGGGCTGAAAATTTCTTCTTGGAACATCTGCATACGGGGCATGCTGAGCCAATTGTTTCTTTATAGCTACTAGATCATTTGCAAGTTTCTGGACTAATGGATCAGTATTGGGTCCAGAGGTGGAAGAGGAAGAAGCAGCAGATTTAGATTTGGGAGGATCTCTTCTCAACTTCCCTGACATGATCAAGTCATCCTCGACACTAACAGCTAGTTCTTGATCCAGAACTAACGTTCCAAGATTAGCCCTTCTTAGAGCATAACTGACTTTGGGCGTTTGAGCATTTAGAAAGAAACATTTTTGAATTTGATCAACCGGTCGAGTATTTACAGGAATTTTGTTGATCACCTGCTCAATCGAGCCACAAATTCTCTCATGGGTTCTCGATGGATCTTTCTTTATCTCGAGAAATTTGGGCAAGCAGGCATGCACATCTTCTCGGCTTGAAACGGCTTTCGAACTAAGTTCTCATTGTATTCCAACGGTGATGGCACCAAATGGAAGGTGATAGAACCAATCAAGAAAGATTATCCCGTAACGCCTCAACGAATGCGGCTTTACCGAGACGCCTTCATGTTCAACTCCCAAGACTCCACATGCAACTATGAAGGCTATAATGTGTTCATCAGTGGTGTATTTTTCATCTCCTTTAAATTTGGGTAAGTTCTTTCAGCCATTACCTCTGGTAACTCATGCAAAGGTCGAGTAAGGGCCGTGGCCCGACATGTTGACCCCATGGCACCAGTGCCGCCATTCTTGGAAATACGGCTTGGAGGGGAACTGTAACACCAGCAAGGATCAAAGCTCGTAGATTGGGACTAGCAGGTTCTGAAGGAATACCACCCGTAGGACTTCTATCTTGAACAGGTGGAGTGCTCGTCGAACGAGTTCTTCTATTTGAAGGGAAAGGAAAACCCTGTTGCTCCAAAAGCTGAAACTGAGAATCTTCGATACCAAGGGCCCTTCTCCCTCGAGTGAAACGCGGAGTCACCAGATCAAAGGATGATCGAAAAATTGTAGTACTGGAATGCGATTTTCCCCAGCGGAGTCACCAAAAACTGTTGGTCGTCAAATAGGACTTTTTAGAAGAGCAACAGTCAGGGGACAAGAAGTCCCTCCTCTTTAATGGGAGAGGTTCCCTTATTCAGAAACGAACTTATTTACAAATGTACAGAACATTGTTTTATGGTCAAACTTGGATATTACGAAAGTGTTTTCCACAAGGATCATCAATTACACAAGGACTGAGGAAAGGGAATAAGAAGATGAGCAGAATAGCAACATTCAAAATTATAGATAGCAGAATAATTCTTCATATATGCGAAGCTTCAAAGAATTTAAGACAAGATCATTTGCATTGGCTGAATGAGATTAAATTTAAAGACACAAAGTTCCATAAATAACCTTCTTCAGATTCATTCATCAAGGACACAAAGTTCCTTCTTGGTTATACAAGATCATTGTATTTGTAAACTCGAACAAAAGATGCAATCGAGAGACTAACGAATCAGAACAAAATGATCTTCACAATATTAAAGGAAAACACAGAGATAACAAGAATTAGATAGACAAAGAATGGAAAGCCCTTTTGTATTGATTTCTTTAAGATCTATTTACACTTTCAGCAAATATCCAAGTTCTTCCTCCTTAGAATGGCGTAGAAATGCCATTATATAGTTTGCAGATCAGTTACTCTTCGTAACCGTTTCTTTTAACTAGAGAATAGTTAAGGAATGCCAAACGCAATTTCTTAACTAATTACATGGAATACGAAAGGAATAGGAAGAAGAGAAAAGAATGGAGAAGGAGACAGGTGGACAGTCACTGAGAAGGACCCACCATCTTCAGAAACCACTTCTTGAATTTCTTTAACGTCTCAGCTATGCCTTTGCCATGAGGGACACACCAGACGTTTCATCTTGAAGATGACAATGGATATCTTTGAAAACTGATGTAAACGGCATCTTGAAAGCTTCGTCCTTCGCGCCACCGTCCTGAAATTTGATCTTCGATTAATAGCATCGAGCCGCAACTTCAATTCATATTTTCGCATATTCGGGTCGAGCGGGAAAACTAAGTATGAAATGCATTAGGTTCGCTTTGGGACAAGTGAGACGTGAATGCGCAAAACACGCGGCTTGGCCGATTCGGGTGAAACAGGAGAGGATGCACCAATGCATTTAGGACAATTGGGACGAAAAGAGCGAAGTGCGCGACTCGGGAGTTTCACCGAAAATGGGATAGCTTGCACTTTTTAACTTTGGGAAATTCGAGACAATAAGTTCCGAAGGATGTGGTTCGGGTGAATCGGCCGATCGGGGAACAGGATGCACTTCAAACTCGGGATAGTTGGGACAAAAAGTTCCGGAGTACGCAGTTTGGCCAGTTCGGGCGAAATTGAAACAGCTTACATTTTTCGATTTGGGACAAGGAGCTCTGAAGTACGCGACACGGGAGTTTCGGCTGAAAATTGGAAAGCTTGCACTTTTTAACTTTGGGACATTCGAGACATGAAAGTGCGGAGTACGCGGTTCGGTGTTTCGGTCGAAATCGAACAACTCGCACAATAAGTTTTGGGACACTTGGGACAAAACTTTCCGATGGGCCCAAAATGGGACAGCTTTCGGGATTTCGGCGATCGGGAACAGAGTGCACTTTCGTACTTGGGACAGCTTGGGACAAAAAGTTCTGACAGCCCAAAATCACACAAAATGACCCAAAACACAGATTTTTTCAATTTCACGACTTAGGCACTTCCAGAGAAAAACACTTAAACTCAAAATTTTGAAATTTTACTCTTATCGAGCGGGAATTTTGAGTGGACAACAAGTATCACCATGACAAAATTATAGGATAATGTGTTTTAAACATTGGATTCAAGTGGAGAGACTCACTCAACCCATATTAATGATTAATCACTTTGTAGATTAATTGACTTGGGCTTGTAAATTCTTTGTCAAGGTGTTAAATTTGGAACCTTGAATTATTAAAAAATTGATTGTGTGATTTTTAGGTAATCCTTTTAGGGAGCTGGAGTTGTTAAATAGCGATTTAATGATGGTAAAATGGTAGAACCAAACCCACTATGTATAGATCTTGATAACTTAAGGGAGGTCATAGACCTTAAAGGACATGCCAACATATGCAAAATTATATAATGTAACTCCATGGACTTCGATAAGTATGGGGCATTTGAATAATAATTTTAAGCTATGCATGTTTTATAATGTTGGTTTTTTACTATTATAATTCATTCTTTCCAAAGGTTATTTGACCTAAGTTTTTGAAAAGAATTAAGTGATTGTTATTTGGTGAATGACGTGGAAAAGGGTAAATGTGGATTTTAAACTCAATTAATCCCGCCAATTTTGGAGGAGAGTTGGAGGGCGGTGGAAGTTGGATAAGTCTCTGGTACTCCAACAGTTAATACCATTAATTATGCATTTAAAATTACGGAAATTGTAAGGCTCCCTAAGGAAGCGAACCGCATGCAAGTACTCCATTTTTTTGTTATGAAATATTAGGAAAAGATCCACTTCATGTAGCTATGCATGTGGATTGATCTACGAGTTCTTGTAGCTATTTTTTTCAAAAGAGGAAGTTCATCTTATGGATAGATTTATAAGACGAGGGATGTCGTTGCTTGGATTTGAAGGAGGGATCTAATTTTTGGCTGGTTTGAGTTCGATAGTTTTGAATCCATCACTCTCTGTTGTTGAAACACTTACTGGAGATAGACTTCGAAGGGTTTCAGAATCGAATTCTCAGGAAAAAAAGGTTCCTTATCCCATTCATCTCTTTATTTCATTAGATGTTAGAGCACATACATATGTACAATTTTACTAAGCTAAGAATAATTGGGTATGTGATGGTTAGAAGCTGTTTTTTTTATAATCTACTATTTTGTGAAAAGAATTGGTAAAATGGTATGACTGTTGAACCTGAGTATTTAATATTTTATCTCTAATACAACCCAAATCATGTTTACTTACTAAGAATTGGAATTAACAATTTTTTCACATTTTGTCAAAGATTTTGACCCAGATAAAAATGGGTTTTTGTGAAAATATTATAATATTGTACTAAATTGATTTTGGGTGCATGGGTTTTCTTTAATCTGACCAAAAGCTTGATATATGTATCTGGTAATAAACTGATTTTCACACAACGATGTCTATTTTGTTTCACTTTTGGTCTATGTGTTTCACTTGTGAAAATAGAGATGTATTAGGGTATACACCTAGGACTAGTTGGTTTTTTATCTGAGCTTAGTCTTTTATTTGTCTTCATTGAATGGACTATGAGAGAAACAAGTTTTCCATTGAGGCTTGGGATTTAATAGTTACTCAATGTAATATTTTATCTTTAGTGGTTCTTTGAGAAAATTTCACTTATCACTCCCTCTTCGAAAAATAAAATTGGGTATAAACCTTTCTGACATGGCTCAGTTTGAAGGTGTGTTAATAAAATGATAACACTTCTTGTTATCCTTGTCTGATATGTTGATCTTTGGAACTCCTAGGGAAGTTTATTGGGAAATAGTTGGGACTACTCCTGGTTTCGTTGTATGTGGGTAGTAACAATGGATAAGTTGAAGAATGTATCTTATTTTGTCTCCATTTAGTCTCTGTAGGTTGTAAGCTCAACATGAATGTTCCTTTCCTTAGGAATTGGAAACTAACTTTAGTTGATGTAATAGAATGCTAAATTGTTGAGCCTTCAGCTCAACCCAATTTTAAGGAATTCAATTATTTTCTATCATCTTATATGGTTGTCTAAACTAGTTATAATTGGTACTATTTGAATAGCAAATGAATTTGGGGTTTAGGTTTCGAAGGACTAAGCCTAATTTATCTTACATCGGGTATGGCAAACCATTTATTCCTTCTCCAGGAAATCTTGATAGATAAGGGTTGGATAAATGATTGATTGTATCATTTTTATATGAAAGACTGAAAATCCTTATTTGAAACCAAAGGGTCTTGGTTAGTTGACACCCGGATATGTTTGTTAAGATATGGTTGCTCAATTATAAGGTGAATAATGGAACTAGAATCTTAGTTTGATTCCATCTCTTTAGATCGATTTTTACTAAAGATTATTTTATTAGGTGGTTCTTATGTAACTAAATGAATCACTGTTGGATGATAAAATCAAGTATAACATATTCCCGTTATAGAGGGGTAATACATTCTAGTCATTGTGACAACTTGGGGAAGTTTCGACTTTTATTCATATGTTCAATCAAGCTTCGGTAGTGGTTGTGTTTTGGAACTCTTATTACAACGAAGTATAGTAAGATATAATTCGAGGTTTGTGTTGTAATAAATAACACAAGGATATTCAATTCAGAAATGAGGTTTATATTTAGTTCCTATAAGTTATTGTGAATTATAACTTTGAGATATATAATTCTCTTTCCTTATCGTGATAATTTCGGTTAATACAAAATATGTTGTCTTACAACATTATAACATAAATTTTTTTGGAATGAAAGAAATAAGAGTTATGTGTGTAGAAAAAATTACTTGATTTAATATTATGGTAATGATGAAACTGTTGGGTTTCATATGCATACAATGAATTACCTTGTGTGAGTCCAAGGTTAATACTCATTATGTTTTTGGAGCAACCTCAATAGTTGTAGAAGATTGTGGCTATGAATAGGATAATATAAATTCATACCATGATAGATAGTATTTGACACTTCTATTTAATCTTTGTGGACTACAATTGTATTTACTATAATTTGTAGTGTTGCTTGGTTGATGGTCATTATTGGGTGTTAATATATTTATCTGGCTTTGCTTAAATTTAATTATGTGAAGTGCTGATGAGACTCTGTCAATGAGGAATACATAAGAAGTAATAAGAGTTGTATTTAATGTATGCAATTCAAATTATTAGAGTATGATGTTGTTGCGTTACCTTTCTAAATTACTAGAATGAGATTGTTATTGCAGTATATATTCATTCTAACAGTTAATGACATAATTTGATAAATGGGATAATGGACTTTTCTTGCTCAGTTAGGTCAAACTGACCTTGCCTAACCATTGCAAGAAAGTGAGAAAATAAAACATGAGGAGAGTAAAGAAATGCTTTGGTTATCTAATTAAAGCACATGCTTATTTTTAAAGGATTAAGTGGCAGTCAAATTTGTTGAATTGAGACATTCTTAATTATGTCAAGGAAGTTATTTGTTTCCTTTGAGAAAATATTTTATTGTAAAAATCTACTGGGTACAATTATGAAATATTGTGACATGGTAAAGATTCCATATTTTTGGTCAATAAATACCTACTTCATATTGTTGAAGAATATTGATGCCTCTCTGCAATCTCTGTAATAAATTCTACTATGTTATAGTAGTGTCGGTATAAGAATGGCTATATGCTTATGATATTCTAAGAAAATAGAATCATTAAAGGATGGTAATTAAGGGCTGTTATAATTATTTAATTCAGTAATATATTAACTATCTTATAGACTAGTTGAACCTAGTAATTACAACGATTGAAATGGGAGGTTATGAATCAATAATAGAATTGATAGGTTAATGGAGTACACTATGGACCTAAGTTGAAGTATTCCTTTTAATCTAAAACCGACTATCTTATGGGATATTAATAGTACTGTTAGTAGGAGGTTGTGATTCCTCATAAGTCAAGTTCAAGAAATATGGCTTGGTAGATGAGAAATCATCTAGTTATGAATCTTGATGTATATGCGTATATATACACCCTTTTGGGATTTTCTTCTAGTAAAGTTTGAGTAACTATACTAGAGATAAATCAATACGATGAACCTTTTGGATGATAAGGTAAAGTTCAACATATAAGGGTTATGTCTTTAAAACTTTTGATGTTCCTTTTGGGCAGCACTTAAACCCTTAAGGAGATTAAGTTGAAATACTTTGTGAAACTAATCTAACTCCCGTAACATGACGAGGAGCTCAACATAATGCTGCAAGGTGAAATACTAAAGAATATTAGAACACGGATGTTCTTTGATGCTTTAGTGAACTGTCTTTCCATAAATGGGGAAAATGAAATATAAAATCTATCAGATTACCATCATTCAAAATATGATGTGATGAACGTTTATGATGGAGTTACTCCAACTAACAAGATGTAATGAAGATAATTCATTAATAATTAGGTTGAACATAAATGCTAAAAGGACCCATAGGATATGGGATATAGTTGGCATAGAATTTTATGGGAGATGATTAAATCCTAGAATACTAAACCTCTATGAAACCATGGGTATGATGCCCAATGCAAATGATGAGATTGTTGATAGGAACATGCAGATTGTGCTCAATTTGAGTACTTTCCATCATATTCATTATGGAATTTTGGTGTCTATGCTCCTAAAATTTGTGAGTTGAAATCAACCATGATTAAGATATGACAGTGTAGTCATATAAAGGATAGCAGTGATCTGATAGCTGGAATTAATGGAATGTATTTTTGATGCCAAGGAAAATTGGTATAAGGATCCAAGAAAAATGATTATACTTGCCAAGGTGATTGTAACCATGCAAATAAACCTAAGTCGGGGTTTGGGCATTGTTTTAGAAGTTCTCAAGAGGATTGGGAATAGTACTGAAACAAGAACCTTAAAATGAATAAGATTTATATATATAGATAAATCAGACCTGGCTAGTATAAATGCTGAAGTAAAACTGAATAACACGATTCTATTAATATAGCATAAGTGTTATTGAAAGGAGGGTAATGGGAATGACTTCGTATGTCCTCAATGATGAGTGAATTATGTAGCTTGCATGATTTCTTATGGGAGTAAGAATAACATTAGTGGTTATTACTCCTTGATAATGTAAGGCATTATTTTGATTCAGTAGAAATTGAATCATTAATAAACAACAAGATTGGGAATTTAGATCTAAAGAGTGATCTATCTTATATCTAAAACAGATAGGAAGAAATGAGTATTTTGGAACTACATTTAACCTATCATGATACTATGGGATAGGACTCTAGATACTCTTCACTAAGTGATGAAGACATGGGAACTAGAACAATTTGTCATGTTTAATTTATTAAGATACCATGTTTCATTTTTGGAATCTTGACAGGGACAACTCACTACCACCATTACATGGTCATATCCATTTAATGACATTGGTTGTTATTTGAATACTACCACATAACAACTATACTGAGTTTCCTTATCAAGATCTTAAAATGTGGTTTGGTATTGCTTAAGTACAAGCTTGTTAAAGTTACAAGGGTAGATGAAACCCCATGGGTTGGTACCCCTGATGCCAACATATGATGGCTACGGGAAGGGAAGCAGTCTAGTAATGATGTGAATCATTACAAAGACATTTGCTTTCCCATAGGCATCATAGGATGACATCGAGGTATAGCTACATGTAGGTTAATCCGGACTTGTACCTTGTATAGGACTTGTAGCTATTTACAACATCAATGACTGCAAATCCATATAACTAAACAAGTGAATAAGGTGAGATGACAAGATTCCAATGGTGAGTGTGCCATCATGGAATTGAGCATGGCATACATGACTCAGAAACCTTGCGCAAGGTAGTGTAACTATTGATTACATTGTCGAGATTTCACCATTATCTAAGTTGTGAGATGCCTATGGATTTCATAGGTGGAACCTAGGTACACACTTAGGGGTTATCACTTATATATCATATCTTGTTAAAGGAGAACCAAAGGGATACATTTTATGTATGGCTTGTAAAGAGCATTGAGGGAGAATGAGTAAAGTTTAGTATTCTCTCATACAACTACACATGGTTCATGATAGTTATCAGAATGGATTTAAATATATGGGTATTTAAATCAGCTACATGAGGTAAGAAAACAAAATTCTCTAATATTTAAGTGAAAAAAATTGGATGTTACAATTTTGGATAATAATTTGGCAACTCAACAGGGTAAAATGCCTCCTAGATTAAGAGATCGGTGTTCTTGAAGCATTATTTGGGCATGGAGTTAGCCAAATACTTTGAAAAACTGATCTTAAACTTGAAAAAATATTACCTTGTAGCCAACATAAAGTACTAATTAGAAATGGAGATCATATGGGATTATCTTTGTTAAGCTTGAAGTTAATTACTTTGGAATTTTGGATTAAAACTTGTAAACCGCCCAAAATTTGTAAATTTATACCAAGGAAAGGGCACTAAAAACTCTAAATTGAAATTGAACATTTAGGGTTGATTGATTTAAATTTAGAAATTTCCCCAAAATATGATTTCACCATGGATCCTACTCAAAAATTTGAACTAAATGAAGTTGATCTTGTTGGCTCTAAATAAAACTTAGAAATTTCCCAACTTATCTGATTCTGCCATGAACTTAATTGTGTAAGAACAACAAAATCCCACAAAAACTATGTATAAACATGAAAAAACATACATGTTGTAAGTGGAAACATGTAGAGTGTCCATAATTCAATCCATTTGCTAAACAAAACCTACACTACCTTACTCTAGCCAAAGAAATGAGAATATAAACAAATCATGATACAGGTATAGAGAAGTAGCTTCACTTTCTTACAAAATTAGACCATGTAATTGATTTAACATTGAACACGACCTTTAATAAGATTGGAAAAAAATTTAAATTTTTATCCCTATCCCTTCTTCAAAGTATTAGATGAAAAAATAATGAATACCTCTTTTAGTTGCTCTGAATTTTGATTTGAGAGGCATTGTGATGACCTTTAGTGGAATGAAGCTCCTCCACATTCTTTGAAGTGAACATGACCGATTACAACTCATTGGGTGGATTTAAACTATCCAGATATATTATTGGGAAAGGAATGATCCTCTAATTTTTCTTGTCTTGTTTATATGTAAGCCCATGAATGGAGCTACAAGGAGCACTCTTCTTATTTCCTTAGATGTTTGCAAACTAATTTGTTCTTTTTTCTTGTCGTTCTTGTATTAAAACCCTTATTTCCACACTTGTATTTTAATTTTATTCTTTGAACAAGAAGTGTGAAAACTCAAACTTACCATCTATGATGACGCCTAAATTGGAATTGGTGTCAACATCCTCATCATTTTCAACATCCATGGAGTTTGAAAGATCAAACTCCTTATTTTTTTCTCCATGAATATTTTGAGTAGAAGGTTCTTATTTGGTGTTCTCCTCCAAAGCCAATTTTTGAAAATAGGCAAGGAAATATTTACATTCACTAGAATCTCTTGCTCCTTTTCAATTCCAAGGAGAATGTAATAACAAGAGGCTTTTGTGTTGGAAGATAGATGTTGAATTTTCAAAATTAGCAAGTTTAATGGGATCTTCCTCACAAATGCAATCTTCTAAATCTAATAAATAATCAACCTCTTCATGATTAAAATTTGTAGAACACTCTCTTTATATCTCATCTTTTTGTGCTCCTCCAATTATATTTTTACAAGATGAGATAAATCAAACCTCCAAGATCATGGTGCCAACATGAACACCATATTCAAATCATACATATTGTTAATCATATCCCTATTGTGTTTTCTCTTCTACAAAATCAGCCTAATCCATTTTTTCTTCAATCCTAGTTTATATTGAATTCTTAACCAACTGTAGAATCTAATCAGTTTCAAAATTTGAACTCCAATCCTTCAAGTTATGCAAGAGTTGTTCTCTTCTATTTTATTCAAATGTTTACTTCCCTCCTTGAGAAATTTAATAATTTTTTTCTTCCCCAAATGAATTTGGGAATGTAAGAGGAGGGGTGGGATGGGCTTCAACATGATTTTTCAATGTTTGTAATGAAGGGAAGATGTGAAATCTTCTTATGGAGGAAAGGAATGGCAGGAGAATCTTTGAGAAAGATAGGAATTTTGACCTTGGGCTGAGGTGGTTGATAAGGAATGGGCATTAGATACTGATAGGGAAGGTAAGTGGGAACATCCCATTAATAAGGTTCCTCAACCTTATGCTCATTAGCCTCTAATGCCTACAAAGATGCAATAAAATCAACCATTTGAGTGAAATATTCACTCATTACCTCAAGCCTTTATTATGGGCTAAACCAACTAGGTATAGGACCTCCCCATGGATAGGGATGCCTAAAACCATGTTGTTTAGCATGCAATATTTGTATTTTATCCTTGAAACCTTTCAATATCTCATCCATTATCTGAAATCTACCTTCAAAATCATCTTTAGGTGTAGAATGGCCTCCAAAATATGAATGTGCCTCATAAGAACGTGCATACTCAACCTAATTTTGACAATCGAACTCATCTAGAAGTATGTTGTAATAGTTTGAAGATGAATTTTGGAAATTTAGAGGAGGATTTGAATGGTTTCATTGTTGAAATCATGGAATCCTTTGAGGAAATGAAGTCATGATTGCACAACTTCATGGGAAAGAGAAATGAAATGATGAAAGGAAATAAAATGGTATGCTAGATGAGAAAAATGGGTTGTTTAGAATAGTGGATTTGCCGGATATGTTAAGAAAATGCCTCCAAAGGATGAACATTTATTAAGCACACATCACACTTGGAAAAAGATAAATGTAGATTATAAAGTTTTAATTTAACACCCTCAAAATTTATTACTTCAAAGTTTTCTCAAGGTAGGCATGCCGAAATGTTAGAGAAAAAAATTAGCACACTAAGATTTTCTTCTTATAGGTCCCTAATTTTTTCTAACATGGGATGATATAAAAAATGTGGGATTTGTAAAGTTAGATCAACCTCTAGGGAAGGATCTTTCCTCTACCTAATCCTAATGTTAAACTACTCTTATAGTTGGAAATGAAACTACCTAATCCTAATCTAGCAATCCAAGGGACCAGGGTTAGAAAGAGAAAGGGTTAGAAGGATGCATGGAAATGGAATCCTTAGATAATAAGTGGTGATAACAACGGAGAAAAGGGTGAAGAAAATATAATGAGGGAAAACGGAGAAGGAAAATGGATAAGGGAGAGGTCGACATGAGTGACACAAACCCAAAACAACATTCTACCTTCTATTCTCACATGAGACACAACAAATGAACATGCAAAGGAGAAATACATGCATAAAATACAACAACAAGAATGGAGAGGTAAGGAAATACAAAAAAACATAAATCAAGGTTGAAAAACACCACAAAACAAGATTTTATTGCTTTCAAAGTATGCACAGACCATTACATGTGAAGAAGAAGGCACAAGAACACATTTTCAAGCTCAAATGGAGGTCTGAACTAACAACTATTCAGGGACCATTTTAGCATGATGTATTTACATTTTAGAACATCCTCATTTTCAAATGAGAGATTTTATATTATATATAGAATGAGGAGGAGAAAAAAAGGGAGGGGAGAGAGAGATTTGATTTTATATGGTCATTAATGAAAATCCTTGTTTTCCCTCTACATCATGCCAACAAAAGGCATGGGCACCATTCACCATTAATCTGGGTGGTTGAGACTATCAAAGACGTTCCTTTCTCGGATCGATTCGTGTTTAATACCTCTGAAAACCTGCCACATTAATAATACCATAATAACTTTACCCTTGATTAGCACCACAAAAAACTTGAAACAAGTAGTCAGTAAAATGTACCTCCAAACACCTTACAAATTCTAACATAAGGAAAAATTGAATTTTGGCATTAGAGAGAAATTGGCATATGACACACGTTTTACTTGTGATGTCTTAATGTATGGAGGACACAAAAATTTGAAACACTTTGGTAACCGTTAGGTTTCGTAAGTGGAAACAAAAACATGGAACATGGAACATGTTTTTCGACGTCATGTCCTCGATGCAAGTAATTTCCAAAACCCTAAACAAAGGGAAAAATTGGCTTGATGTTTTGCATGTTGACAAATCTGAAAAAGGAAATTCAATGTTTGGGGTGGAAAACATGTGACATGAAACATGTAATTGGGTTGACATGTTTCAAGTAAATACAACTCGAAACCCAAAATATTTGAGGTGATTTTACCTAAGTAAAGAAATGGGTTTGGAGTGGAGCTATGTACTTTGTGCTCATTGGGCCCAAATTTTCCATAGGTCTATGTATGGGTAGAGAATTGGGTTTGGGGTGGAATTGTGGAACAATTCCATGTGTTCTCACAAATCCCACCCTATCTTTTTTTTGTTGCCTCTCTCATAGTGTCCTATTGGTTATGTCACCCATTCGTGAAGAATCTGTTGGAACATGGGAACATTCCATTCGATCCCATAGTACCTAATTTTCCTACCTTTAAGTTCCCTATCAACCCATTCAATCATATTGGTCCTTTGACAAACATAGGAACAAAAGAACAATTGCCTCTGTTCTGAAATTTTTGACTTAGTCGACATAGAGTAGATTTTTCCCAATTTGATCCCAAAACCAAAAAAATTGGCTAAGTATAGAAATCAAGGGGTTTGGTAAGATAGAAGTGGAGTGTCCCCACACTTATTTTTTTCCTCAATTTTCATCAATTTATGCCTTCCCAAGTCCAAAAATAAGTGAAAGTTATCAAAATAGCCCCGGGAGTATTTTGGATAACAATACCACCATTATCAATCATAACTTCAAAACTAGAACGAGGGTAAACAAAGTATTTTTCTTGTTTTTCTAGCCTTGGATCAATAAAGTTATGTGTGTTACCTGAATCAACTAAGATGGTTAGATGAATCTTTTTGAAATACCATTTTTCCTTCATGATATTAGGGTTGGTGACTCCCGTCGGCGTGAAGTGAGATCTCTGGTTGAGAATCTTAAGGAGGGGTTTCATCTAATGGTGAATATTCTTCTTGGACTTCCTAGGAATTTTCATAGTTTTATTATTTAGGAGGTGATTCAACATCTAGGAGGTATAATTTTTGTTCCATGCATCGATTCCCTCTAGTGAATTTATCATCACAATTGTATCACAAGACTTTCTCTGTACAATCCTACATTTATGCTTTAGTAAGATGTGTGATTGGGGATGAATTCAGGAGGCACCATGGGAGCACACCAAGTGAGTGGAATTTAGAACAAGGGGAAACTAGAAGGTTGATACTATGTTGTGATTTTATCCTCTACCAATTTGGCTAAGCCCAATGCTTCCATCATGGAATTGGGTTTAAACATTTTGAATTCTAAGCGTATTTCCTCCTTGAGGCCATTAATGAAACAAATCTTGAAAAATTCATCTAACAAGATTTCGTGTGATTGGCGTATCTATCGAATTTTGTTTAGTAGTCATAGACTAAGCATGTTTATTAGAGTTTATTGAGCATGCCCGTGAAGTTATCATAAGAACTTGGGCTAAACTACTCTAGAATGAGAGATGTAAGTTGAGCCAATCTAGTTCACCATGAGTTGTTAAATACCAATAATACCATTGTAGGGCCTCTTGTTCCAAGTGAAAAGAAGTAATGGGGACCTTGTTCACACTGTAGGTATTATGGAGACTAAAGAATTGTTCTTCCCTATATATCCATCCAGTTGGGTCCGTCTCATTAAATTGAATAAAATAAAGCATGGGGCCATGTGGCATATTTGGTGTAGAGAAAATGTCATCTAAAGTGGACTCATTATGTAGTTTACTCGGTAAGGATGAAATTTTGTTGATTCATTCCTTATATCATGTGTGTGAGCTCAAAAATTTGTGTCTTTAAGATAGTTATTTCTTCCTCCATGTTTTTGCAGACATGTGTGGTAACCATAACCAAGATTTTATTTTTAGAATATTGACATTTGCTTTGTTGTTTCTATTAACAACCTACTTGGAAGTGTAAAGTTACAAACAATTCTCAACTATGACCTCTATTATTTTCCCATTGAACAATTATGTTGGACATGACCCATCGCTTAGGTTTCCTAAGTTTTTAAGGATTATCTACCAATGTTATATGAATGAGTGTTGCTCACCGTAAAACTTCAGAAA
The DNA here is from genome assembly GCA_018340775.1 of Taxus wallichiana var. yunnanensis. Classification (NCBI taxonomy): domain Eukaryota; kingdom Viridiplantae; phylum Streptophyta; class Pinopsida; order Cupressales; family Taxaceae; genus Taxus; species Taxus wallichiana. The sequence continues at coordinate 50,608,912 of CM031239.1, forward strand.
AATTTTGATCACAAATTTAACGCTTAATTAATTAGGATGGGGCCATTACCACAAACAACTTTTGGTTTACCTCATGGGTGGAAACTAGTCAATCAGGATGGGTCGATGCCCTTTTCACTGATAGGTCCTCTTAATGGGCCAACTACTTTGGGGTTCTTATGGTACTCCTCATAATGATTTTTAGGGATTATGCCCAAGTAATTCCCATAATTATGCGGAAATGTATTTACCCTTATTTGAACCTACAATAAATATGTTGAAAACAATTTCACAAAAAAATATTTATGGAAATGGAACAGCTCCTAGGAAGCCCCGCCGAAATTGTTTTTATCCAAAATATACCCACAAGCATAAGAAAGTGCTCTAATACCATATGTGAGGATCCTTCTGCAAATATTTGCAAACTACAGAAAATAAAAGAATAATGAAATAAAATTTGGAAAATAACTTCAATACATTTTACATCACAAGCCACTGTGAGGGAGTAACCTCATTTGAGAAAGCTCAATACACTAATATTTGTGGATACCTCTCTTGGCCTAATAACTCCTTAATATGCAAGTTATATTCTAGAAATTACTACTACCCATACATGTGGGATAAAATGTAATGTCTCATGAGAAGACTTACAAAGCATAGGCGTCTGTAGCATTTATTACATTAATAATGCAATGAGAAAGGTAATATCAATGGTATTAACATCCGTAAATGGTTAAGGTGATGTTTGATCTAATATTCCTAACCTTTTGCAAGCAACCAAAATGATTAAGGTAATGATGAATCCAATATGTAATGTAAATATATTAAAATGAATGTACAATTTTGTAACCAAAATAACAAAAGTTCTAAGAAAAATAAACCAAAGTAATGAGAACAAAACTTGGTTTTTTAATTTTTTTGTTATTTTGGTATTAATTTCTTTGAATAGTGATTAAGCAACCTATGCAAAAACTATTAGTAGTGTGAAGAAATAGAAAATAATCTAAGGTGAAAATAAAATTAAATATTTTAGGAGAAAAGAAAACCTCATTTTTTTACAAAGATAAATCCTAAATATACATGTTCATTAGATAGTTCATATCAAGACCTTTTCGTAAAAAAAATGGAGTCATTTTGAGTTTGGAATCTAAATTTATGGCCTTCGGAATAAATACATCAAAAACACAAGTGATTCCACTACTAGTTGTCATGATAATCAGATTTGAGGTCGCTATATAGTCAAATAATGTCGTCATAGAATGTTTTATAAACGATATTTCAAGAGAAACTGCCAAAGGATGCTACAAAACTATTATTTGAATTAAAACCACCACATAATCTTGTGAAACCAATGTTTGAAGTGAAACTGCCACAAAATGTAGAAAAATCATTGTTTTGAAGTGAAACCACTAGAGAATGTAGTGAAATTGTTGTTTGAAGTGAAACCAACATAAAATTTTGTGAAACCGATGAAATTAGTAGAAGAGAGATGAAAAATATAGAGCGAGGCTAGTGTTACTAGGGTGAGGTGCCTAAATTTTCAAAATCTCAAAAATTGAGCTAAAAACATCAAAAATCAAGGAAGTTTTTTGACAAGATCGAATTTGGGTGGAAATTCACCTCTTTACTACCTAAAAACAACACTCAACACTACCAAATACCAATGAAGCTCAACAAGAACATGGAAATTTTTAAAAAAATCAATGAACTTGAAGGAAAAATACATGTAAAACTAAATAAGAAATGCACATAAGTCAAAGGGGTATCTCACTCAACATGCCATTGTATGCATGCTAATAAATTTAGACTAATTAACAAAGGAATTAACTTTAAGTAAATTCTATCCTAATTCCTTAAACACATAAATTGAGATAAAACAATAAAAGAAGCTAAATAAAATTGCACAAATATTAAAAAAATAATGCAAACCTCCATTCGTTGAGTATATGTGATTTTTATACATGGGTATTTCCATTCAAGCCAAACACAAGCCATGAATGATCAAAGAGCTTGATTAAGGAAGAGAGATCCTCAAAATGGCACGAAAGCCATATTTGAATATTCTCTTACTTGCTTTGGAAATTAGAGTTTTCCCTTAATTTAGTAAGCCTTCCAATAATAGAAATTCTCTCTTGAGTAATGAGTATCAATGTCTTACAAGGACATGGTGTAGTTTGGTAAGAAGGTACTATGTTTCTTATATAGCTTTCCATTGTTAGCAAAGCACAACTTCTAGTGAATGTGGAATAAAGGATATGTATTATTAGAAGTAGATAAGAATGATTAGAAGAGATCAATCCAGTTTAATGACCACGAGAGTTAGAGGAGATTTTATTAATCAACCGGGATTGATTAATAGGCCATGTTTAGCTTGTAGAATCTATTTTCGGGAGATGTGGTGGGAAATTAGTATAATTTTAGGGGTTTGAGCATGGGATTTAATTAATAAAGGGTTTATTAATTAAATACAATATTATGAAAGGTTAGTTAACTAATAATGGGTAATTAATTAATTAAAGGATAATTTTAAATAACAAAGTGATGTTAATTAACATCTAAGATGAGGGAAATTAGCTAATTAGCGGAAGGTTGCTATTAATAGCACACCGATGGGAGGATAGGAAATTAGTGCAATTTTAGTATTAAAATTACGCAGTGGAAATTAGGTGTCTACAATCCACATTTAATTAAGGAATTGAGATACATTTCAACACAAAATTCACCACTATGAAGTACCCTATGTGAAGTAAAGCAAGGAGCTTAAAGAATTTCCATCACTATCTAAGTTATTTTTTTGAATATTTGGAAGAAGTGGATGAATAATCACTTGAAACTGATACAATATTTTTCAAACTTAAATATGATGAATTATTTTGTGAACTAAGATTAACTTTAAACCACAATATATAAGAATTAGATTCACTCTACACTCTTTTTGAGTTGTCTTATTTTTATATTTTCTTCTCCAACATGTCAAATTTTGAACCAATATTTGCAGTGTTCATATGCTCAAAATCAATAAAGAACACATCACAAATCACTAAATTTTAACTTATCTTGTGTAAGTAATCATTGCACATTTTTATACTTAGAGTATCTAGAAAATATACATTTATTTCTTCATGGTTCCAATTTATTTCAAAGTTTAATGTGAAAAAATGCATAACAATCACATCTAAAAATTATCAATTTTTTTAATTTGGGTTTGAACCCATACCATTCCTCATATACAATTTTACCTGAAAGTGTAATTTTGGGAGAACATTTTCTCAAATACACTATAGTAGCAATGGCTTTAGCCCAAAAATTGTCATCAACTTTATTTTTTTAAAAGTACACACCTGAACCTTCTAAAGTTATGTTCATGAACTCATAAACTCCATTTTGAAGTGGAGTATAAACATTAATGTATTTATTTTTGAGTCATTATTATTGGAAATAATCTAAAAATCATTTCAAGTGTAAACATCACCATTATCCATGACAGAATATTCCCATCTTAAAACTTGATAATTTTCCACTAACCAATTTAAAAACTTAATGAAAACATATGACTTATTTTTCATGCAATATAACTAATTTATCCAATAAATTCATCAATAAAAACATAAAATACCTACACCCTCTAATAAATAATTGTTTCATGTCACAAAAATCACAATATACTAACTATAAACACCGTTATCTCTCCAAGAAGTTTCCTTAGGGAACTTATCCCTATTTTTTTCCCTAAGATGAAAGACTTGTAAATAATACTATCCCTTTTTGAGGTAGGAAAAACAACCACCATAATATTTATATATAAATCCATTTAATATTGTACATTCAAATTTCCATACCACATGTTCCAAAAATGCTACAAAGACATAGTCCTCATTTCAAAAACTTGATTATACCCTAAGTAAATAAATAAGTGTTTCATATATAAATTTAGCTATTATTTATTTGTGGGTGTAAGGGTAAAATATGTTGTATATTCTAATTCATTAATAAACATTAATGCATGAATCAAAATAAATATCCCAAATTAGTTCATAAGATATAACAATAGAAACAATTTCTCAAAACATAAGAGAATAAGTTCACTTAGCTAAATGAAAAATAAAGGTGTTCTTTGGAAGTGTAGAGTGAGCATGTAGAATAGAAATAACAATAAGATGCTTCATTTTAAAAAAATAGTTCTAAATTTAATTGGTATGGATATATACAGATATGCTAGAACATGGTATGGTTTTCTCCTAAGATGCATGGTTTTATACTATAATGTGCTAGAGATGTAATTTTTTTGGTAGCTGAAAAACTTTGTGTTGACCTTCACACTACAACCTTAGGTGTCACACATATGTAAAACCCTTTGTATGATGTGAAACACTCTTAAACCATAACCATGGGTAGTAGAACCTATAAAAATGTATAGAAACTCAAATTTGGTAATTTATCCTTTAGAAATGGCAAGTTAGGCTTTGTTCCCATGCTAATATAAATTCTCACATTCTAATCTCAATCGACATATATTTTTATGTCTCTTATGAATTTCTAATTTCTACACACTTCTCTGTCACTCATATTTTTAATATGAATTATTTATATCAATAGTATAACAACATGAATCTTTCTTAGACTTTGGATTTGTCATCATTATTTTCCTATATGGGACCATACATAATAGGTTTAGGTAGTAATATGGTTTGGTCTAAGATGTACAGTCCCAAACCCTCTCATAGAATGCCTATTTTTCAAATTTTAAAATCTTATGTTCTTTTGTAGGTCATCCATAGTGTGAATGTTTAACCTATGAAAACCTATATAAAAAAGAAAAATGTACTTTACATCTCACTTAACATTCCCATAATAATAGATTTAATATCAACACAAAATAACTACAATATCTCTTTAATATTCTTAAATTAGTTGCACATCCTTTAGACTAGCCAACAAATAGGTCTGAAGAACTTAAACTAGGTTCTAGAGTCTAGCTTCCACCATTTCCAGTTATGAAAAGGTCCTAGAGCCATGTCATAAGAAGAGAAATTCAATCCAATAATTTTAAAATGTATTCAAGGGACAAAAGAGGTTAGTATTAACATCTAAAGAACACCACATCACACTACTACTACTTTAGGTAAATTTTCTACTCTATGGTTATCTCAATATCTTTGTTTCAATATACACAAATGTATACATTGGGTGTTGGATTAGATTTCATTCACTACTTTTACCGACAATATTATAACTACATGAGGCACATAGATTTATTTAACACTGGTTGTGCAATGGTTGACCATAAGGGGTAGTCTAGCCTCAAATATACATGGATTTATCCTTTTATTATCTAATGGTATTTTAAGGTTTAATATATGTGTCTAGGGTTTCTATTTGTTGTAGGTCATTACATGTGGTTCTAACATTGTTTTAGCCCTATTAATGTAAAAATAAAATGATTTATAGGAAAGTAAAGTTATATATTCTCATTATACATAATTCCAAAACTATGCGGAGCATGCCGAACCGTACTACAACATAGAATGAGATGTATGGTCATGTACATTAGCATTTTCTAGTTTAGATCTACATACGAACCATGTAAAAATCAAAGTATCCTTATCACCTATTATATACACCATATCACTATGCATATCTAAGTATTTATCTATTCTTGTGTCTTAAGAAATCATTATATCATTTTATCATAGTAAAAAGTATTAAAATCTTTATTCTGGATTGTATGATTAATGTTTATTAATTTATTCATAATATTCAACATGTAACATATCTTACATATAAAATTCTATTATATGTTTAGGGTATAAAAATTTGGTGAACCTGAACTTTGATTGAATCTTTTTCTCAAACCTTATCTATCCTAGAGTTTATCCATAGTTTGTGTGCATGATCCTTATTTTAGTTCTAGGATTTTTCTATGTGTCATCATGACTTATCCTAATGCCTTGTATGATCTTTAACTCAACCCCAATGGTTCATTCGCTCATTATTATATGGGATGCCATCCCTATAACAAGGTCCATTCTCATACTCAATGTGAGAGTGGGGACCCATATGTTGATTCTACTTTCCTAATGGATCCATTTCCTCTCACTTACATTGATATAAAATCTAAGATTAGTCTTATTACACCATAACATCCTTACATTTTTCATGTACATTTTCGGTTCATGAAGTTAATATATTTATTTCAATGTGTACTATGAAACTATTTGGGGAAAACATCTTTACCTCCACTACATGTTTCTCCTATCATTAAGCCTAGTAATCATTTACAACGAATGATATATTACAACAATTATGTATTACCTTTTCTAAGATATGCATTTTTGAATAAATTTAGAAAGAACCTATTTATAGGGACATTTTCTATGGCACATTGAAATCTATTATATTTCTTACCAAAACAAAACCTACTACCTTTTCATCTATTATAAACACATTCAAAACTATAGAAAAAAATTACTTTCATCCATAACGGATCCCTTCTCAACATTGTGTAGACCAATGCCCACCATTTCTTAGTATTACTTGTATATAAGTATTCATCATTAAGGATGTTGGAATTAATAATGGGTCTATTTTGAGTATCGCCCTAAGTTATTGATTAAAAATGCAATATTTCTATGAATGTAATTGATATAAGAATTTTGAATATGTGAGGATTTGATAATATCACATGATATACATTAGGTAATATGAATTTGGATATGCTAGTTTGTCCTAAAAATTTATGTACTACATTTAATATCATGGATAATGTTCTTTATTACAATATATTATCAAGATGTCCTTGGATATAGATATGGATGCTATCCCAAATAAATGTGTGAAATTTATACATGATGTGTATGAATATACTATTTCCATTTATACCAATCCCTTTAAATATTGTAAAATTGATACATCTATCTCTCATGTGCCTCTTGTTAGTCCTACAATGCAACACATTTTTATGGATAAATCTGATACATATGTGCCTCGTGAAATGATTAATATCTATAACACTACATATTCTATGTCACCCTTAAAGGAGCTACCCCTTGAGTCTATCTTACTCTTCTACTACAGTGACTTTTCTTGACCAAGTATATGTTATTATACCTCATCCTTCTATTTTTAATATTCCTCCTAAATTATTCCATTATTCACATTAACAAGATAAAGTTGATGATATTCACTTAGACAAAGTGATGAAGATGATATTGAATTATTAATGACTATTTTCAAAAGGATAATTTCAATCATGTTGATGAAGATGAGTCTCGCATTTCATTTTATTGTTTTATCTACTTGAATTATGAACTATTGGTTCCAATCTACTATGAATGATATTCCTGCCACTAATATTGTACAATAAAATATTTATAATCCCCTAAGGGTTCACCCGATAACAACGATGATCATGTAAAATCAGTAATAACTAGCCCCAATATTATGTAACATGATGTTAATGCACTTGATCCCATACCTAATTTTAGCTCTATGATCATGCCATATCATCCGGTGCACCATAATATTTTTTTAATGTATTTTCTTTATCAAAAATTATTGCTTTACCTTTTATGCATCATACATCTACTAAAATAATATCCCAATATATTAAAAATCCCTTTTATGACTATCATCACATATCCGGACATAATGATTATCATTATGAAGCTTTGAATAATAAAATTAATACTAAAATCCAATGTCACAATCACCATACTCCATGAAGGATACCTATAGTTAAAAGAATCACACCCATAAGATATAACACAATCAAGAAAATTCCCATGCTTTGATACTTTTACTATATTCATGATAGATATTCCAAATAAGGGAAAAATTATTCAAATGAATAATATATTATGGCATATATAACCTCCATGAAATAGGAAAATCAAATGGACATTATTTTTAAAATATTTACAATAGGGATGATATTGGAAGTTCTTTGATGTTCAATAAGATCTTGTGATAACTCCTTTCTGAATATAGATAATGTAAAAATATAGAGCATTAAAATAATCACATAATGAAAAATACTCAAATATTCACAAAAGTACAAAATTAATACCTACACATGTCTTGATTTGATAGCCCTTTACTTTACATATGTTGTTGTTAGGGAAAATTTTAGTGGCAATTCTTCGTTAATTCACAAATATTTACATTTTTGAAATTTTCATTTGGTGATTTTGAGGAGTCATATAGAGCAACATTTCACCTAAAATTTCTAGGTGCAAGTTACTTTTCTAGGTTGGATCACCTAGTGTTTAAAATAAATTTCATATATATGCATATATATCACTAATTCCTCGAAGCAAAAATTGAGTATATTTTCTAATATATAGTAATAAGAAATATATATTTCATACATATGTAGATGCCCACCTACATTATTTCTAACACCCAACATCAATAGTAGGATGAGTTTGACCATTATTACATTTTAATGATGCCTGGTTATGTAACTCATACGTGTGGATATGGAACTCAACCACGTGACAATAGTTAGGGTGTAGGTAAAAATTATTTACCAGGGTTAGGAACCTAGGTTAGGGTTTGTTTCACGGTATTAAAGGAGGTATGTTTATAAAGGATTCATGGTTATGAAACTCGGGTGGTTGTATGTGCATATTATTGACCGCATGGAAAGTCAAGCATTTGTGTATGCACCCACTTGGGCTGAAGGGCATGTATGAGGCATCAAAACTCTAATCGTGCATGTTTGGAAGCGTCAATGGTTGGATCATTCAAGTTTGGAGGAATTGATTATTTGATTCAAGTTAACCATTCTTCTTCAAACCCTTCATTTTCTTCACTTAAATTTTAAAGCTTAAGCCAAAAAAATGCAAGGTTGAATCAAACTAGTTAGCAAATGAATCTCGGTTTTGTCTTCATTATTCCGCACCTTGTATCCCCATTCGAATTGTTAAAGTTTCAATTAGATATTTAATTTTTATTTTCAATTTTTAATTACAAATAAATATGTAGGAACCCACACACACATGTAATCGGGCATCTTCATATAGCCACTTGGATGCATATGCAACCGGGTGTTTGCATCTATCGCCACACAGTTGCATATGCAACTAGTTGTCGACATATACAACCAATTGGTTATATACACAATTATATGTTTGCATGCATCTATCTAGTTATGTATGTAATCATGTTCCTTTGCATAAATCCACCTAGTTGCAGAGGTCTATGTATTCATATGTGGGAATTTACTCCTCGAGACAACCATCCAACTTTACAAAAATGTGGAAATTTTTGTCTTGTCAAATATCCTTTTCCAATAACATTTTTTAGATATTATCCTTTTTCAAAAGTCAATTTCATATATTTTTGAACCATTATATAATAATTTTTAGAGGGCGCCTTAAAATGAACCACTGTTATTTTTCATAGTGGTTTGATAGATAAAATATTTTTCTATATCCTCTTTAAACATGTTTTGGTGAGGTATGCTAAGCTTGATGTAGGATATGCATATAATGATAAGTGTTGACCTGGTCTCTTTAACAAAGTGGATCCAATCATTTGGGAGCACATACCATACTATACAAGTGCCTTCGTTATATTATGTGGGTTTTATCCCATATTTTCTCGAAGAGCTTACATTTAACACAATTTAATTTCACATAACATATTTTAGTAATATGAATATGTATATATGTGAGAGGATATGTAACTCATAAAAATGCTCCCTAACCTCTCACCTTAAATGTAGGTGGATGGTACAACCACCTTTATTCTATAAATCTCTCACACCCTATTTTCACTCAACCTTCACTAGAATCTCTATCCTAACCTTTGTGTTAGGACTAATTCCTAATATTCCCCCCATTAGTTCAAACATGGGGTGAGGAACACTGGAGCCGTGATTGTACTTTCCTTTTATCGATTGTTGCTAACATTTGAGATCCACCGATTTACATTTAGTGCCCCATAATATAACAAAATCTATTGATGTCATTTTCTACCACGAATGGATCCAATTTTAAAAATAATGGCTCTTTATAATTTTTTATAAATATTTCCTTGATAGGAAAATATTACCCCCATTTAAAAAAATATATACTCCTTAAAAGAATGCCCACTTTTTAATAATCTCCCCTTACAAGAATTACTTTATAGGGGTTGAACCCATAATTAGATAACTCCTGCCAATGGCTTTGTGGATAAATATATATGCTATCAAAATTGTATAGAGAGATAAATATCACCTAAAAACATAACTAAATAAAATATTTCCCACACTGAGTTAGGTCTAGGTTTTTAGATGCAAATTTTGTTGATCTTACCAACTTTTATCCTTTTACATTTGACAAGAGACGCTTGTTATGATAGGACCAAAAATATTGCAAGTGACTAGAGTACCTAATTAGCTTGAGAATAAAAAGGCAAGATTGGAAGCTGAAATCACAAATGATATAAAAAGGATAAGTCCACCCAAGTTTGATGGCACTACACTGGGAGATGGAGCTGAGAAATATCTTAGTGAAATGGAGTACTTTGCAACAAGGAAATTCAATGAGGAAATGAAATCAATATGTGGAGCTTATCATCTTTCCCATGAGACATCTTCTTGGTAGGACAACCATAAGGCTGAGTTAAACATTGATGAAACAAACATCAGTTGGGATCAATTTAAAACTTATTTTAGGCAACGATGGCTGCCAAAAATTTACTATGATTAGAAAATGACTGAATTTTAGAACTTATCTCATGGAAAGTTAATAGTAATGGAGTACTAGGAGAAGTTTACTAAGGTTTTGAAGTACATTCCTTAGTATCAAACTGATGAGAAGTTCGGGATATAGAAATTCATTATGGGTTTAAATCTTATCATAGGGGACAAAGTAGATGTTCACAGTCAACCACCATAGAAGTGGTTGTGGAAAAATCCATAAGTTAGAAGCATAAATTAACAAAAAAATTACCCATAAGGAAGAAATCGAAAGAAAATTCCAAACCCGTATTCATCTTTTGCACCCAAAAAGGGACCATGGAAAAATTTTAGATCTGAAAACAATTTTTTTGTGGATAATAACAAGAAATTTTCAGCAAATAAACTTGTAGCTAATGTATAAAACAACTTTTTCAAGAACAATAATAATGGACAAGTCCTATGGGGGTCAAAATGATAACTATAAGTCTAAAAATAAATTTGAGCGTAAGAAAGGACCCATAAGAGGATGCTACGATTATGGAAAAGATCATTATGCAAATCAATGTCTTCTAAGAAAGGATGATCGCAATCATCAACATAAGATACATGTTGCGAGATGACAAACAAGTTGAAAAGTAGGTTACACCTTTATAGAAATGTCGGTAAGTTATTTGGTATAAATTTTTATATACTTTTTGATACGGAGCTCTTGAATGTTTTATTTCTATTAAATTGGATTTAAAATTAAAGAGAAAATTTGAAAATGGATAAATCATGGAATTTACATTATGGAAATAATGATGTCCACACAATTAGTATGTGTATTTTTGGAGCATTCCTTGACTTGCCTATTATTTCCACTGAAGTTGATCTTTATGTTGCTCCTTTTGGGTCTTATGATGTAATCATAAGTGTTAACTGGCTAGCTGAACATAAGGCAAAGGTTGATTTTTTTGAAATACATATTAGTTGTCTAGATGACCTGCACAAAACAACAAACATTCAGGGGATACAATGTGAGATTTTAGTTAGGAAATTTTCAGCTATGTAACTTAAAAAGGCTAAAAACAAAGGCTACACTTTGTATGCAGTAAAAATTTCTTATAGGACTGATGAAAGTAATGAATTCTTGGATAAATACCCGTTATTATGAAATTTTAGTGATGTGTTTCTAGTAGAGTTACTCCGTCTTCTACCCAAAGGGATTTTGATTTCACTATTGAAATCAAGCCCATAACGGAACCTATTTCCAAGGCACCATATTAAATCAATACCATTAAAATGATAAATCTTAAGGCACAGTTACAAGAACTATTGTCTAAAGGATATATAAGGCCAAGTGTCTCGCTTTGAGAGCACCGGTATTTTTTGTGAAAAAGAAATATGGAACACTTCGATTGTGCATTGATTATAGTATGTTAAACAAAACAATAATCAAAAATAGATAATCACTTCTTATAATTGATGATCTGTTTGATCGGATATGTGGTGCATCGAAGTGTATTCTAACATAGATCTTCAATATGGATATCATCGAGCTTAAGATTCAAGGATGAATATATTTATAAAACAACTTGTAGAACAAGGTACGGGTATTATGAATTCATAGTTTTACCTTTTTGGTTTGACGAATGAACTTGCATATTTTATAAATTTAATGAATAATATTTTTCAAGAATACTTGGACAAGTTTGTGTTTGTATTCTTCAAAATATTCTCATATATTCTAAAAGCATTGATGAGCATCATGAGAATTTGAAAATAGTTCTGAAAATATTAAGAAAGAGAAGGTTGTATGGTAAGTTGTCCAAATGTTCCTTCTACGAGATAAAGTTCACTATTTGGGACATGTCATAAGTAAAGATGGAATAGTTGTAGATCCATAAAAATTGTTGTAATTACTAAGTGGCCTACACCTAAGAATTTACATGAAGTTAAAAGATTCATGGGTCTTACTAGTTACTATAGAAAGTTTGCTAAAAAAATTGAAGGTCATTACACCAATAACTTCATTGCAAGAAGTAAGATAATAAATTTTTGTGGAATGAAAATGTGAATCTGCATTTAAGAATCTAAAGGATAAGTTAACATCTCGCACCTATATTGGTTGTAGGTGATCCTAATGGAGACTTTACTACAAGAATGTAGATGCATTCGGAGAAGGTCTGGGAGGTATTTTTTTGCAAAATTAGCACGTTATAGCTTATGAGAGTAGAAAACTCAAGTTACATGAATTGAACTATGCTCCACATGATCTAGAGATTACCGCCATTGTTCATGCACTTCAAGTATGGAGGAGTTATCTTCTTAGTAGACCTTTTGGATTAAATATTGACCATCTTGAGTTGAAGTATATTTTTACTCAGCCAATTATGAATGCAAGACAATGAAGATGGTTAGAATTTCTATCTCAGTATGATTTCAACATAATTTTATTAAAGGCAAGAAAATAGAGTGGTAGATGCACTAATTCGCAGAAACATATTTCTTCTCTTATAATGTTGAGAACTCAGTTTAAGGATGAAGTAAAAAGTGTTATGGAATTGGATTCTTATTTTTAGCAAGTAAAAACAACACTTTCTATAGATCCAAATGATGTGAGATATAAAGGTTTTCACTTTGATGATGAAGGAATCTTGAGGTTTGAAAATAGAGTATATATACCTTCATTAAATGAATTAAGAAAGAAATTGTTAACTGAATTTCATAATTCACCCTTTTCTGACATCCCAACATTACAAAAATGATTTCGACATAAAACAACAATACTTATTGAAAGATATGAAAAAAGGACGTGATTGATTTTGTGACACACTACTTAGAATATCAGTGTTTTAAAGTTTGAACATATGCATCCAATTGGTTTAATTTACCCTCACAACATACTACAATATAAATGAAAAGTAATTATCATGGGATTTGTTCAAGGATTTCCAATGTCAAGAAATAAACATGATGTTATTCTAGTTGTTATTGATAAACTAATAAAGGTAGCACATTTCATTATTGGTAATCTTAAGGATGATTCACATTTTTTAGAAAAAATATTTGTGCATGAAATTTGCAGATTGTATGGAGTACCTGAATTGATCATATCAGATAGAGATCCAAGAATGACATCTAGATTTTGGAAAACACTCAATGCAGCCTTAGGGACTAAACTGCATTTTAGTTCCACATACCACCCTGAAATGGATAGACAGGCTGAAAGAATTAACCAAATTTTAGAAGATATGTTATGAATGTATTGCATGGATCAGCAGTATAAATGGGAAAAGTACCTTCCATTATTTGAATTTGATTATAATAACATGTATCACGCCTCTCTGAAAATGGCACCTTTTGAGGAATTATATGGAAGGAAATGTAGCACTCCAGTTAGTTGGGATAGCATAGAGGACAAAGAGGTAATTGGATCTAAAATTCTTATTGAAATGGAATAACAAGTTAAAATGATTCGTGAATGTTTGAAGGAAGTAGCAGAGATAGGAAAAGGAGTTATATAGAGTTAAAATGGGTTGACAAGAAATTTTAAGTTGGTGAGGTCTTTTTGTGGGTTAAATTGAAATAGAGTTCTATAAATTTTGGCAAGGCTACCAAGTTATCACCTCGTTATGTGGGACCATTTGATATTGTTGAAAGAATCAACCCTATAGCTTATCATTTATCTTTACCTCCTACTTTATCATGAATACATGTTGTTTTCCATATTTCTTTACTTAAGAAATACATTTCAGATTTATCACATGTGTTAAATTAGAATTTCCTTACAGGTCCAAGACCCAAAAATAATCATGGTTAAACCCATCCAAGTACTTTGAAACTTGCCAAATTACACTTAAGAAATCACCAAATAAGTCAATGTAAGGTCCAATGCGACCGCTTAATGATGAGAGTGCAACTTGGGAAATCCTCGAAGATATGAAAAATTATATTCCATATTTATTTGAACAGAAATGATTATGTTGATTGATAAAACTTGAAGATTTAATTATTAGTATATCAATAAATAAGATAATAAATTCTTTAGTATTAAAATAAGTTATTTTAATGTTGAATAATTATGAAAATTTGAAATTTTCAAATTTGGTTCTGTTATGAACTTATGAATAAAGAAATTATGAATTGGTTATATTCTTTATGGAAATTATTGACTAAGTTAATCATCGGGATGATGATGATTTTTAGGAGGGAGGTATGTAATGCCTCTAGCATGATAGGTACCTAAGATGACTTCTACTTTAGAAGATACAAATGTTGACATGTGATTTGGTCTTAAGACAATGTACTCTTGTGACTTTGGAAATCATGTTTGCAGTAGAAAATAATTCATCCTTTGTGCAGGTACATTATGTCATGTTTTACTATATTTAATAAGAGCAACCCACCTCCTTATGCAAAATTAGTTCACTACTTGAATTGTGAAATTCGGTTTCAGTTTTTATAAAACTCTTCCTTCGAAAAAAATTACCTTGGATCAATTCCATTGATCCAAGGTATGCTTTTAATTCATAATTTTTGATCATAATGACCAAGTCTGTTAGATCAATTGATCACTAGATTCAGACTGTGCTAGAGAATTGATTAAGTCTTCAGACCCTGTTGTATGTTGAATGCAGATATCTAGTTCTTCATTTAATTGATTGCAATGCTTGCTTTGAATGATAACCTATTTTAACTATATGTTTAATGCTAAGTGACTATAGCTTAAAGCTAATTCTAACCTATGTTTTTGTAATCTTTTGAAATTATGATGTTGTGACTTAAACTAGAGACCTACCTATGGACCTATGTTGATTTCCTAAACTAATGTTAACCTAACTTAAATATGTGGCTAACCTAGAGGGGGCCTATGGAACACATGGGAGTTGGTTGGTTGGTCGGTGGCATTGGTTTCTAGATATTAAATGATATTTAATTTTGTCTTATCTCTTCTTACTGCCAACTTTGGCATGGGCATTGAAAAAATTTAGGGAGGTGAGTTGGCATCTCCACCAAATTTGGTTGCATGCAAATTTGAATTTAGTTTTCACAAAAGTGGAGATGGTGGTGGCGTGGGAAATGGAGGGAACTGAAATTCCTTTACATTTAATGTTTTTGAATTTGGTGAAAACCACCTAGGAAGGTGCATGAGGGGTTTTTGGTTGTTTTTGATCTTTTGGTTCATTTGCAAACCAAGCTCTACATGAGATTGTTCCGCTCTTTGAACCTCCAGTTTGATTCTTGCATGATTATAATTTTTGCATGGCATTGAACTTATAATGGAAACTATGGAAAATATAAAAGGAATGGGAAAGTGTTGAAGGTTCTGTTGACATTCATGGAAAGGAAGAAGCTATTGAAGTTTTTCTCGAGATCTTCTATGAAACAGTGAAGGAGAAGCGCTATCAGGCATGATAGGATCTACCCATTAAGTTGTTTTTCTTTTACTTAAATGATTCATAAAAACAACTCTACTCTTGGAAACAATTTGATTTATGTTTGGATGATTGATCTCTGCTCTTGGAAATAATTTGATTTGTGTTTGTATGATTGATCTTTTCTTTTGATTCTTGTAATGTTTATTGTGAATACTTTACGACTCCACTTGTTTGACTGAAATTCTAATCTAGGGTTCAATTTTCTTGTTTTGAATTAATGGGTTATGCATTAATTCTTCAGCTTGAGCTTGCGATGAATTCAAAAATGTAGGAGAAAATTTTAAACTATGTAAATGTGGAAAATAACACCGTTTTTAACAAGTGGAACTTGTTGGATATTTTGTTTCGCACTAAGGAAAAACTTCTAGTGTTAAACTGTTTATGCATTTGACTGATTGATTGACCTTGAATGAATCGATGAGAAGGATAAACTTATGAGACTCTAGATTTTTCATATTCTTCTAAGTTTGGATAGAAGGTTCAAAACTTGTGAATGTGTCCGGTTCCTTAACACTTCTGTGATTGTGACTTCGGGTTCTTGTTTTCACCCTCCCTATTGTAGTCATCTGTCTTTGTGATTTTTGTGGAAAGATTAATTGTTCTGGGTTTTGTGTGGAAAGGATTTCTTGTCTATCTAGACTTACTAGAAATTTTTGTTCTCTAATTGAGGGTCTGGTTAGAATAATCATGTCAGCTCCTTGAAAGGAATTGTTTCTTGAGGAAGTGTAATGAAGGGAGATGTTATTTTGTTTTCTATTCAAATTTTAGACGATAATGTATTGATGAAAAAGAATGGTGACTCCTGTTTGGGTTGGTTAAATTATATTATTTACTTTTCCCCTTTGATATATCTGAGATAGGAGGACTGTGTAGATTTACCCTTTGGATAATCCTCTTCCTTTCACCACTGTGTTAGTAGGGAAATGTTTATTTGTTGTCTTGTGGATTTTCATGTTATCTTTACCATCTTCTTGAATGATGAAAGGTAACACTATGTTTATGGTTCATAGTTATTTCCTTCTTTGGGTTTTTGTCATTCAATTCGATCCCTAAATAGTTCTCTGTTTGGGATTTTGGAGTGGGATAGTAAGGGACTGAAATCATCGGTTTATGTTCTGGGTTATCTCTTACTCTATTTTTGTTCATTCCAAAACTAAGAGGAAGTAATATCTCTCTCATTAATCTTCTTTTAGCTCTAAGTGTTCCCTTCCATTTTTTGTTTTTAGATGCATCTCCCACCCCGTATTGAAGAATTAGGTTCAGGTTGTGGTAGGGTAGTATAGCTGTAGAAGGGAATTAATTGAATGGATCATTGTGTTTGTTTGGAATTATTTTTTTGAGTAAATCTTGGAGTTTTGTGGAATTTACTAGGATGGTTGATTTAGTTGTGTCTGAATGTTAAATCTTACCATTCTACCCTCTTGACTTAAGGATAATATTGTTGTAGATTTTTGGGGACTGTGTGTAGTCCCATTTGCATGCCAATTTGATTTTAACTTTTGATGAGGTCTGCTTTTAGTTTGTTGGACCTTACTTAAATTGGAGATATGTTGGGTTTGAGTATTAGGATACTCAAATCAGAAGCACATGTTAGGTTATGATGTTTTGAATCATCCCCAAATTTTTCTCTTATGTTTTAGATCTGATTACTGGCATCTTTGATTTTAGGATGATTTTTTATGAAGGAAATTTTGTGATGGTATTACTGTTGTTTTATCTTCAGCTGAACTATGCTTAGAGGATAGTATGATAGTTATCTCCTTCTATTAAATAAGTTTAACTGAGAAGGGAAACATGTAGTTAAATGTTTCAAAGAGATAGTAAACTATGAAGAAATGTTACTTATCTGAATTAATGTTGTAATTATTTTGTTAATAAGTTATAGTATGGAAGGTTGAAGTTGTTTTCTTCATGAATCCATCTTACTTTTGCTTGGTATAAATCTCTCTCTCTCTCTCTCTCTTATTTGAGTTTGGTAACTCCTTTGGTTATGTCTTTCTGAATTGCTCTTGACTGTTTCATAACATCAGAGTTATTTTTATGGAACAGTTAGCTAAAAGAACATCATTTTAATTTTTAGTTCTTATCATGCTTAGTTCAATGAACTGACTGTGCTAGCAATTTTTACAGATGGACTTTGTAAGTGATGAAAGGAGAAAAGATCTTAGGAACTTAATTTTTTTACCCAAGATACGGATCTTTTTGTGATGAAATATGGTTCATGACTGAAATGTATTTTATGGAAAAGAAAGTTGTATTTGAAATTGATTCAAGTATTGTTGTTTGACATTAGTAATGTCTGATGTGTTTGGACTTGTAAATGTATGAATCTTCTTGATGAATAAAATATATGTGAAATTTTTTGCATTTGATGTATTCCCTTTTGACATTCAGTGAGTGGAAATGTTAAGTAATTATCTACTTCTTGTTATCCAAAATTCACCCCCTAGGGTAATTTAGATAACATGCATTGAATGCTCAAGTCCTGTGCAATTAGATTGATTAAAGGCAAAAAATCATGTTTCTAGGGTCCCTTCGGATTTTTTCTAACTCTCCTGTCCAAGAGGAAAAGAGCAAGTTCTGAAAAGGGTGAAAAAGTTGCAAAAAAACAAGCTTGGGCCAGAAAATCATGAAAAATGGCTAAGTCCTAGTCCAGGCGGTCCTTGGGACAGTTGGGACATCGGGTTGCGAATTGGCCCAAAGGCCGCTAGGTGGTCCGCAGAGAAAAGGGACATCCGGGACATTGGGATGCGCGAGACGCAGAAAAGCCGATCCAGTGAAGGTGAGAAAATTGACTAATCATGTGGCAGAGATACGCTTGGGACATCTGGGCCGAAAAGATGCAAAGGACGCAAAAGGGTGAAGCAGCCGCAAAGAGGGACAAGGAAGCCCATTTCGGGTGGTTTGGAAGAATTTGTCCCAGACAGTCCGGATAGTTGGGACACAAGTACGCGGCAGACGCGGGGAGCCGAAGGAGCCGAGAGCCAATCAAATTATGCCACGTGTCTTCGCTTCAAAGAGGGACAGGGAAGCCCGAATCGGGTGGATCGGAAGAATTTGTCCTGCATAAAGACTTTGGGACAACCAGCCAAAGGACGTGAAAAGCGGCAGCCCGTAAACGAATCAAATGACGCCACGTGTCACAAGGGAGAACGTCCAAAATTTCAAAGGGCAAGATTTGAAGCGCTAGCCCGAGCCAATCAGAAGAGGACACGTGTCCTAAGGAGAAGGGGAGTGCATAACTCAGGGAGGAGTTAGAGAATTTGGCAAAAGTTTTGGCCAAAATCTAAAAGCAAAGGTCTTCCCCGCGCCCCTGTCGACCAATCAATGCATGCCACGTGTCCCAAGTGGCGGTAGCTCGGGGGAAAAGTGAGAAATTTTCCAAAATTACAAAAAGGTCAAAAATTTCAAGGAAAACCCGTGGGTAAGGGAAGGAGAGAGAGTTTCTCATCCAATCAGTGCCCGACATGTGTCATCTAGGTGGTAGAGCGAGGGAAAAATTTTCAAAATCCATTTTTGCTGCTTTCGCGCCCTAAATCTTTAGATCGCCATATCTTTCAATCTAGAGCTCTGATTTACACGTTCCTTATATCATTGGAAAGCTTATAAAATTCTCTACATGATTCCATGGTCAATCTTGAATTTCAGTTCAATCTAGAGAGAGAAAATTAAGAAATGGCTCTGACACATGTTCATGGCCAGAAGTGACATTTCAAATACCAAATTTAATACGTAATGGGTCGTATTCTCCTCCAATTCGGTCAAAAATGGTAGGGTATGGGTTTTTAAGGTCCTCCATGCTGATTTAATGCATCTGCAGTCAATGAGGAATGGGCTCCCACATTTTGTATGTTTTCTCTCCTGGGCTCGACCTATGCAATGTAAAAGCCAGATTTGGCTCATTTCTAAAGGGGGAACATTATTTGGCATAGAAATATTCTTCTTTCTCCTCCAGTAAGTGATTATAGGCAAGAATCAGACCTCTTCAAAGACTCTAACAATTTTTTACCTCTCTGAGGTTGTAATGCAGTGGTTTTGACATTGGAAATGATAATGCAAGCTTTGTGAATGGGTTTCAGTCCTTTGTTTGTATTTTTTGCTTCATTTCAGACCCTAAATTATATCTTATCAGCCTATGTATGTTTTATGTTGTAATATTTGGTTTGTGTCTATTTGCATGACAAAATATTCACCACTTTTTTGGTGCATCAAAGATCTTTAGTTAGTTTCAATTTTTGCACTTCTATCCCTGTCTCCTTGCAATTTAGAGTAGGATTAGAATCTGAACCTCTGTAGTTGTGCAAATATAGATCTAAATCAGAGGAGTTTGAGGAACCAGCCTCTAATTTGGAGATTCCTCTCTCATTTCAACAAGTCCCACACTTGGAGAGAGGTTTCCATGTTGTGCAATCACACTGGATGCTAGAGTGATCAACCTAGATTCTGATCGCATCCGTGGGTGTCTGAGCCCGCAACAACAGTTTTGGCACGCCGAGTGGGACCTTGGGGTCTCATTTTTATTGTAGCAAAGTTGATGTGCATCTGCTGCAATTTTCTTGCTTGAAAAGAGCTATTATTTGGATATCTAGCAACTCCAAGGGGAAGAATCAACTGGTTTCAGCAGAAGGCAGCCCTGAAAACTCATGAGAAGAGTCACCACAAGGTCAAGAGTTAGAGAAGAAGAAGTGTTGTTTGAATACCTACAGCTTATCTCCAAGAAGAAGGCAAAGAGGAAGAAGGATTCAAAGGTCTCCATCTCCACCAAACAGAACTATCTCAACTCCTCCACCTGGTAGGCCTTTCATTCACTCAACAAGGGTTTTAAGACCAATTAGAATGGCACAAAACAACCCCTACATCAACTTCACAGAAACAGCCCACTTACCCTCAATGCACAACATCCAATTCCTATTTCAGCCTTGAAGAACATTCCCTACTTCACCGGAGAAAATCGACTACTCCAGTGATCATATTAAAGATATTGCTAACCTTTGTGCAATCCATGAAATTAATGAGATGCAAGTGGCTCACAAGTTACCGACATCTTCATTCAAGGGTAAAGCATTGCAATGGTTTAGGAGCCTTAGAGCTGGTTCTATCACAAACTGGAATCATTTGTGTATAACACTTCATGAGCAATTTGGAGAGAAGGGAGACAACTTGTCTCTTTTGGAGCAGCTGACAACCATCAAGAGAGCTCCCAATGAGCAGCTGACCGATTTCAACTTCAGATTTCAAAAGACTTGGGAGAGGATTCCAAAGGTAGTCGAAGCCAACAACAGAAGGTGTTTTTCTTTACTATCTCAAAGCTCTAAATTCTGATATTTCTATGTTGATTCAGTCCATGGGAGGCATAACTATCCCTATGGCTTATAGCATTGCCATTAGGGCTGAAAATTGTTTAATCTAAGCTGGAAAACTTGCCCCTAGACCTCCCATGCCATTTTTTCCATGCTTAGGGAGCCCAAATACCAATCAAGCACCTAGTTTGGCTCCTTCTCCCACTCCTAGAAATCAAAGTTCAAATGAAGCTTCCACTTCATCTCTAAGTGCCCCAAATGAGCTTCAAGAAGTCATGAAGCAATTTCAAAACCTAGGCAATGAGCTGGTTACTCTTAAAAGGCAACAGCCCTAAGGTTTCGAGACCTTCTTATCAACTCCAAGCTCAGCCTAACAGGCAGCCATACCAACCACAAAGGCCTCCTAATCCAGCTGTAAATATGAATCAAACAAGGCCTCCCGCCAATACACCATTCCAGCCCTACAATCCAAATGCCATATCTGCCTCTAAGGCATTGGTGCCAACACAAACAACATTTCTCAGAGTATGATTGGTGTTTTCCATGCAATGAGCCTCCTAACCAATCCATGTGCTTCAATGGTGCTTTGAATCAAGCATTGATGGTGACAACTACTGGTATGGAGGGTGAGAGAAGTCAAGGAAACAACCAACAACAAGAAACATTCCAACAGCAATCAGCCCCAAATGACACCACATTGGTAAATTGGCAAGTAGAAGATTTTTGTGGCATGAATCAAGCGGTTTCTCAAGGTGTTGCAGCCAACAAAAGGTCAAAAAGGAGGAATTTGGGTGAAGAACAACCATTATCCCCAACCAATCCATAACCTCCCATGGCTCCACAAATGGTTGGGCAAGCAAAATCCAATTTCAAATGCACAAGGGCAGCCAAGAACATCCCCTAGGCCAACTGAAGTACTAGTTACTTCGCCCACATGCAAGGAGTGAATGTGCAAACTAAGGGACAGAAAAGAGATCCTTCATCACCATTCAGTATCACTGATTAGATGAAGAAGACAAATGTTAATATATCAATGTGGGAATCCCTATCTATTCCAGGCCAAAGAGATCTGCTGCAAGCTACCATGAAGGACTGGCCAACTTCGAATCAGCAAGTTCAGATGCAAGACAAAGTGCTTACAAATGCTGCCCATCCTAAGGGAAATCATGGAGGACAACAAGGTAAAATGTTGAAGCCCCCTCCTTTCTATGTTTCATTAATCATTGGAAGTCAGCTAGTGCACAATTGCATGATAGACTCTGGGGCAAGTAGCTCAGTAATGCCTAAACAAATAGCTGATCAGCTAGGGCTCTAGTATGAAATAATATCCAAAGGGGTAGTACAAATGGGATGGGACAGCAGAAACAATAACAATGGAGTGATTAGAAATTTGAGTCTTACCTTGCATGCATATCCAAATGTTGTTGTTTTACAAGATGTATCAGTCATAGACCTTCCACCACTCTTTGCCCTATGCTTGTCAAGGGACTTCACAGCCAAGATTGGAGGATATTTGTCTGCTGATTGGTCACACATGCTTTGTTCAGAATGAGGTATGGAACTAAAGCCACAATCAGGTCTGAACCTATTGCAAACTTCCATATTGAGCCTTACACTCCAAGTCAGATTAATGCCAATTGCTCAGCATTTGATCAAGAAGATCACCCAAGCACCGATGAGGCTGACACTAAGGTTGGAAGCATCCCAGATCTAACTCTTGATGAATGGGCAAGCAAGATACATGCATTTGATCCTTATCAAGAAGTGGAAGAATCTGAGCTAGGGGTCTATTGCATACATGAAGAAAATCAACCTATTCCTAGCATCACCAAGCCAGACCACAAGGATGACAATGAGGTATGGCAGTTTTTTTTTTATGGATCAAGGAGTAGACAAGGTGCAGGAGGTGGAGCCATGCTTGTTTCACCTCAAGGAGTAAAGTACTATTCAACTTTTAGATTTCAGTTTGCATGCTCCAATAACACTGCTGAATATGAAGCCTTGGTGCAAGGGATGCATTGGGCAATAAAGAAGAAAATAAAGAACTTGCAAGTCTTTGGTGACAGTGAATTGATTATAAATCAGGTCAAGGGACAGCATGCTGCCAAGAATGATCTACTCAGGTGCTACAAGAACAGGTATGGGACCTCATGGAATATTTTGAGGGTTTTGGCATCAAATCCATTCCTAGGAAAGAGAATCAAGTCCGACAAAGCTTGCAGCAAAGAGGGGGTAGCATTTGACATTGTGGAAAGCATTCAACAAGACAAGGTACAGCCAAACATCCACGTGATTGTGAGGCCTTCAGTGCCAGATAAAAATTTTAGTTGGCAAGTGTTTGAGAATGACTAGCAAATCATCCATTTCTTGCAAGAAGAAGCTGAGTTCTCAGCCAAGAATCAAGAAAAATTGGAACAGCAGTACGGTGACCAAGTGGTACAACTGAGAACTAACAAGCTACCTAAGGGACTCATCACTTTGGAGTCCATTTTTAACCCCAATGATCAGTTTAGAAAGGAGAAAGCAATCATTCAGTCAAGAAAGAGGATTTAGTATCCATCTTGGTAGAAGAGAACAAACCATTGCAAATTGGGAGGGTGACAACCGAACAAGAAAGGTATGAAATCATACGACCGTGTCAAGAGTTCCCCGACATGTTTGCTTGGAGCTATGAAGACTTGAAAGGTTTCAATCCCAACTTAGCTCAAAGATACCATTGAATTGGATCCAAATACTAAGCTTGTCGTAGAAACAAAGACCACCAATCAACACATGGAGCCTCTCATGAGGAAAGAATTGGACAAGTTGATTGAGTCAAGGATCATATTCCCAATCAAGCATTCTAGTTGGGTTGCCAACTTAGTTCCAGTCAGAAAGAAGAGTGGAGAGATCAAATTGTGTGTTGACTTCAGAGACTTGAATAGAGCCTCTCTCAAGGACCATTACCCACTCCCTTCCATGGAGCAAATATTGCAGGTTGTAGCTGGTTCAGAAAGGTTCTCACTACTTGATGGCTACTCAAGCTACAATCAGATTATGGTGAAGGAAGAGGACCAGTTCAAGACAGCCTTCACAACCAAATGGGGAACTTTTTCATACAGGAAAATGCCATTTGGGCTGTCCAACGCTAGTGCTACCTTCCGAAGGGCAATGGACATGGCATTCAAAGGTTTGATTAAAAATGTGGTGCTGATTTACCTAGATGATATCACTGTTTTTTCCAAAAATGTAGCAGACCACCTCTCTCATTTAAGGCAAGTCTTCACAAGGTGCAGGAGATTTGGAGTGTCTTTGAATCCTAAGAAGTGCATCTTTCTTGCACATGAAGGAAAGCTCCTTGGCCATATTGTCTCCAAGGAAGGATTAGCAATTGATCCAGAGAGGGTTGAATCCATAAGGGCACTACCATTGCCAAGTCACAAGAAGGCCCTTCGAGTTTCTTGGGAAGGATAAACTTTGTTCGAGGTTTGTCCCGATTTTGCAGCCCTTGTCAAGCCCATCACCAAAATGTTAAAGAAGAGCACGACTTTCAAGTGGATAACGAGAGGCAAGGAGAGTTTTGAAGCAATCAAAGAAGCCACCTCTCAAGCACCAACTCTCATCAACCTAGATTTCTCCAAGGATTTCATCCTCTATGCATTTAGAGGTAATGACACTATTTCGCCATTTTGGTACAGCAGAATAAGGATAATGATGAGCAACCAATTTCCTTCTTCAACCGAGCCTAGATGGCTATGAGGTGAGGTAATATTTTATTGAGAAGCATGTACTTGCAGTGAATCGAAGCTTGAAGAAATTCAAGCATTTAATCTCAAACAACAAGGTCCAGCTTGCTGGTCTCACATGTCAAGGGTTAAGGACTTCCTCCTCAACAAGGATTTGAATGAGAAAAGGGTAGGTTGGATCACCCATGTCATCGAGTATGACATTGAGATAAGGATCACCAAGCTGGTAAGAGGGAAAGGATTGTGTGAGCAGCTGGTTTTGGGAAGCAAAAAGAAGTATGCAATGAAGAAGAGGTTGTTTTGACAGTCCAAGATAGCCATGAGCCAAATGGCAATCAAGAAGACGACAATGCTGCCCCCACTCCTTACTGGACCCAAGGCATTATACACTTCCTAGGCATAGGCCTATGCCCTCCAGAGATGAACAAGACCTAAAGGAGACACTTCAGATTGCAGGTTATTCTATATGCCATTGTTGATGGAGTTTTGTTCAAGAAGGATGTGAATGGAGTGCTGCTGAGATGCATTAGCACAAATCAGATTCAAAGGGTGTTGGAAGAGTTCCATGGTGGACCAGCTGGTGGTCATTTTGCACCAAGAGTGACAGCTCTAAAAATCATGAAGGTTTGTTATTATTGGCCTAAAATCTTCAGTGATTGCTATGCATGGATCAAGAGGTGTAAGAATTGTGCATTCTTCACAGGAAAGAGAAACTTGCTACCCTTCCATTACATCTAATCTCAGTTGACCAGCCATTTATGCAATGGGGTTTGGACTTCATTCGAGTCATTAATCCCAATTCAAGCCAAGGGCACAAATGGATTTTGACAGCCACGGACTACTTCACCAAATGGACAGAAGCAGTAGCACTCAAAGAGGCAAATGAGTCTAGCATCTTAGACTTTTATGAGGGGATAACAACCAGATTTGGTGTACCTGCTACAATAATCTCTGATAATGCATTGGCATTCATTGGATCTAAGGTGACTGAGTGGGCTATCAAGAACGGTATCTACCTAAGCACTTCATCAAACTATTACCCCCAAGGTAATGGCCAGGCCGAGTCTACAAACAAGAACTTGTTGAGGATCATTAGGAGGACTCTTGATGAGAATCAGAGGTCTTGGCATACCAAACTGAAATCAGCCTTATGGGCTGATAGGATAACTCCCAAGAGATCCACAGGTAACTCTCCATTCAAACTTGTCTATGGAAGAGAGGCAATCTTGCCCATGTCACTTGAGTTGCCAACATTGGAACTCATGAAGCATCTGGAGTTGCTGGAGTTTGAGCCCATGGAGGTGAGGCATGTAGAGTTGATGGAGCTGCAAGAGATCGAAAATCAAGCATCCCAAGTAATGGAAAAGGATCAAGCCTTGATCAAGAATATCTTTGATAGGAAGGCCAAAGATAGATCTTTTCAGGTTGGAGATCTAGTGTTGAAATGGGATGTGGACGGAGCAAAACCGAGAAGGAATTCAAAATTTGATGCCATTTGGAGTGGCCCATACTGGTCATGAAGTGCAAGAACAAAAATGCTTTCCAATTGGCCTCATTGGATGGTGAAGAACTGCAGATTCCAGTCAATGGAATCTATCTCAAGCATTGCTTCTAGAGGGAAATTCACTACCTTGTAAATATTAGATTAGATTTTCATTCCTCCAAGTGCTTGTGCACATTGTTTTGCTGTAGGTTAGTTTTGTTTTCCCTAAGTGCTTTGGCATAGCTTATTGTCCATGGAAATGTTTTGCAATCCTTGCTCCCATCAGGTGATATTCCATCTTCCTCCTTACACATTCTAGGTCAGTTGGGGTTCTAAACAGAATATCTGATGACTCCATGCCCAATGGACTGCTTCAGGTAACTGGTATCTTCTACCTAGCAGGTAGGTAACCCCGCTGAGTCGCCAAATTGTTATCCAAAATTCACCCCCCAAGGTAATTTAGATAACATGCATTGAATGCTCAAGTCCCAGGAAATTAGATTGATTAAAGGAAAAAAATCATGTTTCTAGGGTACCTTCGGATTTTTTCTAACTCTCCTGTCCAAGAGGAAAAGAGCAAGTTCCAAAAAAGGGTGAAAAAGTTACAAAAAAAAAACAAGCTTGGGCCAGGAAAAATCATGAAAAATGGCTAATTCCTAGTCCAGGTGGTCCTTGGGACAGTTGGGACATCGGGGCGTGAATTGACCGAAATGCCACCAGTGTGGTCCGCAAAGCAAAGGGACATCTGGGACATTGGGACATGCGGGACGCGGAAAGCCGATCCGGCCGAAGGTGAGAAAATCGACTAACTATCATGCGCAGATACGCTTAGGACATCTCGAGCCGAAAAGACACAAAGGATGCGAAAGGGTGAAGCGGCCGCAAAGAGGGACAAGGAAGCCCATTTCAGGCAGTTCGGAAGAATTTGTCCCAAACAGTCTAGGATAGTTGGGACACAAGTACACGGCAGACGCGGGAGCCGAAGGAGCCAAGAGCCAATCAAATGACGCCACATTTCTTCACTTCAAAGAGGGATAGGAAGCCCGAATTGGGTGGATCAAAATAATTTTTCCCAGATAAAGACCTTTGGGACGACCGGGCCAAAGGGACGTGAGGGACGTGAAAAGCTGGCAGACCCGCGGATGAATCAAATGACGCTACGTGTCACAAGGGAAAATGTCCAAAATTTCAAAGGGCAAGGTTTGAAGCGTTGGCCCAAGCCAATCAAAAGAGGACACGTGTCCTAAGGAGAAGGGAAGTGTGGAGCTTGGGGAGGAGTTAGAGAATTTGGCAAAAGTTTTGGCCAAAAAGCTAAAAGCAAAGGTCTTCCCCGTGCCCCTGTCGACCAATCAATGCATGCCACGTGTCCCAAGTGGCGGGGGCGCGGGGGAAAAGTGAAAAATTTTCCAAAATTACAAAAAGGTCAAAACTTTCAAGGAAAACCCGCGGGTAAGGGAAGGAGAGAGAATTTCTCATCCAATCAGTGCCCGACACGTGTCATCCAGGTGGCAGAGCGCGGGAAAAAATTTCAAAATCCATTTTTGCCTGTTTCACGCCCTAAATCTTCGATCACCATATCTTTCTATCCAGAGCTCAAATTTGCAAGTTCCTTATATCATTGGAAAGATTATAAAATTCTATAGATGATTCTGTGGTCAATCTTGAATTTCAGTTCAATTTGGAGAGATAAAATTAAGAAACGGCTCTGACGTGTGTTCATGGCTAGAAGTGACATTTTAGCGACCATATTTAATAGAGAATGGGTCGCATTCTCCTCCATTTCGTTCAAAAATGGCAGGGTATGGGTTTGTAAGGTCCTCCATGCTGATTTAATGCATCTGCAATCAATGAGGAATGGGCTCCCATGTTTTGTATGTTTTCTCTCTCCTGGGCTCGACCCATGCAATGTAAAAGCCAGATTTGGCTCATTTCTAAAGGGGGAACATTTTTTGGCATAGCAATCTTCTTCTTTCACCTCCAGTAAGTGATTGTTGGCAAGAATCAAACCTCTTCAAAGACTGTAACAATTTTTTACCTCTCTGAGGTTGTAATGCAGTGGTTTTGACATTGGAAATGATAATGCAAGCTTTGTGAATGGGTTTCAGTCCTTTGTTTGTATTATTTGCTTCATTTCAGACCCTAAATTATATCTTATTAGCCTGTGTATGTTTTATGTTGTAATCTTTGGTTTGTGTCTATTTTCATGACAAAATATTCACCACTCCTTTTTGTGCATCACCATCTTTAGTTAGTTTCAATTTTTGCACTTCTATCCTGTCTCTCTTCCAATTTAGAGTAGGATTAGGATCTCGAACCTCTCGTAGTTGTGAAAATATAGATCTAAATCATAGGAGTTTGAGGAACCAGCCTCTAATCTAGAGATTCCTCTCTCGATTCAACAAGTCCCACACTCGGAGAGAGGTTTCCATGTTGTGCAATCACACCGGATGCTAGAGTGATCAACCTAGAAGCCCGATCGATCTAGGGGTGCTATGAGCCCGCAACAACACTTCTCATACAATAACTCTTCTTTTTATGGCTTGGAATATAATGGATAGAGATAGGGGTACTAGATGTACTACCCTCTCTAGTGAAAATGCAACTTATTAAGTTGACATTCTTGCATGGATACTCAATTATTTCACTTTGACTATATTTAAAACAAATTTTATAGGTGGATATAACTATGATGATAACTTATAACATGTTATGGGGTTATAAATAATCATTAACCCTATATAAGAAAAAGGGAAGACAACTTCCATGTAATGAATAATAGACTATTTTAAGATCTCTTGGAAATAAATCAATGTTATCTTTGATTAGTTGATGGTGTGATTTCTCATGAAGAGTTCCTTAACTGGATTAGGAATGTAGAGAAAGGAAATTAAATAGGATTAGACTTCATTCCATTGAAGTCTAATATAAAAAGAATTTTCTATGAACTTATATAAGCTAGGGCTTGAGTAAGGGAGTAGGAAAACAACACTATCATGTGTGCTAAATCTATTATGCTAAACATAAATCAGAATGTTTTGGAATAAAAACATAACCTATGAAATGGTTAGGGTGCAGATGTATCTGCATACCCACTCCAAATGTAGTTTAAATTTGTAACCATAACGGTTAATGAACCTAGTTTTTCAGTAGGGCTACTACAATTTAATCCTTAATGAAGAAAATTAATAAGTCATTAACTTCTATTTAAGGTATGATTGTCTAGATGAGGAGAACTTAGACGGATGTTGACACACACCAACTGTAGTATATATTTGAGAAGACTTAGGTATTCATGAGAATACGGTATTTTAATTGACATGTTACAACACCCTTTAGAGTTTAATCATCTATATTTTCATAAATTCAAACTTGATCACAGTTATTCCCTAGGGGGAGTTAGGGGCATGATCTAGCATATTGGGAAACTCATGATAACTTAAGATAACTAGACACATGCAATTAACTCAAGTAAATTGAGTATGTCTAAGTATGCTTAGTCATTGCGAGTAGTCCTCCACACTAGAATATGTTGCCAACATTTCCTATGGATAAAATCTCAACGATTAAAATGATGGTAGTCAATAAGTATCATTCTAGATAACATATTGAGTGAGGTGAAGGATTTATTCCATTTTACGAGTATGTCATCTGGGAATATAAAAATGAACAAAATTTTAAAAATCTTTTTCCAAAGTATCATAAGCTACTAGTTACATTGTCATATGTCACCTAGTTTAAGAAGTAGGATTTCAGATGAATATTGGTAACAAATATTCAAATAGGCCTCTTAAAAGAACACTTAATACCCCAAAAAGGGTAAAGGAACCAAGTATACGTAGTATATAAATTATTAAGTTAACATGAGAGATCGGTATGATATCGAGTCATGAAATGAGAGATCGGTAGCTCACTAAGTCATTTACAGCTACATATGGTTTCTGTTATGAGATGGAATGGATTGGAATGTGTGTTCTAAATTATGTTAATTTAGAATAGAGAACATTATGTAAAAAAATTCCCTTATTTTTAAAGTCTTAAAATGGGAATGTTACGGTTTATCCTTTTCAAACCCTCCACTCTCTCGCAATGATGTATTCTAGGAATATTCCCTACGTGGAATATGCTTTTCTTGACCTTCAAAATTCCAAGATGGAACCTTATCCACTCATCATGCCTAGTAGGGTCTTCATGTTTTTATTCAAGTTCCTCTAGAATTCTGAATATGGCTAAGTATTTTAAACCTATGTTCTGTTTCCTGTGGATGCCCTCATTTCACTTAAACCCTTATTAAACCCCTTTTTCATGTATGATTTCCCCAAGTTCCCTTATTCTTATTGGTCCTTCGTACGTGTTCCCTTTGGTACTTAGCCAATATTTCAGGGCCCAACACATGTCTTGTGTAATAGTATCTTATCTTTCTCTATGTGCTTTTGAATATTATTTTATATAATTGATTACTAGTTTACTTTCTTACTTGATTAATTAATACTTGACTACTTGTTGTATGATATATGAGCACCTTGATTAACAACTTGATTATCCTATGAATACATGGGTGCTCCTTAATTTTCATCTCTACATATCTCTTATATGTGCACACTTAATTATATATATTTGGATTATGTGCCTCAAATTTGATTGTCTTGTGAAAAATGGGTCTCCATTTTTATATATTTGAACTGATATGAATAATTAAACTGAAATTAAATCTTAATAAGAGGACTAAGATAAAAAAATCAGAAATATACAGGATATAACATGTAATGGAAATCAAGGATAAGTAACAAGAGGATAAGAGTGACGTAGCTGATAATTTTTGTCTAGACTAGATCTAAAATGGGATGATCATGGAACATGCTCAATATAAAATGTGCATGCTCTATATGGAAGACAATGATCTACAAATATAATGGACAAAAGCATTCGAAGGGGACAAAATTGCCTCGGTTATTAGTTTCGAAAAAAGGTGCTAGTGTCTTGGTAGTGAGTGTAAATTTGGTTCCTTTAGGGTTTGAGAATATTTCCTTTAATTTAATCCTTGTCACACCCACTTCAATGTATGGTTTTACTATTACATGTATACTTGTAAAACAAACCTTCCTACTTACACAATGTCCAATCACAAATTAGACTAAATAAAATATGCATATGCTTGTGTTGGAATGATCTCGAAGATCACTCCAATGTGATTGTCACTGAGTGCTACACTAAATTTTAGGCTAAATGTAGTTATGGTGTGTTTGAGAAAAAATTGTGTATCTTAAAGTTAGGTTTCCCTTATGCCATTTACAACAAAATAATGGGATATAACTATTTTTACCCACAATACTATTTTTATTATTATTGGAAAAGGGTTTTTTGGGAGGGACCATACCCTACACAAAAATAAAGGTTCAAAACATATATTTAGAAATATAAATTAGTTGTTTTCTAGAGAAGTGGGGACTACACACTAGAGAAAAAGGGGCCTAAAAACCAAATATAGCAATTAAGAACAAAAATAAGGAGTATCCTATCAAAAGAAGCATAACAAAAACAACACCTGCAAAGCATCACTGCCACTCCAAATCAACATGAAACCAACAAAAAATAGAGAAGAAAATGAGATCTTCACCTAAACACCTTCTTAAAACATTTTTGACCTCCTCTATAGCATTAAAGAGATTGAGAGTTGTGGTTTGTGACGGGTCATTCATATTAATAGAGGAAATAACAAGGATCTTATCTTTTCCACCTTTCTATAATCCAAGATGAGGATTATTGAGGTTACCCCAAGATCATGTGTAGGATAAAATTCAAAATTTTCCCTTCATATGTAATGAATAATGTAACTCAAGTGCAGTCCTCAAGTGTTCCTTTTTCCCAAGTAGTAGATAGAAAGTGATATCACAAATTTCTCCTTAGATTATTTAATAGGTTATGAGTTTAACTACCCTCGATTAAAAAAATCTTGTTTGGATTTAGTTTTTACCTTCCAAAATTTTTTTCATTACCTCTTGAAATATCCAAAGTTGACCCACTTAAGTACCTATTGTCAAAACCCACCCTTACATGTAGAATTGCTAATTAGATCATCATGCTAAGTGAATTTGACATTGAGTATGTACATAAAAAGTTAGTAAAAGGAAAAGTACTCATCGATCGGGCTTAGCATAAGCACCATTACCGGGAATAGAGCATGTAAGTCTAGATCATCGGATGATGCTTCATTACTATATATTGAGGAATCTATCATGTGGCAAGTACACTTTGATGGATATTTTACTTTTCATGGTTTGGGGAAGGTGTGTCCAAGGAAGTGGCCTCGGGGGCACTCAAAACTTTCTCGAAATGAAACATTGGATAGAGATCTTTCTCAGCTTTTCCATAAAGGTTTTTTCCTCCTACCAAGTGTTTTTGGTTAAAGTTTCAAAAGGAAATTTTCCCTGTAAGGCCCACGCCAATGAGATGCCGCCACGTGTCCAAGGAAGTGGCAAGGTGGAGCCAAACTTGTCCAAGTGGGTGAAATTTTTGAAAAAATTTTCCCCGACTAAGTGTTGGCGCCACGTGTCCATGGGGAAAAATTTTAATAAGTGTTGGCCTCAGGCCCGCGAAGAAGGCCCGTGCCAATATATTTGCCACGTGTCACCGGGCCCGAAAAGCGGGGAGCGGGGAAAAGTTAGAATTTTGGTGAAGTGTTTTGCCAAATTTCAAAAGGAAGTTTTTGGCCCGCTGCCCCCGCCAACCAATCATGTTATGCCACGTGTCCCTGGGGTCGGAGTGGGAACGCGGGAGGAGCTTGGGAAATTTTCCCAAAGTGTTGGCGCAAAAGTAAAAATGTTTGCAGAGGGCCACGGCTAATCAAATGATGCCACGTGTCTCAGACCGGTGGGAGGTGGGGAGAAATTGAGAAAATTTTCCCAAGGGAAAACAAAGGAAATTTAAAAGGAAAAAATCCCGCCCCCAAAATGTGAGCCAATGGAATTATGCCACGTGTCCATGTGGCGGCGAAAAATAGAGGACAGGCCCACAAGGAAAATTGAAGGGGCAAGCCCGCATCCAATGGGGTTTCACCACATGTCCAAAGGGCTTCAAAATGGTCAAAAGGCCCATGGAAAGTTAGAAGGAAAGGTCCGCGCCAATCAGCACGTGCCACGTGTCCTCAACTCATCGACCCGCGGGGAAATTTTGGAAAATTTTCCAAAGGGCAAAACAAAGGAAAATGAAGCAGGATAGGCCCACACCCAATCAAAGCATGCCACATGGCACCCTGAAGTGGGAGCATGGGGATTTTTGGGAAATTTTCCAAATGCAAAAAGGTGAAAAATTCAAATTTTCGCCCGCCAATCCGATTTGGCCCTATTTTTCCCTAAAACTTCAAACGGCCATATCTTTCGATCCAGAGCTTGGTTTTTCACGTTCTTTATATCAATGGAAATATGGTGAAATTATCTACAAGATTCTGGGGTCATTTTTGTATTTTGATGGATTTTGAGAGAGAAAATTTAAAAACACCTCTGACATGTGGTCATGGACAAAAATGACGTTTCAACCACCATTTTTAATGAAGAATGGCTCACATTCTCTCCCAGCATGGCTAAAAATGTCAAGGGATGGGCCTATAAGGATGCCCATGCTATTTTGATTGTGTTTTGGTCAATGGTTGAATCTTCCCCATGTTTTCCCATGTTTCTCTCTCCTGGGGTCGTGGCTTGCACTGTAAAAGCCAGAGTGGGTTCATTTTTGCAAAGAGAGACACTTTTTCAGCTCTGCAACTTTCCTTTTTCTTCCTCTTTGGCAGAATTTGTGAAAATTTTACCTTTCCATGTAATACAACACCCCTTTTTGCCTCTTGATCACTGTAATGCATTGTATTGGATCTGAAATGTTAATATATGTTCTGTGATTAAAATCCCTCAATCCTTTCATATATCTATCATTGTTTTCCTGATCTTTCATTACATTTTGAGAAATTTGTGCATGCTTTGTGTTGTGTTCTCTTATGGATTGTGTATGTATTGCAATATCGGGTGTCTACAACTCCTTTGGTGCATCACCTCATTAGCATTAGCTTCATTTTCTTGCATTCCCTATCTTTGTCCCCTTGGAATTTAGAGTAGGAACTAGGAATTCAAACCTCTGCAACTTGTAAGTGATATATCTGATCAGAGGAGTTTGAGGAACCAACCTCTAATCTAGAGATTCCTTTCCCATTTTACAAGTCCCACACTTGGGGAAAGGATTCAATGTTGTGCAATCACACTAGATGTCCAAGATGTCAAACTAGAAGTCTGATCAACATCCAGGGGTGCTGCTGATTTGCAACAACAATTTTGGCATGCCCGGTGGGACCTTAGAGGTCTTCATCTTCATTGCAACAAAATTGATGTGCATTTGTTGCAAGTTTCTTGCTTAAAAGAGCCCTAAATTGCACATCTGGTGACTCCAAGGAAGAAGAATCAGCTGGTTTTAGCAGTGCAGACCTGAAAACTCATGAGAAGAATCACCACAAGGTCAAGAGTTGGAGAAGAAGAAGGTGTTGTTTGAGTATCTACAGTTATCTCCAAGAAGAAGGAAAGAGGGAGGAGAATTCAAAGGTCTCCATCTCCACCAAACAGAACTCTCTCAACTCCTCCACCTGGTAGGCCTTTCATTCAATCAACAAGGGTTCTAAGGCCAATCAGAATGGCACAAAACAACCCCTATGTCAATTTCACTAGCAAGCAGAGCCCACTTGCTCTCAATGCACAAAATCCAATCCTAGTTGCAGCATTGAAGAACATTCCATACTTTACTGGAGAGAATCAGACTACTCTTGGTGATCATGTTAAGGATATTGCTAATATTTGTGCAATCCATGAGATCAATGAGATGCAAGTTGTTGTCAAACTGCTGGCATCTTCATTCAAAGGGAAAGCTTTGCAATGGTTCAGGAGTCTTGCCTCAGGTTCTATTCAAAATTGGAACTAGCTATGTATAGCCCTCCATGAGCAGTTTGAGAAAAGGGAGACAACTTGTCCCTTTTGGAGCAAGTTGACAACCATCAAGAGAGCTCCCAATGAGCAGCTGAATGATTTTAATTTCAGATTTCAAAGGACTTGGGAGAGAATTCCAGTGGCAGTCAGGCCAACAGCAGAAGGTGCTTTCCTTTATTACCTTAAAGCTTTAAATTCTGATATTTCTATGTTAATTCAATCCATGGGAGGCACAACTATCCCCATTGCTTATAGCATTGCTATTAGAGCTGAAAATTGTTTGATTCAAGCTGGCAAGCTAGCTCCTAGGCCTCCAATGCCATTATTTCCAAGTTTAGAGAGCCCAAGTGCTAGCCAAGTGCCTATTTTAGCTCCTATTCCCACTCCAAGAAATCAGAATTCAAGTGAAGCTTCTACTTCATCTTCTAGTGCCTCAAATGAACTTCAAGAAGTCATGAAGCAATTGCAAAATTTAGGCAATGAGCTGGTTACACTCAAGAGGTAGCAAGCCCAAGGTTTTAGACCTCCTTCCAGCCTCAAGCTCAGCCTAACAGGCAGCCATACCAACCTCAAAGACCACCCAATCCAGCTACAAATCTAAATCAAGCAAGGCCTCCTGCCAATAGACCATTTCAGCCCTATAATCCCAATGCTACATCTACCTCTAAAGCATTAGTGCCAGTACAAAACAATATAGCTCAAGAGTATGATTGGTGTTTCCCATGCAATGAACCTCATAACTAGTCCATGTGCTTCAACGGTGCCTTGAATCAAGCATTAATGGTGACAACTACTGGTGTGGAAGGTGAAGGTAGCCAAGGAAGTAACCAACAACAAGAAACATTCCAACAACAATCAGCTCCAAATGATGCCACATTTGTAAACTGGTAGGCAGAAGATTTTTGTGGCATGAATCAAACAATTCCCCAAAGTGTTGCAGCCAACACAAGGTCAAAAAGGAGAAATTTGGGTGAAGAACAACCATTAGCCCCAAGCAATCCACAATCTTCTATCACTCCACAAACTATTGGCAAACAAAATTCAATCCCAAACACGCAAGGACTACCTAAAACAACTCCTAAGCCAACTCAAATGCCAGTTGTTGCTGCCCATGTGCAAGGAATGAATGTGCAGGCTAGGGACAATAAAGAGATGCTTCATCTCCATTCAACATCATTGATCAGATGAAGAAGACAAATGTAAACATATCAATGTGGGAATCACTATCTATCCCAGGCCAAAGAGATTTGCTACAAGCTGCCATGAAGGACTGGTCAACTTCAAATCAGCAAGTCCAAATGCAAGAGAAGGTGCTCACAAATGCTGCCCAACCTGAGGGGAATCATGGAGGACAACAAGGTAAAATGTTGAAGCCCCCTCCATTCTATGTTTCATTGATCATTGGAAATCAATTAGTACACAATTGCATGATTGATTCCAGGGCAAGTAGTTCAGTAATGCCCAAGAAAATAGCTGATCAGTTGGGAATTCAATATGAAGTCATATCCAAAGGGGTAGTGCAATTGGATGGGACAACAGAATAAAAGTTGGAGTGATAAAAACTTGAGTCTTACTTTGCATGCCTGCCCCAACGTTGTTGTTTTGAAGATGTCTCGCAATAGACCTTCCACCACTCTTTCCCTATGTCTGTCAAGGGATTTCACCAAGATTGAGGTTACTTATCTACTGATTGGTCACACATGTTGTTTAGAACAAGATATGGAACCAAGGCCACAATCAGATCTGAACCTATTGCAAACTTTCACATTGAGCCTTACACTCCAAGTCCATCAATACCAATTGTTCAAAGCATTGATCAAGAAGATTATCCAAGCACTGATGAAGCTGACACCAAGGTTGGAAGCATCCCAGATCTAACTCTTGATGAATGGGAAAACAAGGTACATGCTTTTGATCCTTATCAAGAAATAGAAGAATCTGAGTTAGGAGTCTATTGCATGCATGAAGAAAATCAGCCTATTCCTAGCATCACCAAGCCAGACCACAAGGATGACAATGAGGTATGGCAGTTGTTTTTTGATGGATCAAGGAGTAGACAAGGTGTAGGAGGGGGAGCTATGCTTGTTTCACCACAAGGAGTTAAGTATTATTCAGCTTTTAGATTTCAGTTTGCATGCTCTAATAACACTGCTGAATATGAAGCTTTGATACAAGGATTGCATTGGTCAATCAAGAGAGGAATAAAGAACTTGCAAGTCTTTGGTGACAATGAGTTGATTGTCAACCAAGTTAAGGGGCAACATGCTCAAGAATGATCTACTCAAGTGCTACAAAAATAGGGTGTGGGACCTCATTGAAGATTTTGAGGGTTTTGGCATAAAATCCATTCCTAGAAAAGAGAACCAAGTTATTGATAGGCTTATAGCAGTTGGGGCAGCCTTTGACATTGTTGAAAGCATTCAAAAAGATAAGGTACAACCAAACATCCATGTGATTGTGAGGCCTTCAGACCGCAGAAACAATGTAAGTTGGCAAGTGTTTGAAAATGATCAACAAATCATCCATTTCTTGCAAAGAAGAGGCTGAGTTCTCACTAAAAATCAGGAAAAGTTGAGCAGCAAAGATGGTGACCAAGTGGTACAACTGAGAACCAACAAACTACCAAAGGGACTTATTACTTTGGAGTCCATTTTCAATCCTAATGATCAGTTTAGGAAGGAGAAAGCAAACATCCAAGTCAAGGGAGAAGATTCAGTGTCCATCTCGGTGGAAGAAGGAAAATCACTCCAAATTGGTAAGATGACAACTGAACAAGAAAGGTATGAGTTCATACAACTTTGTCAAGAATTCCCTGATGTGTTTGCTTAGAGCTATGAAGATTTGAAAGGTTTCAATCCCGAGTTAGCTCAACACACCATTGAATTGGATCCAAGTACTAAACCCATCAGAAAAAACAAAGGCCAGTCAATCCACACATGGAGCCTCTCATGAGAAAAGAATTGAATAAGTTGATAGAATCAAGAATCATATTCCCTATCAAGCATTCTAGTTGGGTGGCCAACTTGGTTCCAGTTAGAAAGAAGAGTGGGGAAATCAGATTGTGTGTTGACTTCAGAGATTTGAATAGAGCATCTCTCAAGGATCATTATCCACTTCCTTCTATGGAGCAAATTTTACAAGTTGTTGCTGGCTCCGAGAGGTTTTCATTACTTGATGGCTATTCAGGGTACAATCAAATTATGGTGAAAGAAGAAGATCAGTTCAAGACAACCTTTACAACCAAATGGGGAACTTATGCATACAGGAAAATGCCATTTGGGCTGTCCAACGCTGGAGCTACTTTCCAAAGAGCAATGGACATGGCATTCAAGGATTTGATTAACAACATAGTGCTGATATATCTTGATGATATCACTATTTTTTCAAAAAATGCAGCAGACCACCTCTTTCATTTGAGACAAGTGTTCCAAAGGTGCAGAAGATTTGGAGTATCCTTGAATCCTAAAAAGTGTATTTTTCTAGCCCATGAAGGAAAACTCCTTGGCCACATTGTCTCCAAAGAAGGATTAGCAATTGATCCAGAAAGAGTTGAAGCCATAAGAGCACTACCATTGCCAAGCCACAAGAAGGCCCTTCAAAGTTTCTTGGGAGAATAAATTTTGTTCGGAGGTTTGTCCCAAATTTTGCAGCCCTTGTCAAGCCTATCACCAAGATGTTAAAGAAAAGCATGGCTTTACAAATGGACAAAGAGAAGGCAAGGAAAGTTTTGAAGCAATCAAAGAAGCCATCTCTCAAGCCCCAACTCTCATCAACCCGGATTTCTCCAAGGATTTCATCCTCTATGCATTTGGGGGTGATGATACTATTTCTACAATTTTGGTACAACAGAACAAAAAGACAATGATGAGCAGCCAATTGCTTTCTTCAGCCAAAGCCTGGAGGACTATGAGGTGAAGTATTCCTTCATTGAGAAGCATGTTCTTGCAGTAATCAGGAGCTTGAAGAAATTCAAGCATTTAGTTTCAAACAACAAGGTTCAATTGTTGGTTTCTCATGTGGGAGTTAAGGACTTCCTCCTCAACAAAGACTTGAATGAAAAGAGAGCAGGTTGGATTACTCATGTCATGGAGTATGACATTGAGATCAAAGTCACCAAGTTGGTCAGAGGAAAAGGATTGTGTGAGCAGCTGATTTTGAGCAAACAAAAGGAAGCATGCAATGAGAAGGAGGTTGTTTTGGTGTTGCAAGACAGCCATGAGCAAGGAAGCACTCAAGAGGAAAATAATGGTGTTCCCATTCCTTGCTGGACCCAAGACATAATGCACTTCCTAAGCATAGGTCTATGCCCTCCAGAGATGAACAAGACCAAAAGAAGACACTTCAGATTGCAGGTGTCCCATATGCCCTTGTTGATGGTGTTTTGTTCAAAAGGGATGTGAATGGAGTACTACTGAGATGCATTGGTACAAATCAGATTCATAGGGTGTTGGAAGAGTTCCATGGTGGACCAGCTGGTGGTCATTTTGCACCAAGAGTGACAACTCTAAAGATCATGAGGGCTGGCTATTATTGGCCCAAGATTTTCAATGATTGTTATGCATGGATCAAGAGGTGCAAGAATTGTGCATTCTTCACAGGTAAAGAGAGGCTAGCTGCCCTTCCATTGCATCCAATTTCAGTTGACCAGCCATTCATGCAATGGGGTTTAGACTTCATTGGAGTCATTAATCCCAATTCAAGCCAAGGGCACAAATGGATTTTAACAAACAGATTATTATTTCACCAAATGGACTGAAGCAGTAGCACTCAAGGAAGCAAATGAATCTAGCATCCTAGATTTCTATGAGGGAATAACAACCAGATTTGGCATACCTACTACAATAATATCAGATAATGCATTGGCATTCATTGGGTCCAAGGTGACTGAATGGGCTGTCAAGAATGGGATCTACCTAAGTACTTCATCAAACTATTACCCTCAGGGTAATGGCTAGGCTGAATCTACAAACAAGAACTTGTTGAGGATCATTAGGAGGACTCTTGATGAAAATCAAAGGTCTTGGCATACTAAGTTGAAATCAGCCTTATGGGCTGATAGGATAACTCCCAAGAGATCTACAGGTAACTCTCCATTTAAGCTTGTTTATGGGAGAGAGGCAATTTTTCCCATGTCACTTGAGTTGCCAACATTGGAACTCATGAAACAGTTGGAGTTGTTGGAGTTTGAGCCCATGGAAGTTAGATATGCAGAATTGATGGAGCTCCAAGAAATCAAAATCAAGCATCCCAAGCAATGGAGAAGGATCAAGCTTTGATAAAGAAGACCTTTGATAGAAAGGCCAAGAATAGATCCTTCCAAGTTGGAGATCTAGTGTTAAAATGGGATGCAGATAGAGAAAAACTAGGAAGGCATTCAAAATTTGATGCCATTTGGAGTGGCCCATACATGGTCACAAAGTGTAAGGACAACAATGCTTTCCAATTGTCTTCATTGATGGCGAAGAACTGTAGATTCCAGTCAATGGAATCCATCTAAAGCATTGCTATTGAAAGGGAATTCTCCACCTTGTACATATTAGCTTAGGTTTTCATTCCTCCAAGTGCTTGTGCACATTGTTTTGTTGTAGTTTAGTTTTTTTTCCCTAAGTGCTTTGGCACAAGCTTGTTGTTCCTAGAATGTGTTTGCAGGCCTTGCTCCATCAGATGATATTCCATCTTCCTTCTTGTAGTTTTATAGTCATTTGGGGTATCAAATAGAGAATTTGATGACTCCATGCCCAATGGATTGCTTCAGGAAACTGGTAACTTCATCCAACAGCAGGAGATGACCCCTCTGAGTCACCAAAATTGTTATCCAAAATGTGCCCCTTGCTCATTTTGTGGCTAACTCCTTTCATTCTTCCCTCTCTTGTGCCTCAGTCATAATTTTTTTTTTTTAGGCACTCAAAACTTTCTAGAAATGGCACCATTGGATAGAGCTCTTTCTCAGCTTTCCAGAAAGGTAAATTTTCCTCCTAACTCCATGTATTTTTGAAGTTATGGCTCGGTGGAGTTTTTGTGGGAAATTTTCCCCTGAAAGGCCCGCAACCAATGAGATGCCGCCACGTGTCCAAGGAAGTGGTGGGGGTCGGAGGAAAACTTGGTTTTTTACCAAGTGTTTGGCAAAATTTCAAAAAGGAAGATTTTCCCCAGCAGCCCGCCGGTGAATAGATGATGCCACGTGTCCATGGGAAAAAATTGAAAAAATGACTAAGTGTTGGTGCAGGGAAAATTTTAATGAAGAAGGCCCGCACCCAATCATATTGTGCCATGTGTCACCGAAGGCCCAAAAAAGTGGGGGCGGAGGAAAGGTTAGAATTTTGGTGAAGTGTTTTGCCAAATTTCAAAAGGAAAGTTTTGGCCCGCTGCCCCGCCAACCAATCATGTTATGCCACGTGTCCCCGGGGTCGGAGCTGCGGAGCGTGGGAGGAGCTTGGGAAATTTTCCCAAAGTGTTGGCACAAAAGTAAAAATGTTTGCGGAGGGCCCGCGGCTAATCAAATGATGCCACGTGTCTCAGACTAGGGGGAGGCGGGGAGAAATTGAGAAAATTTTCCCAAGGAAAACAAAGGAAATTTAAAAGGAAAAAGCCCGCCCCCAAAATGTGAGCCAATGGAATTATGCCACGTGTCCATGTGGCGGCGAAAAAAATAGAGGACAGGCCCGCAAGGAAAATTTGAAGGGGCAAGCCCACATCCAATGGGGTTTTGCACACACATCCAGGCTTCAAAATATCAAAACGCCCACGGAAAATTCAGAAGGAAAGGTCCGCGCCCAATCAACACACGCCACGTGTCCTCAACTCATCGGCCCGGCGGGGAATTTTTGGAAAATTTTCCAAAGGGAAAAACAAAGGAAAATGAAGCAGATAGGCCCGCACCCAATCAAAGCATGCCACGTGGCACCTAGAATGGTGGAGCATGGGGATTTTTTTGGGAAATTTTCCAAATGAAAAAAAGGTGAAAAATTCAAATTTTCACCCGCCAATCCGATTTGGCCCTATTTTGCCCTAAAACTTCAAACGGCCATATCTTTCGATCCAGAGCTCGGTTTTTCACGTTCTTTATATCAATGGAAAGATGGTGAAATTATCTACAAGATTCTAGGGTCATTTTTGTATTTTGATGGAGTTTGAGAGAGAAAAATTGAAAAACACTCTGGCACGTGGTCATGGACAGAAATGACATTTCAACCACCATTTTTAATGAAGAATGGCTCACATTCTCTCCCAGCATGGCTAAAAATGTCAGGGATGGGCCTATAAGGATGCCCATGCTATTTTGATTGCAT
Organism: Taxus wallichiana var. yunnanensis; assembly: GCA_018340775.1. Lineage (NCBI taxonomy): Eukaryota > Viridiplantae > Streptophyta > Pinopsida > Cupressales > Taxaceae > Taxus > Taxus wallichiana. The sequence goes on from CM031239.1 coordinate 50,651,731, forward strand.
TTTTGGTCAATGGTTGAATCTTCCCATGTTTTCCCATGTTTCTCTCTCCTAGGTCGTGGCTTGCACTGTAAAAGCCAGAGTGGGTTCATTTTTGCAAAGAGAGACACTTTTTCAGCTCTGCAACTTTCCTTTTTCTTCCTCTTTGGTAGAATTTGTGAAAATTTTTACCTTTCCATGTAATACAACACCTTTTTTTCCTCTTGATCACCGTAATGTGTTGTATTGATCTAAAATGTTAATATATGTTCTATGATTAAAATCCTCAATCCTTTCATATATCTATCATTGTTTTCCTAATATTTTCATTACATTTTGAGAAATTTGTGCATGTTTGTGTTGTGTTCTCTTGTGTATTATGTATTTATTATAGTATCGTGTGTGTCTATAACTCTTTGGTGCATCACTCCATTAGCATTAGCTTCATTAGCTTAGCTTCCTATCTTTTTCCATTCCTATCAAACCTCTCCCTTGTGGAATTTAGAGTAGAGGAACCAACTAGGAATTCAAACCTCATTTTACAAGTCCCATACTTGGGGAAAGGATTCATGTAGTGCAATCACATCGAGGAGTCAAGGAAATCTAATCCATCTAATGCTGATTTGCCACAATAGATTCCTTTCCAATTTTTACAAGTGATCATCGTGGGGATGAAGCTGAAAATATAATGGATATCCATCATGTTAAGATCACAAAATTCCCCATGGTGGTTTGCCACAATAGTTTTCCTGCACATCCATATATATCTTAAAATATAACACCTTCCCGCCTAAAATCTCCCATTCTGAAAAAAAAAGCCTCATCCACTAGATATCCCATTACACCCTCTTATGAGAACACTTTTGTGCATCTTCATTCGACTATGATGGCACAATATGTTACATTGTTCTATGGGATGTAACAGTCATTCCTTCATGGAGAATTAAAGAGGTGACATGAATGTTTGGCTAGTGAAGTTGTTGGTCCCATACCCATGGTATGTGAATGGTTCTATCTTAGATAAGAAAAATCTCCCAGAAAACTACTATCCACTAGATATCCTACTCTTATGAGAAACATATTACATGGCTACTATGTGAGGAAATGTGTACTATGTCAAAAGTATGGAAATTTCATCCAATGGTTCATCGATAAGAAATTATTGAGATTAGACTACCCTAATTACAACAACCCGGCCATTCTCCAAATAGGGACTAAAGTGATTTAATAGGAAAGCTCACCCCATACCTCATAGGGACTAATTTAATAGTCATACTCACATCATCACTCACATCATCACAGCTATGAAATATTTCACAGAGTGGGTGGAGGTTATTCCTTTAACTTATGTTACGGGAGCTTAGATTTAAAAGTTTATCATGAATTACCTTATTTGCCGATATAGTATTCCTGTGGCCATAGTTACTAATAATGGAAAATAATTCAAGAACAAAATAGTGAAGGACCTTTGTCATAGATTTCAAATAAAATTGAAGTGGTCTATGCCATATTATCCACAAGGTAATGGGCAGGTTGAAGCCACTAACAAAACATTGGTTTGAATCATGGAAAAGATGGTGAGTAAGATAGGTCACAATTGGCATTTGCAAATTCACCTAGACCTTTGGGCTTATAGGACCTCCATTCGCACTCCTACTAGTGCGACACCCTATTACTTAGTATTTGGAACTGAATCCATCATCCCATTAGAAATAAAGCTTCCTTCCTTGAGAATATCTCTTAGGGATTACCTGGATAAGGATGAGGATTACAGAGTGGTAAGGCTGAAAGAATTAGAACTCCTGGATGAAAAGCGCATCCATGCCCTTAACCATATCAAAGTGTATCAGAACATAGTCTCTAGAAATTACAACAAAAGAATCATACCTCATCAGTTTGAGGTCAAAGATTTGGTCATGAAAGAAAATCAGCTCAACATAAGGGCGAAAGAGAGAAAAAAGGTAAGTTTGAACCACATTGGTTAGGAATGTAGACACCAAAATTAGGTCACACTCCCCTTGGTCCCTCGTCAAATAATCACCTTGAACACACTCACCTAACCATGGCCCCTTACACCCCACACTAATATTAATTTAATTAATTAAATTAAATTAACCCATGATCTCATGATATTTATTATTTAAATATCCTAATTAAGATAATTCTCACACCACCACCTCACCTAGCCACCTCACCCCAAATCTATTCTTAGTATGTTTCCATAACTAACTAATACCTACCTAGACACTAAAAATCAAAGCCTACATTCCCTCTAACCACATTCTCACTTGTTACAAAAGAAGCTTATGTTCTAATCCACGAAGGAAAAGGAACAAGATCCAAGAAATCAAGAAGATCGGCCCATTTTAGTAAAACCTAGGAAATCCCACCGTAATCGATGCCGATTACCTTAAACCGACACCAGTCAATCAGAAACCATCGTCGGTTACCCTTTATTTCCTTTGGTAACCTTATTTCAAGGTTGTCACATTCAGAGAGCAAGAAATGAGACCACGGCTACATACAAGAAAAACTAGCATTCGTACATAGATCCGAACATCCATAGCCAGCATCAGAAGTGACCAAAGAGCCATTTTGCATTCATAGGAGCATCTTGTGAAGTGCCATCACCACACCAAACTCCAACCATCTGATCAACTTCCATTTCCATCAAGCCATCAAGCTCATATAACAATAGTAAGTATACTTCCACCATCTGTTATGATTCACTATAATAGATTTTATTATTTTTGTTATCATATTAAGTTGTTGCATCTCCATTTCTTCATTTCTTATCAGTTTGTAACTGGGCCTTTTCCATTATTTACATCATTAGATTACCCATCCTCACTTTTTGTTCATCCCCGACCTAAGATTTGGTAACTCTGCAACCATCAAACCTACTCCAACACCTACATCAAGTCTCGATCAAGCCCTCTAATCATTTTCTTTTGAGTTTTCTCTCCTACACAACCATATCGACACTTTGGTTACCCATAACCATCATTAGTTTCACTTAAACTGACATCGATTATAACAAACTAATGTCAATCTCTGTGTTTTACCCTTAGACCAAGAATAGAGCCTAAATTATCCACCCAATACCCAAAATAACCCAAAACCAGACCATGACCAGTACAAGTACTCTAACAGAGACCTTGCCCTTTAGATTCAATCATAGCTTAGCTTATTTTATGAACAAATTTTCTTATTGTAGTTGAATGAGATACCTAAATCATTTTAACTATAGTAGGATTTCATTTATTGTTAACATTGAATTATTTTAAACAGTGGATTGACAACCTTCTAGGGAGTATCACACTTCTTGGAACTAGCATACACTAGGCAGTCCACTATCATATGCTATTTAATCTCTTTTGGTGGTCTTGTTGTTCATTTCAGGTAGTTCCTCCTAGCCAAAAGGAAGCTCTCATGATCAGTTGTGGATCAAGAAGTCATACGCATGTAACAACCTTCAACTAGCTTTAACAGTATTCCTCCTAGCCCTTTTACCCTTATCTATTTTGTCACATTCCAAGAAATGCTCTAAGAATCAGGTGAAACATTTTGGCACACCTGGTGGGACCCATTCGGGGTTCCTTGCATTTCTTCATTTCTAGGTGAAAATTTGTATGTTTTTTTCCTTTCCGAAAGGTTCTCACATTAAATTTCTCCCTTGGAATCTTCTCTTCTTTCTATTGTCTCAAAGCAATCATGTTTTGGTGCTATAAAAATAACTCTTCTTCTCTTTCATTTGTACTACATTAGTGAAAGATCATACTCTCTCATGTTCATCTTTTTGTGTCATCGAATTCAATATTTCAATTTGGGCTTAAAATCAACTGCATTTCATTTTTATTTACTGCATTAACTCACATTAAATGAGGGCAACCTATATGCTAGAAGTCATGCCCAACTGATGGTTGACATAAGAATCATAAAAAGCACTTTCTTTCTCTTTATCTCTCTTTGAGTCTTACCAAACATCAAAAATTGAAAAATACACGTATTCTTAAACAACATCTCACCTAGAAGAAGCTGTAGGTGATCACATGATCATGACATAGTGGGTACCTAGCTCATTACTTCTATCGAGTCATTATCTCGGAGAACAGCCCGCCTCGCCATAACATAACCTGAAATCTCTCCTTATAGATCTCCTTCTTCGCAGGAAGCCTTCCTCACCAAAACATATATTCTAAAGTTCAGAGTCAATCTTCTAAATAGCATAAGCTAAAAACATAAAGGAAAGAGCACTCTTAGGATCTTATTTCTTAGTGTTTCTGCTTGACTTGTGTTTTGAGGTGAGAGGACACGTTCTTCATATTTTTATTTCTCCTTGCACACTCCTCATCATAGTTGGTGTATTCCAACTTCATTTGAGTGTTCTTGGACCCCATTTTCATCATTCTCAAAATTCTGGGTTTGATTCCACATTTGATTTTAAATCACAATACCTTTTTCTTCATATCTGCTTTCAATTTCATAAGAACTAAGTGTCGGTCAATGACTATCGTCTATTACCCTCTGACCATCACCGATTTTACCCAAACAACATTATTTTACTATTATTTTGGTTAACCTACCCAAAAGGACACCTATTTCATATTCTTTGTTTTTCAGAGTCTTTATAACTCTCATCATCTTCTCTGTCTTGATAAAATCCATCTACAACTTATCTACTTGGCAAATTATTAGCCTTTTACCTTGTTTTGGAAAACTATTCTTTTTCCACAATGAACAACCATGGTTACCTGTGACCGATGTCAGTTTATCCTAACCAGCATCAGTTAGCCTGTTTAATTTTCAAGCTGACATTTTTACCCAATCCACTTTCCACTGCTTTTTTTTCTATTTTCTACTGTATTTCTATGTCATTTACAGAAATTAGTCCCACCAAATCAGTGTTTGTTCACATGGTGCTAAGTCATAGCTAAACAAACTCCCTCATATTCCATGCTAGTTATCAACCACTCCCACCTAGTCCTTCACCACCTTCCATTCTATCACCCATGGATCCTACCCAACCTATCACTATCACCATAGGTGACGAGGAGTTTGCATGACTCCGTGACCAAAACCCCGTTTGCGCTTACAATTTTATCTTTCCCACTCATCCAATCGAGATTCCTTGGGTCAGTTCATATATGAAATACTCATATCTAATCCCCGACTCTCATTCCTACATCTCGCATCAGTCCCTTCTTGCTCTACACTACCTACACCTGCCTCACTCCCAGTCATTTCATAGCTAGGCCCTATACCGCCACATCTCGCCACATCTATCGCACACCTGCAACATCCACTATACCTTCGTCAACCACCTAGAACATAATCTCATCCGTGCCTATTGTCTCACATATACCCATAACAACACAACCACCCCCGGTGTCAATGACCCCTACCCCATTTCAAAACATTTTCCTTTCTATTTCATATTCCTTAGCCCCCATCACTACTAGAGTTACCTTGACCCTTCCACCTCCATATATGTACTATCAACAACCTCCCATTTCATCCATCATTCATTCTGGGTACGTACCCCCTATCTCACTCCCTCATTCTCAACCTACCTATGCGGCATCACCATATACTAGAATGCCACCTCCATCATATGTCCAACACCAATCATCTTATGCTACAGAGGTACCCATCCATGACCACGTACCAATGACCTCATCAAGTTAATGATGGAAAAGATGTAGAAACTAGAGGCATCAATTTTTTTCTCACATAACTCTCTCACCTATAATGAAATTTGCAATGAGCCCATAAAACTATCCATTCCTATTTTTCCATATCCTGTACATTGGGAGATGCCTAAATTTAACTGCTTCAATAAAAAAGAGGATCAGCAATAACATTTACAGTCTTTCAAACATGGGTGTTATTTGATCGCCCATGATGACACTTTGCTTTTGAGGAATTTTCCCATGTCTCTGACCGGCCCGCATTAGACTAGTATAGTGGGTTACCTAGACATTTTATCTACTCATTTAATTAGGTAGCCCAAGCCTTCTTGGATCACTTCTCCATCAACGTTGTTAAGAAGGTTACCATGATTGACCTCTACTCTACGTGTCAATATGACGATGAGTCTATCACAGATTTTGTCGCTTGGTGGTGTAGCCTAATCAATCAACTCACATTCCAATTACCACAAACTGAACTCATAGAGCTCTTCACATGGGATTTTGCTAGACATATTTCACTGACCCTATAGGTGTAGACTTTCCAAACCTTCGATGAGGCATTCACCATGGCATGAAAACTAGAGATTTAGGCCATCAAGAAAAAAGAAAATCCAACTACGAAATAAGAATGTGGCATTTAAGTCAAATGATACCTCTTCTTCTTCGAAACCATAGAATAATTATTCAAAAGCCAAGGGAACCGCTAATGTAGTGGTATTCAAGGCTGGCCCAACTCATCCATCAAATCATAGTAAGCCCTCATCTAATCTTTCCCCTGTCAAGACTTTTTAATTCAGATAAGAATAATGGAAACATACCCCAATTGGGGAGCCTTATTCTTCTGTTCTAGGAAATCTCATTAAAGATGGGTCCATCACCCTTCCTTCTATAAAACCACACACTGGTTTTGATCCTACTCACCCTGCTCCTCTGTGGTACAAAGAGCACGACTTCTATAACTATCATAGGGTAAAAGGTTATAATGATGGCAATTACATCACTTTCAAGAACATTGTCTAGAAAATTCTCGAGAACAGAGAGTTAGTCTTGGATAATCCTAATTCACCTACCAACCAAAACCTACACATTTTCAAGAAACCATTTCCTAATCACACCCTTTCTTATGACCAAACTAGGGAGACCTCAACTAATGATCACCACCCCCGTGAGGTACATGTTATTTTTAGTGATGCACCATTTACTTCCGAACTTCCTCATATTCCTTCCATAGAGGAAATCCTAGCCTGAAGTCCTCCACCTACACATGAACCCACTTCACCTATTCCTCCACCCATAGAGGAACACCCTTCATCTCCTCCCTCACATGTGAAGGAGCCTTCTATTAACATCGAGACCACTTCACCTTTGGCTTCTCCACCTAGAGAACTATCACCAACAGTACCTCTCCGACCCATGGGAGATGCTTGTTCATCTCCTCCACCCACAGAGGAGCACCCATCATCTCCTCCACTTATCAAAGATCCAATAGAAATTTTGTTACCTCTAGGTGACCATTCTCCATTAGCCACCCAAGATCCTGTTGACTTACTTTCAGCTCTCTTACCCACAGAGGCTGAAGCTAGCGATTTCCCTCGTTTCTAAAACACATTTTACAGGAATTTCCATTAGATCCACATCGACCTCACCCACAATAGTTTTGTTCTCATGCTTAGCTGATCACCTAGATTATGTGGATAGAGCCTTACTTTGGGGGCGTCTTCTACTTCCTATCTCAACACAAATGCAAATGTCACTCATTGACACCTCCACTATCTATCCAAAAGTGTTTCAGCCGACCTACCAAACACAACCAAAACTATCACAAATTCTCCCATGATACCACTCATGGCTCAACTCACACCTCTACCCATAACCCAACATGCATCTACATCCAAACCCACACCTACATCATCTTCCTTGCCTAAACCTATTACTACTTTAGGGGTCATCCCAACGGCTAGCCTTACTCATCCACCCATCAAATTAGATTTAGCTATGTCCTCCAAAACTAACACCAAATTTAACCCAGCCCCTAAACAGAAGAACCAATCTCCTAGATCTCATACCCCAACCTTGCCAATCACACCCTCATCACCTTCACCCCTTCCATCCATCCTAGGACCTCACCCTTAACCCTGGCTAAGAAACCCCCATCCACTGGTAAACCAAGAATGCAGTAGCCCATTTCTCCCTCATAGACCTCTAATATACCCAAGCACCCCACATAACCTCCCCACACCTATAACATTTTTACCACCCATACCTCCAATACCATTGATAACTTCTTCACTACCCATGACACTTCCTTCCCTTTCCCTCACACCTCCTACACAACCTACGCCATCTACCTCCACAACACCTTAGTTACCCCCATGGGTAACCCACCCTCTTCCACCATCTACTTTTCCCTCTAAATCTTATGCACCCATATCACCTTTACCCAAGAAGGTGCAACCTAAAGGAAAAAATACACTACCCTCCAATAAGGTAGTTAAACCAACCACACACTCTATTGTTAGTTCATCTACCATGCCCCTACCCAAGAAAACATGACCAACACCTAAGACCATATCTCAACCCACTCCCCTCTTTCAAAGACTCTTCCTATACAATCAGTGCACACCTACACCCAAACCCACATTCACCTCCCATTTTGATCCACTAGTTGGATCCCATGCCAAAATATTAACCAACATCCTCGAAACTTTTGTCATCACATTACCACCTCTTATACCTTATGAATTACTCAAACCCAAACCAAAAGGGTTTGATGAAACCAAAATTACTGCCTACCATCATGTCCTAGGACATTATGTAGAGGACTATAACGCTTTCAAAGCTGCTCTTATCCAATTGTGTCCTCTTGAAGAAAAATTTGATGATGATGACCTTCTCGATGAGGACCCCATTTCACCAAAGACCAATTTTAACAATTCTTCCCTCATTGCCTACTCAGTGACCAATACCTCCACCCCCACAACTCTTAGATCCATCCCTGAGATTTGAAATTAATACGGTTCATATCAAAGAACTCACCAAACCTACACCCAAATGTCGGTGTGCCCAACTCATTTCACAAGATTCCTTCCCACCATTTTGGCTTCGTCATTCCTACCATTACACCTTTCATGGCTCACCTACTTAATCCACATCCCTACCTCGATCAACATGATCCACATTTCCACCCGTGCTTAGAAGAAAAAAGGCAAGGAAAAGGCAACCGATCCACCAACCAACCCTATACCCAACATATCATCTACACTCACACCTAAAGTCACTATCCACGGCCCCACATATCCTATTTCTAATGGGCTTACACATAACACGATGCTCAAACAATTACACCAATCCTCCCTCAAAATATCCGTATATGATCTCATCCTGTAACACCTTATCAAACTATTATATTCCTCTTTAGCATTACAAGCGTTGACATGTGATTTTCAGGACAAATGTATCTTTCCTTGATGGTTGAAAATCATGCTTGTTATGGATAAATCATCTCTCGCACTTTGATTGTAGGTCTAATATTTTGTTGCTTGCAATAATTTTTTCACTTCTTAAGAGTAAGTTGTAATCTAGTTTTAAGAGTTGCAAAATTATCCCTTGCAATTGGAATCATCCTTGGATCAATTCCATTGATCCAAGGTATGTTTTTACTCTTCTCATCTAAACTAACTGAAAAAATGGCATTCATTGATTAAGAGACTTAATAGACTGAACTTGTGGTTGTTGTAAATTCTTTCTTGAAATACCATGCCTGCATTCTATTTTGTGTTATGCTTGGCTCTTCTTGATTGACCCTTGTAGGGTGCTTAATGACGTTAAGGGAAATAGAAACCTGCTTTGGGATTCTGGAGAAAGTGAGAATATAAACTTGTCCTATATCTATTAAGGTCTATCCTAATGGATTCAAGACTCAGGTAATTTACCTAACTCTTTCTATGCCACTCTACATGGGATGACATCCTAACCTAAGTTGTAATACTAAGTTAGCATGAAGGGAAGTAACCTAAGGGATGCTAAGTTATTTCTAACCTATTACCTATTGTATTTGGTTAAACTAAGACCTAACCTAAGGTGAAAATCTATTATTTGAAGGTTATATCCTAAGGTTATATTTTATTAACCTAAGATCTAACCTAAGCAAATAGTATCTATCCTAATGGGATATGAAAGGGAACCTATGGGTTGATTGGAAAGTGGGAGCTAAGCGGTGGTTCCTAAGATTTTAATGAGATTTGATTTTGATTAGATTTGGTATTAAGGCATGGAAGTACTGGCCGATAGATTAGCAGGGGGCTAGTTAAAGTTTAGAGGAACCTATGTGGAAGAATCACTAAGTTTGGAAATGCATGTGGAAGTTAAATTTAGTCTTACCAACTTTGGATGGCGGTGGAAAAGAGAGATAGGTGGGAATATGCAAATTAATGGCATTAATTCACCTCGGTTTTGGTGAGCAAGTTGTCTTAGAAGGCATGCTGGTGGATTTGTTGGGGGTTGTTTTGCTTTGCATGCTTCACAATTTTTTTTTTGCATGGAGCTATCTGGTTTTTCAAACCAGCAGTTTGATTTGCACTTAGTGGCTATTTTTGAATTCTCTGATCTATTTTTGGTTTGAGGAATGTATAAAAGGCTCTGTGGAAAAATATTATTGTTGTTTGATCTTGCTTGGAGAAGAAGGGGTGTTGGAAACTTGGCTGGAAGTATTCTTTGAATCGGAAGAGGAACTATCAAGCATGATAGGCTCTACCCATTAATATTTCTTACTTTCTTCTAATGAATCATTAAAATAACTCTTCTAACTGGAGATATTTTTTTCATGATGTATCTAGTTATTTACTTGCTTGTTTTCTTGAAATTTATGTGGGTTTTGGAATACGAATCCTTGGTTGTTAATTTAATTCCTAGGAATTATATCTGTACTAGTTCTTGGTGGTATTCAAATGAACTTGTTTTAGATAGCTTTGTAGCTTGTATTCAAGTCTAGTGTTGTCTAAACGGGCACGCATTTCCATATGTTTCATTCTAAACTATCATTGAGAGAATTAGTTCTTTGAATTATAAGTAGATTTCCTTAGCCGTTCTGAAATGACATTGTTGTTTGTTTGGTTTTGTATCTCTGTTTAAGTTTTGTGTTTCATGGAGTTGTAATAGAGCTCCATGGATGTTCTAAGCTTGTGTGAAGCTTTGTGCTTTGTTATGAGCTTTTTTGGGGCCTTGTGTTCATTTTGGACTGAATGGAGCTTAGTAAGATCTGAACTTTAGGTTGAACCTTTGTATTCGACATTGTACTTACATTTGGTTCTTATGATGAACTTGTAGTCGAGTTGTGATTTTCTCTATATAATTACTTTGAGATAAGGTTTTATTCTTTTTATGGAATCATTAAATTTAGATTCGCATTGTATTTTTTTGTGTTTACCTGAACTAGTAATAGAATCTTGTAGAAAACCATAACTTATGTTTGAAGCTCGTATTTGTCTCTAAAAATTATTCTATTTTTGTAAAATTTAATTCTCTACCTATTTTGTGAGTTGGGTTTTGTTGGTTTATCTAGTTTTTGAAGCTTAATATCCTTCGTGTCGCTCCTTGGGTGCGAATGGTGTTATTGCGTATTTCCTTTAGACTATATAACATCCCTTGAACTTGACAGAGTGAGAGAAATCAAACTAAAACATCTCCCTCTCTACCCTGAGTGAATCCCGTGTCATATGGGAATCTTGGCTGTTAAATTCTTAGGAATTAATGGACTAGAATTGTGATCTATTTTGGGACAATCGTATCGATTGTAGAGGTTAATGAATGTATTATTTATTTCATTTTTGTCTTGATGTTGAGAAAATCCATACATGTCTTAATATTTTAAATGAAACTCGTGAGGCTTGTGGTGATTATATTCAGTCGAGTGGAGAAATATGGGGACAATACTTGTCTTGAACTATTTTTTTAGTTCCTTACTCTCTTTAGATATTTCATCTGATGCATGGGGTTTTTTTAATGTTGAATTTAAACCTATTTTCAATGTGTGTCATTTGAAGGGAATATGCCTGTCTCTGAATGCTTGGGAAATTCAGTCCTTGGGACCGTGAGTTTCATTGACCCTTGTCTATCTTGCACTGTTGCATATTTCTATTCCTTGTTGGGTTCTTTGAATGGATCTCTAGGTTTTTAACAGAGAAGTGAATAGGATCTCTTGGGGGATAGTATGTTGTTTAGAAATGATACTGTGAATTTCATTTTGAGATTAAATTTGGATTTGAGCTTGGTGAATGAAAATAGGTAAGTAGTTGTAAGTTTTGTAATGGATGTTGGTAATGTGCATCCTTTGACTGTGCATTCTATTTGAGTTCTCTTTTGGGAACTAGCTAAAGAATTTCTAAGTTTGTACTTAATAAAGGATTTCATTTCATAGTATAAATGAAATGAAATATGGATTGGGTCCATTTTGGTTTGAGATCCTTTTATTTTGACTGTTTAAGTTCATTGATTGAACTTATTGTTATATGATTCTCTTCTAAGATGGAAATTTTCTAGTGGATTGGTTAAGAGATTTAATTTCCAAAGTATAGCTTGGATTTGTGGGCGATGAGTTTTCGGACTGCTTCATTATATCTACTAGCAGATAGAAGTTAGTAAGGCTTTCTTTTGGACTATTTTTAATCTGCTTGGAATTGAATTGGGATTCTTGTTTGTTGTAGCCTCTTTATTTATGGAATCCTTATTTTGTCATCTTTGGACTGAGGTAGTGATGTGTGTTCTAAACCTGATTCTTTCCTTCAGAGAAATTGTGACTGAGAAATAGATATGTATTGATTCTCTTCCTTGTTTATATGGAAAGATGAAGCATACTAATATGAGTTATGTTGTAACTAACTCCTTTGCTTTGCTTGGAAAAGTTAAATGTTTTTTTCTATTCTTATGAATTTATGAAATAATGGAAGGAAAATACTTTTTGATTATTTAAAATTAATTGATAAGATCCATTAAGTCTTGTGATATAATTATGATGTTGCAAATTATAATATGCTCTTTTCTTGAAAGTAAATTCAGATTTTCTTAATTGTACCTCTTTCTAGATGTTATTACTTATGATTATTGTATGTTGTATATTAATTGTTTCATGAAAGTAGAGTTGATTAATGAAAAAATTAGTGGAATAAACTTTAATTTAATGCTTAGTGCTTATCATGCTCAGTTCATTGAACTGACCCGTGCTAGCAATTTTGCAAATGGACATCGTAAGTGATAAAAGAAGACAAGAAATTTCATGTTGAATTGGGATTATTTAATTATGGATCTTATGTAAAGAGTTTTGATTCATTCTTGAGTTGAATTGAAAAAGAAAAATTGTATTCTTTTGGGATAGAGGCTATTTGTTGTACAAGTATGCCTAGAATGCATAGTCTTGTAATGTATAGTTTTAGAATGATGAAATGAAAGTTGAGATTTACTTGTATTGGTTGTGTAAATTATCTTGTATTTATGAAGAAGATGGAAAACCTATCTTGATGATATTTTTCATATCTGTTATATGCTTAATTCGGATAAACTTGATCAGTTGGATAAAGGGAAATAATTGAATTACCCTTATTTAGATGCAACTTGTTAAGTTGCATAAGATAACGAATTCTATCTAAACAATTCTAACATAGTAATGGAATGTGTAATGAATATGCAGTAAAACTATAAAAATTGTGAAAGATAAGAAGGGTATGAAAAACCCTAACACTTAATCATGTAGAGGAAGATTCTTCCTCGCTCAAAGAAATGTAATCTAAAGAATGGTGATATGATTGTTAATCGTTAGACTTCATTTCCTATAAAGTCTACTACTAGTTGAACCTAATTGGTTGCTACATCTTCTTTGAATGGATAAGTACATTTAACGGGACTTATGATGTTGTTGTCTTGGCCTTTAGATATATATTTGTTAAGACTAGTAAAATGAACCTAAAAAGAAATCATAAGTTAAGGAAGTTATTTAATGACTAAATGAATCAAATTTAGACAATAACTTATGGAGTGTTGGATTAGCGATTAACAGGGTTGTTGTGATCGACCTAATAATCCAAATTAATAATGTATTAATAACCTCCTAGGGGTATGTACATCTTGATGAGGTAGTTTCTGTAGGATGTTGGCACATGCCAACTGCAGGACTATACCTTTGAGAAGACAAGGGTCTTCTCGAGGATACAATGTTTTAGTTGACATGTGGCAATACCCTTCTGCATTGATCATCTAGATCTACACACAAATAAGGACTTAAACTTAGTTTCTCTCTAGGTAAAGTTAGTGGCATGTTTAAGATAGGTAGTATCTTTCAATGGTTCAGAGTACCTTGGTACATCCCGGTTGACTTGGTCAACCGAGTATGCCCATATACCCTAAGACATTGTGAGTAGCGTCTTCCTATAGTAAATTATGTTTCTAACCAGAGCTAGGGTTAAACCTTGGGCAAGTGGATTGACAGTAGTCAATAAAGACCATTATAGATAACAAAAGAGTGAGGTGAAGGACATATTCCAAAATGACGAGTATGTCGTCTAGGAATAGTAACATGAACAGTATGTTGAAAATATTTTGTCAAAGTATCACAAGTTACTCGTTGCGTTGTACTACATCACCTAATTTGAAGTAACATGATGTCGATGAATATTGGTAACAAACATTTAGATAGGTTCTTTAAATATATCACTCCATACACCGGAATAGTGTAGGATAACCAAGTATACATAAAGTATTCTATACTTTAAGTTAACATGAGAGATCGGTTGGTAAACGAGTCATGGAATGAGAGATTAGTATCATACCAAGTCATTACAGCTGCATATGGTTATCTATTATGAGATTGATTGGCATGGAATATGTGTTATAAATGATGATTTATTTAGAATGAGAGAACATTATGTTAAAAAAAAAAATCTTTGTTTCTAAAGTATTAAAATGGGAATGTTACATCTTGGTATCAGAGCTGAAGGTTGTAGCTCTTGGACCTATTATGTCCATAATCTGATGAAACTTAAATTTTCTTGTAATGGAAAATGGTTAGAACAAGAGGAAATGTTGCAAATAATTCTCCTCCCGAAAAGGAGCAACAATTTCCAAAAACTCGATGAGATCCTTGCTGCCCTATTAGACATAAGAGATCATTTGGCTTTACCTGAATAGAAAGTAATGGGAAATGAGGAGGAAGAAGATGCTGATAACAATAATCAGCCACCTCCTAGGGATAATGCCAATGTAGGTGTTGATAATAATAATGTGAACATACCTGTTCACTGAGAATAAAAAGGTTAGGTTGGTAGTTGAACTCACTAATGATATAAAAGGATAAGTCCACCCAATTTTCATGGCACCACATTAGGAGATGGGGCTGAGAATTGGCTCGGTGAAATGGAGAAATACTTTGCAATAAGGAATTTCTTAGAAGAAACAAAGGCTATATGGGGAGCATATCAACTTTCTCATGAGGCATCTTCATGGTGGGACAGCCATAAGGCTGAGTTAAACGTTGATGAAACTAATATCACATGGGATCAATTTAAAGGTTACTTAAGGTAATTTTGGCTGCCATAACTTTACTATGATAAGAAAATAACTGAATTCCATAACTTATCTCAAGGAAAGATAATCATGGCCGAGTATTGGGAGTGGTTTACAAACCTCCTTAAGTATGTACCTTAGTACCAAACTGATGAGAAGTTTAGGATATAGAAATTCATCATGGGATTGAATCCCATTATAGGAGGAGAGGTGGATTTTGTGGTGCCCATTTAAAAATAACCCACTTGAGACCCAACAAACAACCTAGGGTTAGTCAGGAAAAATTATGGAATAATTTTTTTTTTTATTAAAAGTGTTTCGCAACCACGTTGCGAAGACAACAATTGACACATTCAGGGTTTGAACAACTCTAAAGTTACTATATCATGATTTTCATCTATTATCAATCTCTAGAGGTTGCATGGTCCAAATTTTAGGGTTAAAAGTTTCAGATTAGGTTCGGGCGTAAAATATCACCATAACCACTCCCTAACAAGATCAAGGTTTCAACTTGATTTTCTCACACTTAAAGCTTAAAATTTTTCCCTAAATCATTCCCATTGGATAGAAATTTTCTCACCTTTCCAAATATATATAATTCCTCCTAACTCCTTGTAGAACTCCGGATATGGACATGCGGACTTTAGGGGTCAAATTTTCCCCAAGGGGACACATGTCAAGCGGGGGAGAAAAGTAAATTTCAGGTTGGCGGGTTGCGGGAGGCATTTAGAAATTTCCTTAGGTGGGGAGAAAATTCAAAATTATTTTTGCACCTCCGTGGGTCCACAAGGACACGTGGAGGCCTCCGATTCATCGGCGGGAAAAAGGGAAGGGTGGAGTGATGGGAGTCTTGTGGCAAATTCGTCAAGGGGAAGGGTGAAAGGGGTAAAAGTGCAAGCGGGTCCGCGTGTCTGGAGGATATTTTCTCAAGCTAGGGTAGGGGTGCAGGGGCCACATGGCATATTATTAAAATTTTCCAAAGACAAAAATTCAAAAAGTGATGAAGTTCTCCCTCCTCTGCTTTGTCACTCCAAGGTGCCACGTGGCACCCTCTCAGTTGGTTGCGAGGCTAGCGAGGAAAAATGTAGAAATTTTCCAAAAAGTTTTTAAAAAGGTCCCAAGGACAAAGAAATGCTACTCCTCTATCATTGCCCCTTGAGGACATGTGGTGCTCTATGATTGGCCATGAGCCGGTAGAGGAAATTTAAAATTTTTGCCTAAACCAAAATTTTCAAAAAATTTCTAAGGTTTTTTCGATGAGAAATTTTGGGCCACAGCCCGCCAAAGAAAATTTTCCCAAATTTTCCCACCAAGGTAGAAAAACTTCAAATTTCCGTAACTTTCTCTATAAATCTCTGTTTTGGAAAACAAGGATTTTCTAGAAAGTGCTTGATGCCCTCTTTGTACAGAAATATAAATTTTAAATTTTGATGAGGTTTAAGCATTAAATTTTACAAAAATGATCTGCAAGAGCTTTTAAATGGCAAACTGGTAATTTTGACTTATAAATTTTTGTTCAATTTGATCTCCTTCTTCACTCAACATGCCAAACAGACATGGAGGATTACTCTAGGAAGGATTTAAAGTGTTTTAGGAAAGTAGATTTGCTTTCTTGATTTCCAATTCACGTTTTTCTGATAATTGATAGAAAATGGCTGAGAAAGGGAATTGGGTTCGATTTTACAATGTTTAAAATTGTTTTCTTAAGGTTTCTTTGTCAATTTGAGTTCCTTGATGTCTTAGCATGCTAAATTGTATCATTTCCAAGTTGATTTTTAAGTGCAGGTCCGAACTGTGCATTTTTATTTAAATTTATTTTCCAGTTTTAAATTTTACAACAGAGATCCATTTCTTTTAGATCTGTAAATCAGTTTTATCATTTAAGTGTGGTATTTCATTTCTAAACTAATTCAATACATTTAGTTGCTAATAAAAAACCATTCTGAATCAAAAGCAAATACTAAATTTCATTTTTACACATTCCCAAAGATACAAAATGCAACATCATTTCCACGTACATATCTTCTTTTTTTTTTTTAACAAAGATCTAACTATCTCTTTTGCCATACAATGAAACATTGAATTTAATTCAACAATGCATATGAGAGAAGATCTTTCAATTCTTTATTAATTTCAACAGAAATACATCTTTCAAGTTTGACTATAACAAACAAAATTCTATTTCTTTCTTTTCAATGTACAGAGTAGAATGTAAATGTCTTTCACAATTTGAATATCCACTTTCATAATCAATTACATATATCTTTTCTATACAAATATACATTACAATATCATCCACATCAAGTGTGAAAGGATTACAAATGAGTATGTTTCACAAGGGACTATCAAACTGTGTTTTCCTTTGCTCTAGGACAACAACATGCAAGTTTCCTTTTTCTCTAAGTTGATCACAACAAAAGTGGGGGAAAGGAAATTCTCTCCACCTAACCAAGACATCCAATGAAAGGAGAATACTTCCTTCATCATTTTCCCTTGAGCCCCAACCAAAACACAATAAGAGGTGTGATTCAACCCATAAAAAAATAGCTTCCACAACACACAACATTCTTTCAACATACACATTTCAAATTAAAACACAATTCAACACAAAAAGCAGCTCACAACTGCATTTGAAGACATTCCCAAATAGAACTCATGCTTGATCATGCAAGCCAAAGGAGCAAGGTCTATGGGGGAAGCTGCTTATGCCTCCCAATTGGGAATCCACTAGAACAAACCACCAAAATAATTCATCACACACACATCCTTATGCCCCCACAAATCCCTCCTTATGCCCCTAGAGATTTCCTTATACCCCCCATAAAGTAAGAAATGCAAGCTATTTCTTTTCCATGGTGGATCCCAAACCCAAACTCCCTACACAAAATTTGGATGCCAATGGCATTCCTTTATGGCCCCCCACATGGATTACCCATAGCCTTCTCCTACACCATTCCTATGACATTCTACCCAACCAGCCAACAAATAAATCAAAACATGCATCATTCACACATCACAATACGAAAATAACAACATAAAAGAAAGGATAAACTCCTACCTCTCCATGGTAGTTTTTGTTTCCAAACAACAAGCTTCAATGCCCAAAATACAATCCCAAAATAGAAATTTCCCAAGCATGTAAATATTTCTCCAAGCTCCTTCCAAAAGCAAGAGTTCCAACATAAGAAAATGCGCCCACAAGGAAGTTGCAAAAATGATTCAAAACCCCCCAAAAAGAAAAGATTTTGAATTATATAGAAGAGGGAAGAGAATAAGATGATGTGGATCTATGTAGGATGCCACATCACACATCCTCAAATTCAAACACAAAAGAAAAAAATTCATTCTCCAAATCACAATAAAGAGGTAGGTGAAAATATGACAAATTACTTGCACACTCCAAGAAGGCCACACACCAAAGGACAACAAAATAAATAGAATGTAAGAGAGTAAAATCCAAAACAAGCAACGTGATTAACAAAATGCATTATAAAATTCTAAAATCACCTCTCCAACCATAAGTATGGTTGGTAAATTAAATTGAGAGGTATGGGGAAAGTTTTACTTGTCCCGATCCTCCTAAAATAGCCCCCATGGAAAAATTCTGATTTCCATGGAGGTGGAGTATTTCATACTCCAAAGTTAGACTTACACAACTCTTACACAACCCTTACATATTAAATGTAAGAAGCCAATAAGTTCCATTATTACTTTCTCATATCCCAATTTGACTTATTTAAATTTTAACCATATGATTTCTCACATTAATCTACCACATTTTAATTAATTAAAGAAAGGGAACACATTACTAATAAAATACATAAAACAATAAATAAAATTTAACCATATTAATAAAATACACAAACCCATTGTCACATATAAAGGAAATCCCCCCATGGGAATCCCTACCAAAATACAACACACACACAAAACAAGTTGCCATGCGACCTTGTCGATTTCATCTAAAATTCCATTGTGGTTGGTCTCTAATCCCCTGATGTTTTGTTGTGATATTTTTAACCTGCAAAATACAAATACCTCCTTCAACGTCGTGGCCATATCAAAACATCCAACATGATATAAGTATAATCACAAAATCATCTAAATATGTGAATCACAACAACATCAAAGTAATTTAACATAATCACTTACAATTTATATCAACAACTATGTCATCATCATATAATACCCATTTTCTAGATCTACTCATAATATCCAAAATCAAAGGAGTTCATTCTCCTATATATTAAAAAGAAATGGAAAAATGGAGCGAGAGCGGGATTTTCAAAAACTAGGCAAGCGGGAACTATCATAGGACACAGGTGATCCACAGTTGAGGGACATTAGGTAGGGGTCCCAGGTTTGGCACAAGAAGGAGGTAAGTTGTTTTCACCTATCTTGTGGGATGATAAGATTCTGGGATGTAGAAAGGATGTTTTGAATCATCCTCTGAATGAAAGCATTATGTTTGGGGAAAAGATGGGTTGATTAGTCTTGATATCCCAAATGGGTTAGCAAATTAGGCTAGATCTAGGATGGAGTATGCCTTGGTTGGTAAATTTTATGGATCAAGGCCGAATGTAGAATGGTTTCGTGAATGGGAAAAAATAAAGTGGAATCTAAAGGGATCACTTGAAATTGCTTCATATGTTAATGGGTTTTTTATTATAAACCTCTCAAACCAGGAGGCAAAAATATTTTTCTTGGTGGTCCATGGTTTATGGGTAGATCAAGTCTTTTGATCCAAAAATGGATTCTAGGATTTGATCCATTTAAGGAGAAACCAGATGAGTTTCCTGTGTGGGTTAAGCTTCTAGGTTTGCCTATGGAGTTTTGGGAAAATGAAATATTAACAGCTATAGCAAATGCATTAGGGTCGTTGGTGGTTTTTGACCCTGTTACAAGGGAAAGAAAAAGATTAATGTACGCTCATTTCGTGTTATTTGTTCTATGGGGAACTTATTAAGAAAATAAATTCTTCTTAAATCTAAGTTTGGTGAGTGGATTCAAAAGGTAGAATATGAAGCCTCTTCGTTGTTTTCCGTAAATGTAGAAGGATGGGTCACGAGAAAAGGTAAAGTAAGGAGGGTAAGAAAGGGAAGTAGATGTATGAAAAAAAAGAAAAGGAATCAAGGATGGTAGGGGATATTTCTTTATAGAAAAAAATTGTTTCTTTAAGCAAATTTCATTTGTTGAAAGATAAGGAAAAGGAACAGGAAGGTGAACAAAAAAATGATTTTCAAGTTAGTAATGAAAATGTATTGGAGGGTAGGGATTCAGAGGAAGGAGAAAAATCTCACTATCAAAAGGAGGTTTTGAATGAGGAAGATTTGGGTTTGGAAGATCAAGATTTTAGTGGGGGCATGAGTGTTCTGCAAAGTCCAGTAAAGTAGCTTTTAATTATGTTGGACGCTTAGGACGAGAAAATGATGTTCCATATGGAAGAAGTTCCCTATTCTTTAAATTTGGAAAAATAAAAGATAGAAAGGGAAGAAAAATGTTTAACACAAGAATTTCTCAAAAAAAAAAGATTAAGGTAAAGAAGATTATGGGAAGATTCCAACAAAAAAAAGGAAATTTGACAAATAGTAATAGGAGGGAGAAAGTTGCAGCAAAGGAAATTGATTCAGGAAGACAACACTCCATTGAGGAGAGTATTTCTCCAAATAAATTGAAATGAAGGTCATCTCATCGAATATAAGGGGGATAAATAACCCTAATAAATAGAATATTTTGTCCTCTTTTAGAAAGAAGAATAAGCCTGATATTCTTTTAATTCAAGAAACAAATATGTCTATTGATAAAATGAAGGAGGTGAAGAATAGAGTTCTGTTTAGATCCGAGATTCAAAGTGTGTTGTTGGTGGGTGCTTCAGGGGTGTGGAAAATTTTTGGAATCCTAATGATAAAGAAGTTAAGTTGTTGTTTTTCTCTCAGAATCATGTTGTTATTTTGTTTAAAGAGAAATTAGATGGTTCTGAGTGGATTTGCTCTAATATTTATGCTCCAAATTTGGCGTTGGGAAGAAAAAAGCTTTGGGCTGATATTAGTCTTTTTAAGTAGTTAGTATAATGAGTTAAATTGGTTAATTGGTTGGGATTTTAATATGCCTCTATTTAGGGAAGATAAAAAAGGAGGGTCGGGGTTTATAGTGATAGTATGGAGGATTTTCTTTGACTTTATAACTTCCTATAATTTGGTGGATATTGAATTAAGAGGATCCCTCTTCACTTGGTAAAACAGAGATTGGGAGATGATTTGATTCAAATTAGGTTGGATAGGTTTTTATAAATCTTTCTTGGTTTCAAAATTTAGCTTGGTTCGTGGCGGCTCTTCCTCGAATAGGTTTGGATCATAGTCCTATTAGCCTTCAAACTAGACTAAACAATGAGGTAGGTGGAAGACCTTTTAGGTTCTTTAAGATGTGGCTTCAGCATCCCGGGTTTGAGGAAGAGGTAAGGATGAGTTGGTAAAGTAATGTTAGAGGTAATTCAATGTTTAAACTTGTGGGAAAATTGAAACTCTTAAAATCTAGGTTAAAGGTTTGGAATAAAGAGACTTTTGGTAACATTTTTACTCAAAAATTGAGATTAGTGGAGCTTTGAAGAGGATGAAGGAAGAGGTGGAGTCTTCTCGTATGACTATAGAGTTGAAAGATAAAGAGAAATCTCTATAGTCCGAGTATCATAATTTGGAAGCAAAAGAGGAGGCCTATTGGAAACAAAATTATAGGGTGTAATGGTTGAAGAAGGGAGACATGAATACAAAGTTTTTCCATTTCTTTGCTTACGTCCATAAGAACAGAAATTCCATTGGGAAAATTGAGGATGAGAGGGGTTTTTGGTAAGTAAACAGGGTGAAGTTTCTCAAGAATTTGTTAGATTTTTCTCTCATCTACTTTCAGGTGATAAGCATCCTAATTTGGGTAAGGAAAGTGACATTGCAAATATTTTTGAAATGTTTATTTCTCATCGAGAAAATACAGCGCTGATAAAAATCCCATCTTCTAAGGAAATTGCAACTATTGTTTTTGACCTTGATGGGAATAAATCTCTGGGCCCATATGGTTTTCCTGCTTTTTTTTTCCAATCTTTTTGGTATATTATTCATAAGGATGTGGAAGAAGCTATTCAGGAATTTTTTGAAAGTGGCAAATTATTGAAGGAAGTTAATACAACTTTCATTACTCTTGTTCTTAAGGTGTAAGGGGGAAGAAAGTTCTATAATATCATCCTATAAACATGTGTAATACGGTGTATAAGATAATAACAAAGATTATATCTTCAAGATTAAAAGGTTTGTTTGAACACTTTATTTTAGAAAATCAAGGAGCTTTTGTGGAAGGAAGAAAAATTATGGATAGTGTGATAACTATTCATGAGGTGGTTCACTCAGTTGAATTTTCTAAAAGGGTCATTATGATGCTTAAAATCGACATGAACAAAGCCTATCATAGAATTTCGTGGAGATTCCTAAAAATTATTTTGCAAAAATTGGGTTTTCATTGGCATTTTATAAATATCATTATGGAATGCATTTCTACTCCTAAATTTTCTATTTTAGTTAATGGGAAGGTAGAGGGTTTCTTTTCTTTAGGGAGGGGTCTGAGGTAGGGTGATCCCCTTTCTCCTTTCCTTTATATCATTATGGCGAAAACTTTGAGTAGACTTTGTGTGGACTATAAACAAGAAAAACAAATTGCATGGTTTAATCATTTCTAATGGTATTGATCCTATAATATTACAAAAATTCATGGATGACACCTTCCTTTTGGGAAATGCAACCCAGATGGAGGCTTTGGGTTTTAAAGAAGTTGTACAGGATTTTGAGGAAGTTACGGGTCAGCTCATAAATTTTAGGAAAAGCTCTGTTCTATTTTTCAATGTGGATATGGAAATCCAAACTAGAATTGTGGATATTTTGGCATGTTCTATACAAGAGTTATCATGTACTTATCTTGGAATTCTATTGTTTAGAGGTAGAATGCAGATGGAATGCTGGAATCCCCTTATTTTGAGGTTTCAAATGAAGTTGTCAACTTAAAAGGAACTTTGCTTTCTCATGCGGGTAAGATTCAATTTGTTTGTAGAGTTGTCTCAAAAGTATGGTGGTTTATCTTATGTCTATGTTTCTAATAGATGCAAAGATTAAACACGTTATTACTAAGATCCAATGTAGGTTTCTATTGTTTGGAACACAATCTAAAGATAGAGTTCCTTTAGTGGCTTGGGATAAAGTGACCCTTCTAAAGGGAGTTGGGGGTTTGGGGTTGAAAGATATAAAAAATATGAATTTAGCTTTTATGGCAAAAATTGGGTGGCGGTTGGAACATGAGAAAGTATTATGGGTCATAATTCTAAATTCAAAGTACTTATAATCGAGTAAATTTTGTCTATAATGATGTGCTACCTGAAGGATCTATTTTCTGGAATGGTCTAGGTAAATGTAGGGATATTTTGTTAAAAGGCCATAAATGGCTAATTGGTAATGGGTGAAAAATTAAGTTCTAGGAAGATTGGTGGTTATTGGATGCCCCTTTGGCTAGTCAAGCTCCTTTAAGGGATATGGTGGATCACTTTCAATTGACTATGGGTGTATGGATTAGAGACTACTGGGAGGAGTCTAACTGGGGCTGGACTTGGAAACTTTTGGATAGGGAAGGGATGGATGATGCTCAACAAGCTAGCATAAGAATTTTAAATCAAAATTTAAGAGGTTTACATATTTCAATGGGTCGAGGAGGAGGATAAGATTTTTGGTATATGAAAAGGGATGGTAGATACACGGTAAAGTTAGGGTATGTTATGGCTAGGAATTTCCCTCCTCCAAAAGTTGTGTGGAAAAATATTTGGGATAAAGATCTTATCCCTAAAGTCAATTTGTTTTTATGGCATGCTATTCAGAACAAGGTTTTAACTATTGATAATCTACAGAGAAGAGGTAGGATGATTCCAAATTGGTGTGTGTTATGTAAAAAAACTAATGAATCGAGTTCAACATCTTTTTGCACTTTGTCCTTTCTCCTTAAATTTATGGCTCATATTTTGTTTTTTTTTCAAATAGTGTGGTTCTTACCAGAGAATTTTTCTAACTAGTCTAAAAAATGGGTTAGTCCTT
Organism: Taxus wallichiana var. yunnanensis; assembly: GCA_018340775.1. Taxonomy (NCBI): domain Eukaryota; kingdom Viridiplantae; phylum Streptophyta; class Pinopsida; order Cupressales; family Taxaceae; genus Taxus; species Taxus wallichiana. Next base: position 50,676,065 of record CM031239.1, read on the forward strand.
TTGTTTCTTTGAATCTATCTAAGGCACGGAGTTAGGTTTTGCCTCATCTTTTGTGCAGAATTTGTCTTGAACGGAATAGTAGAATTTTTAGAGAAAAACAAAAAAACCATGATAGGGTTGGAAGTGGTATTCTAGGAGCTTTGCAAAGTAATCTTTCTATAGTAAATATTAAGGAGAAAGGGGGATTGCCTTACCATGAGTAGGAAATTATTCTTTCTTGAGGAATAATTGTGAATAATTCTTCTTTGACTAAGATTATGGAGAGAAGAAGTGTAAAATGGACTACTCCTTCGATGGGTGGCTGAAGTTAAATTTTAATGGTGTTGCTAAGGGTAGTTTGGGGTTAGCGGTAGTTGGGGAATTATCAAAATGAAATTTTTAAGATGGTGGGTGCTTATGTTGAGGCCATTGGTAATAAATCTAATAACTATTCGAGTCCTATGCTATGTTAATTGGGTTACATTGGGAAAAGTCTTTACATATCAAAAGCTTTATGTGGAAGGAGATTCCCAATATATTATTAATGTAATGAATGGTAAGGTAAGACATCATATTAATATAGATCCCATTATAAGGGATGCAAAATTTATAATGTCAAGTTTTGAAGATGGTGTGTTTAAACACGTGTTTCAAGAAGCAAATGAATGTGTGGACACGTTAGCTAATTTTGGTATTTTATCTAATCATAAAAAATGGTGGTGGGATGAGGGAGGGTTACCATAAAGTAAAAAGGAAAAAAATTATGCAGAAAGGAGGATTCGTGCTTGAGTTTGGGAGTGATGAGATCTGGGAAATAAATTCATCTCCAGTGTATTTATACTTTTAAATCATTAGTTCGACTACTATGGGTTGTAGCTGGCTTTTAAAACGTCTAGTTAAGAGTTCTTGTACGTATCTGCTTCCCTTTTTTGGAAGGTAGAAAAAGATGGGGGGTGCTAGGGTTAGGGTGGAGCCATCATCCTCTTCTTCTCTGGAATGGGATGCTTTTATTTGGGATCTATTCAAAGAGGGTGGTATTTCTTTTTATTCAAAGTTTTAGGTGTTCGATTATGTTATTTCACAAGATTTTACTCGCCTGGAATTAGGGTCTAGTTTTGATGAGAGGGGTAAGTTTTTAAGTGTCTAAAGATTTAATTGGTAACGTAACAAAAATGGATTGTGAAGGTAGAAATTTTTTTAAGGATAGATCTCATCTTTAGGAAGAGGTACATATTTTCTTGGAAAATGAGGAAAGAATTTGTTTTATGGGGGATGGAATTGCTCATAACTCTTTACCAGGTCAGTGGGTAGAGGTTTGTTTTCATCTTATGAAATATATTACACTAGATGGTAGATACAGGAAGGTACATTCTCATCATCTTATGCTGCTAAACCATTTTAGGTGAAATAAAAATATTATTATTTTGTTTTATATTTTCAACTCTTTGAGTTCCTCGATTAAAAATTTAAAGAGAAGAAAAATGAACTGATTTTGCATCAAGGTGTAATTATGTTGTTGGTTAGAGCGGGAAAACCTATTATGAATACTAAGGGGTCGGTGGGCATCCGAGTAGTGATTGGGAAGATTAAATTTCATTTCTGATCAAGAAATTTTTTTGAAAATTAAGGAGAGGATCAAAGGAGCTAAATGCGTGTCAACTTTATAGGATTTAGGCCGTGAGAAGGCGAGAAGAAGGGGAGAAAGATTCAGTTTTTGTTTTTTGGCTAGTAAATTAAAATCCTTGGAAGAATCTGTAACCCAAGTAAAAGCTCAGAATAGAAATTTTCTTAGGGGAGTGCAGAGGTTGAATGGGAAGATCAGAGATTTGGAGAATAGGGTGGATACCCTTCAAGGTTTGGTGGTGAGCGTTATAGTTAAAAAGACATTTGTTCATTTCATCCTCTGAGGAGGAAGACAGCTATGTGGGTGGTGTGGATGGAGCTAGGCCAAGCTCTCATACTAGGTCTAGGAATAAATGGGTCCTTTTCTGGCCTTTGTGTTGACTGGTGGTTTTTGTATAGTTATTTTTGTTGGTTTTGGCTAGGCTTTTTGTGGATCAATTTTTTCCCATTGATCCTACCCTGTTTTCTTTTTTTTGGGTTTTTTTGATAGATATTAAGTATCATTTGAAACTTATTGTAATATCTTTTTGTAATTGGTCCTTTGGAGCCTTTTTCCAAATTATTATCTATAAAAAAAAAAAAATCTAAAATCACATGTCCAAACAACATCCATAAAACATCCATGTCAAATAGTATATCATCATCCACATATGAATATCTCTAATAATCATCATGTATCATAGTCAAATCAATATCAACAATAATCCATGATCAAATGTCTAACAACATACTAAATAAAAACATAATAATGTCCATAATGTGATCAATTGTATTAGAATAAGTATCAGCAGTTGTCCAAGGAAGTGGAAACTACAGATGTTCATATTCCAACCACGATGGAAGGGGTTGTTGAAAAGGCCTTAAGGCAAGAACAAAAATTGAAGGAAATTTCTGCTCATAAGGAGGAAGTAAGGAAGAAAAATCCCAACTCCTCTTCATCATCTCTTGCACCTAAGAAATGACCATCAAAGAAATTTGGAATAAAAAGTAAGTTTTCATCGATACTAATAAGAAAGAAACAAAAAACAAGTTTGTTGGTAATGTATGGAACAACTTTGTCAAGAACAATAATAACCGGATGAAGTGGACTATGAAGGTCGAATGATAAATCTAAGGTTGGAAATAAAATCGAGCCTAGGAAGGGACCTATAGGAGGCTGTTATAAGCTGTGGAAAATATCATTACACAAATTAATGCCCTTTGAAAAGGACAATCGTAATCGAAGCACAAGATACATGCTACAAAAGAGGTGAAAAGCAGGCTGAAAATAGGCCACACCTATAGAAGTTCTAGGTAAGTTATTTGGTTTACCTATAACTATTATTTTTGATACTGAGCTCTTGAATGTTTTATTTCTAGAAAATTAGCTTCTAAACTAAAAATAAAATTTGGAAACATGGATAAAACATGGACTGTACAATATGGAAACAATGTTGTTCATATAGTTAATATGTGTCTTTTTGGAGCAGTCCTTGATTTACCTAACTTTTCCACTTTGAAGTTGATATTTATGTTACACCTTTGGGGTCTTATGATGTAATCATAGGTGTTAATTGGTTAGCAAAACATAAAGCTAAAGTTGGCTATTTTGAAAAACACATTAGTTGTTTAGATGACCTACAAAAATAACAGAGATTCGGGTGTGAAATGTGAGATTTCTGTAAGAAAACTGCGACTATGCAACTTGAAAAGGACAAAAATAAAGGTTGTACCTTATATACAGTGAAAATTGTTGAAACAACTGAAGGGAACATGATGTCATGGAACGATATCCACTATTACGAGACTTTAGTGACATATTTCGGAAGAATTTTCAGGTCTTCCACCCAAAAGGGAGTTTGATTTCACAATAGAGATCAAGCCTGGAACCGAACTGATTTCTAAAGCACCGTATCGAATGACTACTACAGAATTAGTAGAGCTTAAGGATCAGTTGCAAGAAATTTTGTCTAAAGGTTTGATTATACCAAGTGTTTCACCTTGGGGAGCACCTATATTTTTTGTGAAAATGAAGGATGAAACACTTAGATTGTGCATTGATTACAGAATGTTAAACAAAGCAATAATCAAGAATATATACCCACTCCCTAAGATTGATGATTTATTTGATCAGATGCATGGAGCATCGGTATATTCTAAGATAGATATTCGATATGGATATCATCAATTGCGGATTAAGGATGAGGACATTCATAAAATAGCTTTCAGAACAAGGTATGGACATTATGATTTCATGGTTTTGATTTTTGGATTAACAAATGCACCTACAACATTTATGAATTTAACGAATAATATATTTGAAGAATACTTGGAAAAATTTGTGCTCGTATTCTTGGACGACATTCTCATATATTATAAAAGTATAGAGGAACAACATGAGCATTTGAAGATAGTTTTGGAAATATTAAGAAAGAGATGGTTATTTGGTAAGTTGTCTAAATTTTATTTATATGACACGTAGTACACTATTTGGGACATGTAATAAGTAAGAATGGAATTTTTGTAGATCCTTAAAAATTATAGCTATAACTAAGTGGCCTACACTAAAGAATGTAGGTGAAGTTAGAAGCTTCATGGGGCTTGTTGGCTACTATCAAAAATTTGTACAAGATTTCTCTAAGGTGGTCTGCATCAATAACTTCCTAACAAAAGAAGGATAAAAATTTTGTTTGGAATGAGAAATGCAAAATTGCATTCAAAACTTTGAAGGAACATTTAACTTCAGCATTTATTCTAGCAAGTACTAGATCCTAATGGAGATTTTATGGTGGTAACGATGCATTTGGTGAAGGTCTAGGAGGTATTTTGTTACAAAATGATCATTTCATAGCTTACAAAAGTAGAAAACTAAAGTTATATGAGTTGAATTATGCTCCACATGATATAGATCTTGCTACCATTATTTATGCACTGCAAGTTTTGAGGCATTACCTGCTTGGTAGACCTCTTGAATTAAAAACTGATTGTCTTGGGGTGAAGTATATCTTCACTCAGCCAAATCTTAATGCAAGACAATGAAGGTGGTTAGATTTTTTGTCTCAAAATGATTTTGAAATAATTTATATCAGGGGTAAAGAAAATAGAGTGGTGACGCTCTAATTTGTAAGAAGCACATTTATGCTCTTATAACATTATGAACTCAATTTAAGGATGAAATAAAAAGTGTTATGGAATATGATTCTTACTTTCAACAAGTAAAGACAGCATTTGCTGTAGACCCTAATGATTGGAGGTATAAAGGTGTTCACTTTGACAACAAAGGAATCTTAAGATTTGAAAATAGAGTATATGTACCTTTCTTAAATGATTTGAGAAAGAAATTGTTAGCAAAATTTCATAACTCACCTTTTCCTGACACCTTGGTATTACAAAGATGCTTGTTGATATAAAACAACAATATTTTAGAAAGGGAATGAAAAAGGATGTTGTAGATTTTGTGACACATTGCCTTAAATGTTAATGTGTTAAAGCGAAACATATGCACCCAGCTAGTTTATTGTATCCTCATAGTATCTTTGCAGCATACAGTGGCAAGTGATAAGCATGGAATTTGTACAAGGGTTTCCTATGTCAAGAAATAAACATGATGTTATTTTAGTAGTTGTGGATAAACTAATAAAGGTATCACATTTTATCATGGGTAATCTGAAGGATGATTCTCCTATGTTAGCTAAAATATTTGTACATGAAATTTTCAAATTACATGGGGTACCTAAATTAATCATATCCGATAGAGGTCCTAGAATGACATCAAGGTTTTGGAAAATGCTTAATGCGACTCTAGGAACTAAGATGAATTTAAGTTCTACGTATCATCTGGAAATGAATGGAAAGACTGAAAGAATTAATCAAGTTTTGGAGGATATGTTACGAATGTATTGTATGGACCAGAAGTATAAATGGGAAGAGTATCTTCCACTAGTTGATTTTTCATATAATAACACATATCATGCCTCTCTTAAGATGACACCTTTTGAAGCATTATACGGAAGAAAATTTAGAACCGCTATTAATTGGGAAAACATTGAGGATAGAGAGGTAATTAGACTTGAAATTCTTATTGAAATGGAACAACAAGTTAAATTGATTCATGAGCGCTTGAAAGAAGTAGTAGATAGGAAAAATAGTTATGTTGATTTAAAGCGGATTGACAGGAAATTTGAACTTGGTGAGAAAGTCTTTCTTTGGGTTAAACTAAAAAATAGCTCTATAACTTTTGGCAAGGCTGCCAAGTTATTACCTCATTATGTGGGACCTTTTGAGATAGTTGAAGTAATCAACCCTGTAGTTTACCACTTAGTATTACCTCCCACTTTATCATGAATGCATGATGTTTTTCATATTTATTTTCTTAAGAAATACGTTTCAGATTTATCACATGTGTTAAATTGGAATTCCTTGCAGGTACAAGACCCAAGAATAATCATGGTTAAACCCATATAAGTAATAGAAACTCACTAGTTGCATTTAAGGAATCGTGAGATAAGTCAATGTAAGGTCCAGTGGGATGAGTTTAATGAAGAAAGTGCAACTTGGGAAAACTTGGAAGATATGAAAACTACTTTTCCATATTAATTTGATTAGAATTGATTAGAATGATTGATAAAAATATTTGTGAATTTATATTTATATGTCAATAAGTCTGTTAGTTATGAATGGACAACTATTGTTTTTAAATAAACAACTTTGTAAATGCTGATTTCTGAAAATTTAAATTCAGATATTGTTGCAAACATTTTATATGAAAGTGAATAAATTGTGTATCCTGATAGCGTTGATTAAAATGAGATAATCATTGGGACGATGATGATTTTTACGAGGGAAGTATGTAACACCTTGTCAAACTATTATATTCCTCTTTTGCATTACAAGCATTGACATGTGATTTTCAGGACAAATGTATGTTTCCTTGTTGGTTAAAAATCATGCTTGTTATGGATAAATCATCTCTTCTCTTTGATTGTAGGGCTGATATGTTGTTACTTGCAATAATCTATTTCACTTCTTAAGAGTAAGTTGTAATATGGTTTTAAGAGTTGCAAACTTATCCCTTGCAATTGGACTCATCCTTGGATCAATTCCATTGATCCAAGGTATGTTTTAAATCTTCTTATCTAAATTGAGTGAAAAACTGACATTCATTGATTAAGAGACTTAACAGACTGAACTTGTGGTTGTTGCAAATTCTTTATTATCTTGAAAGACCATGCCTACATTTTGTTTTGTGTTATGCTCAGCTCTTCTTGATTGACCCTTGCAGGCACTTAATGACGTTAAGGGAAATAGAAACCTTCTTCAGGATTCTAGAGAAAGTGAGGATATGAACTTGTCCTATATCTACTAAGGTATATTGTAATGGATTCAAGACTCAAGTAATTTACCTAACTCTTTCTATGCCACTCTACATGGGATGACATCCTAACCTAAGTTGTAATACTAAGTTAGCATGAAGGGAAGTAACGTAAGGGATGCTAAGTTATTTATAACCTATTACATATTGTAATTAGTTAAACTAAAAGCTAACCTAAGGTGAAAATATAATTTTTGAAGGTTATATCCTAAGGTGAAAATCTTATGTTTGAAGGTTATATCCTAAGGTTATATTTTATTAACCTAAGATCTAACCTAAGTAAATAATATCTATCCTAATGGGATATGAAAGGGAAACTATGGGTTGATTAGCAACTAGGAGCTAAGCGGCAGTTCCTAAGATTTTAATGAGATTTGATTTTGATTAGATTTGGTATTAAGGCATGGAAGTACTGCCAGATTGGTAGGGGCTAGTTAACGTTTAGAAGAACCTACGTGGAAGCATCACTAAGTTTTGAAATGCATGTCAGAGTTAAATTCAGTCTCACCAACTTTGGATGGCAGTGGCAAGGAGAGATAGGCAGGAATATGTAAATTAATGGCATTAATTCACCTTGGTTTTAGCAAGCAAGCTATCTTGGGAAGGCATGCCGATGTGATTTTTTTGGGGTTGTTTTACTTTGCATGCTTCATGATTTTTTCTCTACATGGAGCTATCTAGTTTTTTGAACCAGCAGTTTGATCTAGACTTAGTGGATTTTTTGAATTCTCTAATCTATTTTTACTTCAAGGAATTTATAAGAGGCAATCGTGGAAAAGATTATTGTTGTTTGATCTTTCTTGGAGAAGAAAAGGTGTTGGAAAATCAGCTGAACTATTCTTTGAATCGACAGAGGCACTATCAAGAATGATAGGCTCTACCCATTGATATCTCTTTCTTTCTTCTAAATCATTAATTAAAACAACTCTACTTACTGGAGATATATTTTTGCATGATGTATTTGGTTATTTACTTGCTTGTTTTCTTGAAATTTATGTGGGTTTTGGAATACGAATCCTTGGTTGTTAATGGTAGTTCTTGGGAACTTTATCTGTACTAGTTCTTGGTGGTATTCAAATGAACTTGTTTTAGATAGCTCTATAGCTTGTATTCAAGTCTAGTGTTGTCTGAATGGACATGTGTTTCCATATGTTTCATTCTGAACTATCATTAAGAGCATTAGTTTGTTGAGTTTGAAGTAGAGTTCCTTGGCCATTCGAATTGGCATTGTTGTTTGTTTGGTTTTGTATCTCTGTTTAAGTTTTGTGTTTTGGGGAGTTGTAATAGAGCTCCATGGATGTTCTAAGCTTGTGTGAAGCTTTGTGCTTTGTTATGAGATTTTTTTGGAGTTTTGTGTTTATTTTGGACTGAATGGAGCTTAGTAAGATCTAAACTTTAGGTTTAACCTTCGTATTCGACATTGTACTTACATTTGGTTCTTATGATGAACTTGTAGTCAAGTTGTGAGTTTGCTCTGTATAATTACTCTGAGCTAAGGTTTTATTCTTTTTATGGAATTATTAACTCTAGATTCACATTGGATTTGTTTGTGTTTACCTAAACCGGTAATAGAATCTTGTGGAAAACCAGAACTTATGTTTGAAGCTCGTATTCATCTCTGAACAAGTATTCCATTTTTGTAAATTTAATTCTCTACCTATTTTATGAGCTGGGTTTTGTTGGTTTATCTGGTTTTGGAAGCTTAATCTCCTTCATGTCACTCCTTGGGTGTGAATGGTTTTATTGCTTATGTCCTTTAGACTGTATAGCCTCCCTTGAACTTGACAGAGTGAGAGAAATCAAAGAAAAACCTCTCCCTCTCTGCCCTGAGTGAATCATGTGTCATGTGGGAAGCTTGGCTATTAAATTCTTAGGAATTAATGGACTAGAATTGTGATCTGTTTTGGGACAGTCATATCAATTGTAGAGGTTTATGAATGTATTATTTATTTCCTTTTTGTCTTGATGTTGAGAAAATCCATACTTGTCTTAAATTTTAAATGAAACTCATGAGGCTTGTGGTGATTCTATTCAGTCGAGTGGAGGAAGATGGGGACAGTACTTGTCTTGAACTGTTTGTTTAGTTCCTTACTCTCTTCAAATATTTCATCTGATGCATGGGGTTTTTTTAATGTTGAATTTAAACCTATTTTCAATGTGTGTCGTTTGAAGGGAATACGGTATCCCTATCCTAAATGCTTGGGAAATTCAGTCCCTGGGACCGTGAGTTTCATCGACCCTTGTCTATCTTGCATTGTTGCATATTTCTATTCCTTGTTGGGATCTTTGAATGGATCTTTGAGTTTTTAACAGACAAGTGAATAGAATCTTTATGGGGACAGTATGTTGTTTAGCAACGATACCTTGAATTTCATTTTGAGATTAAATTTGGATTTGAGCTTAGTGAATGAAAATAGGTAAGTAGTTGTAAGTTTTGTAATGGGTGTTGGTAATGATAATCCTTTTATTATGCATTCTGTTTAAGTTCTCTTTTGGGAACTAGTTAAAGAATTTCTAAGTTTTTACTTAATAAAGGATTTAATTTCATAGTATAAATGAAATGAAATAAGGATTGGGTCCATTTTGGTTTGAGATCCTTTTATTTTGATTGTTTAAGTTCATTGATTGAACTTCTCGTTATATGATTCTCTTCTAAGATGGAAATTTTCTAGTGGATTGGTTAAGAGATTTAATTGCCAAAGTATAGCTTTGATTTGTGGGTAGTCTGAGTTTCAGACCTTTGCATTATATCTACTAGCAGATAGAAGTTAGTAAGGCTTTTTTTTTGAATTGTTTTTAATCGCTTGGAATTGAAATGGGATTCTTATTTGTTGTAGCCTCTTTATTTAAGGACTCCTTATTTTTCATATTTGGACTGAGGCGGTGATGTGTGTTCTAAACTTGATTTTTTCCTTCAGAGAAATTGTGACTTAGAAATAGATATGTATTGATTCTTTTCCTTTTTATATGGAAAGATGAAGCATACTAATATGATTTATGCTATAATTAACTCCTTTGTTGCTTGGAAAAGTTAATTTTTTTTTTTATTCTTATGAATTTATGAAATAATGGAAGGACAAGACTTTTGATTGTTTAAAAGTAATTGATAAGATCCTTTAAGTCTTGTGGTATAATTTTGATATTGCAGATTATAATATGCTATTCTCTTGAAAGTAAATTCAAATTTTATTAATTGTACTTTGCGCTTTCTAGATGTTATTACATATTATTATTATATGTTGTATATTAATTGTTTCATTCAATAAGATTTGATTAATGAAATAATTGGTGGAATGTACTTTACTTTAATGCTTAGTGTTTATCATGCTCGATTCATTGGGTGACTGTCTAGCAATTTTCCGATGGACATCGTAAGTGATAAAAGAAGACAATAACTTTCATGTTGTATTGGGATTATTTAATTATGGATCTTTTATAAAGAGTTTCAATTCATTCTTGAGTTGAATTGAAAAAGAAAAGTTGTATTCTTTTGGGATAGAGGTTTTTGTTGTACAATATGCCTAGAATGCATAGTATTGTAATTTTTAGTTTTAGAATAATGAAATGAAAGTTGAGATTTACTTATATTGGTTGTGTAAATTATCTTGTATTTATGAAGAAGATGGAAAACCTATCTTGATGATATTTTTCATATCTGTTATATGCTTAATTCGGATAAACTTGATCAGTTGGATAAAGGAAATAACTAAATTACCCTTATTTAGATGTAGCTTATTAAGTTGCATAACATAACGAATTCGATCTAAAAAATTATAACATAGGAATGGAATGTGTAATGAATATGTAGTAAAACTATAAAAATTGTGAAAGATAAGAAGGGTACGAAAAACCCTAACACTTAATCATGTAGAGGAAGATTCTTCCTCACTCAAAGAAATGTAATCTAAATAATGGTGATATGATCGTTAATCGTTAGACTTCATTTCCTATAAATTCTACTACTAGTTGAACCTAATTGGTTGCTACACCTTCTTTGAATGGATAAGTACATTTAATGGGACTTATGATGTTGTTGTCCTATCCTTTGGATATCTGTTTGTTAAGCCTAGTAAAACAAACCTAAAAAGCAATCATAAGTTAAGGAAGTTCTTTAATGACTAAATGAATCAAATTTAGAAAAGAACTTATGGAGTGTTGCATTATGGATTAGCAGGGTTGTTATAATCATTGTAATAATCCAAATTAGTAATGTATTAGTAACCTCCTTGGAGTATGTACATCTTGATGAGATAGTTTCTTTAAGATGTTGACACACACCAACCGGCAGGATCGTATCTTCGAGAAGAAAATGATCTTCTTAAGGATACAATGTTGTAGTTGACATGTGGCAACACCCTTCTACATTGATCATTTAGATCTAAACACAAATAAGGACATGAAATTAGTTTCTCTCTAGGTCAAGTTAGTGGCATGTTTAAGATAGGTAGTAGCTTTCAATGGCTCAGAGTACCTTGGCATGTCCGGTTTAATTTCTCAACCGAGTATGCCCATATACCCTAACACATTGTGAGTGTCTTCTTGTAATAAATTATGTTTATAACTTGAGCTAGGGTTAAACCTTGGGAAAGTGGATTGATAGTAGTCGGTAGTAGACCATTCTAGATAACATACGAGTGAGGTGAAGGATGTATTATGCAATGATGAGTATGTCATCTAGGAATAGTAACATGAATAGTATGTTGAAAATCTTTGGCTAAAGTATCACAAGTTGTTGGTTGTGTTGTCCTACATCACCTAATTTAAAGCAACGTGATGTCGATGAATATTGGTAAAAATATTCGATAGGTTATTTAAACAAATCACCTAGTACTTGGAATAGGGTGGGATAACCAAGTATATGTAGTATACATAAAGTATTCTATACTTTAAGTTAACATGAGAGATCAGTTGGTAACTGTGTCATGGAATGATAGATCGGTATCATACCGAGTCATTAAAATCGTATATGGTTATCTTTTACAAGATTTATTGGCTTAGAATATGTGTTCTAAATGATGATTTTTTTATAATAGAGAATATTATGTTAAAAAAATTCCCATGTTTCTAAATTCTTAAAATGGGAATGTTACACATCCAAACCTCTGAATACCATCGCCAAGTTCTCATGGAGGTTCTTTAGTCTATTGAGGTTTTACCCAATGACCCTACACACATAGCCTCCATTATCATACCTCATCATGTAGCCTCTCTAAAAAAATTACCACCTTCTTCTACAACTCCAACTACTCACCAAGTAGCCACCCTTAGCTTCTCAAATGAAGAGATCACACCACACCATACTGATGACCCTAATCCAACCCTTTTCATCGTAATCCATATTGATAATATACCTATATGACATGTTATGATCAATTGGGGTGCTAGCATTAATATCATCTCCTCACATGCATTCGACCAAATGCGCATACCCGACAATTACATGCATAAACATCTCATCATGTTACATTCATTTAATGACACTATCACTTTGTTGTCTCCCAAAACCACTTTTCATTTTCCAAGTTAAATTCAAAATTTTTAGCTCTTTCTCTCCTAAAGTATTTAAGCCAAGTTGAAAGTTTAAAGAAATAGCAAAATTTGTGCCCTAGTGTTGTTTAAATCTCTGTTTTGCTTGTTTTGAGAAATTCTCCATCTCCGGTCTATGCACGTAATATCCTCTTTACAATCTCCTTTTTAATCAAAATTGATCACTTGTTCTATGGCCCGGTCATAAAATAATTGTTTTTCCTCCATGCCTCTAGCTCGTAAAAGAAACTCAAAAATTGGACTCAAATTGAAAAAGTTCTCTTCCTCTGTGTATTTTTCCCACACTCGGGAATGATGGGTGTTTTCTTTCCCATCAAATTTTGGCCCCATCATTCACAGGTGTATGTGGACATACCTAATTGGAAGTGGGTCGGTGGAGAAATTTGTATTTTTAGCCTCTTTGTTAAAAAAGGTGAAAAGTTAAAAAGTGACTTGTGGCCCCGATCAAAGCTATAAAGGAAAAAGTCAAAGTTGAACCTTGTAGAGAAAAAGTCAAAGGTAAAGCCCATTGTTGAAAACTCAAAGTGGACAAGTGGGCCATCGGGAACTTTTCAAATTTAACCAAATTCCCAAAAGTGAAGTAAAAGTTCTAGAATGCTTCACGGCTCCACCAAGGTCTTGGGCCAACCATTGAAAAGTCAAAGCAAGAGAGTGGAATGACGGAGGAATTTGAGTTTTGATCCTTTTTCTAAAAAAGGTTAAAATGTTGAGAAAGGGTTGCACCCCATTTCTAATCTAAGGATGCCACGTGTTAAGAGTTCAATTAGAGTAGTGGGTCGACAGAGGAATTTGAGTTTTGAGCCTTTTTCCAAAAAGGTTAAAATGTTGTTTTTATTAAGGGAAAATAGTTTTTTGAAAGGGACTATACCCTTGTACAAAGAGGCTCTCCAAACTAGATATAAACAATTAAGATTCAAATGGTAGAAAACAAAGCAATCTACCAAGAGAAGTTCCAAAAACCAACAACAAATCAGCAAAAAACTAGCTGATGTACAACAAACAACTGTTGTCCAGCTAAGGAATGTAAAGCAATACGGATTAGCCAAAGAACAACAGTGGAAAACTACCTTGGAGAAAAGGTATTATTCTTGGAAAATATTTTTTCTTTTTATGAACCGTAATCCAAGCATCTAAAGTTTTCTACATAGGAATAAGAACTTCAAGATCAACTTTCAGCTAAAATGTATTATTTGACCAAGGGGGACCTTAGATGTTATAGGCTCATTTGGTTCAATGTTTCTGGTCCTTTTAGTTTCATCCTCGGATGACTCCATCATTGCATGATATGTGATTTCACTCAAAGGGGTCTTTTCCATCATGTCTTCCATACCAATATCAGCATTAGTATCAGTAACAATAGCTACATCCTCATCCGCATCCGGGATGTCTTTAGGTTTAAAAGTAGATGTTCGGGAGGGTATTTTTCCACTAGTTAGCCTTCTCATTTTTCTGTTTTACTATCTCACAATTAATGGCAAAATGTCCTAAAGAGAAACATTTCTTGCATCTAAAAGGTATACCCTCATAGTCCAGAGGTTGAGTCCAAGTTCTATTTTGCACCTTTAGCTCAATATGAGCTGGAAGATCCTTTGAAGTATCAACCTCAACAAGAATTCTTGCATAGGTTGTATGTGTGAAATCAGAGGTTTGGGAGTCAATGTTAATGATACTTCACAAGTAATTACCTATGGATATAACACACTTTTGATACTAAAATTACAGAGGAAGATTAGGTAATCGAATCCGTGATCAGTTTTGGGAGAAATATTCAGTGAGAGGGTTAAATGATGGGAACCAGGGTTTTAAAATAAGGTATTTTTGTTGAAAAAAACATAGTTTCTTAGCAATGATATCCTTATCAGTAATGGATTCGAAAGCAATAATAAAAATTCCTTTAGCACAGGGGTAGAGATCTAACCTTCCTTCTAGGAGTGGGATCCAATGTTTGGAGATCCATGCATGTAAGATAGGTAGGCTAGGCCAGAGTCCAATGAATCGACAAATCAAGGCATGAGCTTGATAAAATGCTTCTATTTCAAGGACTTCATCTCCAAATGTTATGCATGGGTTGCTCTCAGCATCCTTCATGCTTACAAACTCTAGATTTTTCTGCAGAACCTCCCTGAATGATCTCTTATCCATAGCTTTTGTCATTGCAACAGGGGAAAAAGTCTTAGTGGTGGGGATCTGAGTGAAACCCCCAAATGGAATCAAAGCTCCAAATTTCACCTCTAATGGAATCTCAGGAAATAGTTCTACAAACCGTCTCTATTTAGGGTTATGTGTGTCTTGTTTAAGCTCAGAACCATGGCCTTACATAATATTTGGATCAATGTTCTCCTTGTAAACTCGGTCGCCCCCGTGGGAATTATAGTCGGCGGTTCTAGGAGATTCATGTCCAAATGTCTTTTCACCTCTAGATAAACTTCAACCACCTTCATTTAAACATCATGAAGGATGATTAGTTTTTTCAAAGCTTGGATTTGCCTCGAAATATTAGGATATAGGTCTATGAAAATGTGGCCTCCCTATATTTTCCCAGCTCCATGGCCACTCCAACAATTGGGTTTGATTTTTTTTTAAGAACCTTGTTGCCTTTATAAGAAAAATAGTTTGCAGTTCCATCTAGATCCCTCCCTCCCGATGCTCGGTTTCGCCATTCGCACTAGAAGGAACCGCTTAGGGTTTCTAGTAGTTCCTATGAGGGCTCGTTTAGGGCTCATTTCAAAAAAATCCCGGGGTAGTTCCTGTGAGGGCTCGTTTAGGTCTCATTTCAAAAAGGTTAAAATGTTGAGAAAAGGTCCAACCCCATTTCCAATGAAAAATGTGCCACGTGCCTAAGTTAAAAAGTTGAAGCGGGTACGGGCCAATTTTTTCCAAGTTTCAAAATCTCTAAAAATCACAAAACACAAAGGAATTTCCCCATACCCACTCCAATCTCTTCCTACCAAGTGAATGACCTGATTTCAAATTTATAAGAGAAAATCAAATGGTCTCGTATTCAAACCGAAAATCAAATGTAGCATTCGCATTGCAAGATCTGGTTTTAACCCACCATCAACGCTTTTCTTCGCAATGGAGGAATTTTAAGAGGTGTAAATGATTTCTAAAGTTCTAACCATTTTGGCATGAGATATAATGGCTCCTTAGAGCCATTCTAGGGGTTGGTGATTGATTTCAAAAGAGACTAGAGTTCTCTATACATGGAAAAGACAAATAATGCCACACTTCTTCTATTTTCACTTCTCCTTAGAATTTTCTCTATTCTTAAATCCCCGTACAAACTATGCTTTAGCTTCAATAATAAAAGAAGGAATTTTCTCCTTTTTAATTGAGGGATTGATTGGTACCTTGACTAATGAATTTTATTTGGTCTTGTATCTTCTCCTATGGATTTTTTTTTCTTCTAACAAATGCATGTAAATGAAATTTCTAATTAGTGTGTGTGGGCATCTGATATTCTACTCACAACATTAGTTTTCTCATACCTCCATTTCCACTCCACTTCCCTTTTCCAAGAAAAATTTTCTTCTCTAGTGATACATTGCTAGCTTTGCCACAAGGTCAGTGGAGGTCCCATGTTGGATCTCTACTTGAAAGGCCACCATTGAAGTCCAAATTTTTGCATGCACCTATGACATCTGCACTATTCAAGTAGAGGGACTTAGATTCCCATAGCGTTGGCTTGAAACCCACCAATTTTTCCACAAGACAAATTTTCTCACCAACAATTTTTGGCACCCACCGTGGGGTAGATTTTGTAGCATCTGCACCTAAAAATGACCTCAGGGTCATAAAATACAAAAAAAGATTCTAGAAGAAAAGTTTCGGAGATTGAATAATCACACAAACTACATGGATGTAAATCATGGCTATTCTAGGAAATCCTCCTGTTGAGAGACCTGATTTACTCTTTCACATCCAAGAAGACATTGCTTCTGATCTGAGAGAAGCTATTTGGCATAATAGATAAAGTGTCAATCAATAATTCATTTCCATAAGGATTCTAGACTTGGAAGAGGAATGTGCTATCGAATTGGAAAGGCAGAGACAAATTCCAACACCCCAGAGAAGAGCATAAACTTTCAAGTTGGTTGATAGAAGATACACCTAGCAACTAAGGTAAGGAGGAAAAATTGATCCCACATTTGAAGAGCTTGAAAGAGAGGTAAGAGTTGAAGAGGAGATAAGGGCTCAACTTGAGGAAATAGAAAGACTCCAAATAGAAGTAGAAGAAAGAGCAAGCAGCGAAGCATCCTTAGCAAAATTGGAGGCTAGAAATAGGAATAGAATGGGTGATCATGATCATGAAGTATCCAGGCCTAACATACCATGGGGAGGAAATACTGGTCCACTTAATCTTCCACAACCACTTCATGAGCTCCCAAGAGGCTCGAGAAATAACTTCCAAAAATTCAAAGGTGATGGTTCTCGCCTCCCAAAGAACATGTAGCAGCATTCATCACTACTTGTGAAGTGTTGGGAGTTGAAAATGAAGATGTATTAGTTGGAAATTTTTGGATTCACTCCAAGAAAGAGTTGTTGAATGGTTTAACATGTTTCCCCAAGATCTCACACATGTTTGGGAAGATATAAGAAGTTCATTTGAACATAATTTCAAGAGCACAAAAGATTTTTAGGATCTTCTGGTCCAATTGGTTTAGATGAATAAGGAGACCTCTAAATCAATGAGATATTTTGTGGTAAGGTATGATAGGTTGACAAGAAGGATCCCAAAATATGTGGTACCCCTTAAAAATAACTTGAAAAGTTTCTTCATCAGTGCTTTGCCATCAGAAGTTGGTTTCTTCCTCAGAAGAGCCCAACCAAGAACTTAAGGGAAGTTAAAGACTTTGCAATTGAGACCGATGATGATCTAATTATTTCTGCAAAGTGAAAGGACAAAATGGGAAGAAAAAGGTTAGAGTTTGAATTTAGTCACCACTGATCCAATGTTCCAAAAAATGGAAAATGACCTAGTTGCTTTGAAGAAGCATCTATCACAAATCACAATGAGGAATTCTCTAAGGAAACCAAATCCTCCTAATATACAAATAATTTCTCCACCTCCTCATAGGCTTGCTCTTGAAGTACTACCACTCAATGCCATCTGTGACACTAGGGAATTAGACTAAGAAGTAGAAATTGAGGAAATTGAAGAAGAAAGCATGGATGACTATGAAAACTATCTTGAAATTGAAGAGGTTGGCATCCAAAATGGACTGATTGAATATGTTCTGATGAGGAGGAAGGTGATGAAGAATCTCCAAGTTTTTCATGTGTTGTTTTCACTCATGCACAATCCAAGAATGGTGTTTCAACCTCAACAGTTCCAACTGAGAGTAAGAAGAACAAATAAGATAGCTTTCCAAATCCTCCACTAAACAAGATCATCAACAAGGGATCACCATTACCACCTTCCATGGAATCAGCTAGAGAGAATTCATATTTACTAGTTGGCAAGGATCACACTACCATGCCAAGTAAGTTATCTTATTCTTCTCCCAACTCAAAATTTGTTAAGAGCCATTCTCTTCTAAATGTTGGTTTTGCAAGAACATCTAAATTTCAATCAAAGGCTACACCCCCATCTCCTTCCAATCCAATTGCTACATTTGAAAAGGATAACCTAACACCAAAAGTAATAACGCATATTCCATTTAAGTACTCATCCACTGCTGGAACCTCTTCCTCATCTACCATTACTTCATTTGACTTTGTAGAGCATGCTAGAAAAACTAAAGTTCAGCTCTCTAAAATTAAATACCTACAAACACATCCTACCCAATTTAACAGATTCATCAAGGAAGTCCAGGGTGGTAACTCTACATCCCTAATCTCTAATTCTAAAGGCTTACTTCCCACACCATATTCTCAAAAGATGCTAGCCCTCGGTGGTCCCACAACTAGCAAAGTTCAGCCTTTTTACCTGTCACTTCTCATCAAAGGTTTCCAGTTGAACA
Organism: Taxus wallichiana var. yunnanensis; assembly: GCA_018340775.1. Taxonomy (NCBI): domain Eukaryota; kingdom Viridiplantae; phylum Streptophyta; class Pinopsida; order Cupressales; family Taxaceae; genus Taxus; species Taxus wallichiana. Next base: position 50,694,527 of record CM031239.1, read on the forward strand.
ATTGCATTATAGATTATGGAGCCTCAAATAATGTGATGCCAGAAAAAATTGCAAATTCTCTTGGCCTCACTTTGACCCGGGTAAATGGCATATACTACTCAATGGAATCCAAACAAGTTCCATTGGTAGGAAGGATTAAGGATGCTCAAGTTGCACTAGTTGATTACCCTGACAAGAAGATACTCCTGACCATTTTGGTGGCAGACATCCCAACATATTTTGGTATGCTACTGAGTAGAATTTTTGTAGAGATCTAGGTGGAGAAATAAAAATGGATTGGTCATCTACAACTATCCTAGCGAAACGAGAAATGAAGAAGCTATTACCATTCATAAAAATGAAGTACACATAAAGTAAGTATGATGATCCAAGAGATGATATCCTTTTTCAAGATTGTGGGCTTGTAAATTACCTCCTTTCATCATAGAAGGAAGAGGAATTTCCACTTCTCATGGAGGAAGAAGAATACTGAATCCAGACAATGGAGTCATTCTAGAGCAGTTCAAGAGCTGGTGTAGTATTATACTCTCCCTCTAATGAGGTATATCCTTTTTCCTACAACTTGCAATTTGACAATACAAATAATACAACATAGTATGAATCATTACTCTTAGGCATGAATACAATAGAGGACATGGGAATCAAGAAGTTGAGATGTAAAGGTGATACAGAGGTTGTGGTAAAGTAGGTCTGCCAACAATATTAGGTGAAAAACCCCAGACTCAGGCACTATAGAAATAGAGTGTGGGACCGCATTGAATCCTTTGATGCATTCTCCATTGAAGCTATCCCTATGGAGAAGAATGAAAAGGCTGATTCTCTAGTAGTGTCACTTCCTTAGTGACACCTCATCCTTATTTTGGCAAGGATAAAGTGACCATTGAGATGGTGTTCATACCCAGCGTACCAGAAAATGAAAACCATTGGCTTGTTTTCAATGATGACAATCAGATCCTAGCCTTATTAGAACAAAGGGATAAATTCAATAATCTTTTCTTTGAAGGAAGTTAAAACCCACACCGTGAATCGGTCCCCCAAAGAAGAGAAGGAAGGAATCGAGGGAATTGATAAAGAGGGAGTAATCAAACTGAAAGGAAAAAAAATCCCCAAAGGCCTAGTTTCTTTGGAAGACCTCTTTGACAAATGTGATAGGTTCATCCAAGAGAAAGAAAAATAGTTTTCTTGGTGTCCATCTGATTTTTATGAAGAAAAAATTGGCACTTTAGAGAACCCGAGGATGGTTAACATTGGTAAATGCTACTCACTAGAAGAGAAGAGAAAGTTTGTTTCTCTAATAAAAAAGTACTCAGATGTCCTATCCTATTCCTATGATGAACTCAAATATTTTTAGCCAAAGGAAATGCATCACTCTCCTTTGAATCAAGGAGCTAAGCCCTTCAAAAAAAAAAAGGCCCTATAATCCAAAGATTGTCAATTTTATCAAAGAAGAGGTGAAAAATATTCTCAATGCTATAATCATCTTCCCCATCCACTATTTAACATGGGTGGATAAAATTTTTCTAGTAAGAAAGAAGAATGGGGAAATAAGGATTTGTGTAGACTTCTTAAATCTGAATCAGGCATCTCTCAAGGACAACTACCCTCTTCCAATCATGGATCATATTTTGCAAGCAGTCACTAGATCTGAAATTCTCTCTTTGCTTGATGGATTCTCGTGGGTACAACCAAATCAAGGGGGAAAAATAAGATTACAAAAAAACAACCTTCATAACACCTTGGGGAAAATTTTCTTACAATAGAATACCTTTTGGCTTGATCAATGCTAGAGCCACTTTCTAGAGAGAAATGGATTTGGCCTTCAAATATTTGAAATATTGCATTGTCATTTACCTTGATAACCTCATGGGTTTTTTCAAAGAGGAGGGGAGATCATATCTGTCATTTAGAGAAAGTCTTTGCAAGGTGTAGGAAACATGGCATTTTTAAAATACAAATAAGTGCATTTTTGGAGTCATAGAAGGTAAGTTGTTGGGACACATTATGAACAAAAATGGAGCACACATTGATCCTGAGAGGATCAGAGCTATCCAAGCACTATCCTTACCAACCAGCAATAAGGGAGTTCATTCATTCTTTAGAAAGGTAAAATTCCTTCATCGTTTTATTCTGAGTTTTAATCGACTAAGCATATAACTTCCATGATGAAGCCTCAAGAAGGTTTCAAGTGGAATAAGGAAGGAAAAGTAGCATTTGAGGAGATCAAGAAAGCCATTTCCAAAGCTCCAACTCTTGTATCTCCATATTTCAACAAGGAGTTCATCATGTATTGCTATGCATCAGAACATACACTCTTTGTTGTCCTTGTTCAGAAAAATGATGAAGGTTTGGAAGCACCCATTGCTTTCATGAGTTTCCTTTGAAAAATCATGAGCTAAAGTACAACCAATTAGAGAAACATGCCTATGCAGTGGTCAAAGTTGTTAAAAGTTTCATATTCTACATTCTCAATTCCCATATAGTGGTGATGGTCCCTAGAAGTGTAATCAAGTCCATTTTGAATCAACAACATCATGGGGTTAAGAGAGGAAGTTGGATTGCAAAGACCCAAGAGTATGACTTGGAGATTAGACCCTATAATTTGGTAATAGGAAATGGTTTGTGCCTGCTGATTGCTGAAGATGAAGCTCTCTAGGCTCAGCAGGGAGAAAAAGATGGTGTTTGCTCAACCTGTTCAGGAGACAGCCCACATGCACTCTTTGTCACCAATACTAATGAGTGGTATGTTGACATTGCTTACTACCTCACTTATGGAGAATGTCTTCCTCATCTTGATTACAAAAAAAGAAGGAAAATCAAGATAAAGGAAGCCAATTTTATTATCTAGAATCATGCACTTTACAAGAGAGGCCTAGATGGTTGTTTCCTCAGGTGTGCAGATAAGGAGCATTAAGAAATGTTGCTCAGGACATATCATGATCAAGATTGTGGTGGACATTTCTTAGCAATGGTCACCACACATAAGATCCTCAAAGGGAGATATTATTTTCCCTCCATATTTGCAGAAACTCAGGATTAGGTTTCCAAATGTAAAGCATGCCAACAATTTATTGGAAAGCCACAACTAGCTACATTTCCACTTAGGCCTGTGGTGATTGAAGAACCATTTCAGAAATGGGGGCTATATTTTATTGGTGTTTTGAATCATCATTCTAGTGCAGGGCATACTTATGTACTCACTACAACTGATTACTTCACTAAATGGGTGGAAGCCATCCCAACCAAGCAAGCTAGCTCTAAAATAGTCTGCAACTTCATCAAGGAGAATATCATTGTTTGTTTTGGAATACCATAGAAAATTGTTGTATACAATGCCACATATTTCTCTTCCAAGGAGCTCATAGAGTTTTGTTATGGATTTTGAATCTCCCTATCTCACTCTTCTCCGAATACTACCCATAGGGAAATGGGCAAGCCGAGTCAAGTAACAAGAACATTATGACCATTGTTCACAAGTGGTAGATAAGAATCAAAGGAACTAGCACAAGGAGTTATGTGATGCATTATGGGATGATAGGATCACTCCTAAGAAGGAAATAGGTATGTTACCTTTCCAAATGTTGTATGGAGTTGAGGAAGAGATACCCCTCACAATTTCAATTCCAACTCTCAAGTTGTTGCAAGAAGTAAAAGATTGTCAATACAAAGACTCCATTGATAAGAGGATCCTCTTCTGGAGAAGTTAGAGGAAAGAAGATGCCAAGTGGTGGATAGAATTAAAGAACACCAATTGAAAGTGAAGAATATATTTGATAAGAGGGAAAAGGAAAGATAATTCAAGGTGGAGACTTTGTCTTGCTATGGGTCAAGAGAAGAGAACCAAACGGCAGCCATGGAAAGTTTTATTCATTATGGCTCGGCCCATTCCAAATTCATGGAGCTTGTGGTGAGAATGTTTTTCTCCTCTCATACTTGGATGGAATGCCATTGGAATTCCCTCAAAGTGGGAAATACTTGAAAATGTATCATCAGTGAAAGTAGGTTGTCCCCTACCTTATACCATAGGTGATTTCCTAGTGTGTTTCCCTTTCCGTTATGTGGTTTTGTTTCCCCTTCTTTTGCGTGCCATGTGTTTCCTTCCTTTTTGTGAGCTTTTGTATTTCATTCTTCTTATCTTTATTTCTCATAATTGTACATGACTCTATAAGGACCAATGTATAAGGCACTGGTCAATGTTATATGGTTTAAAAATTGATATTCTAGATCTTCATACCATGTCTTCGTCATGCTCAGTCCATGCCATGTCCCCAACCTATAGCCAGTTGTTGTCTCCCAAAAATCAATTTTCATTTTCCAAGTTAAATTCCAAATTTTGAGCTCTCACTCTCCTAAAGTATTTAAGACAAGTTGAAAGTTTTAAGAAATACCAAAATCCATGCCCTAGTGCTATTTAAATCTCTATTTTGCTCATTTTGAGAAATTCTCCATCTCCCAATTTGTGCACATAATATCCTCTTTACAATAACCTTTTTGATCAAAATTGTTCACTTGTTCTATGGCCTGGGTCATCAAATCATTGTTTTTCCTCCATGCCTCTAGCTCATGAAGGAAATTCAAAAATTGGAGTCAAATTGACAAAGTTTTCTTCCTCTGCGTATTTTTCCCACAGTCAGGAAAGATGGGTGTTTTCTTCCCCATCAAATTTTTGCCCCATCATCCATGGCTATGTGGACATACCAAATTGGAAGTGGGTTAATGGAGAAATTTGTGTTTTTGAGCCTCTTTGTAAAAAAGGTAAAAATTTAAAAAGTGACCTGCAGCCCCGATCAGGCTATAAAGGAAAAATTCAAAGTTGAAGCCCATAGGAAAAATTCAAAGTTGAAGCACGTTGTTGAAAATTCAAAGTGGACAAGCGGGCCATCGGGGCACTTTTTGAAATTTGACCAAATTCCCAAAAGTGAAGTAAAATTTTGGAATGCTTTGCGGTTCCACCAAGGTCTCAGGCCCACCGTTGAAAAGTCAAAGTGGGAGAGCGGAATGATGGAGAACTTTGAGTTTTTGAGCCTGTTTCCAAATAAGGTTATAATGTTGAGAAAAGGGCCATGACCCCATTTCCAATTAGAGGATGCCACGTGTTAAAAGTTCAATCGGACGATAGGTCAACAAAGGAATTTTATTTTTGAGCCTTTTTCCAAAAAAGGCTAAAATGTTGAGAAAAGGGCCGTAACCCCATTTCCAATGAAAATGTGCCATGTTCGTAAGTTAAAAATTTGAAGCGAGGGTACGGACCAATTTTTTCCAAATTTCCAAATCTCTTAAAAAATGAAAAACACAAAGGGATTTTACCCATACCCACTCCAATCTCTTTCTACCACGTGGGCGACCTAATTTAAAAGTTATAAGAGAAAATCAAACGGTCTATATTAAAGCCCGCAAATCAAATGTAATGTTTGCGTTGTAAGATCTAGTTTTTAACCCACCATGATCATTTTCTTCACAATGAAGGAATTTAAAGAGGAGTAAATGATTTGTAAAGTTGTAATCATTTTGGCATGAGATATAATGGCTCCTTAGAGCCATTCCAGGGCTGATGATTGATTTCAAAAAAGACCACAGTGCTTTATGTACTTGGAAAAGACAAAAAATGCCATACTTCTTCTATTTTCCCTTCTCCTTAGAATCTCCTCTATTCTTAAAAGCTTTGTATAAACTTTTATTTAGCTTCAATAATAAAAGAAGGAATTTTCAACTTTTTGATTGAGGGATTAATTGGTACCTTACCAATGATTTTTATTCGATCTTATAGCTTCTCTTGCAAATTTTTTTCTTCTAACTATAAATGCATGTAAATTAAATTTATAATTAATATGTGTCGGCATCTGATATTTTACTCACAACAATAGTTTTATCCTACCTCCATTTCCACTCCCATCCCCCTTTCCAAGATAAATTTTCTTCTCTAGTGAGACATTGCTAGCTTTTCCACGGGGTTAGTGGAGGTCCCCTATTGGATCTCTAATCAAAAAGCCACCATTGAAATCCACCTTTTTGCATGCTCCTACGGAAGCTGCACCATTCAAGTAGAGGGATTTATATTCCCACAATGTTGGCTTGAAACCCACCAATTTCTCCATATGAAAAAATTTCTCGCCAACACACTTCTACACTTCTCTGCAACTATCATCCTCCATGTTCGCGTGGGCCCATGTACTGTTCTAGAATTATTTTACATCTTGGAGGGGGAATTTTAATATAACCTATTGCTTGGTAGACCATGGATTTATGTCATGGGTTGTGTTCCTTCTACTTTGCATCGTTGTGTGAATTTTGAGCATGAAGGGCACACCTATACCATTCTGGCTGACCCGTCACCTTTCAAAACCTACAACATGCTTTACCGACCCAATGACATGCTTGTATCCATTAAGGTGTCTTCCTCCATGACCAATTCCTCTTCACCTACACCTCTGCCCACCGTGTTGTCGCTACCTCAACCACACCTAAATCCTCCTTTCCTATAGCTATCATAAACTCCACGAATAACCCGTTAATCTCCCAATAAAATATCTCCACCTCTGATCCAATCTCTAACACATCATCTATCCTAGCTACCCACATATCAACCACCAATCCCTTAGAAGGTGTTTTTCAATGCCTCACTCTAGGGAGTATCACCTATATAATGTCAACACATTCCTTACTCCACAAGAGTATGGAAGCCTTCACCAACACCCTCACTATGATCACCGCATAGGAGAGCATCTCCTTTATGGTCCTCCCCACCTTCGCACCAATCTCACCTATGGGGGACTTGATACTTCCACTTATACACCTGAACCACCATCACAAACCCACCCCTTTTCTACCAACCTCCAGTCACTCACCAATCACCACTTTACCCACACCTTCTTGCACCAATGTGCATGGAAAGGTTTTGGTTTTGGATTTTATGAGCAAGGCCATCACACTATTATTCCATGTACTACCCGCAAACATAACGACTGTAGTGGTATCGGCTTTGTTGAACTACCTACCAAGAAGGCTCACATTGAACTCATTGAGGATATTGACCCTTCTCCACCTTCTTCACCTACTCCACCTTCTTCACCACCTTCACTAACAGAGTTGATGGATCCAGAATCCATTCCTCCAAAAAAAAAATTTCATAAACACCATTTCCTTGCTCCCTCTTCTCTTCCATTCCTATATCTTGAAATGATCGATGATGATACACCTTCTATTAATGTCATTCAATGTCGGGATGAGGAATCCTTACTCACCTATCTTGTTGCGTAAGACTCTTATATTCATCGTTTGTTACCATCGACATGCAAACCATGTTGAATGAATCGAATATCGAAATAAACATCCATACTTAGGGTGACCTGCACATTCTAAAAATTGGCTAATCTTTATATACTTTGTTGAATAGGAAGCCATCACTTCTTTTCTAAAAATCATAACCATGCTCTTTCTTGGTCTTACGCGACATGCCCGGTATTTATCCCACCATAGTGGTCCACAATATCATAACCATTCCCGATGCCAAACCTATAAAAAAAAGATGAGGAAAATGCATCCTCACATTGCTCTTCTAGTCAAAGAAGAAATTCAACACCTTCTTTCCATTTCCTTCATCTTACCCATTGATTATCCTCAATTGATTTCTAAAATTTTCCTATCACTAAAGCGATAGGGGGACTTCACATCTACATAGATTTCTATGACCTCAACCTAGCTTGCCCCAAAGATGACTCTCCTCTACCTGGTATTGACCAGCTGGTTGACCTTACTATTGGTCAAGAGATGTTATCACTCATGTATGGTTTCTCGGGTTATAATCAATCTTTCTTTCCCTAGAGGATCAGTACAAAACCAAATTCATCACCCTTGGGGACCTTCACTGCTATCGATTCATGCCTTTTGGCCTTAAAAATGTTGGTGTCAGATATCAATGGGCTATGACTTACATCTTCTATGACATCATGCACCGTATATTGGAAGATTACATAGATGATCTCCTTGATAAATCTAAATGTTGATCCAAGCACCTCGCCATCCTAAAAACCATATTTGACCACCTCATTAAGTATTGTGTTCACCTTCAACCCAAGAAGTGTGTCTTTGCAGTTCTCTCGAAAGCTCCTGGGATTTATCATTTCCTTACATGGTATAGAGGTTGACCCTACTAAATTAAAGGCCATTCTCAAAATGCCTCTACCAACTAATCTGTGGAAACCCCGTATCCCGGAAGGTAAGTTGCGATCTATTCACCGTTTCATTTCACAAATTTCTAATCGATGCCATCCATTTCATCATCTTCTCAAAAAGGATGTCTCCTTTAAATGGGATGATGACTACAAAAAAGGTTTTGAGTTCTTAAAACAATACCTTCTCCAACCACCCATACTCATTCCACCTAAAGACAATCAACCCTTTTACCTATATATCTCTACTACCAATCACTTGTTAGGGGCCATGCTCACTCATCGCAATGAACAACATAGGGAGTGGTTTATTACATTAGCCGTAATCTTCTAAACTATGAAACCTGATACACCCATGCCAATTTTTTTCCTTAGCCTTAGTTTCTATTGCCACCAAACTCTGCCATTACCTACTTAACCACAAAACCTATGTTGTGACCAACACCGACCCCTTACACTTCATGTATGCAAAACCTTACGAAAATAAATGGGATGCATGGTGGCTTATGATTCTGGCTGACCTCAACCTCGAATTGATCCATAAAAATTCCATCAAGGGTAAAGCTATCACTGAAAAATAGGCCAATGCACCTATTTCCAGGATCAACCCTCTAAATTTGACTTTCCAGATGAGTCTATTACTACCCTTTCGTTTGACAAACCCGCTTACCAAATGACACTCTTATTTGATGGTTCTAAGTATCAGTGTTGGGTTAGGGCTGGTGTTATCCTCATTCCAATTAATGGTGAACCCATGTCTTTGTCTTTCAAACTCAAATTTGATTGTACAAACAATATTGCTAAATACGAAGCACTCGTATTGGGTCTCCAGGATGCTTATGCCTTAGATGTTAAGTCCATCAACATATTTGGTGATTCTCAATTGGTCATAAACCAAGTCAATGGTATATACCAGTGTTGTAATGAGATAATTCAAAAGTATAAGCATCATGTGGACATACTTTTGACCACCTTTGACTATTACGCCCTTCAAACCATCCCACATTCTACCAAAAATTTACTGATACCATGGCCTGCTTGGCTTCTTAGATACCCGCTTCACCCACTAACTCTAAAATATTTGTCACCATACAAAGACTCCAATCACCCTCTTATTTACCTCATGAATTTTACTCTATCGAACCGTTGCTCTTGACCCGAGTGACCTTTGGTATAAACAATACTCAGACTATCTTTCCCTCTCCATCTTGCCTCCCAACCTCACTCATAATGGAAAACACACCTTTCTTAAAAGGGTCTCTCATTACATCATCATGGGTGGCCTCCTCTATAAACATAGATTTGATGGTATTCTCTTACGGTGCCTTATGAGTTTTGAAATTCCTTATACCATTAAGGAAGTGCATGATGGCATATGTGGAGGTCACTTTAGTGGTCTTGCAGATACTAAACATATTATTTACCTAGGCTATTATTGGCTGACCCTTAACCATGATTGTTGAGACTACGTTAATTGTTGTGTAAAATTTCAACAACATGATAATATTCATCATACACCCAGTCATGCCTTACAGGTTGCCCGTGACCTTTGGCCCTTCTCTCAATGGGGTTTGGATCTTGTTGGAGAGATCAATCCCCATTCTTCCCAGTGACATCAATGGATAATCACCACTACCGAATATTACACCAAATGGGTTGAATCCATACCTCTCATCTCCATGAAAGCTGAGAAAATATGTGATTTCATCAATCATCACATTATTTTTCACTTTGGTGTCCCACATCGCCTCATCACTGATAACGGAAAACAATTCAAAAATAAAACCTTGCGGAAACTTTGCGATGCCTTCGGTATTCAACTAAGTTTCTCATCACCATATTACCCACAAACCAATGGCCAAGCTGAATCCACTAATAAAACCCTGAACAAAATTCTCATGAAAGTGGTTAACGATACTAGGAAGGACTGGCATACGCACATTCCTTTCACCCTGTGGGCATACTACATACTAGTATTCACACTTCCACTGCTACCACACCTTTTCTTTGGTCTATAGTACGAGAGAGCCGTTCTACCTCTCAAAGTCTCAATTCCATAACTTTGTATTTATCTCCATGACATGCTCAATGATGACGAATTTTGCTAGGAATTTTTAGCACAACTTGAGTTATTAAACGAACGCCATCTTAATTCTCTTTACCATCTTAAAGTTTATCAAAAACGTAATCAATTGCCTATGAAAAACATGTCCATGAATGAATCTTCCAAGTTGGTGATCTCATCCTGAAGGAAAATCAATATGTAACCTCATCTTACGCCTCTTTTCATGCTCGTCCCTTGAGCGCTATTCACTTCCCTCCTTTCACTAGGCCATCCCCAATGATTAAACAAGAATCACATGTGTACCCATCACTCTTATACCCTCTCTTAATTATGCATACCATGGCTCGGACATGGCATGATTCTCATGGATACATTTTTTCTACTTTCAAATGAGATCCCATGGTCATTTCACCTTACTTTCTGAACAAGAATCTGATTCTTCACCTTAGTCTTCTCCATGACTTAAAAACCCTCACATGGGATCGAAATCCTTAAGTCAAAATTCCAATAAAAATATTACTCCCTCAAAAGGACATCTTTCTCTCTACATCACTACTATAAATAGATTGCTCCTTGAAGGAAAACTATGTAAACCCCGCTTAAAAAAGAGAGATAAAGAAAAAGAGAATTTTAAGCTCCCGCATTGATTAGCTTCACGAAGACCTCAAGGATATAATTTCCTCATCCCATATAGACTTCCTTCATCGATCAGTCTATCTCAAATACAATTCAAACAAAAACTTTTTCTTCATGGACTTGCTCATTGTGATCTTGCATCTCTTTCCAAAAAGCCATGCTACCTCATACCATATAAACTAACCACTTTTCACCTTCTCACCATTTGTACCTTCATTTCCTACCGCCTCAAGGGACCTGTTGGAACCGTGACATTTGGTGATCATGTGACTATTCTTCACCTTTAGAATAATCAATCATGTAATGTCTTTAGGGTCTTACGTTCACTAGCCTATCTAAGGTATGATCCAACCAAGTTATTAGGTGGCTCTCTTACCTCCTCTTATATTTTAACTTCTTCATTATGTATTAATCATCTTATACATGAATAGATCCTCGATTCTTATCTCTCCTCTTTCACCACAATCAACTTAATATCACCCATACCTATTTTCCCACAACTCAACCATCCCTAAAAGAACTCGACTCAACCATGCCTATAACCTACCTACCCATTCTCATACCTCCTGACATTTTCCTTAGCTTATGGGAGAACTACATAGGCGTGAGGTCCCTATTTTCCAAGACTATGTAGGTAACACTCCGAGGGCATGGGGCCCTTGGAGGTTAGCTCGGCCACTCTCTACCCTCACCAATTTTCCCCTATTTTCCTACTCACATTATACCTAATTTTTCCTTTTGTATATCGAAAACTAGAAGTGATATCTCAACACATAATAACTAATACACATATCTACCATCCATGTTTCAAACATCATCATAACATAATATTTGTATTTGTAACTCTAGAAAATGTCATGATCACCACTCTCACATCTCCACCGTATCTAAACATTCCTAAACATCATTGAAAACACACACTTAGTCCTACAATATACTAAAATTGACTATAATCCACTAACATCACCTAAATTTCACCAATATTTTTCTAAAATTTCAAAAAAACTCATTCTACTAACTTATTGAACTTTGTGTTGTAATTAACGAAAATGATGAACCCTAATGTCATTATAATGATTATGAAATTCACCCACCCATCATGATCATGATTATGGTGATCCCCTTCATAATATTAGCTATTGAAATTCCTTCCCTCATCATATTATCTCTACGATGATTTCCACATTTTTACTCATAATTACGGTGATATATCGGTGTTGTATTTGTGAATACTGTAGACACCCAAATTGGGTAAAATTCCCTAACTCCTTTTTTTTAAATCACTTTACACTATACCTACTCATGTCCCTTGTGCAAATATTATAATTAAGTGAATTACTTTAATTGATTAATTATCTACCTCACCCCGTACCTCACCTAATTCCACCTCACCTATCCAACTCACACAAGACCTATTCCCAACATATTAATTAATGAGGACTAGGTATATCCTTATCCTAACTAAGACTTAGTCTAGCCCTAGAAATTAACTCCCATAACTCCTCCAACAAAGACTCTATGTATCTGGGCACAATCTATCACTTAAGACCTAGATTTAAAATATCAATCATGTCAAAAAAGTAAATATCAGGATATTTTTGGCAACCTTTACCTATTTTCCCTAACTGATTTCATTTTTTCCTTGGTTGGTGCCGGTTACCTAACCACCATTGGTCACTTTATATACACTTTCATAACTCTTCACAAGGGTTGGTAATTCAATTATTGGATCCCTCTTACATTCAAGATCAACTCTTAAAGATCTCCTACATCCCAATGACAAACACACAACCATAGTGCAAGAAAAACATCTTAGGTCCTCCTTCTAGAGCATTATAATAATCACAGGAGCACACAAGCTTCACTTTTGTGACACTAGACCCAAACATCTCCTCTATGATCAACAACCAATCAACCCCACTCACAAGATATGTGAAATAGCAAGTAATTATTGTGATTTTATTATTTTTTCTTATTCTACTATAGATCTCTTGTTTTAATTTTGTGTTTACATTCCTTCCACTACCTATATATCACCTTCTTCCCACCAACTTGCTATTCTACCATCTGAATCCTTTACAGCCTTTACAGCATACCTAAGTCTTCTTAACAATATCATAACCTTATTGAAACCACCCTTACTCTCTGTGCAATCATAGAGAGGTTCAAAAACCTATTTTTAATATTCTTCGACTAATTTCCCCTACTAACACAAGTAATCCAATCGACATTGGTTGCCATCCTATACCGACGTCGGTCTCTAGCTAATGTCAATCTTTGTGTCTGTTAAATTCCCTAAAATAGCAAACCCACCACCTCTCAAAAATAACCCAAAACCCCTCCTAACTCCACCCAGGACTTCACCCACAACCTCCTCATTTGAAAACCTACCATGCCACTCATATCTATGCCTAGAGTTTCCATGTTATCAATATACTATTGTATGTTATTAGAGAAGACCAAATATTATAACTACATTAGGATGTAATTGTTTATTAATTCTTCTCACATTGATTTTTATTAAACAGAGGATTGATAGCCCTCTAATTAATACCATACTTCCTAGATCTAGCCCGCTGCGAGGAGGTCCTCTAACTCTTTCTATTAAATAATATTTTGTTGTCTTGTTGTGATTATTATACGGGTCATTCCTCCTAGCTAAAGGGAAGATCAAAAAATAAGCTTGGATCAAAATTCTATAGCATGCAAAATGCCTTCTACCGTCTACATAACATAGGTAATCATCCTACACCCATTACCTTCTTATCTGTTTTGTCTCTACTACAATATTGGTGAAACATTTTATCATGCATGGTGGGTCCCTTTTGGGGATTTTTTTGCATTGTTCATTCTTAGGGAATTATTGTGTGTTTATTTCATTTTGAAAGAGTTCACAATAATATTTCTCCCTGGGAACATTCTTCTTCTTCTAATTGTCTCAGTGAAATTTATATTTTGGATTAAAAATAAAACTTCTTTTTATTTTGTATTGCATTAGTGAAAGACATACTCTTTGCCTCTTCATTAATTGTTCTCATCGAATTTCATTTGTGGATTTGGGTTTAAAACTTGTGCACTTGCATTCTGATTTTTTTACATTATAGCTCACTTAAATTTAATTACAACCTATATGTTGGAGGTCATGACCAGCTGATGGTTGATAAGAATGAAGTGTAGCTCACTTTTTACACACACTCCCTAAACCAAATCACTAAAACAAACAAATAATTATTTAAACATCTTCCTTCCTAAAAATTAATGTTAATGACTAATAATTGGATTAGCGGTAGATCCAACTATATTTTTGGCCATAGAGTAGGGCCTCACATACTACAAAGTATATATTGGGGACTCTAAGAAAACAATTACCTAAAACCATCCATAGTTTTCAGTTTCTATAGGGCACCCTCGTTGACCAAAAACTCTATTCTACTTATAGTTAGTCCTAAATGGTGTAAGCCACACAACATGAAAATCTACTTGCCTAGGATTTTTGGTGTATTTTTAGATTTTTCTTTCCTTGTGTTTTAGTTGTAAGCCATGTTCTTCTTCTTTTCTTTCCTAAACACCCCATCATTACAGTTGGTGTATTTTGACTCCATTTTTAGAATGTTTGGACTTTTATTTACCATACTCCATTTCTAGGTTGTTATAATTTTACTAATCACCTACAATTCAAATTTTCATCACTTTCTCATATTTCATAGTAAGCTTGTCATTGGTTTTACCTTATCGGTTTTGGTTATATATTGTTTTGGTAATATTGCCTAAAGCAGTGCTTAAATCAAACCCAGTCATCTTCAGTTATTCATCTCTGTCATTTCTGACATCTCTGAGTCTCTGTTACCAACAAAAAAACTCGGTTTCATCTGATTTACATTTATCATTCCCATATTTGTAAATATTTTAATCATTCATAGTAACCAACATCAGTCCAGTGACCGACACTGGTTACCTTACCTTCTCATATCGATGTCGGTTCATTGACCTCCTTTGATTCCTATCTGTTTTGGTTACTTTTCCCAATATAGTATTCAATCCACATCTAGGTACTTTTGTGACTTGTTTCTATCATTCTTAGCATTCCCGAGTGTCATCTATTTACATTGTTCATCCTCAAAATTTCAAATCTTCCATTTATCCACAATAACCGGCATTAGGTTTACAACTAGAATCGGTTACCCTTATCTACCAACATCGGTTATCTTACTTACGTTGGTCTCTATGTTTGTAATTTTCTATCAAAATAATGATCAAATTCCACTTTCCATATTTCTTCTACTATCAATTTTTGTGTTTTTGTACCATCTGTAGAACTCAAATTACCTATTCTCTCTCTATTCACATGGTTTTGACTCGTCACCAAGTCAACGCCTTCGTTTTTCATGCCACCGCTATCCCTTACCTCCTAGTCCCTCACCACCCTCCATCTCATCACCCATGGACCCCAACGCTCCTCCTATCATAGCTACAGGTGATGAGGAATTCACAAAATTCCTAGATCACAACCCCATAGCCTTGCAGTATTACCTACCTCATTCTTCCACCCATAATTCGTTAGGACAACTCTTATACAGGATGCATGTTTCAATTTATCCGGCTATTGCACACATTTCCATGTCAATGCTAGCACCGTGTAACTTTACCTCTGCTATTACCTCACTACATGTCATCTCTCGGATAATCCTTGCACCATCATTATTTGTCACACCTATGACATCTATCACACCTATGACATCCACTTCCCCATCATCCATGGATCTTAGTGTAGGGATCCCCACCTCATCAGTCCCTATTACTTTGTAACCTCTAGTTGCGTCGACCCCATTTCAGAGTCTAGTCATGTCCATACCCACTACACTACCACCTATTTCTACGAGGGTCTCGACATAAATCCCTCCTACCTATACCCTATCTCAACCACCACCTATTTCTTATAATTCCTATTCAGGGTATGTACCATCATCATTTGTCGCTACCTACATTCTACCTTCTCAATTTTCCTACTCGGTACCTCCATACACTAGAGTACCACCCACGTCTTATTCATCATATCCACCTCCCTATACCATGGGAGGTGCCCCATAGTCTAATATGACCATGGATTTGCTTAAAATGATGATGGACAAGATGTAGACTCTTAAAGCATATGTGATTGGCTCCCGAAATACATTGACTTATGATGAGATTTGTAACAAGCCTATTCACTTTTCTATTCCAATTCATCCCTACCCTGCATATTGAGAAATGTAAAAATTTAACCATCTCAATAGCAAGGAGTGTACTACAATAGCGATTGTGATCCTTTAAACATGTATGTTATCTTATCACTCATGATGATGCATGACTTCTTCAAACTTTCCCAATGTCATTGATAGGACCAACCTTAAACTGGTATAATGCTTTATTTAAGAACTCTATCTTTTAATTTAATAAATTAATTGAGGCATTTTTTTATCATTTCTCTATCAATATTGTCAAGAAGGTTATGATGACCATCATGTATTCGATACACCAATATGAAAATGAGTAAATCATAGAATTTTTCATGTATTGGCCAAGCCTTATTAACCAAATTTCTTTCCAATTTCATCAAACTAAACTTATAGATTTATTCACTAAAGAATGTGCGAAATATCTCATTGAATCTCCTAGTCAAGAATTTCCAAGGATTTGATGACACGTTCACAATATCTCGAAGATTAAAACCCATTTTATGCAATAGAATAAATTACAATTGCGTAGAAAGGGTGTTCCCTTCAAACCAAATCAATCTTATTCTTCTTCCAAATCATAAAAAAACCATTCAAAAAATAATTCCAAGGTGAAAGGATTTGTCAACGCCGTAGTTCTAAAATCTGGTCCATCTCATCCATCCAACCAACCAAAATCTGTCATCAAATATTTTACCTCTTAATATTTTTCAACATAAATACAAACAAACACATTATACTCCCATAGGGGAACCTTATTCCTCTGTGATAGAAAATTTGTTAAAAGCATGAGCTATCATTCCCCAATCGATCAAACCACAAACTAGTTTTGATCCTTCACATCCTTTTCTTGCATGGCATATAGAAAAAAAATATTGCAATTACCATCGTATTAGGGGCCATAGTGATGGAAACTATAAAACATTCAAGAATATTGTTCAAGAAATGATAGATAATGGAGATCTCGTTCTTGAAAATCCTAATGCACCAAAAAACTAAAACATGCACATCCTCAAAAACACTCTCCCAAACCATAATCATACGTCAAGCCAAGTAGGTGAAACCTCTGATAAAAATGTTCATGAGGTTCACACCATATTTAATATGGTGCGCAATTCTTCTACTCATTTTTCTCCCATTCTCTCTATTAAGGAAGTCCTTATGTGATCTCCCTAACCCATAGAGGATCCTATTCCTTCCAATCCTCTACCCATGGAGGAGGCACTCATATCTACCCCTTCCTCTATAGAAGATATTACCTCATCCATGTCTCTTCTCACTATGGATTTTATCACAACTGTTCTTCTACCCATAGAGGAACTAACTGCATCTACATCATTGTACCTATTTTATCCGCTCCTCTACCCAAGGAAGATCTAAACCTAAATACTTTGTTAGATAAAGAAAATCCTACATCACTAGTGTTGCAATCTCCTCCACTCATAGAGGATCCATTTGTATCCTCCTTTCCCATAAGTGATACGTCTCCCAGGATCTTCCAAGATCCTGTTGATCTTTATAGTGACATTTTCCTACCGAGTCTAAGGCAAAAGCTTTTCTTGTGTCAAACAATTCAAAATTTTGGATAGGTGTCAAAATATGCTCATCAATGTATAAACAAAAATTTAACATTCCTATTTTAAGACTTTAGAAACAAGGGAAATTTTTTTTTACACAATGTCCTGTGTTCTAAATAAAACATCATTTAAAACACACATTCCATACCAATCAATCTCATAACATATAACCATATGCACCTGTAATGGCTTGGTAAAATTATCGATATCTCATTTCATGACTCGGTTACTAACCAATCTCTCATGTTTTACTTAAATTATATAATACTTTATGTATACTACGTATACATAGTTTTCCTACCCTACTCTGGGTATTGAGTGATCTGTTCAAAGAACCTATCTAAATATTTGTTACCAATATTCATCTAACATGACATTTCTTTAAACTAGGTGACTTAGAACAATGCAACCCGATGAGCTTGCGATACTTTGGCCAAATATTTTCAACATATTGTTCATGTTACTATTCCTAGATGACATACTCGTCAATTTGGAATACGTCCTTCACCTAACTCTACTATTATCTAGAATGGTCTTTATGAAATTCTATTAGTCCACTTTCCCAAGGTTTGACCCTAACCCGAGTTAGCGACATAATTTTTATATAGAGACGCTCATGATTACTTAGGGTATATGGGCATACTCATCTAACCTAAATCATCTGAATGTGCCTAGGTACCTGAGTCATAGAAAGATACTTCTTATTCAAATCATGCTACTAATTTGACCTAGAGAGAAACTAAGTTCATGTCCAGATGTGTGTGGATCTAGATGAACAAATACGAAGGGTGTTGCCACATGTCAACCGCAACACTTTGTATCCTTGACAAGCCCTCCATCTTCAAGAAGGTAAAGTCATGTAATTGGCATGTGCCAACATCCATTAGAACTACTTCACCCGATGTACATACCCCTTGGTGGTCATTAAATTCATAATTAAGTTTGTATTAAGATTCAAATTGCAACAACCATGCCTAACCCTAATTAAAACATTCATTAAGTTCTTTATCCATAATTAATCTGATTTAATATTAAGAACTTCATTAACTCATGTTTGCATTTATCTTCATTAACTCAGCATAACAAGCAATTATCCCAAAAACAGGGCAGCAAACATCAAATGGTTAATTTTAATACAACCTAGCTGTCCAAAGAAGGTGTATCATCCACCTAGGTTTTGCTAGTGTTTACTTCATATAAAATGAATTAAAAAGATTAAAGATCATAACCACCATTCCTTTAATTTTTCATTGTTTTCGAGAGAGGAAGAGTCTTCCTCTACATGATTAAATGTTAGGGTTAATATAACTATTAGTGCAAATCAGTAGCACCCCTGGATGTTGATCAGATTTCTAGTTTGACATTTTGGACATCCAATGTGATTGCACAACATTGAATCTTTTCCCCAAGTGTGGGACTTGTGAGAATGGGAAAAGAATCTCTAGGTTAGAGGCTGGTTCCTCAACTCCTCTTATCAGGTGTATTACTTACAAGTTGCAGAGGTTTTAAACTCAAAATCCTACTCTAAATTCCATGGGGACAAAGATAGAGAATTCAAAAAGAATTGAAACTAATGCTAATAAGGTGATGCACCAAAGGAGTGGTGAGCATTTTTTACTTTTGCAGATTGACACAGATTATAGAAATGCAACAAAACATCATACACAGACTGATAAAATGTAATGAAATATCATGGGTAAATCAAACAACACAAGAAGAGGACTGAAACTCATTCACAGAGCTTGCATTGTCAATTTTTATATCAAAATACAGACATTACATCAACAGAAAGGAAGAAAATGTGTTACAGCCTTGAAAGAGGTTTGGTATTCCACAAAATCACTTTCTTGGGTGGAAGAGGGAGCCTGCAATACATAAAGTGTCCAACCCCTCAAAAATGAGCCAAATATGGGTTTTTCAATGCAAAAAATGAGCCCAGGAGAGAGAAACGCGGGAAAACGTGGGATGAGCTTCAACCACTGACCAAAATGCAATAAAACAACATGGATATCCTTAAAGGTCCATTCCTAGCATTTTCAACCATCTTTGGGAGAAAATGCAAGCCATTCTTCATTACAAATGGTGGTTGAAACATCATTTCTATTGATTTCCACGTGCCAGAGGCATTTTCCAATTTTATCTCTTCAAAATTCATCAAAATACAAAATTGATCCCATAATCATGTAAATAATTTCACCAAATTTTTGTTGATATAAATAACGTGAAAAACTGAGCTCTGGATCGAAAGTTATGCTCATTTGAAAATTTAGGGCAAAATAGGGCCAAAACGGAATGGCGGGCTGAAAATTTGAAATTTTCCCAAAATCTCCATGCTCCGCCACTCCCGGTGCCATGTGGCACATTCGATTAGACGCAGGCCTTATGCGCTCATTTTTCCCTATGGGCTTGCCTTGTGTTTTTTTCCACCACATGGACACGTGGCATGATTTGATTGGCTCGGGTTTTGGGGGTGACTCTCCCTTTCAATATTTCCTTTGACTTTTCTTTGGGAAAAATTCCCAACTTTCCCCACGTTCCACCGGTCTTGGGACACGTGGCGAGCTCCCATTGGATGCAGGCCTTGGGGGAAAACATTTCTCTTTGCGCTAACCTTTGGGAAAATTTCCCAATTTCTCCCGACGGCCAAAGCTCCGACGCCCCTTGAGACACGTGGCATCATCTTACTTCGCTTGGGCTGTGGGAAAAATTTCTCCTTCTCTCTCGCAAAACACTTTTCCAAATTTTCAATTTTATCTCCACCCTCCACCACTCCTTTGGCCTAAGGACACGTGGCACAATGTGATTGGGTGTGGGCCTGGCATCAAAAATTTTATTTGTGTCAACCCTTAGAAAATTTTCCCAACTCCTTCCTCTTGGACACATGGCAACATTCAATTCATCGGCGGGCCTTCGGGGTGAAAAATTCCTTCTGAAATCTTGCCAAACACTTGGTAAAAATTCCAAGTTTACCTCGTCCTCCGCCACTTCTGAGGACACGTGGCCTCACCTTATTGGCCCGGGCTTGTCTAGGGAAAATTTCCCACAAAAACTCCATCGAGCCATAACTTCAAAAATACATGGAGTTAGGAGGAAAACTTTACCTTTCTAGAAATCTGAGAAAAATATCTATCCAATGGTGCCATTTCCGAGAAGGCCTTGAGTGCTTGAAAATCAAAAATTATGACCGAGGCACAAGAGAGGGAGAATGAAGGGAGTTAGCCACAAAATGAGCAAGGGGCTCATTTTGGATAACAATAACCTTTTTATTATTCACCACTCATATAGTTTAGTTCTATGTGTAATACATATTTCATTAATATACTATAATTATTTTTATAGAGAACGAAATCATTATGCAACTTAAAAATTTACACTTTAGTAAGGGAGATTGAACTATTCCCTTAATCTAACTTATTAAATGAAAACATGTAATAGGTATACAACCAAATATAAGAGTTACAAGATAATTTAAATAAAAAGTTGGATTCGGTCTCCAAACCTTTCAATTCATCATGATAAAATATACACTTTACAAGACTATGCATTTTAGGCATACTTTGCACGTCGATCAACATTAAGATAATAAAAGAACATAAATATTCTTTTCAATACAACTCAAGAATGAATTGAAATTCTTTACAAAAGAACCAGACTTTAAATTATCCAATACATCATAATTTTTTTGCCTTTCTTAATCACTTACGAAGTCAATCTATAAAAAATTGCTAGCACGAGTAAGTTCATTGAATTGAGCATGATAAGCACTAAGCATTAAAACAAAGTGCATTCCACTAATTGGTCCATTAAAACAACTCTTCTTTAATGAAACAATTAATATATCTTACCAATAAGCATAAGTAATAACAACCATACAAGAAGTACAACTAATAAGTCTGAAATCACTTTGTTAACAAAAAGATCATAATATAATCAATAACTACTTTGCATTATATTAAATAAGAATTGACCCAATTAGTTACTTGTTTAAAATAAAAACAGATCTTGTCATCTAATTATTCCATAATTCTTTACTGAATTGAAATACATAATGTAACTTTACTTTGTAACAAAAAGAGTTACTTTCGGAACCAAAAACCTTATTTTCATTTTACCAATTTTCTAGAATCATTTACGAGACAAATTCATTTCAGCATAGTACATATTTATGATGATTCATCCTACAACTTAAATAAATAAGCGGAAGAATCAATATAGACTATCCACAATTTACCACTCATCTAAGAGATAGAAAACAGGTTCAAAAATTACATAGCTGATTACCTACCTAACTGCATCAATCAAGGAAACCAATAAAAGGATTCACTATTTAAGATACAACATCTGATAACAAGAATCCCAAACTAGTCCAAGAAGGGAGAGAATCAAAGTAGTCATCATTCTAATTATCAGCCTTAAGTATATTTTACATTATAGAAGATATCATTCAGAGATATGAAACCATACATTCCAAAAATCAAAGCAAGCCTTACACAAGTATTATATCTTACCGTGTCCATAAACAAAAGATTTATAATATTATTGAGTGCACTGAAAAGAGTCCTTTTGAAAACAATGTCCAAATGAAGCATGACTCAATCAATCAAAACATTCGGTCTAAACATGATTATGTTTTCCCTTCTACAGGAAAGACTCAGTTGCACACTTTCCACATTGCTATGACAATTGACTCAATACAAATTAGTTGAGATCAAGAAATATCAAACGGGGATAATTTGGTTTTCCCAGTACCAAGAATGACAATCCCAAAGTTTCGTGATCATACAACTATTCCCATGAACTTTCCACAGTTGGTAGTAACAAGTTAAACTAAACAATCCATAAGGAATTTTCTATTTCTCAAGAGTGAGTTCACATTAAATTATACAAGATAGAAAGGAAAAAAATTCTAAACTCAAGAATTCAAACAGGCATAGGATAGTATTCACTTCTACAACATGGAAGAAATTCAATCTACAGAGAAGTTCGAACTAACAAAACTTAACTTTCCTAAGTTAAAGGAAACTCAAAAGAAAATATCGATAAGGAATTCATTCACCTTCATTTTATTGATTGAATTCCAAATTCCATTTCAAACTCAAAAGTTCTTTCACTAGTTCCCAAAAGAGAATACAAAACCAAACACACAGTTTATAGAAAATAATACTTCTAGTTTTCCTTATGAATTCAAACCTTATTGAAACAACAATATCAACACTAACCCAGTTCATATACAAAAAGCAATCTAGGACGCAATAATGCCAAATCCTTATTCATCTATTTGTCATTGTTTAAACACAAGTTTGGGTTCCTACTATAAAAAAAATATAGTACAGTCCCAAAGCAGAAGTACAAATCTTGGCAAAACAAGATACATTCCACATGAGTATTCAACTCCTATCTCCTTTAAAAACCAGAAATCCATTCAAATGGATCTGAAAGAGAATACGAAAACCCAACATAATTTTAAGTCAAACAAGTTTCAACATTACTCATGAACTTGATTGTAATAGAAATCCCAACTATAATAAATTTCACAGCTCCATCTAGCACATAAATATCGAGGCAGAGAATTACAGTGTAGATAATGTAATTGTTCCAGTCAAATTTAACACAAAATGAAGTACAAACACAACACTTCCATAAACTTCAAAAACCCATTATCGACTACTTTCAAAAGAGTTCAAATTCACACCAAAGGGTAAGTAAAAATATCATCTCGAACTGAGGTTCTATATCCTCACAACAAGATATAGTTACCTACAAGTTCAAGAACCCTTCTCTCAAAACAATCAAGACTTACAGATAAAAACTAGACGTGGGTTACCCGGAACAGAGGAAAATATAATGTCCTCAAATTTTTTCACGCCATTACAAGTTCAAATTAAACTATACAGTCCGAGATAGGAGTACTACAACTTTTCCAAACTCAAGATGCATCATGGAGAATATTTCAAAAGAGACTACTAGTTTAACTCAAATCGAAAACCATTTTCTCAAGCTATTTACGAGAAAACAGCTTCCGAATACAAGTTCCAAACAAACACAAAGCCTGTAAATTTCGATATGCATATCACCATTGAAATTTCATAGAGAAAATATCCAAATACTAACATTATCATGTAATGGATTCATATCCAAAATCATAGATATTCATTCAATCATCAAAGTAAATAACCGAAAAAAACATGTAACTATTTATTTCATGAGAGTAGAGTTATTTTAACGAAACATTTGGAGGAAAGAAAAAAATCTTAATGGGTAGAGCTGTCATGCCCGATAGTGCTTCGCCAATTGAAGGAGACTTCTAGCTAAGCTTCCAACTCTTTTTCTCCTCCAAGAAAGATCAAAAACCAAACATCTCTTTCTCCAATGCCTCATATACTTTCCTTGGATCAAAAATAGACCATGGAAACCAAAAATAGCCACAAAGTAAAAGTCAAACTACTGGTTTGAAGAACTAGATAGCTCCATGTAGAGAAAAAATTGCAAGGCATGTAAGACCAAACAACCTCCACCAAATCTACCCTCAATGTTTCTAAGATGGTTTTCTTGCAAAAATTGAGATTCATTATTGCCCAATCTCCCATCTATCTCTCCTTGCCACCACCTCCCAAAATTGGTGAATATTATTTCAACCTCTGCATGCATTTCTAAGTTTAACTATGATTCCACATAAGCTTCCACCAAGTTTACATGTCTCTGCCAAAACCGCGCAAGTTACTTCTATTTATTAAAAAAATCAAATCAAATAAATGCCTTTGGAACTGTCACCAACTTGCCATGTGACCCTAGGTCCCTTTCATTAGTTTAGGATAGATATCCATAACTTAGGTTATGACCTTAGGTTAGTCTAAAAATTAATTACCTTAGGTTTAAAAACATTGCCTTAGGTAATTTTCCAACTTAAGATAGGGTATAATTCAAACCAATTTAGTAGTAGGTAATAGGTTAAGAGTATACCTAACATCACCTTAGGTTTTTCCCCATCCCAACATAGAATATGAAGCTTAGGATAGATTTTCTCCCAAATAAGTAGAAATAGATTAGGAAAAGTTACATTTACCTTAGTTTAGAATATCTTTGTTAGGATAAATCCCATATGTTTAGGACTTAGATTCCCTTCATATTCATGAAGAAGGGTTCATTCCACTTGGAATCTATCTGGCAACTGGCAAAGATCAGATCTGGCATCTGGCAAAGATATGGTCGTTGGTCCCAAACTCGAACGAATGATAGAGACCGAATGATAGAGACTTGACTCGACGAGATATATGGGGGGTATCGTGCCCACCCCTATTATTATATGGCATGACGCGCATCACTAATATAATATCTTGTTATTGGGCCCCCCACCCCCCCCACCCCCACACCTATATATCTTATCTTGAGAATTAAACTAGTTCAATTGACACTCGCTTTCTCTTTTACCTTTGTCCACCATTAAAATTCCTAAAGAGGTCAATCCTAAAGATACAAGCACAAAAACATACAACCGAATGCAAGCATGATATTTCAAGACCAAAAAGAATTTGTAAACATACAAATATTAGTCTACTACGTCTCTCAACCTATGAATGTTAGTTTACCATTCAGACTGGTAAGGAGATTTAAAACATTCCTTGGATCAATGGAATTGATCCAAGGATGAGTCAGATAGTAGAGATAAGTTTGTAACCATCTTAACCAGATTACAACTCACCTATCTGAAGTGAAAATGGATTATTGCAAGCATCAACATTTCAGTCTAATGAATCCAAGAGCAGAAATGATTTATCCCGACAAGCATGATTTTCAACAAGAAAAGGAGCACACCGCCTCAAGAAAATCACATGTCAACGCTTGCAATTTAAAAGAGAAATATAACAGTTTGTCAAAGGTGTTACATACTTCCCTCCTAAAAAATCATCATCCCTATGATTATCTTATTTTACCATTGCATTAAGGACAATCAATTTATTCACTTTCTTATCATATGTTTGTAACAATATCATAATTTTAAAGTTCCAGAAATCAACATTCACATAGTTGTTTATTTAAAAATAAATAGTTATCTACCCAAAATTGGCATACTTATTGTCATACACTCACTCCTGAATCAATTCTGTTCAAATAAATATGGAAAAGCAATTTTCATATCTTCAATATTTTCCCAAGTTGCACTTTCTTTGTTAAACTACTCACACTGGACCTTACATTGACTTATTTCATGATTTCTTAAATGCAACTAGTCAGTTTCTAGCACTCGTATGGGTTTAACCATGATTATTCTTGGGTCTTGGACCTGTAGAATCTAATTCTAATTTAACACATGTGATAAATCTAAAACATATTTCTTATGAAAAGAAATATATAAAATATCATGCATTCGTGACAAAGCAGGAGGTAATGTTAAATGGTAAGCTACAGGGTTGATTACTTCAACTATTTCAAAAGGTCCCACGTAATAAGGTGATAACTTGGAAGCCTTGCCAAAAGTTATAGAGATATTTTTATTTAACCCAAAGGAAGACCTTCTCACCAAGTTAAAATTTCCTATCAACCTACTTTAAATTAGCATAACTCTTTTACCTATCTGCTACTTCTTTCAAGCGTTCACAAATCATTTTAACTTGCTATTCCATTTCCATAAGGATTTCAGGTCCAATTACCTCTCTATCCTCAATGTTGTCCCAACTAATGGGGGTTCTGCATTTTCTTACGTATAGTGCTTCAAAAGGTGCCATCTTAAGAGAGGCATGATATGTGTTATTGTAAGAAAAATCAACTAGTGTAAGGTACTCTTCCCATTTATCCTGTTGATCCATACAATGCATTCGTAACATATCCTCTAAAACTTGATTAACTCTTTCAGTCTGTCCATCTATTTCCATGTGATACGCAGAACTAAAATTCAACTTAGTTCCTAGAGCTTCATTAAGTTTTTCTAGAACCTTGAAGTCATTCTAGGATCTCTATAAAATATGATTAATTCGGGTACTACATGTAATCTAAAAATTTCAGGTACAAACCTCTTTGCCAAAATAGGAGAATCATCCTTAAAATTACTAGCAATAAAATGTGCTACTTTTGTTAGTTTATCAACAACTACCATAATAACATCATGTTTATTTCTTGACATAGGCAACCCTTGTACAAAATCTATGCTTATTATTTGCCATTTGTATTGTGGTATGCTATGAGGATACAATAAATAGGCTAGATGAATATGTTTAACTTTAACACGTTGACAAAATTAATAACATCCTTTTTCATCCCCTTCCAAAAATATTGTTGTCTTATAGCAACAAGCATCTTTGTAATACTAGGGTGTCTAGAAAAGGTGAATTGTGAAATTTCGATAATAATTTCTTTCTCAAATCATGTAGTGAAGGTATGTATACTTTTTTTTCAAATCTTAAGATTCCTTCATTGTCAAAGTGAAAAAACTTTATACCTCACATCATTTGGATCTGTAGCAAAACACTATTTTTACTTGCAGAAAAGTAAGAATCAGATTCCATAACACTTTTACTTCATCCTTAAACTGAGTTATCAATGTTATAAGAACATAAATGTACTTCCCAATACTTAGAGCATTAGCCACTATGTTTTCCTTACCTTTGATGTAATTTATGTCAAAATCATATTGAGACAAAAACTCAAACCATCTTCATTGTCTTGCATTTATATTTGACTGAGTGAAAATATAGTTCAACCTAAGATGATCAATTTTTAATTCAACATGTTTACCAATAAGATGATGCCTCCTAACTTGTAGTGCATGAATAATGGCAATAAGATCTAAATCATGTGGAGCATAATTAAAATCATGTAACTTTAGTTTTCTACTGTCATAAGCTATGACATGATCATTTTGTAACAAAATACCTCCTAGACCTTCCCGGATGCATCTTACAATAGGAAAGTCTCCATTAGGGTCTGATACTACTAGAATAGGTGTTGATGTTAACCATTCCTTCAAAGTTCTGAATGCAGATTCACATTTATCATTCTAAACAAACTTCTTATCCTTTTCTACAAAGAAGTTATTGATGTATCCACTTTAGAAAATTATTTTACAAATATTCTATAGTAACCAGTAAGACCAATGAAGCTCCTAACTTCACGTACATTCTTGGGTGCAGGCCACTTAGTTATAGCTACAATTTTAGAAGGATATACATTAATTCCATTCTTACTTATTACATGTCCCAAATAGTGCACTTTTGTGTCATAGAAAGAACATTTAAATAGCTTACAATATAACTGTCTCTTTCTCAATATTTCGAAAACTATCTTCAAATGCTCATAGTGTCCCTCAATAATTTTAGAATATATGAGAATGTCATCCAAGAATACAAGCACAAATTTTTCCAAGTATTCTTGAAAGATATTATTCATTAAATTCATAAAAGCTGCATGTGCATTTGTTAATCCAAAAGGTAAAATTGTGAACTCATAATGTCCATACCTTGTTCTGAAAGCTATTTTATGAATGTCCTCATCCTTAATCCATAATTGATGATATCCAGATCAAATATCTATCTTAGAATATACCGATGCTCCACACATATGATCAAATAGATCATCAATTCTAGGGAGTGGGTATCTATTCTTGATTGTTTCTTTGTTTAACATTCTGTAATCAATGCACAATCTAAGTGTTCCATCCTTCTTTTTCACAAAAATTATTGGTGCTCCCCAAGGTGAAACACTCGGTCTAATCAAACCTTTAGACAAAATTTCTTACAATTGAGCCTTAAGATCTACTAATTCTATAGTAGTCATTTGATATGGTGCCTTAGAAATAGGCTCGGTTCTAGGCTTGATTTCAATAGTGAAGTCAAATTCCCTTTTAGGTGGAAGACCTGGTAACTCTTCCGGAAACACATCATTGTAGTTTCATAACAACATGTATTGTTCCATGACATCATTGTTCTCTTCAGTGGTTTCTAAAATCTTTACTCCATATAAGGTACAACCTTTATTTTTGGCCTTTTTAAGTTGCATAGCCGACAGTTTCCTAACAGAAATCTCACGTTTCACACCCCCGAATCTCTGTTATTTTACGTACGTCATCTAAACAACTAATCTTTTTTTCAAAATAGTCCACTTTTGTCTTATGTTCAGCTAACCAATTAATATCCATGGTTACATCAAAAGATCCCAAAGGTGCAACATAAAGATCAACTTTACTTGGAAAAACTAGGTAAGTTAAGGACTTTCCCAAAAAGACACATATTAATCATATTTAACAACATTATTTTCATAATGTACAGTCCATATTTTATCCATGTTTCCAACTTTTCTTTTTAGTTTTGATGCTAATTTACTAGAAATAAAACATTCAGTAGCTCTGGTATCAAAAAGAATAGTTATAGGTATGCCAAATAACTTACCCAGAACCTCTATGGGCGTGGCCTATTTTTCAGCCTACTTGTCAGCTACTGCAGCATGTATCTTGTGTTGTTGATTACGATCATCCTTTTTCAAAGGAAATTGATTTGCATAATGATCTTTGCCACAATTATAATAGCCTCCTATAGGTCCCTTTCTAGGCTCGGATTTATTTCCAGCCTTAGAGTTATCATTCTGACCTCTATAGGACTTCTGTTTGTTATTATTATTCTTGACAAAGTTGTTTTGTGCATTACCAATAGACTTATTTGTTGCTACTTTCTTACTATTATCAGCTGAAAACTTACTTTTCATTCCAAATTTCTTCCATGGTCCTTTCTTAGGTGTAAGAGATGATGAAGAGGAGTTGGGGACTTTCTTCCTTACTTCCTCTTTATGAGCGAGAAATTGCCTTCAATTTCTATTCCTGCCTTATGGATTTTTCAACAACCCCTTCCATCATGGTTGGGTTGTGAACATCCACCTCTCCTCCTATAATGAGATTCAATCCCATGATGAATTTCCGTATCCTGAACTTCTCGTCAGTTTGATACTGAGGTACATACTTAAGGAGTTTAGTAAACCGCTCCCAATACTTAGTTACAGTTATCTTTCCTTGAGCTAAGTTCTAGAATTCAGTCATTTTCTTATCATAATAAAGTTGCGGTAGCCAACGTTGCCTAAAGCAACCTTTAAATTAGTCCCAAGTGATATTATTTTCATCAATATTCAACTCATCCTTACGGTTTTCCCACCATGAATATGCCTCATGGAAGAGCTGATATGCTCCCCATATCATCACCTTTGTTTCTTCCGAGAAATTCCTTATTGCAAATTACTTTTCCATTTTTTTGAGTCAATTCTCATCTCCATCTCCTAATGTGGTGCCATCAAAATTGGGTGGACTTATACTTTTATATCATTAGTGATTTAAGTTGCCACCTAGCCTTTTTTTTTTAAGGTTGATCGGGTATGTTCACATTGTTATTATCAACACCTAAATTGGCATTGTCCTTAAGAGGTGATTGCTTACTATTACCAACATCTTCTTCCTTCTCATTGCCCATTACTTGTTGTTTAAGTATAGCTAAACAATCCCTTGTGTCTAATAGGGCAGCAAGGATCTCATCAAGTTTTTGGGCAGTTGTTGATCCTTCCTCAGGTGGAGGATTATTTGCAACATTTCCTCTTGTTCTAACCATTTTCTATTAACAAGAAAATTTAAGTTTTTATTAGATTATGGACACAATAGGTTCAAGAGCTGTAACCTTTAGCTCTAATACCAAGATGTAACATTCATATTTTAATACTTTAGAAACAAGGGAAAAAAATTACACAATGTTCTCTGTTCTAAATAAAACATCATTTATAACACACATTCCATGCCAATCAATCTAATAACAAATAACCATATGCAGCTGTAATTACTCAGTAACATTACTGATCTCTCATTTCGGACTTGTTTACCAACCCATCTCTCATGTTTGTCTTGAAGTATAGAATAATTTATGTATACTACAAATACTTGGTTTTCCTATCCTACTCTAGGTATTGAGTGATGTATTCAAAGAACCTATGTGAATATTTGTTACCAATATTCATCTGACATCACGTTTCTTTAAACTAGGTGACTTAGAATAATGCAACCAACAACTTGTGATACTTTGGCCAAAGATTTTCAACAAAATATTCATGTTTTTATTTCTAGATGACATACTCATCAATTCGAATACGTCCTTCACCTCACTCTATTATTATCTAGAATGGTCTTTCTGACTTCTGTCAGTCCACTTGCCCAAGGTTTGACCCTAATCCAAGTTAGCAACATAATTTTTTTATAGAGAGATGCTCATGATGACTTAGGGTATATGGGCATACTTGACCTACCTAAGTCGTCTAATTATGCCTAGGTACCTTGAGTCATAGAAAGCTACTTCCTATTCTAAACATGCTACTAACTTGACCTAGAGAGAAACTAAGTTCAAGTCCAAATGTGTGTAGATCTAGATGAACAAATATGGAAGGGTGTTACCACACATCAACTACAACATCAGTATCCTCGAGAAGCCCTAAGTCTTCTCAAAGGTACAATCATGCAGTTGGTGCATTTAAACATTCGTTATAACTACATAATCTCAATGTTCATACCCCTTGGTGTTCATTAAATTCATAATTAATTTTGGATTAAGATTCAAATTACAGCAACCATGCCTAACCCTAATTCTAACATTCATTAAGTTCTTTATCCATAATTAATCTGATTTAATATTAAGAAATTCATTAACTCATGTTTGTATTTCTATTTATTAACTCTGCATAACAAGTAGTTATCCCAAAAATAGGGCCGAAAACATCAAACAGTTAATTTTAATGCAACTTAGCTGTCTAAAGAAGGTGTATCATCCACCTAGGTTCAGCTAGTGTTTACTTCATATAAAACGAAGTACAAAGATTAATGATCATAACCACCATTCCTTTTATTTTTCATTCTTTTGAGAGAGGAAGATTCTTCCTCTACATGATTAAATGTTAGGTTAATATAACCTTTTTATTATTCACAACTCATATAGTTTAGTTGTATGTCCAATACATATTTCATTAATATACTATATTTGTTTAGATAGAGAATGACATCTTTATGCAACTTAACAAGTTACACTTTAGTAAGGTATATTGAACTATTCCCTTAATCCAACTTATTAAATGACAACAATAATAGGTATACAAACAGATATAAGAGTATCAACAAGATAGCATTACTATTTCCTTCATACAAAGTACAAGAGAATTTACATCAAAATTTGGAGTCAGTCTCCAAACCTTTCAATTCATCATGATAAAATATACACTTTACAAGACTATGCATTTTAGGCATACTGCATGTCGATCAACATTAAGATCATAAAATAACATAACTTTTCTTTTCAATACAACTCAAGAATGAATCAAAATTCTTTACAAAAGAACCAGACTTTAAATCATCCAATACATCATAAAAAAATTTGCCTTCTTTTATCACTTATGAAGTCCATCTGCAAAAATTGCTAGCATGGGTCAGTTCATTGAACTGAGCATGATAAGAACTAAGCATTAAAACAAAGTGCATTCCACTAATTGTTCCATTAAAACAACTCTTCTTTAATGAAACAATTAATATATCATACCAATAAGCATAAGTAATAAAAACCATAAATGAAGTACAACTAATAAGTCTAAAATCACTTATTTAACCAAAAAGAATAATATAATCAGCAACTAATACACTATATCAAATAAGAATTGACCCAATCAGTTACTTATTTAAATCAACAATAGATCTTGTCATCTAATCATTCCATAATTATTTCTAAATTGAAATACAAAATTTAACTTTACTTTATAACGAAAAAAAGTTACTTTTAGAACCAAAAACCTTATTGTCATTTTACCAAGTTTCTAGAATCAAGTACGATAAAATTCATTTCAGCATAGTACATATTTTGGATGATTCATCCTACAACTTAAATAAATAAGCATAAGAATCAATACAGACTATCCATGATTCACCACTCATCTAAGAGATAGAAAACAGTTCGAAAAGTACATAACTGATTACCTACCTAACTACATCAAACAAGGAAACCAATAAAAGGATTCACTATTTACGAGACAACATCTGATAACAAGAATCCCAAACCAGTCCAAGAAGGGAGAGAATCAAAACAATCATCATCCTACTTGCCAGCCTTAAATATATTCTACATTATAGAAGATACCATTCAGAGATCTAAAACCATATGTTCCAAAAATCAAAGCAGGCCTTACACAAGGATTATATCTTACTCGTGTCCATCCACAAAATATTCATAATATTGTTGAGTGCACAGAAAGGAGTTCTTCTGAAAACAATGTACAAATCAAGCATGACTCAATCAATCAAAACAGTCGGTCTAAACATGATTACGTTTTCCCTTCTACAAGACAAACGCATCTGTACACTTTCCACGTTGATACAACATTTGACTCAATACAAATTAGCTATGATCAAGAAAGATCAAATGGGGATGATTTGGTTTTCCCATTACTAGGAATGACAATCCGAAAGTTTCTTGATCATAAAATTATTCCCATGAACCTTCCACGGTTGGTAGTAACAAGTTAAACTAAATAATCCACAAGGAAGTTTCCGTTTCTAAAGAGTGATTTCACATTACTTTCTACAAGATACGAAGGACAGAAAAACCGAACTCAAGAATTTGAACAGGTGTATGATAGTAATCACTTCTACAACATGGAAGAGAGTCGATCTATAGAGAAGTTTGAATTAACAGAACTTAACTTTCCAAAGTTAAAGGAAACTCAATAGAAAAGATCCAATCAAGAATTCATTCACCTTTGTATTATCAATTGAATTCCAAATTCCATTTCAAACTCAAAATTTCTTTCGCTAGTTCCCAAAAGAGAATACAAAACCAAACACACATTTTATAGAAAACAATACTTCTAGTTTTCCTTATGAATTCAAACCTTATCGGAATAACAATATCAACACTAACCCAGTTCGTATATAAAAAGCAATCTCTGATGCAATAATGTCAAATCCTTATTTATCCATTCGATATTGCTGAAACAAAAGTTCAAGTTCCCATTGTAGATAAAATTATACAAGATACCCCAAAGAAGAAGTACAAATATTGGCAAAATAAGATACATTCCACAAGATTCTTCAACTCCTATCTCCTTTAAAAACCAAAAATCCATTCAAATGGATCTGAAAGAGAATACAAAAACCCAACACAAGTTTAAGTCAAACAAGTTTCAAAATTACTCATGAACTCGACTGTAAATCCCAACTATAATAACTTTCATAGCTCCATCTAGTACATAAAGATCGAGGAAGAGAATTATAGTGCAAAGAAGGTAATTATTGAAGTCAAATTTAACACAAAAACAAGTATGAAGACAACACTTCCATAAAAACCCATTATCAACTACTTTCAAAAGAGTTTGAATTCACACTTTGAAGGGTAAGTAAAAATTACCATCTCGAACCGGAGGTTCTATATCCTCACAAAATTTACGAGTTACCTAAAAGTTCAATCACCCTTCTCTCAAAACAATCAAGACTTACAGATAAAAACTAGACGCGGGTTACCCAGAATAGAGGAAAATAGAATATCCTCAAATGTTTTCATGCCATTACAAGTTCAAAGTAAATTGTACAGTCTGAGATAGGAGTACTACAACTTTTCCAAACTCAAGATGCATCAAGGAGAATATTTCAAAAGAGACTACTCATTCAACTGAAATCAAAAACTATTTTGTCAAGCTCTTTTCGAAGCGGATAGTCCCAAATACGAGTTCAAAAAAACACAAAGCTGTAAAGTTCCATATGCATATCACCATTGAACTTGCACAGAGAAAAAATCCAAAGACTAACATTATCATGCAATGGATTCATATCCAAAAATCACAGAGATTCATTCAATCATGAAATTAAATAACCAGGATAAAACATGTAACCATTTATCTCATGAGAGTAGAGTTATTTTTTGAAACACTTAGAGGAAAGCAAGAAATCTTAATGGGTAGATCATATCATGCCTGATAGTGCTTCTACCAATTCAAAGGATACTTCCAGCCAAGATTCCAAATCTTTTTCTTCTCCAAGAAAGATCAAAAACCAAACATCTCTTTCTCCAATGCCTCATATACTTTCCTTGGATCAAAAATAGACCAGGGAAACCAAAAATAGCCACAAAGTGAAAGTCAAACTACAGGTTTGAAGAACTAGATAGCTCTATGCACAACAAAAATCATGAGGCATTCAAGACCAAATAACCTCCAAAAATCCTCCCTCATTGTTTCTAAGATGGTTTACTCACAAAAATTGAGATTCATTAATGCCATTACTCCCCAATCTCCCGCCTATATCTCCTTGCCACCGCCTCCCAAGATTGGAAAATGTTATTTCAACCTCTCGCATTCATTTCTAAGGTTAACTATGATTCTAGGTAAGCTTCCACCAAGTTTACATGTCTCTACAAAAACTAGAAGTACTTCCTATTTATTCAAAAAAATCAAATCAAATAAATGCCTTTGGAACCATTGCCAACTTGCCATGCGACCCTAGGTCCCTTTTTTTAGTTTAGGATAGATATCCATAACTTAGGTTATGACCTTAGGTTAGTCTAAAAAGCAATTACCTTAGGTTTAAAAACATTTCCTTAGTTAATTTTCCAACTTAAGATAGGGTATAATTCAAACCAATTTAGTAGTAGGTAATAGGTGAAGAGTATACCTAACATCACCTTAGGTTTTTCCATCCCAACATAGAATATGAAGCTTAGGATAGATTATCACCCAAATAAGTAGACATAGCTTAGGAAAAGTTAAATTTACTTTAGTATAGAATACCATTAGGATAAATCCCATAGGCTTAGGACTTAGATTCCCTTCATTGTCATGAATCAAGCATTGTTCCACTTAACACCGTTAAATGTCTTGAAGAGGTAAATCCTAAAGATGTTAGCACAAAACATACAACCGAATGTAGGCAAGATCTTTCAAGACAAAAATAATTTATAAACATACAAAATTTCATTCCACTATGTCACTCAACCTATGAATTTCAATTTACCATTCAGACCGGTAAGGAGATTTAAAACATTCCTTGGATAAATGGAATTGATCCAAGGATGAGTCAATTAGTAGAGATAAGTTTACAACCATCTTAACCAGATTACAACTCACCTATCCAAAGTGAAAATGGATTATTGTAAGCATCAACATTTTATTCTGATGAATGCAAGAGAAGATATGATTTATCCTGAAATCATTATTTTCAACAAGCAAAGGAGCACACCACCTCAATAAAATCACATGTCAACACTTGTAATGTGAAAGAGAAATATAACAGATTTGTCAAAGGTGTTACATGTGTTACTCAATTCAGAATTTTGGATAGGTGTCGAACCTACTCATCAATGTATAAACCAAATTTATTTTCATGACTGGTGGATAAGTTGGATTACATCAATCATTCCACATCCTAGGGGCATCTATGACTCCAATTATCTACTCAAATGCAAGTGTCATCCATAGATACTTCAACCATCTATCCTGAAAGTATTCCACCAACCAAGACCTTAAAACCTTAACCACTTGTAATTAATTCTTCACCTAAACCTTTACCAGTACCTCAACCTACACCTATGCCTAAACATTTACCAACACCTCAACCTACACCCGCACCTAAACCTTTACCAAGTTACTAAAACGTCCACCGCACCTAAAACCACTGCTGCATTAGGAATGATGGTGATACCATTATTAACTCATCCTCCAATGAAGATCAATTTAGCTACCTCTTCCCAGACTATCACCAAACCTATCCCCCACCTAAGAGGAAGACCCAACCTCTTAGGCTATAAACCCCAATCTCTCCACCACCTCCTCTTTTTCATTCACCACTCCCATCTATCTTAGTTCTTCATCCATCCACTCGATCAATAATCCCCTACTCAAAGTAAGCCTAAAACAAAGCCACTTGACATTTATAGCACAACCTTCTATTTCACCCAAACCAATTACGTTACCCACGCCTGCTCCATTACCCATACCTTCACCTTCCCTTCAATCTACACTCCTTATAATACCTCCTACTACTACTTTCACTACACCTCCTCTCTCGCCTTGGTTAACCCGTCCACTTCCATCTTCTGCATTCCCCTCTACCTCGCGTGCTACCCTCGACACCTTTACCCAAGAAGGTGCAACCAAAACCCAAGACCACACTACCTCCCAAAAAGGTATTCAAACATACTCAACCTCTAACTCCACCCTTAGAAACACCTCTTCCACACCAATCACCTAAACTTCCAGCCAAACCCACTCTTACCTCTCATTGTGATCCCTTAGTAGGGTCCTACGCTAACATCCTCGCTCAACTGTTAGAGACTTCAGATATCACATTACCACCTCTCAAGCCTTATGACCCACTCAAACCTAAACAATAAGGGTTTTATGATAGTAATATTTTTGCCTACCATCATGTTCTAGGGAATGTTGCTGAGAATTATAAGGCCCTAAAATCTATTCTTCTGTAATTGTGTTCTCCTTAAGAGTCCTATGAAGA
Source organism: Taxus wallichiana var. yunnanensis (assembly GCA_018340775.1). NCBI lineage: Eukaryota > Viridiplantae > Streptophyta > Pinopsida > Cupressales > Taxaceae > Taxus > Taxus wallichiana. The sequence continues at coordinate 50,731,675 of CM031239.1, forward strand.
AGATGACCATTTGGATGAAGATCCTCTTCCACCTTTTCTTATTATTATGTAACCTTCACTTCCACCTCCACAACCATCTTATCCTCCTCCAAACTTTGAGATCAATATCATCTGGATTATAGAGGTAGCCCAAATCCCTCTGAAACACAATTTTGTCATCCTTATTTCATAAGGTTGTTATCTTGCATTAGGATTTTTCCTTCTTGTCATTATACCTTTCATAACTCATCTCCATATCTTCCCAGTCAACATGGTTTGAGTTGCCACTCGATATTAGAAGGATAAAGGGGAAGAGATTACAAGAAACCCATATACCACACCTATACCTAATATTCCATCAACACTTACAACTAAGGTAACCATTTTAAGCCCAACCTATCCAATTTCAGATGGTATCCCACATCGTACCATGGTCAAACAATTGAAGCAATCCCCTTTTAAAATGTCCTTGTATGATCTTATCCAAACCTCTGAATCTCATCGATAGGCCTTGCTTGAGATCCTCTAGACTATTGAGGTGTTACCAAATGATCCTTTTCCTGTCTCTTCCATTTTCATCCCTCATCACATAGCTTCTCTTACATGTGGGCTAAATTTTTCATTCCCACTATCAATCATTATATTTCGTAGTCAATTTCTTTGACTTGGAAGTTGCTCCTTTCCATTGAGAAGATCCTGATGCCTCCTCTTTATCCATGTCTGCTATGATATGCACATCCGACATGTTATGATTGATGAATTTGTGAGCATCAACATTATTTCCTCTCGTGCGTATTAAAAATGTGTATAACCTCCCATTGCATTCATAATAACCCAATTATGTTGCATTCCTTCAACAATGCCATCACTTCCACCCTTGGCACTATCATCCTTCATATCCATGTGGGTCCTCGCACTCTTCCTGAACTATTCTACATCCTAGAAGGAGAGTTCCAATATAACATGTTTCTTGGCCAACCTTGGATTCACACCATGGGATGTGTACCCTTGAATCTCCATCATTGCATCAAATTTGAATATGAGGGGCACCCTTACACTATTCTCACCGACCCTTCACCTTTCAAAACATGTAATATGTTATATAGACCAAATGATGTCCTCATCCCTATCAAGGAATATACTACCACTTCCACTTCATACACTACCAGTCACTTCATCCACTACTGCCACTGCCTCATCTACTACCATAGTCACTTCATCATCTTTTGCTATCACTTCATCTACCATTTTTGTTGCTTCTTCATCTTCTTCTATTGCCACCTAATCCTCTTTTACTATTCCTACTTGACCTACCTAGCACAAATAACTCATCCATCCCTACCATTTTCATTTATTCTATAGCTAACCCTTCCACATCACCCCAAGAGGCCAGTAATGCATCTATTCCCACATCCCAAATCCCATTTTTTGATCCCCTTGTAGGAATTTTTCAACATCTTTCCTTGGGGGACTACCACCTCTACAATGTCAATACCTTCCTTACTCTTCAAGATTATTGTTTCCTCCACTAACCTCCCCATTATGAAAAATATCTAGGAGAGACATTTTCATACACTACTCACAAACACAAGGATTGATGTAGTAGTAGATTATCCATACCACCTATCACAAAGAAGGCTCAAATCAACCTTGTAGAGGAGGATCAACCTTACAAACCTTCATCCCCTCTCTCACCATCATCTACATTGTCTTCACTTGTCACCCCACCTTCACCCATGGAATCTATGGATCGAGAATCCATTCCTCCTTTTTTTTTTGGTAAAAACCATTTCCTTGGGACCTCTAACCTATCAATGTGATGGCGATGCTTCCTCTTCCATTCCACTTTATTATCCTAACATGATCGATGATGACACACCTTCTATAAACATTGTTCAATGTCACGATGATGATTCCCTTCTCACCTATTTAGGTGTAGACAATTCTTATATTCAACAATCATTACCTTCTGAGACACAAACCATGTTGAATGAATCGACCATAGAGATCAAAATTCACACTCAAGATGACCCCCAAATTCTAAAGATAGGACAATATTTAGACCCCATTGAACAAGAATCCTACACTTCTTTCCTATGTGAACATAACAATGCCTTTTCTTGGTCGTATGCTGACATGCCTGATATTGACCCCAATATCATTTTCCATAACATTGTAACTATACCTGACACTAAAGTAGTGAAATGGAAGCTTTGAAAAATGCATCCACGCATTGCTCTTATTATGAGAGAAGAATTTCGGCACCTCCTTTATGTTTCCTTCATCTTACGCATTGATTATCCAAAATGGATATCTAAAATCATGCTTATCATAAAAAGATAGGGGACTCCACATCTACATATATTTCCATGATCTCAACCTTGCTTACCCAATGGATGAATTTCGTTTACCTATCATTGACCAACTAATTGATCTCAAAGATGGTCATGAGATTCTATCTCTCATATATGGGTTCTCGGGTCATAATCAAATATTGCTCACACTTAAAGATCAACATAAAACAACCTTCATCACCCCTTGGAAAAATTTATGCTATCGAGTCATGCCCTTTGGTTTGAAAAACACTGTTTCCACTTATCAGTGTGTTATGACTTACATCTTCTAAGACATCATGCATGACATACTGAAAGACTATGTTGAATATCTTCTTGGTAATTCTAAGAGTCTTTCAAAACATCTCCTTATCCTTAAAATCATTTTTGATTGTCTTATAAAATACTTCATGCACCTCCAAGCAATGAATTATGTCTTTGTTGTCCTCTCTAGAAAAATGCTTGGTTTTATCATCTCTTTAAATGGCATCGAAGTTGACCCCACCAAAATCAAGGCCATTCTCGAGATTCCCCACCCATTAACTTTAAAAAACTTCATTGTTTGTAAGAAATTTCATTTCCCAACTTTTCGATCATTATCATCCTTTCCATCATGTTCTTAAAAAGGATGTCTCTTTCAATTGGGACGAAAAATGTTGTAAATCATTTGAAGATTGAAGGCATATATATTCATCATCCACCCATCCTCATCCCACCTAAAGATAATCAACCTTTCTAGCTTTACATTTCAGTTACTAACCATTCCTTGGGTGTCATTCTCACTCATCGGGATGAGAAACATAGGGAACATGTAGTTTATTACATACGTCGTACACTTTTAGACTAAGAGACTAGATACAGTCATTCCAAAAAAATTCTTTCGTTAGTTTTCATCGCAACCAAACTTCGCCACTACCTACTTAATCATAAAACCTTCATCGTCACTAACACTGACCCTCTCCACTACATGTATGTTAAGCCCTACTAACACCAACATACCTCACATTGGCTCATGCTCATTGCATACCTAGACCTTGAGTTTACTCATCAGAAGTCTATTAAAGGACAAACCATTATTGACCAACTTGCAGATGCACCACTTCTTGGACATCAATCCTCTAACTTTGACTTTCCCGACGAATCAATTTCTATTGTTTCTCTTGAAGATATGGATGTCATGGCCTACCAAATGACCTTATTCTTTGATGGTTCCAAATGTCAATGTGGGGGTGGCACAAGTGTTATCCTCATTCCTCTTGATGGTGAACCTATGCCTTTATCATTCAAACTTGATTATAAATATACTAATAACATTGTTAAATATGAAGAACTCATACTAGGGCTCTAAACCACCATTACCATTGATATTAAAACCATTAATATCTTTGGTGATTCTTAATTAGTAGTAAGTCAAGTTAATGGATCATATCGTGTCATACTGAAACCCTTCAAAAAGATAAACATCATGTTGACATGTTTTGACAGCCTTTGATCATTACAATCTTCAAACCAATTTGCATTTCACTAACAAATTTGTAGATACCATGGCTTGTTTTTCCCAATATATACCAGCCTCACCTTCTGACTCAAATTTTTTTGTCATGATGCAAAGGGTGTAGTCACCTTCTCACCTAAGCTATGGCGTAAACTTTATGGGATGAATCGAAACTAACCCATGTGATATTTGGTATAAGCAATACACTAATTACCTTTCCCTTTCCATCTTACCTCCATATCTCACCCATAATGGTTGATGAGCCTTTCTTCAAAAGGTTTCCCATTACGTTGTCATGGGTAATATTCTTTATAAATTTGGATTCGATAGTACCCTACATAGGTTCCTAAAAGTTACGAAAGAGCATATGCCATAAAGGAAATCTGTGATGGAATGTGTGGTGGACACTTAAGCGGCCACGTTGTTTTTAAAATCATCCTTCAACTTGGCTATTAGTAGTTGACCCTTAATAAGGATTTGTTGTGATTGTGACAAGAATTGTGTGAAGTGTCGCAACATGCTAATATTCACCATAACCCAACTCATGCCTTACAAGTCGCCAGGGACTTTTGGCCTTTCTCTCAATGGGGTTTGGATCTTATTGAAGAGATTAATCCTCACTCCTCTCAATGCCATCAATGGATCATTACTGAATCGAATATTACACTAAATGGGTCAAAACCATTCCTCTCATTTCTACCAAAGCTAATAAAATATCATAGGTCATCAACCATCATATCATTTATCTCTTTGGAATTCCTCATCACCTTATCACACAAAATAGAAAATAGTTCAAGAATAAAACCCTATGAAAACTTTTGTGACAGCTTTCAGCATTCAACTCATTTTTCTTCACCTTATTATCTGAGGCCAATGGCCAAGGTGAATCTTACAAAATAATGATCAACAAGATTCTCATGAAATTTATCGATGATACCGACAAGGATTGGCACATGTAGATTCCTTTAACTTTATCGGCATAATGCATTAGTATTCACACATTGTAGTCAATTTTAATATCCTTATAACAATAGTCTAATCCCATGCACACTAGCCTATCACCTAGCAGGTGTTGGGTGCTCATCCAAGGAACATGCGGGAACCCAATCTCTCCCTTACGTGATTCTTATGGGAATCCATAATCTTATGATAGAAATTCAAGTGTAAGTGAATAGAAAATAACCATGCATCATTCTAAGAACCTAGGACAAGTTGTCATTTCAATGCATCCAAAAAAGAGAAATAATAACTAGCATATATAACTAATTCATACATAAAGAAAATACATAAGGATTGTACTTATGAACACATATATGATTCAGAAAAATCCTTATATTCATATTAACATTGTCAATAACAACATTAGAATACTTTCAAGTCTTAACCGACCCTTATATACCGATGTAGAGCCAAGTCATGCATAAGAACTACACTATGTTCATCATATTACAAAGAAGAATGTAAACCCATCCCTCTAAGTGTGTTATCACTCCTAAATTTTCCTATTCCCAACTCATATAATAAGCTCTTTTCAATTGCACTACTCTATCAAGATGACTTCATGTATATGCCTTTATCTCTTCACACTCTCTAGTTCTTGATTTTATATCCTTTTCTTGCTACTTGCACACTTCAATATATAGCTTCCCTACCTTCACCACCATGCCTTATGAGGTAACAGATCGGATGCCAAGTATTCAAGTGGTCCTCCAATGGATCATTCCTCTTTTGATATGATCTCTCCACTTTGTAAAATGATGTTCTTCTGGAACCTTCCATTGCATACATAGAATATTCCCTTTTTGATCCTATAGTCGCCAGGTTGGAAAATTATCCACAAGGGTCATAATTTTCTCATGTGATACCTGGGACACCAAATATGGCTAAGTCCAAAACCTATCTTTCCTTGCACACGTGCACTATGTGTTTTGTAAAACCCTACTAGAACCCTTCTTTGCACACCTTCAACCCTCGCGTGCCCTTCTTCAACTATGTCTCGCACACCCATGTGCCTTCTCATCCTTAGCCGATATTTTTGGGCCCAACATCACACCACACCACACTTGTTCTCTGTCCTTAGAAACACTCTTCACGAAAAAAAATAATAGTGGGATCTTATAATGGTTGGAAAGAAAAAATAAGGGAATGAAGAATTGGGAGAAAGAATGAAAGAATTGGGAGATTTTTTTATTCCTGGAGGAGGAAATGGAAATCCTTTCCTAATTATACCTCTAACTTCCCCAAGCATTGGACTCATTTTCAGCTTGCTTTGATAAAGATCACCCACCATTGTGCTCACCTCCTTAAAACATAGCTCTTCTCCTTTGGCGGCGCTCATGGTATCGATAATACCCTCTAATTACTTCCCCAAGTCTTCAAGGGCATCCATCATGTGGTTTATCTAGGGGTATAGTTCCTTAAGCCGTATTTTGATCAAGCCTCACAGGGTCTCGATTGCTTTTGATTTCTTTTCCACCTCGGCCAACATATTTTCTCTCTTTGCTCTTTTACCCTTATTTTTCTCTTGGAACTCCTTGAGTTATGTTTCATGGGTGGAAACCAAGATACTTGCCACTCTATCTCTATCCATGTAGTTATCATAGGTAGCTTCAGTGACTTATGTGGTGGCCTTCACTTCTACCAGAATTTTAGTGTATCAAGCCACAATCTCAACAACCTTCATCTTGTTTTCTTTCTCCTATCATGCATGCACCTCTTACAGACTCTAAAGCAAGCACTCACATCTCCATTGTGATAATGCAAGTCGAGATCCTCTAGAAATTACAAGGCTTAATCATGCTTCTAATTGGGTGGTGTTAAATCAGGGTGATTTAATACATTTGCATCTATAATCATCTCCACCTTCTTGGATACCTCGCACACCTTAGATTTTTCTTCCTTCACCTCATGCCTCAACTGAGCATTGATCAACTCCTCTTGCTTTAGGTATTTTCTCTTCTCGTGAGCTCCTTATTCTTCTTCTCCAATTCCTCATCTAGGAATTTCACTCTATCATTTATCCCAAACAATCTAGACTCAATTTTGAATGAAACCTTATTAAGAGCATTAAAAACTTGTTCATCGATAGGCTGGTGAGTGTTCACCAATGGATTTATCCCTTTGGCCTTTGGAAACTTCATTATCACTCTCTTAATCACTTCAAATTCTTATTCATCCACGTGGGACTAAAATGCCCAAGATAACATCTTTCTTGTCCATAGGTACGCACCTTCTTTGTCAAATGATGACATTGATTTTCCTTATAGGTACAATGCTCTGGAAGCATGTGCATAGCACATTTCTAGGGTCATCAATTTATCCCATTCCTTTCCCTTGTGCCACTACTACGTCTTTCCCACATGTCTACACAACTTTTGGGAATTTCACTATAGATTTGGGATCTCCACCCATGCTTCCATACTCAATCCCAAAGCTCTCTTCTTCTATCTCTTTTATAATCTTGTCTCTGTGCTTCTTTCCAACTCTTGTTCAACTAGTTTCTTCATGATTCTAGCCACTTCTCTCTCTGTGGCTTAGTCTACTTCCTCCTTGGTGAGGTGGGGTTCTTTTGTTATTTTTGCTTACTTCTTCACTCACCCCATTTCCTTGAGCCTCATCTTCTTCCTCATCTTACTTATTATAATCTTTATCTCCTTCCTCCTCAAAATCATGCACCTCATAGACTAGATGGTCTTCACCTCCTTTAGGCTTGTCATCATCATCCTTATCACTTTTGTAGGTATATAGACTCTTCATCTCTTCTGAATCTTCCTCATTTGTTACCTTCTACTTCTTCCTTACTAGGGATTTCAATACGGAGATTATTCCTTTTCCTTCTCTTTGACAGGTGATGTCTTCCTTGGAGATTCCTCATGGGTGAGGGGATCTTCATGTTTTGGTGCTTCTTCTTCCTGAGTCATTGCCTTGATAGGGGACTTCTTCCTCATGTAATTTATAGGATTCACGACTACTTCAGTGCACCCACCGATTGTGTAGTATACACACTTGGTTATTTCTTCTCCTTACCCTCTTCTCTTTCTCTCTTCTTGACATGGTCTTTGTTATCCAAAATGAGCTCCTTACTCATTTTTTGGCTAACTCCCTTCATTCTTTCCTCTCTTGTGCCTCATTCATAATTTTTTTATCTTTCAGGCACTAAAAAACTTCTAGAAATGACACCATTGGATAGAGCTCTTTCTCATATTTCCAGAAAGGTAAAGTTTTCTTCCTAACTCCATGTATTTTTGAAGTTATGGCTCGGTGGAGTTTTTGTGGGAAATTTTCCTAGGCAGGTCCCACCGCCAATTAGACACCACCATGTTGGCATCGAGCAATTGGGAGGAGGGAGAATTTTTTTGAATTTTTACCAAGTGTTGGCGCAATGGCAAATTTTCCCATGGAAAGCCCGAGCCAATGGAAGGAGGCCACGTGTCCTCGGGGGTCAGGGGTTGGAAGCGCGAAAGGAATTTTTCCTTTTCACCCAAGTTTGGAAAATTTCAAAAGCAAGGCCTGCCCCCCAAAACCGAAGCCAATACAAGAAGGCCACGTGTCCCATGAGCTGTCGGGGGTTGAGCCGGTGGGAAGAAGTCGGGAAAATTTCCCAGATGTTAGCGCAAAGAAAATTCTTAGCCCCAAGGCTTGCCAACCAATTGAATGATGCCACATGTCCTCAGGTTGGTAGAGTGTGGGGAAAAGTTGGGAATTTTTCCCAAGGAAAATCAAAGGGAAATATTAAAGGGGAAAGCCCGCCCCCAAATCTCAAGCCAATAGGATTATGCCATGTGTCCACGTGGTAGCAAAAACACAAGGGAAGCCCGCAGGGAAAAATGAATATGGAAAGCCAAAATCTAATAGCATTTTTCCATGTTTCCAAAGATAGGAAGATGGCCAACATCAATGAAAAAGTTGAAAGAAAATTTCCATGGTGAATCACATCATGCCACATGTCCTCGGTCATCCACCATAGTGGAGAAATTTTGGAAATTTTTCCAAAGGCCAAAACGATGGAAAATGAAGCCTGAAGGGCCCACAATGAATCAAATTGTGCCACGTGTCACCAGAGCGATGGGGCATGGAGATTTTTGAGGAAATTTTCCAAAATGCAAAAAGTGGGAAATTTTCAAATTTTTGGCCCGCTAACCCATTTTGGCCCTGTTTTGCCCTAAATTTTTAGAGGGGAATAACTTTTGATCCAGAGCTTGGTTTCTTGCGTTCTTTATATCAATGGAAAGATGGTGAAATTATCTACATGATTCTAGGCTCAATTTTGTGTTTTGATGGAGTTTGAAGGGAGAAAATTGGAAAACACCTCTAGCACATGGAAATCAACGAAATGACATTTCAACCACCATTTTTAATGAAATATGGCTCGCATTCTCTCCCAGTATGGTTAAAAACATCAGGGAATGGACTTTTGAGGGTGCCCATGCTATTTTAATACCATTTGGTTGGTGGTTGAAGCATCTTTCATGTTTTCCCATGTTTCTCTCTCCTGAGCTCGAATTTGCATTGTAAAAGCTAGAATGGGCTCATTTTAAAAAAAAAGTTAGACATTTTTTTGGCTCTGCAACTTCCCTTTTCTTCCTCCTTTGGTAGATTTGTGGAAATTTTTACCTTTTCATGCAAATACAACATCTCTTTTTTGCCTCTTGGCCATTGTAATGCATTGTATTGGACCTGAAATGATAATATGTAATTTGTGATTAAAATTTTCTCAATCCTCTCATATGTTTATCATTGTTTCCTGATCTTTCATTAATTTTTGGCAATTTTTGCATGTTTTTGATGTATTTTCTTACATTGTGTATGTTTTGCGATAAGTAACAAGTGTCTATAACTCCTTTGGTGCATCACCTTAATTAGACTAGGTTTATTCTTTGTATCTTCTCAACCCTGTCCCCTTGGAAAAGTTTGATTAAAATATAGGTAAACCCTCTACAGAATGTTATGCACACTTGAACAGAGGAGTTGAGGAAACAAATTCTAATCTGGATACTATTTTCCCACTTTTACAAGTCCCACACTTGGGAAAAAGATTCAATGTTGTGCAATCCCACTGCATGCTAAAATGTCAAACTAGAAATCTGATGGAACATCCAGAGGGTGCTGCTGATTTGCACTAATAGTTTTGGCACGCCTAGTGGGACTTAGATGTCTCATCTTGATTGCAACAAAATATATGTGCATTTGTTTCAAGTTTCTTGCTTAAAAGATCCCTAAATTGCACATCTGGCAACTCCGAGGAAGAAGAATCAACTGGTTTTAGAAGTCCAGACCTGAAAAAATCATGAGAAGAATCTCCACAAGGTCAAGAGTTGGAGAAGAAGAAGTGTTGTTTGAATATCTGTAATTATCTCCAAGAAGAAGATAAAGAGGGAGGAGAATTCAAAGGTCTCCATCTCCACCAAACAGAACTCTATCTCCTCCACTTAGTAGACCTTTCATCCAATCAACAAGGGTTCTAAGGCCAATCAAAATGGCACAACACAACCCATATGTCAACTTCACTGGCAGCAGCCCACTTTCTCTCAATGTAAAAAATCCAATCCCATTCGTAGCATTGAAGAACATCCCATACTTTACTAGAGAGAATCAGACCACTCCTGGTGATCATATCAAGGATATTGCTAATATTTGTGTAATCCATGAGATTCATGAGATGCAAGTTACTATCAAACTACTGGCATCTTCATTCAAAGAGAAAGCCTTGTAGTGTTTCAGAGCCTTGCTTGTGCTCTATCCAAAATTGGAACCAGTTATGTATAGCCCTCCATGAGTAGTTTGGAGAAAAGGGAGATAACTTGTCCCTTTTGGAACAATTGACAACTATCAAGAGAGCTCCCAATGAGTAGCTGACTAACTTCAACTTTAGATTTCAAAGGACTTGGGAGAGAATTCCAATGGCAGTAAGGCCAATAGTAGAAGGTGCTTTTCTATATTACCTTAAAGCTTTAAATTCTGATATTTCTATGTTAATTCAATCCATGGGAGGCACAACTATCCTTGTTCTTATAGCATTGCCATTAGGGCTGAAAATTGTCGATTCAAGTGGTGAGATAGATCCTAGACCTCTAATGCAGTTGTATCCAAATTTAGAAAGTCCAAGCACTAGTTAAGCACCTATTTTAGCTCCTATTCCCACCCATAGAAATCAGAATTCAAGTGAAGCTTCTACTTCATCTTCTAGTGCCTCAAATGAACTTCAAGAAGTCATGAAGCAATTACAAAATTTAGGTAATGAGCTGGTTACACTCAAGAGGCAGCAAGCCCAAAGTTTTAGACCTTCTTATCAGCCTCAAGCTTAGCCTAACAGGTAGCCATATCAGCCTCAAAGACCACCCAATCTAGCTGCAAATCAAAATCAAGCAAGGCCTCCTGCCAACAGACCATTTCAGCCCTATAATCCCAATGCTACATCTACCTCTAAAGCACTAGTGCCAGTACAAAACAACATAGCTCAAGAGTATGACTGGTGTTTCCCATGCAATGAACCTCACAACCAATCTATGTGCTTCAATGGTGCTCTAAATCAAGCCTTAATGGTAACAACAGCTGGTGTGGAGAGTGAAGGGAGTCGAGGAGATATCCAGCAACAAGAAACATCCCGGTAATAATCAGCTCCAAATGATACCACACTTGTAAACCGGCGGGCAAAATACTTTTGTGGTATGAATCAGTTTCTTTCATTCTTCATTTGAGTACAATCTAATTTTTGGATTTATCCACCTTTATGACTCAACCTTGGATCAGTTGCATTGATCCAAGGGATGTTTTAATTTTATTCAGGATGAGAAAATGGTATCGACTTTTCGAGAGTTACTAAGTCTGACTGAGCTTTGAATGTTCAATTCCGGAGGTTAACTTTGGCTGATCATGGTAATTAGAATCTGGTTCCATTTATCATAACATCAGGAAGGACCTGGACCTTAAGCCAGGTAAGATGTGTATGTTTTATATCTAAAGCTTAATTTACTTGATGCCAAATGGAATCTGATCCAGGAATGTTTTATCTTGTTTGAACTCGATTACTAATTAGTCCTATTTAGGGGACCTAGACTAGAATCAGTAAGGTTAGTAGTTTTAACCTAAACTATAACCTAATGTTGCAAGGTTAGTTAATCTAACCTAGTCCTAAAACTATGAGCTTAATACTCCTAAGGGTTAACTAAACCTATCACTATGGAGGGTGACTAATGTTATATCCTATGGCAATGAGACTAAGTCTACCTATGATCTAACCTAAGTCACTAACCTATCCTAAACTAATGCTATGAAGGGGGACCTAAGGAGGGTCACGAGTCATGGGTGGTAGTTTCCATGGCATTTAAGAAAGGATAAGGATGGGGACAGGGAATGCTGCTAGAGTTAGCGGAGGATAAGTTTGTTAGAGGAATCTCACGTGGCAACATCTCTAAGAATGGGAATGTTTGTTTATGTTGTTTTAGCATTCACCAACTTTGGCAGTCGGTGGCAATGGAAAATAGGTGGGAGAATAAAAATAAATGCAATTAATGAGCATCGGGCCTCGAGCATTTCTTGGGAAGGCATGCAAGTGGAATTTTGCTTGGTTGTTTTGTTTTCCATGCATTCCATTTTTCACTCTGCATGAGCACTGGTTCTTCGAACCAGCCATCTACTCTTCGTTGCATGGCAATTTTGAGAGTTTCAAATTTACTTCTCTATCAGGGAAGTATATAAGGCATGGAGGTAACAATATTTTGTTGTTTAATCTTTCATGGAAGAAGAAGAGAAGGTGCGAGCACATTCAGAGGTCTTCTTCAAATTTTTAGCGACACTATCAGGCATGATAGGCCCTAACTTTATTAAAATCTTGCTTTCCTTTAAATGTTTTCATTAGAACAACTCTGTTCTGATGATATATGCATATTTTGATTTGGCTGGTAACAATGATTTGGGTTTTATGTTGATTTGGGGTTCTGGGTTGTGTTTGGATCCTGGATGAAACCTACTTCATTATCCTTGTTTTCCATGCTTGTGAATCCAATATGGAGTTTTGCTTTGTGGTTGGAAGTGTTGTAAGTTTTCTTTATCTACTAGAGATATTTGATTAGAAACTAGCTCCATGAAAGGATGCGTGTTAGATGGTTACGTGTTTGAAAAACACCACTGTATTTATTCACTGTTTGAATATAATTTTTGGATTACGTGTTTGAAAAACACCACTGTATTTATTCACTATTCGAATATAACTTTTGGGATTACGTGTTTGAAAACACCATTTTATCTATTTTATTGTTTGCTGATTTTATTATCGATTGTTTGCTTTGCTTTTATGAACTCCAACTATTACTGGTCCATGTTCAGGAAAGTAAGTAATAGAATTTGTGGTTGGAGTGTTAGCTTATTCAGTAAAACTTGACTGTTTAAGTCGTGTGAGTTGGAAATGTTGCTTGAAATCTAAAACCTATACTTTTATTTTAAAGGGGTCTGAATGTTTTTATGAATACAGGTTCTGTGAGTAAGGAAGTATTTGGTGTAACTATTGTTTTTGCAATTTTTACATGGATGTTAGGAACACGGTTATGTTCAAGGGAAAACGTATTTGGATAAGCCCTGTAACTCCTGGAAAATTCATGGATAAATCTTAGATCTACCTTAATGTAAATTATGTTTAATGTGTGGCTGAGGTATGACTGTGTTTTACCCTGAGGTGACTATGAAATCTACTTCTCAAGGCCACATTACACAATGTCAGGAATTCTACTTTAAAAGAAAAACAACGACTTCAACGTCGTTAAGTTTATTTATGTACAGCTAATGCTTTTCCTTTTGTAGTTGAATTTGGGTTGAAATGATCCATATGCAACTGAATGATTTATTTATTTTTGTATAGTAAAAGTGCTGATAACTACTATGGTATGAGTAGGATGGCTTTTGGGGCATTGCTGAATCTGTATTTAGATTTCAATAATTAACTCTGTACATGCATTTTTGGTTTGGAATCTTGAAATGATATAACAACCTAACAAAGCAACATTGGTTGAAATAATTAGTTATGATCCATGGGTAATAAGTAGTAATGGGAAAGTTTCCTAACTCTTAGACTCAAATGGTTCGAGTAATGAAGGAAATGTAGACTGTTTACTTAGATCAGGATTGTGGTCTGAGATTAGAACGTTTATAACATTTTATAACGTTATTGGCCTTTGTTTAATGTATAATCGTAAGACCGTAGGGATCTATAGGCAATTTTTAAGGCGGCTCTACCTGACTTAAGCTTTTGGTTAAACTTAAGTGTTGCTTTACTTGCCTCCTCTTTTTCTCGATTGGATTAGAATATATATATATATATATTACTTCTTGGAAGTTGTACAGTTCTGAACTTGATTAAAATAGAGTTCTGATTTTCTCTGTTCCTTCCTCTAAGTTATGAAAGATAGTTGTTATAGGATTTCGAAATACGAAGGTATTCACTCTCTCTCTTGAAATATTAGTGTTCTCTTCTTTAGAATTCCTATAAGGAACTCTACTGTCTGGTTATGAGATGACAAGACTGTTAAGAATAAGAGGGAAGAAATTGTAAGTGGTGAGATCTTAACTTAGAAGACTCCTTTCATTTACTGGTAGTACCATTGTCTTGAATTTAAACTCAGTTTGTTATCTCTTGTATAAAGGTAACCCTGTAGTTAGAATTTTGCATACTTATCAATGATTGAAAATTGGTATAATAGAGTTAATGGTAGTTTGCTGGGTGATCTTGCACGAGACAGTAATCTATCCTTTGCTTAAATTGTTTTTATGCGAACCTGTTGGATGCTTACCTTAAAAAGGTTTTATTCTTTAATTGGAATGAATAAACATGATTGACACTGTTCTTGGCCTTGCGGATGATTAGGTACATATGATACCGAATGTCCTTTCTTCTTTTCTTGTATTATTCAAATCATCTGAAATAGACTAAGTTGAAATTATGTCTGTGATTTGAATTAAGATATATACATCATTTGAAAAAGGAAACTAGTGTGAGCCATGATTTTTGGATTTGATGAAATTGATGTCATTTAAACAAGATTGTTTAATGAAAACAATTAGTGGAATGCAATTGTTTAAGGATTAGTGCTTATCATGCTCAGTTCACTAAACTGACCCGTGCTAGCAATTTTTGCAGATGGTCATCTTAAGTGGTAAAGGCAGGAAGATCTGAAATGATGCATGACAATTTTTAATCTGGTTTTTATGAAGAATTCCGACATGATTTTTCTAATTGTACTATAGAAGAAAGTTACTCTTTTGTTGAAGACTATTGTATTAAAATATGCAGAGGTGCATAGGTTGTAATTGTATAGATTTGAAATAAATGAATTGGGGACATATTACTTATGTGGTTGTGTTCTTATTTGTTGAAATGATCTTCTTTTGTCTGTATGAATGAGAGTGCATTCTTACTATTATATTCAATGGGATCTAGATGGATTCCCTAAGTAAGCCTTAGCTAAATATATGGCTGGGTACTACATTTTTCTGGTTAGTAATTCTTTACATCTTATGATTGTGGTAAAATTGTAAATAAGACCACTACATTTTTAGGGAACGTTGAGGTTGAACTATGCCCTAAAATGTAGCTTTAACTGGAAGAGTATTCTAATACTCTCCTAATGTTCAAATTCAAAGCAATGAAATTGATGGTTATAAATCACCATGTCTTAATGGTAATAAGTCTGATATGTTTTAGTCTTTAAGGTTGTTACAAACCCTTGCTGGTTTAGTTATTTTCCTAATGGGAAAACTTAGGGCTGTTGTCCTATTCTGAGGGTACAAGGTTGTTAGGTACCAATCGACAACTTGAAACAATCTTAAATCTTATTAAAACTTTTCTCTGAAAACTGAACCTAATTACAAAAGGTAACTCAAGAAGTGTGGGACCCAGGGTTGGGGAAGGCTACCCAATTAGGAGGGCCTGTAATCCAAATATATAACTCAACATAAGTGAATTCTTGGAGGTATGTACATCTTTCCGAGGCTGTTTCATAGGATGTTGACACATGTCAACTATAGGGTTGTACCTTCGAGAAGATTAGGATCTTCTCGAGGATACAACAATGCAGATGACATATGGAAACACCCTTCTGCATTGATCATTAAGATTTACACTCGAAACTTGATCAAGATTTCCCTTCGGGACTGGTTAGGACCATAGACAGGTTATGAGGCAGTCCTTTGAGACTCGGGTACCACACACAGGGTTAACATTGGTTGACCCAGTATGTCAGCTTACCCCTAGTCTTCAAGGGCATCCTTATAACGTGAATTATGATATTAACCTGATCCAGTGAAAAATTGGGGCAAGGGGACTAAAAGTCGATAAGATGTTATCTATATAACATTGGAGTGGGGTGAAGGACGTATTCTAGATTGACGAGTATGCCATCAAGGAATAAGTAACATGAATAGTATGTTTCAAATCTTTGGCCAAAGTATCGCAAGCTGCTGATTGCGTTGTCCTATGTCACCTAGTCTAAGGAACATGATGCCGATGAATAATGGTAACAATTATTCAGATAGGTTCCTTGGACAGAGCACTCAGAATCCCGGATTAGGGAAGAGAACCATGAGAATGAAGTGTTCTGTTGAAAACACCAAACTCTAAGATACACATGAATAGATCGGTAGTTCACCGAGTCATGGAATGAATAGATCGGTGGTATACCGAGTCATTACAGCTGCATATGGTTATCTGTTATAAGAATGATTGTTATGATCTGTGTGTTCTAAATTATGTATTTAGAACTAGAAAACACTAATAAAAAAAAAAAAAAATTCTTGTTCTAAAGTATTAAAATGTGGATGTTACATCTTGGTATCAGAGTTGAAGGTTGTAGCTCTTGGACCTATTGTGTCCATAATCTGATAAAAACCTAAATTTTCTTGTAACAGAAAATGGTTAGAACAAGGGGAAATGTTGTGAATAATGCTCCACCTGAGGAAGGGGTGGCAACAACCCAAAAACTTGATGAGATCCTTGCTGCCCTATTGGACACAAGAGATCATTTGGCTGTACTTGAATAACAAGTGATGGGAAATGAGGAGGATGATGAAGCTGGTAACAACAATCAGCCACCTCCTGAGGACAACCCCGATATGGGTGTTGGTAATAACAATGGAAATGTACCTGTCCAACCAGAAAACAAAAAGGCCAGGTTGGCAGTGGAACTCACTAATGATATAAAAAGGATAAGTCCACCTAAATTTGATGGCACCACATTAGGAGATGGAGCTGAGAATTGGCTCAGCGAAATGGAGAAGTACTTTGCAATAAGAAACTTCTCGGAGGAAACCAAAGCTATTTGGGGAGCATATCAGCTTTCCCATGAAGCATCTTCATGGTGGGACAGCCGTAAGGCTGAGCTAAATATTGATGAAACTAACATCACTTGGGATCAATTTAAAGGCTATTTTAGGCAACGTTGGCTGCCACAACTTTTCTATGATCAGAAAATGATAGAATTCCAGAACTTAGTTCAAGGGAAGCTAACTATAACTGAGTACTGGGAGCGGTTTACGAAACTCCTCAAGTACGTACCACAGTATCAAACTGACGAGAAGTTCAGAATATGGAAATTCATCATGGGACTAAACCCCATGATTGGAGGAGAGGTTGATGTTCATAGCCCAACCACTATGGAAGGGGTTGTTGAAAAATCCATAAGGCAAGAACATAAATTAAAGGCTATTTTTACTCATAAAGAGGAAGTGTGGAAGAAGATTCCAAACCCTTCTTCAACTTCTCTTGCACCCAAGAAGGGGCCATGGAAAAATTTTGGAAACAAAAATAAGTTTTCAGTGGATAATAATAAGAAAACGACAACGAATAAGCCTGCTGGAAATGTAAGGGATAGTTTTTCCAAGAATTATAATAATGGGCAGAAGTCCTATGGAGGCCAACGTGATAATTTTAAGGCTGGAAGTAATTTTGAGCCTAAAAAGGGACCTATAGGAGGCTGCTATAATTGTGGCAAAGATCACTATGCAAACCAATGTCCTTTGAAGAAGGATGATCATAATCAATAACATAAGATACATGTTGCAGTAGCAGACAAGCAAGCTGAAAAGCAAGTGACACCTATAGAAGTTCCTGGTAAGTTATTTGGCATACCTGTAACTATTCTTTTTGATACAAGAGCTACTGAATGTTTTATTTCTAGTAAACTCACTTCGAAACTTAAAAGAAAAGCTGGAAAAATGGATAAATCTTGGACTGTATAGTATGGTAATAACTCTGTTCATACAATTAGTATGTGTCTTTTTGGGGCAGTCCTTGACTTACCTAACTTTTCCACGGAAGTTGACCTCTATGTTGCACCTTTGGGATCCTATGACATTGTCATCGGCGTTAATTGGTTAGCTGACCATAAAGCAAAAGTGGACTACTTTGAAAAATATATAAGATGTTTGGATGATCTGCAAAAAACAACAGAGATTCAAGGTGTAAAATGGGAAATTTTGGTTAGGAAACTGTCAGCTATGCAACTTAAAAAGGCTAAAAATAAAGGATGTACCTTATATGCAGTAAAGATATCTGAATCTGCAGAAGAAGATGGTGAATTCATGAAATGATACCCACTGCTACAGAGTTTCAAAGACGTATTTCCGGAGGAATTACCAGGTTTACCACCCAAAAGGGAATTTGACTTCACCATTGAAATCAAACCAGGGACGGAGCCTATTTCTAAAGCACCTTATCGGATGACTACTACAGAGTTAGTCGAGCTTAAGGCTCAATTGCAAGAACTTTTGTCTAAAGGTTTGATTAGACCAAGTGTTTCACCCTGGGGAGCGCCGTGATATTTGTGAAAAAGAAAGATGGAACACTTAGACTGTGTATTGATTATCGGATGTTAAACAAGGCAACAATCAAGAATAGATACCCACTTCCAAGAATTGATGATTTATTTGATCAGATGCATGGAGCATCGGTGTATTCCAAGATAGATCTTCGATCTGGGTATCATCAATTAAGAATTAAAGAAGAAGATATTCATAAAACAACTTTCCAGACAAGGTACAGACATTATGAATTCACGGTTTTACCCTTTGGATTAACTAATGCACCCAACTTTTATGAACTTAATGAATAATATCTTTCAAGAATATTTGGACAAGTTTGTGCTTGTATTCTTGGATGATATTCTCATATATTCTAAAAGTGTTGAGGAGCATAATGAGCATTTGAAAGTAGTTTTGGAAATTTTGAGAAAAAGAAGGTTATACGGTAAGTTATCCAAATGTTCTTTCTTTGATACTGAAGTTCACTATTTGGGTCATGTCATTAGTAAAGAAGGAATTGTTGTAGATCCTTCAAAAATAGTGGCAATAACTAAATGGCCTGCACCAAAGAATGTACATGAAGTAAGAAGCTTCATGGGCCTTGCTGGTTATTATAGAAAATTTGTTAAAGATTTTTCTAAAGTGGCTGCACCGATAACTTCATTGTAGAAAAAGGATAAGAAATTTGTTTGGAATGATAAGTGTGAATCTGCTTTTAAAAGTCTAAAAATTCAGTTGACTTCAGCACCTATTTTAGCTGTACCTGACCCTAATGGAGACTTTACTGTTGTAACGGATGCTTTTGGGGAAGGCCTTGGAGGTGTTTTGTTACAAAATGATCATGTCATAGCATATGAAAGTAGAAAACTTAAGTTACATGAGCTGAATTATGCCCCTCATGATTTAGAGCTTGCTGCCATTGTTCATGCACTTCAAGTTTGGAGACACTATTTACTTGGGAAACCTTTTGAGTTGAAAACTGATCATCTAGGGCTGAAATATATTTTCACTCAGCCTAATCTAAATGCAAGACAATGAAGGTGGTTAGAGTTTTTGTCTCAATATGATTTTGATATTAGTTACATAAAAGGAAAAGAGAATAGAGTAGCAGATGCTCTAAGTCATAGGAAGCACATTTCTACTCTTATAACATTAAGAACTCAGTTTAAAGATGAGGTGAAAAGTGCATTAGAATCTGATATATACTTTCAGCAAGTAAAAGCAGTGCTTGCTGCAGAACCAAAAGATGAAAGGTATAAAGGTTTTCATTTTGATAATGAAGGAATCTTACGTTATGAAAATAGAGTATACGTACCTTTGCTAAATAATTTGAGAAAGAAATTGTTAACTAAATTTCATAATTCACCCTTTTCTGGACACTCGGTATTACCAAAATGCTTGCCGATCTAAAACAACAATATTTCTAGAAAGGAATGAAAAAGGATGTTATTAACTTTGTGACTCATTGTCTGGAATGTCAGTGGGTGAAGGTAGAACACATGCACCCTGCTGGTTTATTATATCCCCATAGCATACCGCAGTACAAATGGCAAGTAATAAGCATGGACTTTGTACAAGGGCTTCCTATGTCGAGAAATAAACATGATGTTATCTTGGTAGTTGTTGACAAACTAACGAAGGTAGCTCATTTTATCGCTGAAATCTAAAGGATGATTCTCCTGTGTTAGCTAAAAGATTTGTGCACAAAATTTTCAGGTTACATGGAGTACCAAAATTAATAATATCTGACAGGGATCCTAGAATGACATCAAGATTTTGGCAAACGCTTAATACAGCTCTTGGAACTAAACTAAACTTCAGTTCTACGTATCATCCGGAAATGGATGGACAAACTGAGAGAGTAAATCAGGTGTTGGAAGATATGTTACGAATGTATTGCATGGATCAACAATATAAATGGGAAGAGTATCTCCCATTAGTTGAATTTGCATACAACAACACATATCACTCTTCTCTTAAAATGGCACCTTTCGAGGCACTTTATGGAAGAAAGTGTAGAACCCCTGTTAGTTGGGATAGTGTTGAGGATAGAGAGGTAATTGGGCCTGAAATCCTTACTGAAATGGAACAACAAGTTAAAATGATTTGGGAATGATTGAAGGAAGCAGCAGATAGGCAGAAGAGTTATGCTGACTTAAAGCGGGTGGACCAAAAATATGAACTTGGTGAAAAGGTTTTTCTTCGTGTTAAACCAAGAAAGAGTTCTATAAATTTTGGCAAGGCTGCCAAGTTATCACCTCATTTTGTGGGACCTTTCAAAATTGTCAAAGTAATCAATCCCGTAGCTTATCGATTAGCATTACCACCTGCTTTGTCACGAATGCATGATGTTTTCCATATTTCTTTGCTTAAGAAATACGTTTCAGATTTGTCACATGTGTTAAATTGAATTCCTTGCAGGTCCAAGACCCAGGAATAATCGTGGTTAAACCCACTCAGTGTTGAAACTCACCAATTGCATTTGAGAAATCAAGAAATACAACAATGTAAGGTCCAGTGGGACCAGTTTAACGAAGAAAGTGCAACTTGGGAAAATCTGGAAGAGATGAAAACTACTTTTCCCTTTCTTTTTGAATAGAATTGAATCTGTTGACTAAAAAAAAAATTATTATTATGAATTTATCTTTTACATGTCTTTATGTAAGCCAGTTTTGGGGCAAACATTCATTCAGGTTGAATAAATGGTATCATGATACTGATTTCTGAAACTATTCAAGTTTGAAATAGTTAATTTGTTCAGTGAGTCAAAGAATTGATTGACCAGAAGATAAATCAAAGGATGTAATCATCGGGATGATGAATCTTTTAGGAGGGAAGCATGTAACACCCTGAACTATTGTTACTTTCTCCTGAGCATTCAAGTGTTGATATATGATTTCTCCTATATAAGGACATGTTCCTTTGGTTTCGGGAAGTCATGCTTGATTTGGATTATATCTTTTCTACTCTTAAGATCTTTGACTGAACCGAGAATATGCTTGGACTCTTTTGTTTCTTTCATTCTTCGCATTTGAGTACAATCTGATTTCTAGATGATTGTGGATTTATCCACCTTTATGACTCAACCTTGGATCAGTTGCATTGATCCAAGGGATGTTTTAATTTTATTCAGGATGAGCAAATGGTATCAATTTTTGAGAGTTACTAAGTCTGACTGAGCTTTGAATGTTCAATTTTGGAGGTTAACTCTAGCTGATCATGGTAATTAGAATCTGGTTCCATTTATCATAACATCAGGAAGGACCTAGACCTTAAGCCAGGTAAGATGTGTATGTTTTATATCTAAAGCTTAATTTACTTGATGCCAAACGGAATCTGATCCAGGAATGTTTTATCCTGTTTGAACTCGATTACTGATTAGTCCTATTTAGGGGACCTAGACTAGAATCAGTAAGGTTAGTAGTTTTAACCTAAACTATAACCTAATGTGCAAGGTTAGTTAATCTAACCTAGTCCTAAAACTATGAGCTTAATACTCCTAAGGGTTAACTAAACCTATCACTATGGAGGGTGACTAATGTTATATCCTATGGCAATGAGACTAAGTCTACCTATGATCTAACCTAAGTCACTAACCTATCCTAAACTAATGCTATGAAGGGGGACCTAAGGAGGGTCGTGAGTCATGGGTGGTAGTTTCCATGGCATTTAAGAAAGGATAAGGATGGGGACAGGGAATGCTGCCAGAGTTAGCGGAGGATAAGTTTGTTAGAGGAATCTCACGTGGTAACATCTCTAAGAATGGGAATGTTTGTTTATGTTGTTTTAGCATTCACCAACTTTGGTCGGTGGCAATGGAAAATAGGTGGGAGAATAAAAATAAATGCAATTAATGAGCATCGGGCCTCGAGCGCGGATTTCTTGGGAAGGCATGCAAGTGGAATTTTGCTTGGTTGTTTTGTTTTCCATGCATTCCATTTTTCACTCTGCATGAGCACTGGTTCTTCGAACCAGCCATCTACTCTTCGTTGCATGGAAATTTTGAGAGTTTCAAATTTACTTCTCTGTCAGGGGAAGTATATAAGGCATGGAGGTAACAATATTTTGTTGTTTAATCTTTCGTGGAAGAAGAAGAGAAGGTGTGAGCGCATTCAGAGGTCTTCTTCAAATTTTTAGTGACACTATCAGGCATGATAGGCCCTAACTATTAAAATCTTGCTTTCCTTTAAATGTTTTCATTAGAACAACTCTGTTCTGATGATATATGCATATTTTGATTTGGCTGGTAACAATGATTTGGGTTTTATGTTGATTTGGGGTTCTGGTTGTGTTTGGATCCTGGATGAAACCTGCTTCATTATCCTTGTTTTCCATGCTGTGAATCCAATATGGAGTTTTGCTTTGTGGTTGGAAGTGTTGTAAGTTTTCTTTATCTGTTAGAGATATTTGATTAGAAACTAGCTCCATGAAAGGATGCATGTGCTAGATGGTTACGTGTTTGAAAAACACCACTGTATTTATTCACTGTTCGAATATAATTTTTGATTACATGTTTGAAAAACACCACTGTATTTATTCACTATTCGAATATAATTTTTGATTACGTGTTTGAAAAACACCACTGTATTTATTCACTGTTCGAATATAATTTTTGGATTACGTGTTTGAAAAACACCACTGTATCTATTTACTGTTCGAATATGATTTTATTATTGATTGTTTGCTTCGTTGTATGAACTCCAACTATTACTGGTCCATGTTCAGGAAAGTAAGTAATAGAATTTGTGGTTGGAGTGTTAGCTTATTCAGTAAAACTCAACTGTTTAAGTCGTGTGAGTTGGAAATGTTGCTTGAAATCTAAAACTTGTACTTTTATTTTAAAGGGGTCTGAATGTTTTTATGAATACAGGTTCTGTGAGTAAGGAAGTATTTGGTGTAACTATTGTTTTTGCAATTTTTACATGGATGTTAGGAACACGGTTATGTTCAAGGGAAAACGTATTTGGATAAGCCCTGTAACTCCTGGAAAATTCACGGATAAATCTTAGATCTTCCTTAATGTAAATTATGTTTAATGTGTGGTTGAGGTATGACTGTGTTTTACCCTAAGGTGACTGTGAAATCTACTTCTCAAGGCCATTACACAATGTCGGGAATTCTACTTTAAAAGAAAAACAACGACTTCAACGTCATTAAGTTTATTTATGTACAACTAATGCTTTTCTTTTGTAGTTGAAATTTGGATTGAGATGACCCATATGCAACTGAATGATTTATTTATTTTTGTACAGTAAAAGCGCTGATAACTACTATGGTATGAGTAGGATGGCTTTTGGGGCATTGCTGAATCTGTATTTAGATTTCAATAATTAACTCTGTACATGCATTTTTGGTTTGGAATCTTGAAATGATATAACAACCTAACAGTGCAATGGTTGGTATAATTAGTTATGATCCATGGGTAATAAGTGGTAATGGGAAAGTTTCCCTAACTCTTAGACTCAAATGGTTCGAGTAATGAAGGAAATGTAGATTGTTTACTTAGATCGGATTGTGGTATGAGATTAGAATGTTTATAACATTTTATAACGTTATTGGCCTTTGTTTAATGTATAATCGTAAGACCGTAGGGATCTATAGGCAATTTTAAGGCGGCTCTACTTGACTTAAGCTTTTGGTTAAACTTAAGTGTTGCTTTACTTGCCTCCTCTTTCCCTGATTGGATTAGAGTATATATATATTACTTCTTGGAAGTTGTATAGTTCTGAACTTGATTAAAATAGAGTTCTGATTTTCTCTGTTCCTTCCTCTAAGTTATGAAAGATAGTTGTTATTTTCGAAATACTGAAGGTATTCACTCTCTCTCTTGAAATATTAGTGTTCTCTTCTTTAGAATTCCTATAAGGAACTCTACTATCTGGTTATGAGATGACAAGACTGTTAAGAATAAGAGGGAAGAAATTGTAAGTGGTGAGATCTTAACTTAGAAGACTCCTTTCATTTACTTGCAGTACCATTGTCTTGAATTTAAACTCAGTTTGTTATCTCTTGTATAAAGGTAACCCTGTAGTTAGAATTTTGCATACTTATCAATGATTGAAAATTGGTATAATAGAGTTAATGGTAGTTTTCTGGGTGATCTTGCATGAGACAGTAATCTATCCTTTGCTTAAATTGTTTTTATGTGAACCTGTTGGATGCTTACCTTAAAAAGGTTTTATTTTTTTAATTGGAATGAACAAACATGATTGACATTGTTCTTGGCCTTGCGGATGATTAGGTACATATGTTACCGAATGTCCTTTCTTCTTTTCTTGTATTATTCAAATCATCTGAAATAGACTAAGTTGAAATTATGTCTGTGATTTGAATTAAGATATACAGTCATTTGAAAAAGGAAACTAGTGTGAGCCATGATTTTGGATTTGATGAAATTGATGTCATTTAAACAGGATTGTTTAATGA
This sequence comes from Taxus wallichiana var. yunnanensis, assembly GCA_018340775.1. NCBI lineage: Eukaryota > Viridiplantae > Streptophyta > Pinopsida > Cupressales > Taxaceae > Taxus > Taxus wallichiana. The sequence goes on from CM031239.1 coordinate 50,756,692, forward strand.
AAACAATTAGTGGAATGCAATTGTTTAAGGATTAGTGCTTATCATGCTCAGTTCACTGAACTGACCCATGCTAGCAATTTTTGCAGATGGTCATCTTAAGTGGTAAAGGCAGGCAGATCTGAAATGATGCACAGACTGTTTAATCTGGTTTTTATGAAGAATTCCGACATGATTTTTCTAATTGTACTATAGAAGAAAGTTACTCTTTTGCTAAAGACTATTGTATTAAAATATGCAGAGGTGCATAGGTTGTAATTGTATAGATTTGGAAATAAATGAATTGGGGACATATTACTTATGTGGTTGTGTTCTTATTTGTTGAAATGATCTTCTTTTATGTCTGTATGAATGAGAGTGCATTCTTACTATTATATTCAATGGGATCTAGATGGATTCCCTAAGTAAGCCTTAGCTAAATATATGGCTAGGTACTACATTTTTCTGGTTAGTAATTCTTTACATCTTATGATTGTGGTAAAATTGTAAATAAGACCACTGCATTTTTAGGGAACGTTGAGGTTGAACTATGCCCTAAAATGTAGCTTTAACTGGAAGAGTATTCTAATACTCTCCTAATGTTCAAATTCAAAGCAATGAAATTGATGGTTATAAATCACCATGTCTTAATGGTAATAAGTCTGATATGTTTCAGTCTTTAAGGTTGTTACGAACCCTTGCTGGTTTAGTTATTCTCCTAATGGGAAAACTTAGGGCTGTTGTCCTATTCTGAGGGTACAAGGTTGTTAGTACCAATCGAAACTTGAAACAATCTTAAATCTTATTAAAACTTTTCTCTGTGAAACTGAACCTAATTACAAAAGGTAACTCAAGAAGTGTGGGACCCAGGGTTGGGGAAAGCTACCCAATTAGGAGGGCCTGTAATCCAAATATAACTCAACATAAGTGAATTCTTGGAGGTATGTACATCTTTCCGAGGTTGTTTCGTAGGATGTTGACACATGTCAACTACAGGGTTGTACCTTCGAGAAGATTAGGATCTTCTCGAGGATACAACAATGTAGATGACATATGGCAACACCCTTCTTGCATTGATCATTAAGATTTACACTCAAAACTTGATCAAGATTTCCCTTCAGACTGGTTAGGACCATAGATAGGTTATGAGGCAGCCCTTTGAGACTCAGGGTACCTTGACACATGGGGTTAACATTGGTTGACCCAGTATGTCAGCTTACCCCTAGTCTTCAAGGGCATCCTTATAACGTGAATTATGATATTAACCCGATCCAGAGTGAAAACTTGGGGCAAGGGACTGACAAAAGTCAGTATAAGATGTTCTATATAACATTGGAGTGGGGTGAAGGACGTATTCTAGATTGACGAGTATGCCATCAAGGAATAAGTAACATGAACAGTATGTTTCAAATCTTTGGCCAAAGTATCGCAAGCTGCTGATTGCGTTGTCCTATGTCACCTAGTCTAAGGAATGTGATGCCGATGAATAATGGTAACAATTATTCAGATAGGTTCCTTGGACAGAGCACTCAGAATCCCAGATTAGGGAAGAGAACCATGAGAATGAAGTGTTCTATTGAAAACACCAAACTCTAAGATACACATGAATAGATCGGTAGTTCACCGAGTCATGGAATGAATAGATCGGTGGTATACCGAGTCATTACAACTGCATATGGTTATCTATTATAAGAATGATTGTTATGATTTGTGTGTTCTAAATTATGTATTTAGAACTAGAAAACACTAATATTCCACCACTCTTTGTCCTATGTTTGTCAAGAGATTTCTCAGCTAATATTAGAGGTTACTTATCTACACGATTGGTCACACATGTTGTTTAGAACAAGATATGGAACCATAACCACAATCAGTCTGAACCTATTGCAAACTTCATCATTGAGCCTCACACTCCAAGCCAAATCAATACTAACTGTTCAGGGGTTTGATCAAGAGGACTACCCAAGCAACGATGAAAATGACACCAAGGTTGGAAGCATCCCAAATTTGACTCTTGATAAATGGGCAAGCAAAGTGAATTCTTTTGATCCTTGTCAAGAAATAGAGGAATCTGAGCTAGGAGTCTATTGCATGCATGAAGAAAATCAGCATATTCCTAGCATCACCAAGCCGGACCACAAGGATGAAAATGAGGTGTGGCGGTTGTTCTTTGATGGATCAAGAAGTAGACAAGGTGTAGGAGGGGGAGATATGTTTGTTTTACCTCAAGGATTCAAGTACTATTCAGCTTTTAGATTTCAGTTTACATGTTCTAATAATACTGCTTTGAATATGAAGCTTTGATACAAGGATTGTATTGGTCAATCAAGAGAGGAATAAAGAACTTATAATTCTTTGGTGATAGTGAGTTGATTTTCAATGGAGTTAAAGGGTAGCATGCTGCCAAGAATGATCTGCTCAAGTGCTACAAAAATAGGGTGTGGGACCTCATTGAATATTTTGAGGGTTTTAGCATCAAATCCATCCCTAGAAAAGAGAACCAAGCTCTTGTGAGGGCTTGCAGCAATTAGAGAAGCCTTTGATGGTTTTGATAGCATCAAGAAAGAAAAAGTACAACCAAACATTCATGTGATAGTAAGGCTGCGGTGCCAAAAAACAATGTAAGTTGGCAAGTGTTTGAAAATGATCAACAAATCATCCATTTCTTGCGAAGAAGAGGATGAGTTCTCAGCTAAAAATCAAGAAAAGTTAGAACAACAGTATAGTGATCAAGTGGTACAACTAAGAACCAACAAACTACCAAACGGACTTGTCACTTTGGAGTCCATTTTCAATCCTAATGATCAGTTTAGGAAGGAGAAAGAAAACATCCAAGTCAAAGGAAAAGATTTAGTGCCCATCTTGGTGGAAGAAGGAAAATCACTCCAAGTTGGTAAAGTGACAACTGAGCAAGAAAGGTATGAGTTCATATAGATTTTTCAAGAATTCCCCGATGTGTTTTCTTGGAGCTATGAGGATTTGAAATGCTTCAATCCCAAGTTAGCTCAACACACTATTGAATTGGACCCAAGTGCTAAATCCATCAATCAAAATGAAAGGCTGTCAATCTACACATGGAGCCTCTCATGAGAAGGGAATTGAATAAGTTGATAAAGGAAAGTATCATATTTTCTATCTAGCATTCTAGTTGGGTAGCCAATTTGGTTCTAGTTAGAAATAAGAGTGGAGAAATCCGATTATGTGTTGACTTCAAAGATTTGAAAGGATCATTACCCACTTCCTTCTATGGAGCAGATTTTGCAAGTTGTTGTTGGCTCTGAAAGGTTTTCATTGCTTGATGTCTATTCGAAATACAATCAAATCATGGTAAAGGAAGAGGATCAGTTCAATACAGCCTTCACAACCAAATGGGAGACTTATGCATAGAAAAATTCCATTTGGGCTGTCCAACGCTGGAGCTACATTCCAAAGGGAAATGGACATGGCGTTTAAGGATTTTATTAACAAAATGGTGCTGAGATATCTAGATGATATCATTGTTTTTCAAAAATGTAGCAGACCATCTCTTTCATTTGAGACAAGTGTTCCAAAGGTGCGAGAAGATTTGGGGTATCGTTAGTGTATTTTTCTAGCTCATGAAGGAAAGCTCTGGGCCACATTGTCTCCAAAGAAGGGTTAGCAATTGATCCGAAAGAGTTGAAGCCATAAGAGCACTACCATTGCTAAGCAATAAGAAATCCCTCCAAACTTTTTGGGAAGGATTAATTTTGTTCGGAGGTTTGTCCCAAACTTTGCAGCAACTAGTCAAGCCTATCACCAAGATGTTAAAGAAAAGCATAGCTTTCAAATGGACAATGAGAAGACAAGGCAAGTTTTGAAGAAATCAAAGAGTCCATCTCATAAGCTCTAACTCTCATTAACCCATATTTATCCAAGGATTTCATCATCTATGCATTTGGGGGTGATGATACTATTTCTGTAATTTTGGTACAGCGAGAGAAAAGACAATGATGAGTAGCCAATTGCTTTCTTGACTAAATCTGGAGGACTATGAGGTGAGATACTCTTTCATTGAGAAGCATGTTCTTGCAGTGATTAGGAGCTTGAAGAAATTTAAGCATCCAGTTTCAAACAACAAGGTTCAACTTGCTTTCTCATGTGGGAGTTAAAGACTTCCTCCTTAATAAAGACCTAAATGAAAAGAGAGCAGGTGGATTAATCATGTCATGGAGTGTGACATTGAGATCAAAGTCACCAATTTGGTCGAGGAAAATGTTTGTGTGAGCAGGTGGTCTTGAAAAAACAAACGGAAGCATGTAATGAGAAGGAGGTTGTTTTGGCATTAAAAGACAACCATGAACAAGGAAGCACTCAAGAAGAAAATGATGGTGTCCTCACTCCTTACTTTGGACCCAAGACATAATACACTTTCTACACACAGGCCTATGCCCTCCAGAGATGAATAAAACTGAAAGGAGACACTTGATTGCGGGTTGTCCCATATTTCCTTGTTGATGATGTTTTATTCAAAAGAGATGTGAATGGAGTGCTTCGAGATGCATTAGTACCAATTAGATTCACATAGTGTTGGAAGAGTTCCATGGTGGATCAGCCGGTGGTCATTTTTCACCAAGAGTGACAACTCTCAATATCATGAGGGCTGGCTATTATTGGCCAAAGATTTTCAATGACTATTATGCATGGATCAAGGGGTGCAAGAATTGTGAATTCTTCACAGGTAAGGAGAGACTAGCTTCCCTTCCATTCCATCCAATTTCAGTTGATCATCCATTCATGCAATGGGGTTTGGACTTCATTAGAGTCATTAACCCAAATTCAAGCCAAGGACACAAGTGGATTCTAACAGCAATAGATTACTTCACCAAGTGGATTGAGGCAGTGGCACTTAAAGAAGCAAATGAATCTAGCATCCTAGAATTCTATGAAGGAATAACAACCAGATTTGGCATACCTACTACAATAATATCAGATAATGAATTGGCATTCATTGGGTCCAATGTAACCGAATGGGTTGTCAAGAATGGGATTGACCTAAGCACTTCATCAAATTATTATCCTCAGGGTAATGGCCAAGATGAGTCTACAAACAAGAACTTGTTAAGGATCATCAAGAGGAATCTTGATGAAAATCAGATGGCTTGGCATACTAATTTGAAATCAGCCTTGTGGGCTGATAGGATAACCCCCAAGAGATGTACAGGTAATTATTTAATCAAGCTTGTTTATGGAAGAGAGGAAATTTTTCCCATGTCACTTGAGCTGCCAATGTTGGAACTCATGAAACAATTGGAGTTGTCGGAGTTTGGACCCATGGAGGTTAGGTATGCATAATTGATGGAGCTCCAAGAAATCCAAAATCGGTGTCTCAAGCAATGGAGAAGGATCAATATTTGATCAAGAAGACCTTTGATAGAAAGGTCAAGGATAGATGTTTCCAAGTTGGGGATCTAGTGTTAAAATGGGATGCAGACAGAGCAAAATCGGGAGGCATTCAAAATTTGATGCCATTTGGAGTGGCCCCTACATGGTCAAAAAGTGTAAGGACAACAATGCTTTCCATTGTCCACATTGGATGGTGAAGAATTGTAGATTCCAATCAATGCAATCCATCTAAAGCATTACTACTTAAGGAAATTCTCCACCTTGTACATATTATCTTAGGTTTTCATTCCTCCAAGTGCTTATGCACATTGTTTTGTTGTAGTTTAGCTTTGCTTTCCCTAAGTGCTTTGGCACAAGATTGCTGTTCCAAAAATGTGTTTTGTAGGCCTTGCTCCATTAGATGATGTTCTACCCTCCATCTTCCTCCTTGCATTGTTCTAATCAGTTGCGGTACCAAGTAGAGAATTTGATGACTCCATGCCCAATGGATTACTTCAGGAAACTAGTAACTTCATCTAGCAGTAGATGACCCCTCTGAGTTGCCAAAATTGTTATCCAAAATGAGCCCCTTGCTCATTTTTTTGGCTAACTCCCTTCATTCTTTCCTCTCTTGTGCCTTAGTCATAAATTTATATCTTTTAGGCACTAAAAACATTCTGGAAATGGCACCATTAGATAGAGCTCTTTCTCAGCTTTCCAGAAAGGTAATATTTTCTTCCTAACTCCATGTATTTTTGAAGTTATAGCTCGGTGGAGTTTTTGTGGGAATTTTTCCTAGGCAGTCTGCCCACCAATTAGAAGCCGACATGTCAGCATCGGAGCAATCGAGAGGAGGGAGATTTTTTTTGGATTTTTACCAAGTGTTGGCACAATGGAAAATTTTCCCATGGAAAGCCCGAGCCAATGGAAGGAGGCCACGTGTCTTCGGGGGGTCAGGGATTAGAAGCGCAAAAGGAATATTTTCTTTTCACCCAAGTTTGGAAAATTTCAAAAGCAAGGCCCACCCCCAAAACCCGAGCCAATACAAGGAGGCCATGTGTCCCACGGGGCGTCGGGGGTCGAACCGGTGGGAAGAAGTCGGGAAAATTTCCCAAATGTTAGCGCAAAGAAAATTCTTGGCCCCAAGGCCTGCCAACCAATTGAAAGAAGCCACGTGTCCTCGGGTTGGTGGAGTGTGGGGAAAAGTTGGGAATTTTTCCCAAGGAAAATCAAAGGGAAATATTGAAGGGAAAGCCCGCCCCCCAAATCCCGAGCCAATAGGATTATGCCACGTGTCCACGTGGCAGCAAAAAACACAAGGGAAGCCCGCAGGGAAAATGAACATGAAAAGCCCACATCTAATAGCATTGCGCCACATGTCTAGCCTAGGGAAGATGGTCAATAGTGACGGAAAAGTTGAGAGAAAATGCCCGCGATGAATCACATCATGCCACATGTCCTCGGGTCATCCAGTCGGTGGAGAATTTTTGGAAAATTTTCCAAAGGTGAAACGGTGGAAAATTAAGCCTGAAGGGCCCGCAATGAATCAAATCATGCCATGTGTCATTAGACCTATCGGGCATGGAGATTTTTGAAGAAATTTTCCAAAATGCAAAAAGTGGGAAAATTTCAAATTTTTGGCCCGCTTGACCCATTTTGGCCATATTTTGCCCTAAATTTTCGAGGGTAATAAATTTCGATCCAGAGCTCGGTTTATTATGTTCTTTATATAAATGGAAAGGTGGTGAAATTATCTACATTATTTTGGGATCGATTTTGTGTTTTGATGGAGTTTGAAGGGAGAAAATTGGAAAATTCCTTTGGTATGTGGAAATCAACAGAAATGACGTTTCAACCACCATTTTTAATGAAATATGGCTCTCATTCTCTCCTAGTATGGTTAAAAATGTCAAGGGATGGACTTTTGAGGGTGCCCATGCTATTTTAATACCATTTGGTCAGTGGTTAAATCATCTTTCATGTTTTCCCGCGTTTATCTCTCCTGAGCTCGAATTTGCATTGTAAAAGCCAAAATGGGCTCATTTTAAACAAAAAATGTGGACATTTCTTTTTGGCTCTACAACTTCTCTTTTCTTCCTCCCGTGGCGATTTGTGGAAATTTTACCTTTTATGCAAATACAACATCTCTTTTTTGCCTCTTGGCCATTGTAATGCAATGCCTATTTAGACCCGGAATGATAATGTGTGCTCTGTGATTAAAATTTTCTCAATCCTCTCATATGTTTATCATTGTTTCCTGATCTTTCATTACATTTTGGAAATTTTGGCATGTTTTGTGCTATATTTTCTTGTGGATTGTGTATGTTTTGTAGTAGCAGGTGTCTACTACTCCTTTGGTGCATCACCTTAATTAGACTAGGTTTATTCTTTGTATCTTCTCAACCCTATCCCCTTGGCAAAGTTTGATTAAAATATAGGTAAACCCTCTGCAGAATGTTATGCACACTTGAACAGAGGAGTTGAGGAACCAACCTCTAATTTGGAGATTCTTTTCCCACTTTTACAAGTCCCACACTTGGGGAAAATATTCAATGTTGTGCAATCACACTGGATGCTAAAATGTCAAACTAGAAATCTGATGGAACATCCAGAGGGTGCTGCTGATTTACACTAATAGTCTTCTTTCTACTTGTGGGTTCTTCTAGAATGGAGACATCATTTTCCAGATATGCACATTTCCCAAAATTTGGCCTTATGTGAAGATATGTCCTTGCTGAAGCTCTTCAAGAGACTGGTAGTGTTATTGGTTTCATCATTTGAACTTTGTAGAGACATAATTCTCCACGTATGTGCATTTTTTAGGATATGCAGGCTTTTAATATAGCTTACGGTGGTCTTGGTCCACTTTAGTAAGGTCGAACCTTAGTCTTCTATATTCCTTAAACCTATTGACATCTGCGCTGCTAGAAGTATTGCATAGTGAAGGAGAAGGGTAGCTTGCACCATGGACCCTTAGTCCCATTTGTCAAAGTAAATATGCTAATGCAGAAATTTTGGTACACAATTTGCAAATTCTACTTCATCATTTATGAGCACAGAAACTGCTGCTCTGGGATCATCCACTCTACCCCGAATGCATCACACATATGTATATACCACTTCTCTAGGTGTGCCTTGTGAGCAAATGTCATGGTTTCACAAGTGTATTTTTAAAATATCTTTGTGGGCGAGAGATCCTCATCTGGAAGCTCCTAAACAAAATTTTCTCGGCCCATCGGTACTCTAATTTCGAAAGGATAATGGTGATGATAATGTTCTTGAATAATATCTTTTCTCCCTCCTACGCGCTACTTATGATCTCATCCATGATGAAAGTGGAAAAGTTATATATGGTTCCCTCTGATATCTTCTTGCATACATTTAGCCATGCCTTGTTCACTTGTGTGTATTGTTCCTGATCATTGATCCTGGTTACCAAGCATGTGGCCATCCTCATAACAGGGTCTGAAATCTTGGAGATGTCAAAGTATCATGACCCCTTTTTGTAGTCATATGTGGCTACAGGTCTCCTGATAGCCTCCTTATCGCTCAAATAATCATGTATGCTATCTCCTTCACAAATGAGGCTTATGAAATTGGATATCAACTATGGTGTTATGTGCATCTTAGCCCCATAAAATAAAAGTGATCCTCATGCATGCACAAAATCAACCATTAATAAAGGCATTGAGGCTTGCCAAAGTAAGGAAACTCATATAGTTGCAGTAATCCATTCTTCTCCAATTTGACCTTCACTTTGTCACTGTAAATAGGCATCCCATCTTACATCCTCTTGTTATCAAGACAAACCAACTATAATGTCATTTCCTTCTCATTTGTGCTCGTGCCATGGTTATAATCACTCATCATATTTTTCCTCATATGTGACACCAATTATTTTCCTAGCAATACTCCATTTGTTTATTGCATTTCCATGTACCATTCTTCATTGGTTCTCGTGATGGTTTGCTTTGCTTTTCCCTTTCCCCTTATTTTATTTGGTGAGATGACTTCTTTCTTGTGTGTCATGCTTTCTTTTGGGATAAACTTTGAATTCCTTACTTTCCTCTACTACTCCGATACACTCCAAACTCAACTCCAAAGATCAACTCCTAGAATAAACACTTCTATCTTCATGACCTAGCTGCCAAACCCTAACTAGAAAAACCTTCCAAAAGATGGCACCCTTCACACAAACATTCCTCACTCCCATGTACTCCTTCCTTCTAGTTTCCAGATCTACTCTAGTCACACACTCAAATTCTTAGGATTCTTCTTCCTTCGCAAAAATTTCTCTCTAGATTCTCAGTTATTTAGAGCACTTAACTTTGTAATAGCAAGATAAAAAATGACTTACCTAACCTTGTGTTTATAGTTTTTACTTCCCTTTAGTATTAAATGTTATGCCACCTACAAACATACATTAACATTAAAAGTTGATTTTCCCACTAAGATGACTTTAAGTGCCCTTACCCACGCACCCAATCCTGTGTGAAAAATCCTTTACAACCTTATGGAAATCTAATCCAATTGAATACTTTTACACACGTGCATCTATAGCAACAAAGGCAATTCTTCTATCATTTTCCTAATTTTTTCCCTTGCCTACCTCATGTTGTTCCTGTGCTCTTCATCCTTTGTATGTGGTCTTTGTTATAGCCTCCTTGACACCATAATTTATCATCCACCATTTCCTCATGCGCTTTCTCAACCTTACACGCTTCCTTCTATTGGGCCACTTAACTTGTATTGTAGGCTTATACTTTGCATTACTCCACCCCACACTAAAATAGATGCATGGTACTTTGTGCATAAACAACCTAGGAAAAATAATGTGGTTACAGTACATAAAGCCCCCAAAAGAGAAAGGAATAAGAAATGAGAAAGGGAAACACAATAAAATAAAAATCATGAAGGGAAATTCTAAACTAATTCACAATACTACCTTATTACAAACACCAAGAAAACTTATTTATAGTAGGGTTTTAGCCTAGTCCCATTAAAATGACTTGGTAATCTCATCCCATCCAGCGCTTATAACTAGAAAGCGCCTGAATCAAGGATGTATGATATGATGTAAGGTCCCATCCAATGAACTTTACACTTCCCAGGATGGAATAGATACTTGGAATCATACAACAACACCATCTGCCCAACCTTAAACTTCTTTTTCTTGATATGAAAATTATGCCACACCTTTTGTTTTGCTTTTTCGTCTTCCGACTCCATCTAACAAATGATCTCCTGTCTTCTAACTGCATCAACTTATCAATCCTCTCTTTCATTGATTTATCATTAGCTAACCCTCTGCGTGTGCTATACACAACAATGATAACATGAATTCAACTATAAAAACAACCTCTATGCCAAACACCAATTGAAATGGTGTGGCATTTTTCAACCTCTTGTAAGTTGTGATGTATGTGCATAGAACGGATGATATTTTTTCATCCCAATCTTCACACGTTACAGATCTTAGTCAACTTGTGACTTAGTATGTTGTTAAATTCCTTAGCAGCTCCATTCACCCGAGGGTGATAAGGGGTAGTCTTGTGATGGGCCACCATAAATTCTCGCTAACTTAATCCCGACCCTTTCATTGAGAAAATGTGTACATCTATAACTTATTAAACTTAAAGAACAACCATACCTACTAATTATGTTCTCCCATAAAAATATAGTTGTTGTCATTGTGGTGCAATCCTTTGTAGGTGTTGTCTCTGCCCAACATCTCAAGTAGTCGGTGAAAGCAATGATATACCACTAACCAGGTCCTTCGCATGGCTGGTGAAATTGTTCCTACAATGTTTACTACCCATTTCTCAAATGGTTTAGCGGCCGACGATTGGTCACAAGGTCATTTCACCCCTCTTTCCAAGTTTTCCAAGGTGTTGGAAATGGTCACAGCGCTTGTAAATATCAATACAATTCTCTTAGATGGTTTCCCACCAAATCCCTACTAGTAAAATCTTCTGCAGGTATCATTTCCTACAAAGTGTCCTCCTGCAATCCCACCATGCACTTCCTCCATAATTACCATGCGCTCATGTTCCAATACGCATTGGCGTAGAACCTCATCATGACCTAACTTATATAGGTCTCCACTAACCAACATGTAGGGTACGATGTGTATTGCTAACTACCTTCCCTCAAGATCCTTCATTCCTTCCCATGTCACACCTATTTTTAAGAACACTACGATATCTTCCAAGTTTGAGGGCACATGCCACAACCTAAATAGTTACACATCTGGCATGATATCCTAAATGCTCTGCATGTCATCCCCTAATTTAATCCTTGATAAGTGGTTGGGTCTTTAATTACTTTTTCCTCATTTTACAACCACTTTGTGAACTCAAACTCTTGAAATAATAGGACCCAAAAGCATATGCACCCACGTAGAATGGGCTTGTTGACTAGGTACTTAAATGCCATGTGGTCCGTGTAGAATATAAATTGTGTTTCCAATAGATACTTCCTAAACTTGCACAATGTGTAGATCATGGAAAATGCTTCGTGCTTAGTAGTTGTGTAATTCTATTCTATCGTGTCAACTTTCTACTTAAAAACACAAGGAATGATCAAAAATTCCCTCACCGAAAGTTGTCTAGTACTACTCCCATATTTATCCCCGAGGCATCAACATGCACATTGAAGGGCTTATCCCAAGAGGGGAAACGTAGTATGGGCACCATGAAAATTCTATCCTTTAAAGTGTCAAATGCCTTTTCCTACACCTCTCCCCAATGAAAGGCACTCTTGTGTTTTAAAAATTCTTCCAAGGGCGTGGAGATCTTGGCATATCCCTTGATGAATTTCCAGTAGTACCCCGTATGCTCAATGAATCCACATACTATGCTTTGACTAGTAGGCTCCCCTAATCCCACAATAACATCAACTTTCACAAGATCTACTTGTAAGCCTTCTTTGCATATAATGTTTCCTAACCGGGTTCCAAATGGGGTAGTAAAGACACAATTCTTAATGTTGAGAGATATCCTTAATTTCCAACATCTCTCAAACATCAATCTTAAATTTTCACAATGGTGATCTTTCACCAACCCATACACAGTCTAGTCATAAACTTGAAGAAATTTATGGATGAAGTCCTGAAATTCTTGTACCATGATGCATGAGAACACATTAGGCACATTCTCAAATTCAAAATTGATAACCATGTAGGAAAAAATTCCTCATTTAGTTGTGAAATTTTTCTTTCTCTAGTCTTCCTTTGCAATCCTGACTTGGTGATGTCCTGAGAACCCATCTGTGAAAGAGTAGACTTCACGCCTAACTACTCCCTCAAAATTTTCTTTAGTAAAGTGGGTTAGAAAAGGATCGATGACACATACTGCACTAAGATCCCTATAATCAACATGGAATCTTATCCTCTCATCCTTCTTTATACTAATGATCATTGGGTTTATCCATTTTGATTCTTTAACTACCTCAATGATACAAGATGCTATCATCTTTTCTATTTCTTCCTTGACCCAGACGCATAAATTTGGATTCATCTGATAAGGCCTCTTCTGAATTAGGTCCATACCTTCCTTCAACTTGATCTTCATGTCCCCTAAGGAATGGTGGATGCCTTTGAGTTCATGGTACTGCGAGGGAACAAATCCTGGAACTCATACAATAGATCAATGACCTTTGAAACTTATTTTTCTGACTAATAGTCCCCAATGATAGCTTCCTTAGGTTTTGTTTCTATCCCAATATTAACCTTATTTGTTTTTAAGGGATCTTGGTAGGTGTGTTCTCACTCATCAGTGCTATCTATGGCCTCGTTATCTTCCCAATAGTTAGCATCCAAAGTTTCCATCTCTTCACTGTCTAATATATAGAAAATTTTTCCTTTTTCTTTTTCCATGCATGCGCGCTCAAGATGTACTTCCTCTTATTCTTCTTCATTGAGGCATGTCTCCAAATAAGGCTCACCTAGTAACTCCAGCAACCTATCCTCTACCATAGAACTATCTCCCATTGTATGGTTCTTTATTACTTATGACACCTTATCCACCGATGGCTTTGTACTCCTACACTCGAAATCTTGAATGAGATTAGCGGGAAAATCCTGCTAATTACTTATTAGACAACACATCTCTGAATGAATATACCAAGTGCACACATAGCCTTGTAAGGTGGAATACAAATTATGCACCCATAATGAAGGCGGTAATGCTTATGCACTTCCCATCCATGCCTTCTCACACACTTGGATATGAAATGAGGTAGTCTCTTTACCATGGTAGTTTGGTATGACCGTGGGCACATCATTGCTCCTAAAGAACCTTATAGAGAAGGCCATTATTACATTTTCCCATTCTACAAGGATCTCCCAATGTGTATCCCACCAACACGTTGTAGTTTCGAGTATGTTGTAATTGAGCATTTCCCTTCTCTTGTCCTCATTTTTCCATTGAGCCTTTATTTCCCGCAATAAAATTTTAGGATATGCTCCTCCAGAGTAACTTGGAAACTTCTTTGACTGAGCACACCTTTGTTACCCTTATTACAAATCCTATCAAATTTCACCCAATCAACTCATAGGTCCCATGCACCCAATTGTCACATGTCATACTAGTGGTATCATTTAGGGACCAAGAATCTTCAAACAAGATGACTCCCTCCATGGGATGAATTATATCAAGATCTCTCGATGGAGTGCACATATATTATATTAAGTACTTCTTCTCCTAATGGCTCAAGATAGGGCACCGATTTCCCTTTTTCAAAGGAATGATCACCCTTTCTTCCTTGTTCTTAAAGTTGATGTACCCCTTGTTAAACCGTAAGTCAACATTGTTCTCGTAACAACATGGGCACCTAAGCAATCTCGGAAATTTTTATGCCTCGGTGAGCGTGAAGAATTTGAAGTCTCCAGTGAACTTGGCCCCTTGAATTGTGATAATTACATCTTTTAGGACTCCAATGGGCATTTCATTTGTCTTTTTTTTCATATATAATAGATTCAAAGATGGTTATAATGTGGGTATTCCCTTTTGATGCCAGGATTCTCAGATAAGAACATTGACCTATGCTCCCATGTCAATTATGTTATTACTCAAAATCCATCGGTCAACAACTACATTTAAAGTAATCTCCTTATCATAGTGAAGGCTATGAGGAGGAAGGTTTGCAAAATTTCCTCTCACGCTCTACTCGGTGCATGGTACCTTATCTCTCATCCATTATCCTAGCAAGGGAATAATATTATCTTGCCTTAACATCCTACATACTTCCTTAACCTCATCCAGGTCATCCTTTGGATTATCGGCATTCTTCCTTTTCTCAAACTCCTTTTATTGCTCCTTTAGACATTGGATCTCCCCTTGCAAACTTTAAATCACATCCATAGTTTCTTGATACACCTCCTTCTGATGAGCGGGGTCTGGATACTTTCCATGTATCACTTCCTCTCTTGAAACTAGTTTCCTCTTTCTTGGCATCTCACGCACACATGGCCTCTACTCACGTTCTCACCAACATATGTTCTAGCCCTAACTCATGTGCCACTCTTGGCAAATACTATGAATCGGCCTTCTTGATGCTCACCATCTCAGTGCCTTTTTCTTTCTGGTGTTGTTGGTTCATATGATCATAAATCTTTAGACACTCTTTATACTTATGTTTCTTTCCACACCATGAGCATTTTAATAGATTAGGACACTCACATTTGTAATGCTTTATAGATCCATAGTTATAATAGGTTCCTCATGGGAATTCTCTTCATCCTCCCTGTAGTTACTATGACCATGAAATCATCTACAAAAAAATATTCCACATGCTACTCCATCTGCATGCCCTTAATAATGATTTTCATCATCCTTAGGAATTCTTGCAAGGATAGTCTAGCACACACCTAGATCAATAGCATCATGGATCTGATCAATCATTTTGTAATTCTAAGTATAATAGTTCGTAGAGGTACAAATCTTACAATAGCAAGAAAAATTCTTGTGGATTGTGCATTTTAGTAGAGGTAACCTACTTGCATCATGATCCCCATGGAAAATCTTAAACTCTACCACCATAGAACGTACCAATTTATGAGGGAAACTATCTTTCGCATGCCCTTCCACTTTATAGTTTGTACACCAAAGCCCACTATGAACCTTATGCACTGCATTTGCAGATAACTTCTCTAATTACGTGGCCATTCGAGAAATTTGATAGAAAGGGGCTAACACTAGTATGCATGCTCCTAATAGACTCGGTGCATAGGGTGGCTTCTAATGCCTCACGTAGTTCTATAAATATTTTGTGTGATAAAGCCCTTCTAAATGGTGTTATCAATCCTCCAACAAACCATTCACCATATTGAGAAGGATGAATTTCATAGGATATTTTTGACAAGAGAGTCTTGAAATGCACATCATACTCCCACACACTCTCTGTCATTCCTTGATGGATCTCCTTTAGAGTGTTAATGCTCTTCCGCTCAAACTTAGGGATATGCAACTCTACTCGGAAGTTGTTCTTCAATGTAGTGTATTCTACCACTGTCGATGGGGGCCATACTTTCTATACTAACTATGTGTGCACCCTTGTAATGTTTTTGCAAACCAACTTGCCTTCTGCTCCAGGGTAGTGATTCCTTTCATGCATCATAGTAAATAAAACTTGTGCACATGCTCTGCAACATCTTGAATACCCCTATAGTCTATTAATTTTAAAGACATATCAAATAATACCTATGGAGGTGGTTGAGGCCCTTATGCTCATTTTCCAGAGCCTTGGTTTCCTCCATTTTTTCCATCTCTCACAAATCCATTGGATCCACTAGATCCACCTCCTATAGTCCGAAAAGGTCCTGAAGTGGTTGTGCTAGTGTTACCAAAATCCCACTAAACTATGTTCGATTATTTGTGATACTTTGTCCCACTACTAGTTTTGTGTCTTGTGCCACTCTCAAACATGATACCCAAACATTGCATACTTGTATCTTATCCAAAAATTCCTCCAAATATCATAATGGATTATGCAGCCATGGATGTTCCAAATGAGAAATTATATCTCTGGTGTAGATCGAGTTACTCCTACCAATACCAATCAAGTTACCAATACTTCTCCCTTGATTTGGAAAACCAAGTGCTAAGGGTTAGTCACCGGTGGGTTTAGATGCGTTCCAATGGATATTCTTTCTCCATGTGATGAAATCTCATCAAAAGCTAAAGGGGATTCTCTCCCACACTTCATAAGATGGGGTAGTCTGAGACTACTTCAGGTTTGACGTCCTCTGCATGAACCTCAAATCCTTCCCCACAATGTTTGCCTCCATAGTTCCATCACACTTGCAACCTCACATTGTTTATTCATCTCCATTTCATGAGCTTCACTATACTTGAGTCATCTCTCCTCTCTTTCCTTCTCAACCAAAATGTCTTCCATTTTCCTCCACCCTAGCTTCCTCTCCCAACACTTAGAGAAGCTTAGTCAGCCATGGGAATGCCTCTAAACTCAAGGTAATGAACAATATATTCATAGCTATAGGAATAACATGAAAAAATGATCCTCTAGGCTCCCCATAAAATAGAACTCGAGAAAATTCTGGGAAAGAATACATAGAAATGGCGTATTCTAATGTATAACTAGTCAAGCACTCTCTTCCACCAATGATCAACAACATGTGCCCAAGTCGATCTGCTTCATGCAACCTCTAATAATCATCTTTATTCCACACACATGGTCTATAGTACCAACTTGATCTCAATGCATATGCTGAAATCTATTCATATAGTTCTACTAGGAAACAACAGAATAATTTCTCATACAACTCATAGTACTGAGTTCTCTTTTACCCATCTACGTGCATCAAACTCAAGTCCAGTGCTAAATCTTCAAGAAAACTCATCCTCCGTGCTTTTGAACCATGTTTCAACACTTTCCAAAGTCAGATGTTCTGTCATCACACATCATAGGAACAAAGATGCATGCCATTTCTCACAACAACTTCAAAAATAGGTCCGAGCAATGGAACCAAGATGTAGTCAATTTTTATACCTTTAGACCAATATTTTAATCCCATACATGATGGCCTATCACCAAACAGGTGCTAGGAGCTGACCCAAAGTATGCGCAGGCATTGAGTCTCTCCCTTATGTGAGTCTTATGAGAATACATAATCTTATGGTAGATATTCAAGTGCAAGTGAATATAAAATAACCATGCATTATTTGTAGAACCTATGACAAGTTTTCATTTCAATGCATCCAGAAAAGAGAAATAATAAGCAACATATATAATTTATTCATACATAAATAAAATGCATAAGGATTGTACTTATGAACACATATATGATTCAGAACAAAGCCTTATATTCATATTAACATGTTTAATAACCACATTACAATCCTTTGAAGTCATAATAGACCCTCATATACCAATGCAGAGCCAAGTCATGCATAAGAACTACACTATGTTCATCATATTACAAAGAATAATGTAGACCCCTCCCTCTAAGTGTGTCATCACTCCTAAATTTTCCTATTCCCAACCCATAGAATCATCCATAATATCTCTATAGAGCTTCACCTCTTTTCCATTGCATTACTCTCTCCGGATGATTCCATGTATATGTGTTTATTTCTTCACACTCTCTATTTCTTGCTTCTATATCATTTTCTTGTTACCCACGCACTTCAATATATAGCTTTCATGCCTTCACTGCCATTCCTTTTGAGGTAATAGATCGGCTTCCAAGTGTCCAAGTGATCCTGTAATGGAGAATGCCTCCTTTGATATGAGATCTCCAATATGTACAATGATGTTCTTTTGGAATCTTCCATCACATACATGGAATATTCCATTTTTGATCCTATAGTCACTAGGCTGGAACCTTATCCATAAGGGCTATGCTTTTCTCATGCGCTACCAAGGACACCTAATATGGATAATTCCAAAACTTTTCTTTCCTTGCACGCGTGTCGTGTGTTACGCAAAACCCCGCTCAAACCCTTCCCTGCTTGCCTTCAATCCTGCAGCCTACACACCTTCTCATACTTAGCCAATAATCTAGGGCCCAACATACATCCACCACAACCACACCTTTTCTTTAGTATATGGCACTTTGAATCTATTTTACCTCTAGAAGAAAAAAATTCCCTCTTCGCATATCACTCAAAGATATGCTTAATGATGATGAATTTCACTAAGATGGTTTAACAAAACTCAAGATTTTAGATGAATGTTGTTTAACCGATCTCGATCACGTATAAATATATCAAAAACATATTAAATGAGCGTATGAAAAATGTGTCCCTCAAAGGAAAACTATAAAAAGTTAGCTACTAAATGTATTTAGTCTATCCAAAAAGAAGAGTAGTGTGTACTTATCAAAATAAAATAATTCTAAAACTTCTCGCATTGATCACTTCATGAAGAACTCAAGAAAAAAATATTTTTATCCCAATATAGACTTCTGAATTGATCAAAGTGTATACGAAAAGAAAAATCAAAAAGTCAAAAAGAAAAAAAAACATAAAATTTTAGTAATGGACTTTCCTATCTAGGTTTGGTATCTTGTGGAAGGGGCATATTGTCCCACAAAAAAGCTTATGCTATACAAACCCTTCCAATTCACCATTTTAAAAATTATTTTTCAATTAACTTAAGGTACATGGTGTGTATTCCACACATTGTGATACTACAACTTCTTTCACCTTATACCTCTCGATTGTGTAATGTATCTATGGAATTATGTTCAAATAAGTTTTAGTGTCCAAAAATTAGGGTATTTTCCAACTTGGGAATTTTGTTTCCTTTGTTCACCTCTCCCGCCCACATGGTTATTTGATTCACTAAGACAACATCATCTAATCCTATCACCAAAACACCTACACCTCATCTACCTTTCCTATCTTCGTCAAATTTCCTTACCCAATCACGTTACCTAAACTACCTACCTATTCAACCTACCTAACCCAAATTTCTTCTTCCCTGGTTTAAGGGAGAAATACATCATCCCAAGGCCCCTTTCACAAGGGCTATGTAGGCAGAACTCTTAGGGCATGGGGCCCTTCAAGGTTATCTCGGCCACCCTTTACCCCATTCTTATTTTCCACATCAAACAAAACACTTAGTTAGATTCCATAACAACAATAATTTGGAAGTTAACTTTAAATCAAACCATACATCATATATACCTCATCATTTATTTTCCATCATGTCAATAACTTGGAAATTAAATTGACTCAACACAAAGTAGACTCAACCATGCCTAAACAACCTAGTTTCCATAATATCAATATGTTGGAAATTTAAACCATTTTACCTTAACATCATTTCATTTTCATATTCAACAATAAACAAATCAACCAAAACATGTACAACCACATCATAGTCACCATGACTTAACCATGCCTAACTCATCTAATTTCCATAAAAAAAATAACTTGGAAATTTTAAAATTCAAACCATGCCTATACCTGATATGTGATTTTCCTTATGAGGATATGTTCTCTTGATTATGGGAAATCATGCTTGATATGGTTAAGTCTTTTTTCTCTTAAGATCTTTTGATTGAACTAGAATGTTTCCTGGATTCATTTTTCACTTCTCATAGATGAGTGCATTCTGATTTAAGGAAAATTGTAAACTTATCTATTTATATGACTCATCCTTGGATCAATTTCAGTGATCCAAGGAATGTTTTAAATCTATTCAGAATGAACAACTGATGAATTGGCATTCCATGAACTAAGAGCATATGGACTGAACTTAGTAGACGTAAGCTCTTTAATTCTCTTTTTGTGTGAAAATATTTCCATTCAGGGAAAGTTTCGTTGGATCTTTGGAAATCAGCCTGCAGGTCATTACTAGCATAATTGGGATTTCAACCTATTCATGGCATTGGAGAAAACTAGAATCCTAAGCTAGGTGAAAGTATCTCCTACCTAAGCTATGATTACTTGATGTAATTCTGATTCTAACCTAAACTCGGTACTAAGGAGTTGGAAGGGTTGCTAAGTATTAAAACTGAACCTAATACTACAAGGCTATATGATGATCTAACCTAGTGCTTTAAACTATGGCATTTTTGGTTACTTACCTATGTGGAATTATCTAACCTAATTGCTAAGGACCTATGTTAGGGGTTAGTGGTTAGTGTTATATCCTAAGGTATAAACTTTAAGTTACCTAAGATCTAACCTAAGCCATTAATCTATCCTAAGTTATTGGCATGAAAGGGAAACTAAGGGGTCACAAGTGTTGGGTGATGGTTCCTAAGGCATTTAAGATGTTGATAAGGATGAAAGGACTGGTGGTACTACCAACTTTGGTAGGGCTAATTAGGTTGGCGAGGCCTAGGTGGCAGTGTCACTAAAATTTGAAATGCTTGTTAAATGTGACTTGGCAATAGCCAGACTTGGCGGGTGGTGGAAAATAGGATTGAGTGGGAGATTTGGGATTAATGAAATTAATTGCATTTGTTTTTGAGCCCAAACCACTTTGGTAGGCATGCCAGTGGATTTCGCAAGGGTTGTTTCATTGTGCATGGTCTCCAATTTTCACTCTGCATGAACTCTAGTTTTTCGAACCAACAGATTAAACTACACTTCATGACTATTTTTGAGGTTTCCAATCTATTTTCATTTCATGGAATTTATAAGAGGCATTGTGGAAGAAGCATCTGGTTGTTTGATCTTTCGTGGAGAAGAGGAGAAGAAATGAGTTTGGCTCGAGGTCTTCTTTGATTTTACAGTGACACTATCAGGCATGATAGGCTCTGACTGTTAAAATATTTTTCTCTCTTCTAAATGATTTCATTGAAACAACTCTGCTCTGTTAGTTTAGTACATTGCATGTTTCCTGGTTATTTGTTATTGGGTTTATTAAATCTTTCTCTTCTTGGCTTGAAATCCTTTACAAAGAATAATCTTGATTGGACTATTCATTATGTTAGTGTTAGCACATGAAAATCTATGCAAAAAGGGAACTCTGTAAGTTTCTTGGCATAATGTGATCTGGTAATCATTGGTATTGGTTTTCTTGTTTAAAACATATACTACTTGTTTCTCACTGAGTTTTCTTGGAGAATCATGGGTTCCTCTATTTTTGTTGAAATGAATGTTAAATCTGGATAGACCCATGTTTTTGTTTAAGGAACCTCATCTGCAACTGGAGTTTAGTTGATACTTGTTGTCTTATGAGCTTTGTTGATTGGGTTTTGAGATTCTATGATTTTGTGACTCGTTTCTTAGTTGTAAGAATCGGGATGTGTTGTAGATGGGTTGTTCTTGTTTTCCAACTTGTTAAAACTCTATTTGTTGTGTGTTATAAACAAGAAAACTTGGGCCTGTAGTGAACCCATATTTGGTTGGAGTAAATGTTTTATGTGACCCTATAAGTTTTAAAGGGAGTTCTTAATGAAAATGGTTTGATATCTATGGAGTATAGATTGGACTCTCTATTTGTAATCTTTCAATTCATCCTTGTTGTTAACTAAGGGTTGAAAGATGATTATGTAAACTTTTCTTTAACTAAGGAAGTTTTTAAAGTTTACTCACTACTCCATTCTTGTTCTATGATGCGGAAGTTTCTATTAGTTCAATGTGGGTAATATATTGAAAGGCTATTCAAAGAACTTGTTTCATATTGATTGTAATGATGATTAGGCATGGTGTTGGCCCAGCTAAGAAACCATCTAGTTTTCTTTATATAATTGTTAATCGTTAAGGGATTTAACTACCCAACTAGATGCATTCGGTTGAATGTTTTGAATTGATGAGAACATGTGTTGAACAAGATGCTCGGGTTGTAATTCGAGACTAGAGCACAAAGGAATTGGTTGAAAATATTGCAAGATCTTCATTTGAATTAGCCTGTTTTGAATGAACTTCGGTAAACTCTAAACCCGAAATGAGATAGTTGCATGTTTGGATAATTGCATGTGTTTGAAGGAAACTGGAAATGATAGTCTACTAATTGTTTGGTAAACATTTAATGTTGACTATAGATTGTTTAGTAGTTATCATTCTCAGTTGCATGTTAAAGGATTAGTTGCATGTACTTGAAGGAAACTGGAAATGATAGTCTACTAATTGTTTGGTAAACATTGAATGTTGATTGTAGATTGTTTAGTAGTTATCATTCTCAGTTGCATGTTAAAGGATTAGTTACATGTACTTGGGATGAAACTAGAAATGATAGTTTTTCCTAATTGTTAGTAACCATGAAAGGTTTGACTTGAAATCATTTTGTAGTTTCTAATCCTGTTAGGAATTCAATCTTTTACTTCAGGAGTGTTAAGTTGAGAAGTAAGCAATTAATTCTGTCTTGACTAAACTCTTGGGTAAATTCTAGTACGAGTTCTTACTCGGGTTTCAATTCTTGATTGGGTTCATTGAATTAATATAGAGTTTATATGGAATTATTAGACTCTTTGTGTATTATGGTTGTGTATAGCCTTCATTGTTTTAATGAATAAATGAAAGGGATCACTTGTTTGATTGGGAGATCTTGTTTTTAAATAGGGTTATAAGTTTCTCCTTTTTTCTTTAAAAGTGTTTGGATCTCTTCCTTGGAACCTTTTATTCATTTGTAAAATTGTTATTGGATTGAAAAAGGAACTATTATTAATGATAGTAAAATAGATGATTGTTGTAGTAGGTACACTACTACTTTGCTTCTTTTAAAATCAGTTGGAATGAATTCAGTTGTAAGGACTTATGATGGAATGTTCTTAGGATAAAGTTGAACATTGTTGGTTAGCCTTCTTTTACTTATCTTGCACTAAAATAGAAAATAAGGTGAATGATGATTAGTTTGTTGAAAAGGGAATACAAACTAGGGACTGGGTGATATTCTCTCTCTCCTTATTGGGTATTCTTATATTATCTTGTTGCGATGAACATCTTAATTAATGTTAGATGAATCATCTTAATTTAGATCATGATGTAAGAAACCTTTTTATCTTAAGATAAATAACTAAGTATCCTATTCTATTGTGATGAGGTTTGGAATACAATGTGATAGTATGATCTGTTGTTGTTAAAGGGAATCAATGGAATAAATATCATGTTAAAATGTTAGGATTGATAATATTTAACATATTCCACTCTTCCCCTTTTGAAGTGATTTCAGGATGTTATTGCTCTTCTTTACTGATTGTAATTACTTACACCTACTTGTATGATATACTAATTGATCCTTAAAGCAGGGTTGTTTTATGGAAACAATTAGTTGAGTGCATTTCATTTTAAGGTTTAGTGCTTATCATGCTCAGTTCATTGAACTGACTAACTCATGCTAGTAATTTTTGCAGATGGACAACGTAAGTGATAAAAGAAGGCACAAACTTATATGATGCATTGGTTGTTTTAAATCTAATTCTTTTAAAGAAATCTGATTGGCATAGATTGTACTGGAAAAAAAAAAGTTATATTCTTTTGAGGAAAGGTTGTTGTTATGTCGTGTGTCTAAGATGCATAGATTTTGTAAATGTATAAGTTTGACTATGAATTGAAAGTTGAGAATTTTTTGGCATTGGTTGTATAAATTCTCTTGTACCTTTATTCTGTAGGATGGTATCTTGTCTTGAGGATATTCTACTTATTATCTATATGATTGGATGTGAATTTTGATAAAAAAATGTAAAAGGAACTTAGATGAATTCCCTAAGTAAGCTGCGAGTTAAATAAGGGTAGGAATGCAACATTCTTATCTAAGTATTTCATTATATCATGTGATGTGAAGTAAAACTATAATGAAAATTGTTGAGATTATAAAGGACATAAATGGGGTGTGTTATACCCTAGCATTTTACTATAGGAGGAAGAATCTTCCTCTCTAACAAAGATATACTTAAAAGAGGAAGATATGATTGCAAAACATTAAGACTTAATTGTAATAAGTCTGATAAGTTTCAGCCTAATAGGTTGTTACAATTCCTTAAGTGGTTGAATCATTTTATAAGAAAGGAACTTGTGTTGTTGTTGTCCTATTTTTGGATAACGGGATGTTATGCCAAAACTAACCAATCTGGAAGCAACCTTAAGTTAATTAAGTTCTTAGGATTAATTAAATCTGACTTTTAAAAAGGACTTAAAGAGTGTTGGACTCGGGGTTAGATGGGCTGCCAAACATGTCGTCTATTAACCCAATTTAACTTAACATAAGTAAACTCTTGGAGGTATGTACATCCTAATGAGGTTGTTTTTATAGGATGTTGGCACACGTCAACTGTAGGGTTGTACCTTTGAGAATATTAGGATCTTCTCGAGGATACAATAGTACAGTTAACATGTGGCAACACCCTTCTGCATTGATCATCAGGATCTACACACCTTTGAACTTGAACAAGTTTTCCTTCTAGGTTTGGATAGTAACATAGTTAGGATATGAAGTAGCCCTCTAGGACTCAGGGTACCTTGGCACATGGGGATAACCCAGGTTGACCCAGTATGCCAATTTATCCTAAGTCTTTGTGAGCCTCTTCATATCATGACCTATGTTGTTAACCTAAACTAGAGTTAAACCTTGGGCAAGGGGACTAACAGAAGTCAGTATAAGACATTCTAGATAACAATGGAGTGGGGTGAAGGATGTATTCCAGATTGATGAGTATGCCATCAAGGAATAAGTAATATGAACAATATGTTAGAAATCTTTGGCCAAAGTATCGCAAGTTGTTGATTGCGTTGTCCTATGTCACCTAGGCTAAGGATCGTGATGCCGATGAATATTGGTAAAAATATTTAGTTAGGTTCCTTAGATAGATCACTCAATACCTAGAGTAGGGTAAGAGAACCAAGTATATGAAGTATTCAGGAGAATACTCAAAAACTCAATGTTACACATGAATAGATTGGTAGTTCACCGAGTCATGAAATGAATAGATCGGTTGCTCACCGAGTCATTATAGCTGCATATGGTTATCTATTATAAGAATGGTTGTTATGAAATGTGTGTTCTAAATTATGTATTTAGAATAGAGAACATTAATCATACAAAAAAAAATTCCTTGTTTCTAAAGTCTTAAAATGGGATTGTTACATCTTGGTATCAGATGAAGGTTGTAGCTCTTGGACCTATTGTGTCCATAATCTGATAAAAACTTGGATTTTCTTGTAACAGAAAATGGTTAGGACAAGGGGAAATGTTGTGAACAATGCTCCACCTGAGGAAGGAGCAGCAACAACCCAAAAACTTGATGAGATCCTTGCTGCCCTGTTGGACACAAGAGATCGTTTGACTGTGCTCGAGAAACAAGTGATGGGTAATGAGGAGGAAGAAGAAGCTGGTAATAATAATCAGCCACCTCCTGAGGACAACCCCAATATGGGTGTTGATAATAACAATGTTAATGTGCCTGACTAGCTAGAAAAACAAAAAGGCTAGGTTGGCTGTTGAACTCACTAATGATATAAAAAGGATAAGTCCACCTAAGTTTGATGGCACCACATTAGGTGATGGAGCTGAGAATTGGCTCAATGAGATGGAGAAGTACTTTGCAATAAGGAACTTCTCAGAAGAGACCAAAGCTATTTGGGGAGCATATCAGCTTTCCCATGAAGCATCTTCATGGTGGGACAGCCGGAAGGCTGAGCTAAACATTGATGAAACTAACATCACTTGGGATCAATTTAAAGGTTATTTTAGGCAATGATGGCTACCACAACTTTATTATGATCAGAAAATGACTGAATTTCAGAACTTAGCTCAAGGGAAGTTAACTATAACTGAGTATTGGGAATGGTTTATGAAACTTCTCAAGTATGTACCTCAGTATCAAACTGATGAGAAGTTCAGGATATGAAAATTCATCATGGGATTGAATCCCATTATTGGGGAGAGGTTGATGTTCACAGCCCAACCACTATGGAAGGGGTTGTTGAAAAATCCATAAGGTAGGAATAGAAATTAAAGGCTATTTCTACTCACAAGGAAGAGGTACGGAAGAAAGTTCCAAACTCTTCTTCAGCTTCTCTTGCACCTAAGAAAGGACCATGGAAAAAGTTTTTGTAACAAAAGTAAGTTTCCAACCAATATGAATAAGAAGACAAAGAATGAATAAGACTACTGGTAATACACGAACAATTTTTTCTAGGAATAATAATAATGGGTGAAAACCCTATGGAGGTCAGAATGATAACTACAAGGCTGGAATAATTCTTAGCCCAAAAAGGGACCAGTAGGAGGTTGTTATAACTATGGCGAGATCATTACATGTGAATCAATGTCCTTTAAAGAAGGATGATCATAATCAGCAGCACAAGATACATGTTGCAGTAGCTGACAAGCAAGTTGAAAAGCAAGTTACACCTATTGAAGTTCCTGGTAAGTTATTTGGCATACCTATAACTATTCTTTTTGATACGGGAGCTACTGAATGTTTTATTTCTAGTAAAATTGCTTCAAAACTTAAAAGAAAAGCTGGAAAAATGGATAAATCATGGACTGTACATTATGGTAATAATTCTTGTTCATACAGTTAGTATGTGTCTTTTTGGGGCAGTCCTTGACTTACCTAGCTTTTCCACTGAAGTTGATCTCTATGTTGCACCTTTGGGATCTTATGATATAGTCATAGGTGTTAATTGGTTAGCTGAGCATAAAGAAAAAGTGGACTATTTTGAAAAACATATTAGTTGTTTGGATGATCTATAGAAAAAACAGAGAGATTCAAGGTGTAAAACAAGAAATTTCTGTTAGGAAATTATTAGCTATGCAACTTAAAAAGGCCAAAAATAAGGGTTGTACCTTATATGTAGTAAAAATTTCTGAATCTACGGAAGAAAACAATGATTTCATGGAACGTTATCCACTATTACAAACTACGGTGATGTTTCCTGAAGAATTACCAGGATTACCACCCAAAAGGGAGTTTGACTTCACGATAAAAATCAAACCAGGTACTGAACCTATTTCTAAAGCACCTTATCGAATGACTACCACAGAGTTAGTAGAGCTTAAGGCTCAGTTACAAGAAATCTTGTCTAAGGGTTTGATTAGGCCAAGTGTTTCACCTTGGGGAGCACCAGTGATCTTTGTGAAAAGAAAGATGGAACACTCAGATTGTGCATTGATTACAGGATGTTAAACAAAGCAACAATCAAGAATAGATACCCACTTCCTAGAATTGATGATCTATTTGATCAGATGCGTGGGGCATCAATATATTCTAAGATAGACCTTCGGTCTGGATATCATCAATTACAAATTAAGGAAGAGGACATTCATAAAAAAATTTTAGGACAAGGTATGGACATTATGAATTCATGGTTTTACCCTTTGGATTAACGAATGCACCTGCAACTTTTATGAACTTAATGAATAATATCTTTCAAGAATACTTGGAC
Organism: Taxus wallichiana var. yunnanensis; assembly: GCA_018340775.1. Lineage (NCBI taxonomy): Eukaryota > Viridiplantae > Streptophyta > Pinopsida > Cupressales > Taxaceae > Taxus > Taxus wallichiana. The sequence continues at coordinate 50,784,318 of CM031239.1, forward strand.
AAGTTTGTGCTTGTATTCTTGGATGACATTCTCATATATTCTAAAAGTATTGAGGAGCATCATGAACACTTGAAAATAGTCTTGGAAATTATGAGAAAGAGACGGTTATATGGTAAACTATCCAAATGTTCTTTCTATGACACTGAAGTTCACTATTTGGGGCATGTTATAAGTAAAGATGGGATTTTTGTAGATCCTTCTAAAATTGTAGCTATAATCAAGTGGCCTACCTAAGAATGTACATGAAGTTAGAAGCTTCATGGGCCTTGCAGGTTATTATAGAAAATTTGTTAAGGATTTTTCTAAGGTGGCTGCACCAATAACTTCATTACAAAAGAAGGATAAGAAATTTTTTTGGGATGATAAATGTGAATCTAACTTTAAAAATTTGAAAAGTTAGTTGACTTCAACACCTATTTTAGTGTATATCAGATCCTAATGGAGACTTCACGGTTGTAACGGATGCATCTGGGGAAGGTCTTGGAGGTATTTTGTTACAAAATGATCATGTCATAGCTTATGAAAGTAGAAAACTTAAGTTACATGAGTTGAATTATGCTCCACATGATTTAGAGCTTGTTGCCATAGTTCATGCACTTCAAGTTTGGAGGCATTATCTACTTGGTAAACCATTTGAGTTGAAAACTGATCATCTTAGACTGAAGTACATTTTCACTCAGCCAAATCTGAATGCAAGACAGTGAAGGTGGTTAGAGTTTTTGTCTCAGTATGATTTTGACATAAGTTACATTAAAGGAAAAGAGAATAGAGTGGCTGATGCTCTAAGTCATAGGAAGCACATTTATGCTCTTATAACACTAAGAACTCAGTTTAAGGATGAAGTAAAAAGTGCTATGGAATCTGATTCTTACTTTCAGCAAGTAAAAACAATGCTTGTTGTAGATCCAAAAGATGAAAGGTATAAAGGTTTTCACTTTGATAATGAGGGAATCTTACGATATGAAAATAGAGTATACGTACCCTTACCTAATAATTTGAGAAAGAAATTGTTGACCGAGTTTCACAATTCACCTTTCTCTACACCTTGGCATTACAAAAATGCTTGCTGACATAAAACAACAATACTTCTAGAAGGGAATGAAAAAGGATGTTATAGATTTTGTGACTCATTGTCTAGAATGTCAACGGGTAAAAGCGAACATATGCATCCAGCTGGTTTATTGTATCCTCACAACATACCGCTAGTACAAATGGTAGGTAATAAGCATGGATTTTGTACAAGGATTTCCTATGTCAAGAAATAAACATGATGTTATTTTGGTAGTAGTTGACAAACTAACGAAAGTAGCTCATTTTATTGCTTGGAAATCTAAAGGATGATTCTCCTATTTTGGCTAAAATATTTGTACATGAAATTTTTAGATTACATGGGGTACCTGAATTAATCATATCTGATAGAGACCCTAGAATGACATCAAGGTTTTGGCAAATGCTTAACGCAGCTCTTGGCACTAAACTGAATTTCAGTTCTACGTACCATCCGGAAATGGATGGATAGACCAAAAGAGTAAATCAGGTTTTGGAGGATATGTTACGGATGTACTTGTATGGATCAGTAGTATAAGTGGGAGGAGTACCTTCCATTAGTTGAATTTTCATACAATAATACATATCATGCTTCTCTTAAGATGGCACCTTTTGAGGCACTTTATGGAAGGAAATGTAGAACCCTTGTTAGTTGGGATAACATTGAGGATAGAGAAGTAATAGGACCTAAAATCCTAATGAAATGGAACAACAAGTTAAAATGATTCGTGAACGCTTGAAAGAAGTAGTAGATAGGAAAAAGAGTTATGCTGATTTAAAGCGGGTTGACAGAAATTTGAGCTTGGTGAGAAGGTTTTTCTTCGTGTTAAACTGAAAAAGAGTTCTATAACTTTTGGAAAGGCTACCAAGTTATCCCCTCATTATGTGGGACCTTTTGAAATAGTTGAAGTAATAAGTCTTGTAGCTTATCGTTTAGCACTACCACCTACTCTGTCACGAATGCATGATGTTTTCCATATTTCTTTGCTTAAGAAATACATTTCAGATTTATCACATGTGTTAAATTGGAATTCCTTGCAGGTCCAAGACCCAGGAATAATCATGGTTAAGCCCATTCGAGTGCTGGAAACTCACCAATTACATTTAAGAAATAGAGAAATAAGTCAATGTAAGGTCCAGTGGGACCAGTTTAACAAGGAGAGTGCAACTTGGGAAAATCTAGAAGATATGAAAACTACTTTTCCATATCTATTTGAATAGAATTGAATCAGTTGATTGATAAATTTTTATGAATTTATCCTTTATGACATTAAGTAAGCCAGTTTTGGGTAGATATTTACTTGATTTGAATAAAAGTTATTTAATACTGATTTCTGGAACTATAAGGTTTTGAAATAATTGACTAGGATAAGAGAAATGAATGAATTGACTATCCTTGATATAAATTATTAAAAGAGATAATCATCGGGATGATGATTCTTTTTAGGAGGGGAGCATGTAACACCCTTGACTATTGTTATTTTCCTCCTTTGCATTCAAGTGTTGATATGTGATTTTCCTTATGAGGATATGTTCTCTTGATTATGGGAAATCATGCTTGATATGGTTAAGTCTTTTCTACTCTTAAGATCTTTTGATTGAACTGGAATGTTTCCTAATTCATTTTTCACTTCTCATAGATGAGTGCATTCTGATTTAAGGAAAATTGTAAACTTATCTATTTATATGACTCATCCTTGGATCAATTTTAGTGATCCAAGGAATGTTTTAAATCTGTTCGAGAATGAACAACTGATGAATTGGCATTCCATGAACTAAGAGCATATGGACTGAACTTAGTAGATGTAAGCTCTTTAATTCTCTTTTTGTGTGAAAATATTTCCATTCAGTGGAAAGTTTCATTGGATCTTTGGAAATCAGCCTGGCAGGTCATTACTGGTGTAATTGGGATTTCAACCTATTCATGGCATTGGAGAAAACCAGAATCCTAAGCTAGGTGAAAGTATCTCCTACCTAAGCTATGATTACTTGATGTAATTATGATTCTAACCTAAACTCGGTACTAAGGAGTTGGAAGGGGTTGCTAAGTATTAAAACTAGAACCTAATACTACAAGGCTATATGATGATCTAACCTAGTGCTTTAAACTATGGCATTTTTGGTTACTTACCTATGTGGAATTATCTAACCTAATTGTAAGGACCTATGTTAGGGGTTAGTGGTTAGTGTTATATCCTAAGGTATAAACTTTAAGTTACCTAAGATCTAACCTAATCCATTAATCTATCCTAAGTTATTGGCATGAAAGGGAAACTAAGGGGTCGTAAGTGTTGGGTGATGGTTCCTAAGGCATTTAAGATGTTGATAAGGATGAAAGGATTGGTGGTACTACCAACTTTGGCAGGGGCTAATTAGGTTGGTGAAAGCCTAGGTGGCAGTGTCACTAAAATTTGAAATGCTTGTTAAATGTGACTTGGCAATAGCCAGACTTGGCGGTGGAAATAGGATTGAGCGGGAGATTTGGGATTAATGAAATTAATTGTGTTTGGTTTTGAGCCCGAACCACTTTGGTAGGCATGCCAATGGATTTCGCAAGGGTTGTTTCATTGTGCATGGTCTCTGATTTTCACTCTACATGAACTTTGGTTTTTCAAACCAGCAGATTAAACTATGCTTCATGACTATTTTTGAGGTTTCCAATCTATTTTCATTTCATGGAATTTATAAGAGGAATTGTGGAAGAAGCATCTAGTTGTTTGATCTTTCATGGAGAAGAGGAGAAGAAATGAGTTTAGCTCAAGGTCTTCTTCAATTTTATAGCGACACTATCAGGCATGATAGGCTCTGACTATTAAAATATTTTGCTCTCTTCTAAATGATTTCATTGAAACAAATCTGCTCTATTAGTTTAGTACATTGCATGTTGCCTGGTTATTTGTTATTGGGTTTATTAAATCTTTCTCTTCTTGCTTGAAATCCTTTACAAAGAATAATCTTGATTGGAATATTCGTTATGTTAGTGTTAGCACATGAAAATCTATGCAAAAAGGGAACTTTGTAAGTTTCTTGGCATAATGTGATCTGGTAATCATTGGTATTGGTTTTCTTGTTTAAAACATATACTATTGTTTCTCACTGAGTTTTCTTGGAGAATCGTGGGTTCCTCTGTTTCTGTTGAAATGAATGTTAAATCTGGATAGACCCATGTTTTTGTTTAAGGAACCTCATCTGCAACTGGAGTTTAGTTGATACTTGTTGTCTTATGAGATCTGTTGATTGGGTTTCAAGATTCTATGATTTTGTGACTCGTTTCTTAGTTGTAAGAATCGGGATGTGTTGTAGATGGTTTGTTCTTGTTTTCCAACTTGTTAAAACTCTGTTTGTTGTGTGTTATAAAAAGAAAACTTGGGCCTGTAGTGAACCCGTATTTGGTTGGAGTAAATGTTTTATGTGACCCTATAAGTTTTAAAGGGAGTTCTTAATGAAAATGGTTTGATATCTATGGAGTATAGACTTGACTCTCTTTTTGTAATCTTTCAATTTGTCCTTGTTGTTAACTAAGGGTTGAAAGATGATTATGTAAACTTTTCTTTAACTAAGGAAGTTTTAAAGTTTACTCACTACTCCATTCTTGTTCTATGATGTGGAAGTTTCTATTAGTTCAATGTGGGTAATATATTGAAAGGCTATTCAAAGAACTTGTTTCATATTGATTGTAATGATGATTAGGCATGGTGTCGGCCCAGCTGAGAAACCATCTGGTTTCTTTGTATAATTATTAATCATTAAGGGATTTAACTACCCAAACTGGATGCATTCGGTTGAATGTTTTGAATTGATGAGAACACGTGCTGAACAAGATGCTCGGGTTGTAATTTGAGACTGGAGCACAAAGGAATTGGTTGAAAATATTGCAAGATCTTCATTTGAATTTAGCCTATTTTGAATGAACTTGGTTTGAACTCAAAATGAGATAGTTGCATGTTTGGATAATTGCATGTGTTTGAAGGAAACTAGAAATGATAGTCTACTAATTGTTTGGTAAACGTTTAATGTTGACTGTAGATTGTTTAGTAGTTATCATTCTCAGTTGCATGTTAAAGGATTAGCATGTACTTGAAGGAAACTAGAAATGATAGTCTACTAATTGTTTGGTAAACATTGAATGTTGACTTTAGATTGTTTAGTAGTTATCATTCTCAGTTGCATGTTAAAGGATTAGTTGCATGTACTTGGGATGAAACTGAAATGATAGTTTTGCCTAATTGTTGGGTAACCATGAAAGGTTTGACTTGAAATCATTTTGTAGTTTCTAATCCTGTTAGGAATTCAATCTTTTACTTTAGGAGTGTTAAGTTGAGAAGTAAGCAATTAATTCTATCTTGACTGAACTCTTGGGTAAATTTTGAGTACGAGTTCTTACTCGGGTTTCAATTCTTGATTGGGTTCATTGAATTAATATAGAGTTTATAAGGAATTATTATGACTCTTTGTGTATTATGGTTGTGTATAGCCTTCACTGTTTTAATGAATTAAATGAAAGGGATCACTTGTTTGATTGGGAGATCTTGTTTTTAAATAGGTTATAAGTTTCTCCTTTTTGCTTTAAAAGTGTTTGGATCTCTTCCTTGGAACCTTTTATTCATTTGTAAAATTGTTATTGGATTGAAAAAGGAACTATTATTAATGATAGTAAAATAGATGATTGTTGTAGTAGGTACACTACTTGCTTTGCTTCTTTTACAATCAGTTGGAATGAATTCATTGTAAGGACTTACGATGGAATGTTCTTAGGATAAAGTTGAACATTGTTGGTTAGCCTTCTTTTACTTATCTTGCATTGAAATAGAAAAGAAGGTGAATGATGATTAGTTTGTTGAAAAGGGAATACAAACTAGGACTGGGTGATATTCTCTCTCTCCTTATTGGGTATTCTTATATTATCCTATTGCGATGAACATCTTAATTAATGTTAGATGAATCATCTTAATTTAGATCATGATGTAAGAAACCTTTTTATCTTAAGATAAATAACTAAGTATCCTATTCTATTGTGATGAGGTTTGGAATACAATGTGATAGTATGATCTATTTTTGTTAAAGGAATCAATGGAATAAATATTATGTTAAAATGTTAGGATTGATAATATTTAACATATTCCACTCTTCCCCTTGAAGTGATTTCAGGATGTTATTTCTCTTCTTTACTGATTGTAATTACTTACGCCTACTGTATGATATACTAATTGATCCTTAAAGCAGGGTTGTTTTATGGAAACAATTAGTTGAGTGCATTTCATTTTAAGGTTTAGTGCTTATCATGCTCAGTTCATTGAACTGACTCATGCTAGTAATTTTTGTAGATGGACAACGTAAGTGATAAAAGAAGGCACAAACTTATATGATGCATTGGTTGTTTTAAATCTGATTCTTTTAAAGAAATCTGATTGGCATAGATTGTACTAGAAAAAGAAAAGTTATATTCTTTTGAGGAAAGGCTTGTTGTTATGCCATGTGTCTAAGATGCATAGATTTTGTAAATGTATAAGTTTGACTATGAATTGAAAGTTGAGAATTTTCTAGGCATTGGTTGTATAAATTCTCTTGTACCTTTGTCTATAGGATGGTATCTTGTCTTGAGGATATTCTACTTATTATCTATATGATTGGATGTGAATTTTGATAAAAAAATTGTAAAAGGAACTTAGATGAATTCCCTAAGTAAGTTGCAGTTAAATAAGGGGTAGAATGCAACATTCTTATCTAAGTATTTCATTATATCATGTGATGTGAAGTAAAACTATAATGAAAATTGTTGAGATTATAAAGGACATAAATGGGGTGTGTTATACCCTAGCATTTTACTATAGGAGGAAGACTCTTCCTCTCTAACAAAGATATACTTAAAAGAGGAAGATATGATTGCAAAACATTAAGACTTAATTGTAATAAGTCTGATAAGTTTCAGCCTAGTAGGTTGTTACAATTCCTTAAGTGGTTAAATCATTTTATAAGAAAGGAACTTGTGTTGTTGCTGTCCTATTTTTGGATAACGGGATGTTATGCCAAAACTAACAAATCTAGAAGCAACCTTAAGTTAATTAAGTTCTTAGGATTAATTAAATCTGACTTTTAAAAAGGACTTAAAGAGTGTTGGACTCAGGGTTAGATGGGCTGCAAAACATGTCATCTATTAACCCAATTTAACTTAACATAAGTAAACTCTTGGAGGTATGTACATCCTAATGAGGCTATTCTAGTAGGATGTTGGCACATGTCAACTATAGGGTTGTACCTTTGAGAAGATTAGGATCTTCTCGAGGATACAACAATACATTTAACATGTGGCAACACCCTTCTGCATTGATCATCAGGATCTACACACCTTTGAACTTGAACAAGTTTTCCTTCTAGGTTTGGATAGTAACATAGTTAGGATATGAAGTAGCCCTCTAGGACTCAAGGTACCTTGGCACACGGGGATAACCTAGGTTGACCTAGTATGCCAATTTATCCTAAGTCTTTGTGAGCCTCTTCATATCATGACCTATGTTGTTAACCTAAACTAGAGTTAAACCTTGGGCAAGGGGACTGACAGAAGTCAGTATAAGACATTCTAGATAACAATGGAGTGGGGTGAAGGATGTATTTTGGATTGATGAGTATGTCATCAAGGAATAAGTAATATGAACAATATGTTAGAAATCTTTGGCCAAAGTATCGCAAGTTGTTGATTGCGTTGTCCTATGTCACCTAGGCTAAGGATCATGATGCCAATGAATATTGGTAAAAATATTCAGTTAGGTTCCTTAGATAGATCACTCAATACCCAGAGTAGGGTAAGAGAACCAAGTATACGAGGTATTCGAGAGAATACTCAAAAACACAATGTTACACATGAATAGATCAGTTGTTCACCGAGTCATTACAATGAATATGGTTGTCTATTATAAGAATGGTTATTATGAAATGTATATGTTATCCAAATTACGTATAAGAATGGTTAATTATGAAAGTGTGTTACAAGACGGTTCTACTTAGTAAAAGTATGGTATAGCACGTTAGAAGGGTATTAAAGAATACCCTTAATTCTAACCTCTAATTATTCATTAATAATACATATTAGAGAATCTAGATTTATTTATTAAAAAGTAGATTATAATTTAATTTATGACCACACTCCTTTTTCAATTTTAAGTTATTTACTTTTCAAAACTAGGGTTCAAATGTTTTAGCTTTATATTAAAATTAAACCTCCCTTTCCTTTAGCCCACCACTCCAACCTACCCCCAATACCTGATTCAAAACATTAATAAATTAAACCCTTTCACCCCCTCATGTCTATCGGTATATTGACTTTAATTTTATTAATTTTAATTACCTCAATATGAACCCACGTGCTAGGATATTTCCTAGCTAATGAACCCCCCGTGTGTTACAAGATCTATTGGGCCTTATGCTTGGTGTAAGATATTACATCAATACCCCCATGTGCTAGTTTATCTTGCAAATAACATACCTCATTCAGGGAATCCTTGAACCTCTTCATGGATACTATTTGAGGTGGCACCATCTTCGTATCTCTAACCTGTGGACCCTATCCTAATAATAGTGGCCCCTGTCCTCTTGCCTTTACCCAGGGACCCTATCCTGATGCCTTAGCTAAAGCCTATGCAGCTAGCTAAACCTGTAATGATGTGATTTTTCCATGGTATACTACTTACTGATCCCGTAAACCTATAATCTATGCCTGGAGAAATGGTACCTAAGCCCCATCCCTACGGGAGCCTCTGTAGAGTGCCTGTGTAGGAGCCTGAGCCTGTGCTTATGCCAATAGGCCTTGTAGAGTTATAACCTATTCCTGTAAGGTGGAAACCTATTCTTGTAATGTGGTTACCTAGCCCCCATCACCTTCTTATGCCTGCACCTGAACTAGCTTCTCATATAACCCTTTCACCTATCCCTGTAAGGTGGTAACCTGAGCCTGAGTTTGAGATAGATGTAATTATACTACTGCGACCTAGCCCTGTAACTAATCCCTCTACACAATAATGCTGGCCAAAGCTAGCTACTTGGGTCTAGGTGGTGTTTCCTATAGTTGAGCCACCCACCACTACCTATATATATTTTTCATACCAACATCATCAACCCTCATGTCTACCACCTGATCCTCCTAATATGTCAGCCCTGTACCAGGGGACGTGGTGGAGACATAGGTCTCTCCACATCATCCTTGTGATCCTATGGACATGGTGGAGGCACATCTTTTCAAAGCCCAAATAATCATGTAACTCTCTCCACCAGTATCATCTCTTGCCCACCTATAGGGTGTGTCCTATATCCATCGAACTAACTGCAACCCCTCAAACTCCTCAACCATGCCCATGTAGGATGAAAATTCCACATATGACCACTCAAAATTATTGATCATCGACAAGTCATCCAATGACCGCATGTAGTAGGTAACATCGTGTTTAGCAAGATGCACCCTTGAATGTACTCCTACAGGTACCCATCTCCTGAATCCAACCTTGTAGATGTCTTAGAACTAGTCCTATCATGGAAGGCCTATAGGAGAAAGACATATGATGTGCTCATACTCCCAAAAGAGTGCAAAAGGTAGATAGGTGCAACATACACCAAATCTATGAATCCTCCAATATGTCCATAACTCCATGTATAACTAAACTAAAAAGGTGGGTGCCCAAGAAAAGTAGACTTGATCCTCAATCATATCCTGTAAAACTCCCATTAATGCATGGGGATATCTTTCACCCTATGAATCAAGAAGTGCATAGCACCTAACTTCCAACATCATTAGCATTTCTAATCTGGTCTCTTGAGGATAGGCTTCATATATATCCCCATAGCTAATGCTAGTACTCGATCTCTCAACTCACCCATCATCTCTATAAACACAACCAATATGGGCTCTATTGAAACCTCGATACACTAGCTTGCCAATAATTAGTAGTTGCAAAATCCAGTACACATCCTCTAATGTGATAATCATATCACCAGTAGGTAGATTGAATGTATTGGTCAATGCATCCCATCTATCGATTAGAGTGACAATCAAGCTATGATCTCATACTATGTGCCTATAGCACCTAATATAATGAAGCCTAACCTCTTGTATATGCCTCCACTAATCATCCATGATAGTAAGCCACAAATGTGTCAATAAAGGTGGAACCTGATCCTGTATAATGATTTTTTGCCTTTCCTACATCACTACTCAACCACGTTAATCAAACCACTTGATTAGTAATCAATTACCCTACACCCGACCTGACCGAATCCTTACTTATTCCTTTCCTAGGCTACCCAATGCTCACATTTCACACTCTACACTATTTTTTACTAGCCTTCACATCCACACTTCATCTATTTTCCTAACTTACTTTATCCACTGTGTGCCTCCCTCCAAATTTATACCCTACATCCTTGACAATTCAACACATTTACCACAACCTACCTACTTCATCATGCCTCACCTCAGACCTAGTATATTCTATCTTACCTACCTGAAACCTATATCACCATTGCCTAACAATTTTACCTTCCCTAATCCATTTTTTAACCACTTCGACACTTTTCATAGTGACCAACATCGGTCACCCTAATTGGTACCGGTCACATGTTAGTCCTACTAACGTCGCCTAGCCCACCAATGCCGGTGGACCTAGGCGACGTCGACGCCACCACCGGGTTCGGTGCCAAAACTTAATCCCCATGTCCCACATTTGTAAAAATTGACAAAGTACCCTAAAAAATCTACCCACTGAGCCCTAAATTTCACCCACATTCCTTTACCATCCTAGTTAACCTAAAATTGGCCCTCCCCATACCCAATTTCATCATATTTCACCCAAATTACAAATTCAATTTCTAAACCCAAACCCTTCATTTTTTTAACCTTCATTTTTCACTCAAAAATAGATAGAAAGTAGATCCTACCTCTATCTCGATGTTTTCTTCATGATTTTGTCACGGTCTTTGAGCTAGTTGTCCTCCATCTCCCTCTCGTGCCTTAGTTATGTCTCCACCAATCTCCACAACTCTTGCCCAATCAAATCACTCCAATCAATCCCATGGACCCAACAATCACAATCCAATCACCACTCACCTCTCTCCAACTCATCCTAGATAGTACCTCTGTCATTTTCACCATGTCCAATGAGCCAAAATACCCTCTCTATCATTTTCCAAAAGTAGAAATGAACAAACGAATCTATAAAATGTGAATTTTATCTTTTTCACCCCAAACACAACTTGACCAACATCGGTTTCTCTTGACTGGTATTGATCACGTGCCCTACTAAGCCGTGGTTGATTTATCTTAACCAATATCGTTACCATAAAATGGTATTGGTTTACCTCCTTGAGACCACTTGATGTAGCCTAAAATTCAACAATACAAGCCCAAGCGCATTGGCACATCACTCAAATTTAGGCCGAGCACTCACCCGAAGCATGCAAAGGTACCAAGCCCCTCTTTAGGGTTGTTGTTGTAGGATGTTAGCATAATCAAGACTTAAATCCTTTAGATCTATGGCTAATATATATTCTACAATGCATATTCACATTTAGGTCTAGAACATAACACACTTAAGAGATAACCATAATGGAGTCAAACATGCAATACCAAATCATACACATGACAAAACCTTGTTTCAGTCCATAATATCCATTATATTAATCATAGTAAATACACTAAAGCTTCCTTAAAGTAACAATAGTATACGCTCATGCATGTAATATATCTAGCATCATAATCTCATTATATCCTAGTTCTCACACCTATATCTATGCTCTCTCTCTCTCTCTCTCTCTATATATATATATATATATATATATATATATATATATATATATATATATATTCCTTTCTACACAATTTACTACATACTTATAAGGGTGGGGAATTTCCCTTCACCTCTTATCTAATCCAAAAATATGTCGCATTCTATTATTAGCCATGTGTTGTTATAAAATTAGGCTTACATGCAAGAATGCTAACAATAGATCTTTCTTAGTCAACTATCAGTTCACAATTCTATCGTTAGCCTACATCCATGCAAAACACTCCCTATTTGATCATCAAAAATAGCCAATGTGTGTCGTGTAAGTCTCCAATTGGTTTGAGTGCTCCACACACTATCTCCAAAAATAGATCCTTATCATTAAAATGGATAAGTCCCAAATCAGATCTCTTATTCACGCACAATCCTTTCTAATACTCCCACACCTTTGAATGCATTCTTCTTTCCCATGCAAACCTTATGTATTTCCTTCAATAAGTGCCATATTATGACTGATCAACATTACCCCACACTAGTTGCATTGCTGCCTCGAAAATGGTTATTCTCAAAATGAATAAAACAATATGAATATAAGAATAGAAATAATTTTGATGAATAAAAGAATGTATTTAACCTACAATATATTTTTCTACAACATGAATAATCAATTTGGGATATTCTTATTTTATCTCTTCCTCTAAGGTATGTCACCATTGAGTGCGACTGTGCTTTCTCTAGAATATCCAGTGTAATTGAATCTAATTCATCCCTTACAATCTCTCCCTTATCATTCTATATAAAAAAGCAATGTTCGAAATTCAAGTCATTCTCCCTTCCAACAAATCCATCTTTCGAGTGATGAGTTTCCCAAGCTCATCCAGTCTTTTCTTGTGTGGTTCGTGAGCTACTGTAAGGGCCTCACACTTCTTCTTAATAAGGGATAATCATTCTACACAGCCCAATGTCTCATATTTAATGGGCTTCAGGAATTCATTATCTTATAAAATGGTCCTGGTCCTTATAATGGCCTTTAGCACCGTACAAATATTTAGTGCTTGATCCACATTCTTTACTTCCTTCTACAAGCTTTACAGAAAACCTTCATATGATGCAATCTTCCGCATCACTAAATCCATTTCCCACTCTACTTATTATGTTAGATCCTTTGGTTTAGGCATGCACATAGGTTTATCTTCAAGCACTAAGTCCACCAATGTACTAACATAATGTATTGGCGAAGGAAATGTCTTGGGTACCCTTGGATATAATTGTGTATTAGCCTTCATGACATAATCCCCAATATCCTTTGTCATGCTGATAAACACAACGTTATTCTTCTATGCTAAATATATTTCCTAATTTGGGTGTGCTATTTCTTCATCCTTAGTCTTGATCTCCTCCATTAGTGACCTAATTGTTGCGGCTTTATCCATATTCTGTCATGTGACCTCTGTCGATACCTTTACCAAAGCATTGCTTATCTATTCATTTGACATAACATTAGGCTTTACTGTTATGTGTCTGGCTTGAGTTGTCTTTCTCAACCTCATTGACACATAAGAATCCTCACACACATCAAAATATGGTTCATCCATGTGCGTGTGTATTGACCATGACAATTTCTTCTATGTGCACACTATTTCCATATCTTCATCCATTAACTCCCATCCATACAACTCCTTTTGTGTCATTGTTCTATGGAAATAGGCGCGAATAATTTTACCTATGTCCTCAGCATAGCCCATGGCTGGTGGAATATACTCCCCACTTGTTCTTCTTGATCTAGGCTACTTAGGAACTTAGGCTTCAATATTTGGAACTTGTGTGGCTATGTCCTGAGCAGTCTTGGTTGTTGTCTCTTCTATCCCTTTTTCTCCCTCTTCTCCATCCTTCATTTCTTCATCTTTTTGTTCTTCCACATTCTAAATGGTAACATTGCCTTATTACAAACACCAAGAAGACTTATTTATAGTATGGCTTTAGCCTACTCACGTTGAAGTAACCGGGTAAGAATTTTCCATCAAGTGTGTCTAACTAACAAAAGTCTGATTTGAGTATGTGAGCAATAACATATGGTCCCAACCAATGTACCTTGAGCTTTCTGGATGGCACAAAAACCTAGAATCATAAACGAGCACCATCTCCCTATCTCCAATTTTGTATCCTGATGTGCCTATCATGTCATGCTTTCTTCCTATCCTTATCTTGTTTTTGACGCAACGTGTTATGAATTGTCGTTTATCTAACTTGATTAATTGTTCAATCTATTCTTCTAATTCTTTCTCATCAGCTAGACCTCCAACACATGTAATTTCTAAAGAAGGTAACATAAATTTCATAGGAAGAACCACTACGTACCAAAAACTAACTAAAATAGTATGTCTTTGTTTAACTTTTTATATGTTATCCAATATGCCCAAAGTGCTACAAATTCTTTATCATCACAATTATTTCTTCCAACATCACATATTTTATTCAATGTCTTGCTATAAATTTTGTTGAAATCCTCACAGTCCTATTTTCCCGAGGATTATAGGGTGTAGTCTTATGGTGTGCGATCATGAATTCATCTAATAAAATTCTTATTATATCATTAAGAAAATGTGTGCCCCTATCACCTTTGGTCAAACTTAAAGGACATCCATACATTGTAATAATATTTTCCCAAAGAAACTTGATTTGTAGTCATCTGTAAAATCCTTTGTAGGTGTTGCTTATGCCCACCTTGTCGATAATCTATCCAAGTTATGATGTAACATGATCCAGTTATGTGCACAACTAGTGAAATAGGACCCATAAAATCTATAGACAATTTCTCAAAAGGTTTTGCATTAGTAATGGGTCTTAGACACATTTCATCTTGTTGACTGGTTTAAGAAGACATTGAAAATGATCAAAATATTTTAAAATTCCTTATAATCTTTATACGGGGTCTCCCACTATAATCCAACAAGTATAATCTTGTGCATAGTGGCATCACCGCATAGAGGCCACTTGCAATACTACCATGAGCTTATTCCATAATATTTGTGTGCTCATGTTCCAAAACACAATGGCGTAGTACTTCATCCTAGCCTAGTTTGTATAGATCACTATTAATTAACATATAGGGGGCTACACGTATAGTAAATTATTTCTTCTCCAAGGATTTCATTCCTTTGGTGCCATCCTTGTTCGTAGAAAGACAACAACATCCTCTATTTTTAAGGCACTCGTTGTAACCTCTATAACCGTGCATCCGGCATGGTATTTTCAATTGTCAATGCTTCTTCTCCCGATGGTATTCTTGATAGATGGTCTGGTCAATAATTACTTTTCCCTAGTTTGACCACAATTGTGAAATCAAATTCCTAAAATAAGAGCACCCATCGACATATGTGCCCTTGTAGAATAGGTTTGTTTACAAAATACTTCAATGCCATGTGATTTGTATAAAATATGAATGGTGTAGCTAGTAGGTACTTGCAGAATTTATGTAGCACATAGATCATTGAAAAAAAGCTTCATGCTCTGTAGTTGTGTAATTATGTTCTACAGGAGTCAACTTTCTACTAGCAAAACACATAGGATGATCTCGTAATACTTTCTCCAGTTGAGCCAACACACGTGCCAATGGTCATGCCAGAGGCATCAACATTTAAATGAAATGGTTGGTCCCACAAAGGAAAATGTAGAATAGGCATGTGTGGTCTTATTTGCACCGTCCAACACCTCATTCCTACCGTTGAATGGTTTGGATCTATATTTTCTACTTCTTCGTTATCCACTAAGTAGACCATTTGTCCTTTTTCTTTCTCAAGGAAAATGCATTGAAGTAGTGTTGCATCATCCCCTATTTCCTTAATAAGGCGTGCTCCGAGTCCCCTTCATCCAATAAATCCTAAAATATTTCTTCAACTCGCACTATCTTCCATAGTTAAGAACTTTATGACTTTCAACACTTTTTCCACCGAGGATTTGTAGAGAAGAATTCAAACATCTACTCCATTCCTATAATTAAATCATGTCAATTTCCAATCTCTCTATGGAGTTTTGCATATACATAGCAAACATGCACGCATATTTGTAAAGTGGAATAAAACTTTTGCACCCATAAATAAGGTGGTAAATCTTCCTTCCATTATGTCCAGGGTCTCTCACACTTCCGAACATGGTGCTTAATAGGTTGATCACCATGATAAGTGCATATTTTAGTAAGTGCATTTCTCCTAAAGAACCTAGTAGCAAGAGCAATCCTAATTTCATTCCATCCTACAAGATTATCCTTTTGGGCCACCCACTAGCATGTTGTTGTCCCATGTAGTGTATATGCTAGCATATTTCTTATTTCAAGAGGATCTATCTAGTGTTATTCCATGGCACACAGGAATACCATAGGATCTCCTTCTCCTGGTGTAACAAGGTACCAAGTTGTTACCTATCCTCCTGACATACCATGGTTTGTTTCCTCTAGGAAATATGCTCTTTACTTTATAACCTACCAACACATAAGTGCTATGAGCCCAATTATCACAAGCAACACTTATAGTATTGCTAATGGATTGTGCATCCTCCCACTAAATTATTCATTATTTACATGGCTCGAGAACTTATGGATCATGAATGGCAAGTACATAAATCTTATTAAGATCTTATTCACTTAAGGGCTCAACATAGAGCACATATTTTCCATCTCATTAAAGGGATAATAACTCTCTCCTCCTTGTTTTCAAAACTGATATAACCTTTGTTGTACTCAAGATCAACATTGTTTGCATAACACCAAGGATGACCCAATAGAGCCGGGAAGCTATCGACTCTGCCAATGCTAAAACCTCAAAGTATCCAAAGTGAACTTGGCTCCTTGTATGGTAATGGATGCATCTCTCAAAACTTTGATAGGAGTGGTCTTAGTCCTATTAGTCATGAACAATACATTAGAGGATGGCTTCAATGGGGCTCTTCCCATTTGTACCCATGTATATAAAGTAAGAACATTGAATTTTGTGCCTGTATAAATTAGTATATTACTCAATAGCCACCCATTCACAACAACATTCAAAGTTATTTCCTTGTCATAATCTAGGCTATGAGGGGGAAGATTCACATGCAGGATCTTTCATCTAGTCTCAATACTTACACATGGAGTGTTTCCCTTTAACCAATCCCCTAACAATGGAATGATATTTTCCTGGCGGCGCACCAGGTTTTCACACTTCTTGTAAGTCATATATATTAGTTTGGACCATCTTGGATACTTTATTTTTCTCTATCTTTCGTGATTGATCTTTTAAGTACTGTATCTCACCCTGAAGATTCCTAATAACTTCCATGGTTTCCTGATAATTGTCATTCTAATCGGTAGGATCTGGGTACCATGTATGTAAATCCTCCTCCTTAGTGATGGTAGGATTCTATTGCAATGCTTCTCCGGCATGTTCCACATCAATGCGGGTCATGATATTTACTTTCAACACCTCAGAATTTGCTTCAAACTTAGGAATCCATTGATTTTCAACAACATGTTGTATCCTAACCATCCCTGCGTCTTTGTTTTATTTTCTATGCTGCTTAATGAGATGCTCATACAAGTTCGGGCACTCCTCATAGATATTGTTCTTTCCTTAAAAAGAACATGTAATATTTTAGGACATTCACACATGTAGTGGTCAGGAGATCTACATGTATAACATGTTCTGTGAGGGAACTCACTTCTTCCACTACCATGACCTTTTCCTCTGAATCCGCCATGGTATCCTTGACCTCTACCATGTCCACCTTCAAAATTCCCTTCATTCCAATTATAGCATGCCTAATTGTGATGCCGATCATGATGCTCATTTTTTCCTTTAGAGTTATCTAAAACTCTTGTCTATCATACACTGATATCTATAACATCATAGATTTGACCAATTAATCGGTAGTCTTCTGTGTCATGAGTCGTGGACCTATATATTTTAAAGTAGCTTGAAACGTTCTTCCTTATTGGGCGTTGTAATAATGGGCAGTGGCTAGCATCATGGTTAAAATGACATATCTCATAATCCAACAAAGAATGAGTGTACTGATCTATGAGGACAACTATCCTTTGTGTGACCTTCTACTTCAAAGTATGTGCACAAAATCCATGTGTGCATCTTGTGTGTTGAATTTGCTGATAGTTTCTCTATCTATTTTTCCATAGTTGTGATCTGTGCTTCAAAAAATGGGCTCATCCCAAAGATCTATGCTTCCAACTACCTTAGCACGTAGGTCCGCTTCAAGTGCTTTGTGCATAGCAATGTATTTCTTACGTGATAATTCCCTCCTAAAATGGGTAATCAGGCCCCCAACGAACCATTATGCATGTTGGTTTGCATGTATATCATAAGAAATCATAGATAACAATGTTTTAAACCATGCATCATACTCTCTGACACTTTTAGTAGTTCCTTTCTTAATATACTTAATTGCACATATACTCTTCTTCTCAAACTCAAGGATGTGAAACTCTTTAAGGAATGCATCCTTTAAAGTTGTATAGTTGACACAATTCTTATCGTGGTCAAAAATTTTGTACCAGGTTGTGTGCACGCCCTTGCAACATAGTAGAAAATGGGATTTTCCTACACTCATAAGCCATGATTCCTTTTGCACACCACAATATTTCACAAATATGCACATGTTCAACAACATCTTCTTTTCCTCTATATTCGGAAGATGGAGAGAAATTTCCATGTAAATATTTTGGGGTTGGTGCTTTGGCCTTACCCACGATCTAGAACCTCTTGTGTTTCCACTTCCTCCAGAACCACCAGATCCGCTGGAACTAGAACGTCATATGCCTCCTAATCCCAAAATTGTAGCTAGGGTCAGACCAAAAGATGTGCTTATTTGTGTGCCAATAGTAGAACTAAAATGTACCCCGACAATCTGTGATTGATTACTACTCCCGAAGACAGTCTAAAAAAATGTGTGCCTAAATTTTGTGAAGATGATACACCCAAAAAGGTACTCCCATATAATAAATAAGTTGTTTGTGTTTCCATCATTGTGCCTCTTATAAGAATCACTTCTACTTTCCCACTACTTGAATTAGCTTGCTGATTGAGTGTTTTATAAGATGCTAGAAAACCAAGTGCAAGGGAAAGGTTGTCGGTGGATTTAGATGTGCATCTGTGGCCCAATTCATCTCTACTTGGCGCACTTCTTCATGAGGAAGATGAGGGTTCCATAACATGTTTTCCCAAATGGGGAGTTCCCGAGGCTTGGGTTCCACGTATTTGGTGTGAACTTCCACTCCTTCCCGAACTATCTTTCTCCACAATGCCATTTGTTCTAGAACCTCCTGTCAATTAAAATTACTTATCTCCTCTCTGTAAAATATGCGGGTTAATCTATACTCTCATAAATCTACTTGCACTTGGTAAAATTATTTTAACCTAGTCTATGTCCTTTAAACCCCTTTAATAAGGGTTATGTATTTTTTATATAAAAACAATATACTATAGTTTATAATTTTTATGAACTATATGTTGTTTTTTATTTACATTCTATAAACTATATAATTCTTTTTTAAAAAGTGTATATATTTTTACATTATAAATTATAATAGGTTATTCTAATTTATTAAAATATAACCTCCCTAATATTATATAGAAGAATAAATTCTGAATTTCACATTCTGGAAATACACAACAAGTTTTGGATTCATTAAATTTGATGGTCAAATGACCATCATGGTAGACCAAACATAAGACAATATGATGGTCATTTAGACATCAAATTCAAGATCGTATGTTCTAGGAAACTTTCACTTTGTTAAAATTGATAAATAAATGACCGTCATGACAAACCATAAAAAGCCATTATGATGGTCATTTAGACGTCAAATTTAAGCTCGCCATATTTTCATCTACATTTAAGTTTTTTCTAAAATTTAAAGTTGTTATGCATTCTTAGGGGTCTCTTCTTCACTTCTATATGGTTGGAAATATTTTTTATATAAATATGGGGTATAATGTAGAGCCCTTTATATTGCAGGTTATTATTTTGATCATGGGAGGTTAATTAGTATGCATTGTAATGACAAAATTAGTTATGATCAAATAGTTTCTTTAGATATATAAAATTTATATCTGATTCTATTAAAAGTGTTTTTTTATTATTGATAAATATGTATCTAAATTTTTGGTACATTGTATATTATAATGGGGCATGTTTTACAAGTTTAGGAAAACAATTGCATCCAAATATTTCTATCTTGAAAAACCCGGATCCCGAATGAAGCCAACTACAACATTTGGGTCAAAACATAATTTATGGCGAGGAAACTCTAGACGATTATTTCTAGATCTAAGGTTTCTCCCACCGATTGTAAAACAATTGTAGATAACATGAATACATTCTTGCAACAAATGTAGGAGGCTCTTTCTATGATTCTACGCAATGTGAATGATGAGTACCTTCTACATATTGGTAATATCAAACATCTGATAGAGGTATGGACACAACTAGAATCCATGCATGAAGGATACTTGGTATATCAAGGATAGTAATGAGAGTATAATAACTGAAGGAATTCAAATAAATGGTCTATATATTTTTGACATTTCCTTCTACATCTTGTTTTATATCTCAAAATTTGATTAATTTAAAACTATGGCATGAAAGGTTAGGACATGTTAATTATCGAAGTTTATATGAAATTTCTAGGTATAATCTAGTGAAAGGTTTACATGTGTTGTCTTTTTCTCTTGAAGTTACTTCATTAAATGCTTCTAAATGATTTTTTGATTCTTATTTAGTAAATGGTCATGATGATGTTATAGATGTTTCTGAAACTCTTATCTTCCTAGATAAGAAATTAAATTGGGCTCAATCTATGTTAGAAAGTTTAAATCCTATTAACCTTAGGAAAATGACTAGAAGCCATCATATGTACCATGCATTAATTACCTTGTATGAACCTGAGCCACAAAGTATTATAGGGTCTAGGTGGATATAAAAAGTAAAATATAATGTTGATGGTAGTAGTAACAAACATAAAACTAGACTTGTTGGTAGAGGTTTTACTCAGAAACCTGGTATTGATTATGTTGAAACTTTATTTGTAGCTAAAATGAGTACTGTTAGGGCCTTATTTACAATTACCACTCAATTTAGGTGGGAAATACACCAAATGAATAAGAAAAATACTTTTTTGAAATGCAATTTAAAATAAGAACTTTACATGTTTCAAACTAAAGGATTTGAAGAAACTCGGTAAAGAAAACTATGTTTGTAAGGTTAGACATCCTTGTGTGGTTTAAAACAAGCTCTTAGGACTTGGTATGTGAAAATTGTTTCCTTCTTTACATTGTTATGTTTCATTAATTGTTCTTCTAACAATGATATATTCATTAAGCAATAAGGCTCACATTTTATCATTATATGTATATATGTTGATGATTTACTTATGTCTAGTGAAAATTCTTATTTAATTCATAGGATTAAAGAGAAATTGAAGCAGAAATTTCAAATGAATGAGTTAGGTCTCTCACATCATGTTATTTGTATTACTCGTATTTTATTCTATTGTTATTTTTCAAAACACAATATGTAACTATTGTATTGAAATTTTTCTTATGATTGATTGTAAACCATTTTCTACTTCAATGGAAGTTGGAATAAATATTTATTGTAAATCTACATATGAAAAAGGTTTATCCTATTTTATATGCGTTGTTAGTTGATATTTTTATTTATCTAACTATAACTAGATTAGATATTTCATATATAGTAGGAATTACTTCAAGTTTTATGCGGGAAAATTTTATAGAGATCATTGGAATCTTGTAAAAAGAATTGTTAGATATTTGAAATGAACAATCAATTATGTGTTGCATTATCCTAAGAATGAAAATGATATCTTATATAGATTTTTGTGATTCTAACCATATTGATGTTGTGTTATAACATATAATGGATATGTGTTCAATTTTTTTGGTTTAGGAACCATTACTTAGAAAAAACATACAATCAACAGTCTCCATTTCTTCTACTGAGGCAGAGAAGTACAATGGAAGAAGTAAAGAATCCATGTGGCTAAAATGGTTGTTGGTAGAGATACGAGATGAAAGATAAAGGAATTATTTCTCTTCTATGTGGTGGGTAGAGTTGTATTAATATTGATTAAGAATCCAGCTTCAATATCGAGGATGAAGAACATTGAGATAACTATACACTTCACCGTGAGAAGGTGCAAAGTGATGATATAAATCTCAAGTTCATGTTGACTGAAGAGTAGGTTGTTGACATCTTCACAAATTCCCTGAGTGCTGCAAAGTTTTGTCACTTTCGTGAAAAGCTTGGATTATCGGAGTTGCCATTGAGGGGGAGTGTGCATGAAAATGTCACCTCCTAATGGAACTTAGTTTTTGTAAAAATACCTTTAGGAATTTGTAAAATACCTTCAGGAAAGTGTAAAAAATACCTTCGGGCAAGTGTAAAAAGAATTTCAGGCATGTATATCTCCTTGGCTTTTTTTTTAGAAAGAAGTGTAGAAAGATCATAAAGGTGGTCTTCAGTAAACTCTTTAGTTCTATTGAGTTTACTGGTAAACATCCAGTACAAGCATATTGTTAAGGAGTTCCTTGGTTTTAAAAGGATCCTATATGCTTGGGTTCAATAACCTTTTATGAGAACCTATGAGAACATGTAAAACTCACAAATCATACTTAGCCACTGATCATGGGATGATCTTTAGGATTCCAAATCCTTTTTACCAAAAGGTAAATTGAGTATGATGAAGGTGTTATAATTCATTCAACCAATATGCTAGCCTAAAACCTTTATAGTTTAAGGATTGTAAATCTTGTAGTGTACCATGGGCAGGTAGTCTATTGACATATGTTATGTTATCCCACTTAACATTAAAGGGGAGTGTTGGAACATAATGATTAAGTCGTCTGGCCAACCCTTAATGTATATGGGTCCATCACTAATATATAGGTTAATATTTAATAATATGAAATATTTATATTTCTATTATTAAATATGCTAACTTAGGTATATACTTTAGGTTAAATATTTAATATCATGAAATGATTATATTTCTAATATTAAATATTATAAACATGTGTGTATGTGTCAACCATTTTAGGTTGAAAAGGTCGATCGAGAGACATACTTGATCACCTTATATAAAAGGACTTTAGGTCCACATTTGATATATTTGAGAAATATATCAAAGGTGTGAAAATCAAGTGATTTGGTTTTACCCTTGGTAAATAGGGTTTTAAAGGATGAGGTGATCTTACTAGATATAAAATAAGTTCTCTGAAATAAAAGGTTATTTTTAAAGTGGTTTTTACCCTTTTGGGGTTTTCCACTATAAATAATGTGTCACCTCTCGTTATTTATTTCCCTGTAATTATTTCTTTATTTACTTATGTTATGATGTAATCTTTATTTAAATATTTATTGTACCATTATGTAGTATGTAAGTTGATTAAATCCATATTTATTAGAATCCTCAAATTCTAACACTACCTATCCTTATCACCCAACCTAATTGCCTAATTACCTACCACCCAACTACCTTGTCATTTGGGGCACGTTGTTGCCTCTACCAGGGCCTTTCCTATCACCTAACCTATTACCCAACCTACATACACCTATTTGAGACTCAAATTCAACTCAAGTTCAACTCTTCACTATACCTTGCGGCATTGCTACTCATGTTGTTTTTCATACCAACCTTGTGCTACCTTATGTTGTGTTGTTTATCTTGACTCAAACAAACCTATTAGTTCCTTGGAACACACCTATTTCCCATTCTTTCTATGTTTACATTCCTTCCACTACTCGTATATCACCTTCTTCCCACTAACTCGCTATTATACCATCCCAAGCCTTTATATCCTTTACAACCTCCATATTAGCATACATGAGTCTTCTTAACAATATCACAACCTTATCGATAACACCCTTACTCTCTCATGTAATCACAACCCAAAACCCCTCCTAAATCCACATATAATTCACCCAAAACCTCTACCTCGCATGACAACCTACCAAGCCACTCAAATCTAATATTATCATTTACATTTTAGAAATATTTTATTATATGTTGTTAGAGAATTTTGAATATTATAAATGTAGTAGGATGCACTTGTTTATTATTTCTTCTCCCATTAATTTTTAGTAAACAGAAGATTGACAACCATCTAGGAAGTATCATACTTCCCGGATCTAGCCACTGCTATTAAATCTCTCACTCTTGTTATTTAATACTATATTTTGGTCTTGTTATGATTCTTATATAGGTAATTCCTCCTAGCCAAAGGGAAGCTCACCCAATCATCTTGGATCAAAACTATATAGTGTGTGCAATGCCTTATACCTTCTAGATAACATAGGTATTCCTCCTACGCCTATAACCTTCCTATCTATTTTGTCTCTAGTACAATATTGGTGAAAAAAATACGATGATCCCCTCACTCTATTTGTGAATATGATTATTTCTACAACCCTATCCCTAAAACTTTGTTTTTTTACAATGCCCTAAGTCACATAAGTGATGCTATTATTTATGAATGATATTCCTAATAGAATTTTATTCACTCTACCTATATTAAGTATCCTAATACATGCCCTAACCCCTTCTAACCTAAAAATTAAAAAATTTAAAACATCATCTATCTACGGTCAAATGTTGGAAGGCCTCTTTTACTCCAAAATTGTCTCAATGCAATAACCTTTGTGTGAAACACCCACCATTTTCACCGTGGATTTTTCTTTCTCAAATCTAAATTTTCTAAATTTTTAGTGTTAAAATGAAAGGATTTTTAACCCAATTACCTATTTACCCATCTATCCATGACCACTCCTTGTTACCATGACACTGTGTAACATTATCCATCTAGCCCCTTTAACCAATTTCAATTAACTATTTACACATCTAATATCCACTTTTCACATTTTTCTTATCCATGGACTAAGAGCAATATTATATAAAGTGAGAAATATTTTTTCAAAAATTATCATTAAAAACATCCATATCATGATATGATTTATCCTCATGCATATTATAAACATTAATTAAATACCATGTCCATAATTATCCATAAATAAAAATAATCTATATCTCAGGTTGAGAAAGGTACTTTTTCCTTGCCATTGCATCAAGGTCTCATTAAATCTATGCTCAAGCTGGGAAATCCCCTCATTGGAAAAACTAAAAATTGGGGGCCTCTACAAGCCTAAAGAACACTTCTTCATAAAGGTATTTTGAAAGCCTAGACATCAAAGAGGTTATTAGTAGTGAGGATTTTCCTATGAGGCCCGTGGAAAAAGAACTAGATCCCACCAGAAAATTTTGGCCTCAAGAAGTAGCACAGGGAGGAGAAGGTTTCAGTTTTGACTGAGAAGGTGGAAGTTATTTTAGATTTGGGAGAGAATCAGGAGTCTGACCATTCTGCTCCCAGTGAAAATTAGGATGAAGAGGCCTTGGAAGGGGATCACAGTGAGGAGATGGAAAGTGGGAAAGCTCCTGAAGCATCTGAGGGAAAGAGATCAAAGAACTCGAGAGGAGGCTATTGAAATCTTGCATGCTCTCAAAACTGCCCAAAATAAACTCTTTAATGCTCAAGACTGTGTGGTCAAATCCAATGTTTTTATGAGGGAATTTGAGAATTGTAGGTTAGAAACTGACATTAACAAACATAAGATCAATATGGTGTCTATGGACTTGAGGGAATTGAATGAAAAAGTGAAGTTGTCCTCTATTGTTCTTAGTGAACAATTAAAAAATGCTAATGAAAGAAGCCTGGCTATGGAAAATGAAATGTTGAAGATGAAGGAAATAATTCTTCAGATAAGATATGTTCACATTCTCAATGTTAAAAGTACCATTCACCACCTTAAACTCCTTGCAGATATGATCCATTCTATGGAATTAGATAAGGAGAAAGAAAAAGAAGGAAATGGCCCCAAAGTATAGATAGTTGAACCGAACTACAAGTTTTGGAAGTCTACTATAGCCAGCTTAGTCAAAGAATGGAATGGATGCATGAGTACTATGGGGGAACTAGTAAAAGAAGGATGAAGTGGTCTGGTCTCCTGGATTATGGTTTCTTCTTGCTTGTTAATACTCTATTAGTTCATAAGTTTTATGTTGTTAGTTACTCGGACCCTTGTTGTTAGTTACTCTTCCTTGGGTTATCTATGTAGTTTTTTTTGATGTTTTGATCTGTTGATCTTTTGGTTCTGTATGGGCTTCAATGGTTAATCCCTTGGCCTTTGTGTTTATCTGGTTGTAATATTTTTATAGGGTAGGGTCCCCTCAACCCTCTTTTACCTCTTATCAAAAAAATAAATACAGCTTTCCAAAAGTGACTAATTTATAAGGGGCGGTCTCTATTCACATAGCCTATGCTAATAGTAGTTTTCCTTTTCAAATAAAAAAATCATGATACATGATTAAAAACCTCTCGAGGTTCCACATTCACCCCATGATCTCTCTCATCATGCAATGCATCTCTTTTTGCATGCAACTAATCCTACTTGCCTATTTGAATGCTAACATGTGCTCATAACCGATGCACTAGAGAGACAATCAAGAATCCATATTGTATATAAAGTCACTTATTTTTGTTATCCCATAATTTTCATCATCCAACAATTATTTCACCGAATCTGACTTATTTGATTCTAGAAGCTAAAAAAATAGCCAATATTGGAATCAAATATTACTATTTTTGGATTCCAAAATGTTAAATATTAGAATTATCTCGTAGTCCAAAATCGCATATATTGGATTCCATTATCACATATATTGGAATCCAAAATAACATATATTAGAATTTATTGTATTCTAAAATCACATATATTGGAATATGAAAAATCAAAATATTGGATTCCGTTAATACTCCTTCCGGATTTCAATATATCTAATCATGAATTAAATTAATAAATATGTGAAAAAATGTTTAATGATTTTACGGAATCCAATTTTTATATGAGAAATATTGCCTAGTAGTCGTTAGCCCGTATAAAACAAATACATGTTCTATTTTATATGCACTAGCAAATGCTAGGCTTAATGTTTGCTTTGGAATAATTCTCTTATTAGTATTAAGATGTATTTAAGATTAAACTATACAAATTTAAATATTTAAAATCCCATTGGCCAAGCAGCTGCTAGGATAATGACATTCATGAGATGTGGGACACTTTCATATTCAATTACTATGGTGTGATTGAATATAAGGGAAACAACAAAATTACCAAAGATGTTATGAAGAAAATAATAGAGGGTAACAATTATATTTAGGAGAATGTAATTAACTGTAAAACCATTCCACATACATTTTCATATTTAAATTTAGATATCAAATTATCGTAATTTATTATTGTGTTATTGAACATGTTAGTATATGGATTTTCACACATGCAAATGACACACAATAGTGTGCGAACAAAGCCCCTCCTCAATGAAGGTGAGGCTACCTTTATTGAAAAACAAAATTGTATTTACATCTGTACATTCAAAATTGTATGTGGGGGGGTGTTTTGAAACATCAATTAAAATAAAATTTAATGAAAGAGATGGAATGAAATGAAGGAACAAAATGGAAAGGAATGAATGGAAGGAACATGCAAAAGTTAGGTAAAAGCAGAGCCTAATATTGCATGGAGAAGAACAAACAATAATTAACAAAAATAAAATAGGGTTTTCATAGGCTAAATGAGAATTAGTAAAAGGGGACACACATGAGCAAGTAAATAATAGAGCTTGATCACTATGAACAAGAACAACTTAATAACGTTGACAATAAGATCAAAGAAAATATTTGCATGCAAGATTTAAAAATCTAACATATAATGAACATAAGATAATCAAATGTTAAGAGAGATAATGAATGAGACTCAAAGTTCGTATTTCATTAACTCAAAAATATCTTCACAAAAGAACACAAAGTTTCTTCCTGAAACAAATCTTGCACATAAAAGTATTTTCTTCTCCTCTCTCAAAGTCACCCCTTACAAATGATCCCGTGACTTCTTTTTATAACCAAAAAGTTGGTTACAAAGTAGTTAAAGTTTTAAATGCACATTAAATAGGGCACTTAAGTGGATTTTGAATTTTTCAACTAACTTTATTAAAAGAAAATAAAAATAGAAACCACTTAAGTTAAAAATTCATTTAAGGAAAAATACATAAATAAAATAAATGGGTACATGTGGACCCCACTTAAATGACTTGGATGTACACCTACACATCGTACTCAACAATGTGCCACCTAGATTAAAACACCTAGGGTTAGTGCCTTATCCATTAGGCAAAGAGTCCGCCTATCCCGGTTGTACAGGAATGAACTCATTGACCATGCTTTGCAATCCTCCAGATGACAAGAGAGCCAATCTTGAAACTTGACCAATTCATCCACCCCTCCATTTGAGAAATATCCTGGTTTGAGTAAGTTCATATTGATTTGTATTCACATTCATAATTACACATAATTATCCACATGCTCTGAATAGACTTCCATGATGAATTATTCATTTGTCATGAGATCAGTAGTCAGTACGCCACCTTGGCTTGTCGAATCTAACTTTTGATCTTTCACCATTGAAAAGATATTCCAAGAGCCAAAATTGTAATTCACTTCTTGGAGTTATGTATTTTGTCTTTGTCACCATCCCGAAGTGTTGGCATTATGATTCACTCATGATCATCCAATTCGAAAAACACTCCAACTTTAAGATCAAGCTAATGAAGTATTGTGCACGCTAGTAACTAAGAGCTGACAGGGACACGTTTGAATGATGTGGCCTTTCTTGATGATCCAAAAAATTGTAATTATCATTGGTCTTTGTTTTTCAATGAATATATTTGTACAACAGAAAGTGAAAAAAAAATTTGTAGACAAGATTCTCCCATTATTGATCTCTGCCGATAATAATGGCTTTTGACTCCGAAGAGACCAATGCCAATAGCTATGACTTATACTGCATAATGAGGAAGTTAGAGGTTGATTCCACTTAAAATACATTGGATTTGAATCACCACACTATGCAGGTTTCGTGGTGCATCCATGCAAGTTATCACCAATTCAGAACAAGTGTCAAGAAAATTGTGGCTCACCTTTGATTGATATGTGATCATAGAATTGACCTATGTCGACGTGTCCCAAGTTAGTATCGGTTATGTTTTCATACTCTGAATGGAGCATCAAGGTGATTAGAATGCCCTGGAATCCATACCGCAACATCATTTTATTTGAAGATAACATGATTATGACAGAACCATGATTTCAGGCTATTACTTCCATCTTACAAAATTACACAAATCGCTTGTAAAATTGCCCTAAGAAAAATAACAAATCTTGTTCTGAGAAGTTATCAGTAGATGAGGGAGTTTATTAGGGTACCAAAATTTTGTGTGTTAGAAAAAAATAAAATTCAATAAAATTCTTTAGTCAAATATTAAGGGTCAAAGTTGACTCTTCTGAGACTGCTCAAAAAATGCAAGTATAAAACTGCAAAAAACCCGTTTGGTTTTAGCTTGGTAACAATACCAAACATCACCCTAAGCATATAAAAATTTGAAAGGGAGCATATGGAAGTGAGGATAATTTAAATAACTAATTAATTTCTCTTTATGATCATCTGAGTTCAAAATATCAACTCTCAAAGTGAGTCACCTTGACAAAGCTAAAAACTGTGTGCACAGCGAAATCATGCAAACTGTATTTTATTTGACTCCATGAAAATATCAAACAAGGTGATGTGCATTTTAAATTTTTAAAAAGAGTACATGAATTTGATAATAATTCAATGAACTAAACCATTTCTCTTGACGATCATTTGGGCTTGAGATACGATTCTCAAAATAGGCCTTCCACCAAGCTAAAATTGTGCATGTGGCAAAATTGAGCAAACTAAGTTTTTCTTGGGTTCGTGAAAATATCGAAGTGTTGTAAAATTTAAATTTGGAAAATGAGTAAATTAATATGGGGAGAATTCAACGAACTAAACCTTTCTTCCCGACGATCATCAAACTTCGAGATATCAAGCTTCAAAGTTGATTACTTCAATAGTTACAAAACACGACAAAAATAATAACTCTTTTTTTTAAAATATCCGGTCGAAATGGCTCCACATAGGATCAAATTTAATATTTTTAATTCACTATTTCTCTGTCTTTCTAGATTCTGGTTGCTTCAGCGTGAAGAATTACTTTGATTTTCCGGCAACGCGTGGGTTGCACGAGCCTGATATTTTTTCTTTGGCAGCGAGTGATCTTGTTTCTCCTTCCCTGGCGCAATGATCAAATTTCTTCCTTCCTAAGCATGTGTGACATTCTTGTTGTTCTCTCTCTCTTCTTTTTAAAAATAAATAAATAAAATAAAACAAAATCCTATGCATGCATGGATTTCCATTTTGGTTATATTTTAATCTTATTCCTCACTCCAAAGCATGCGTGGAAATTATCTTTAACTATTGCATGGATTTATTCTTATTTTTGTTTTGTTTCTCTTTACAAGATACGTGGATATCCAAATAGATGCATGGAAATTAAATTTCCCTCTTCAGGTTGTGCGTGGATAAAGACAAACCTCATTCTCCCTTCCAAACATGGCATGGAAATTTCTCATGACTGATATGTGAATTTCTTTCCTTCAAACTCCACTTATCTTATTCCTCTTGGGCAGTGTATCATCTCCTTAAACAAGATTGTGTGGATTTATGAAACCCCAAACACATGCTGCATGGAAAATATGTTTATCCTTTATGTATTCTTTGTGGATTTATTTTTGGTTGTGTGGATTTCTCCTCTTTAAGAATGCATGTAAACTTCTTTTTCTTTCTTCGTTACTGCGTGGATTGTCCGACATGGATCTTCCTAAATATTGTGTGGAATTTGAGAGAAAAATGCAATGAGTGAGCTCGATTCACGAGCAGATATCTCCTCCGGGTGCGTGGAAAATATGTTCTTTCTTTCTTCCTTTAACGTGAGCTTCCTCTATTCTTTTAAAACCTGTGATGAATACACCCAGAGGAAATAATAAGGAGTTTGGAAAAACTAAAAATCCTCCAAGCTTCTTATTTACTTTGCATGACTTTTTCCAAGGATTTTTATGGATGAGGATTTAAGAAGCTTCTTCACAACCGTTTCTTATTCGTCCCATTAAAACAACTTCCCTTTTTCCTAGGTAGTGGCAATAATTACAATAGCAAGTGGGAAAATAAATAGAAAATTTCCAAAGTGGAAATGGCAAGGTAGGCTGGAAATCCCCATTTTATTTCCCCATTTGGGAAATCGGGAGATTTTTTTCCCAATTTGCTAATTCATTAATTTGGAAATCGGGAAAGAAATCCCACAAGCGGGAAATTAAAACAAAATTGCCAAGAAAGGGGATATCTGGGTCTAGGAAGCCAATTTGGCATCCCCGGCAATGGGAAGCGAAGGCTTATGTTTCCCCCAGAAATTAAAATAAATCTTGTCAAATGAATTTTAATTAATATTTATTTAATTAAAAACCCCATAATCATTTAAAAATTAATTTTATCAAACAAAGAGTATTAATTAATTAAATATTAATTAATTAATATTTAACGTAGTTTGAGACTTAGTGGGAGGAGTTATTTCCTAAAAATGATGAAACAAAGATCAGAACGATCACAAAAATGAGATGATCACGATGAGAGCGATAGATCACACAAAGTAACACTTTTTAAAAATTTCAAAATTTCCATTTTTATTAATTTTGCAAAGTCAAAATTGGCTAATAACAGTTGGCTCTAATTGGGGATAAAGACTTCATGGATGTAGGAATGGATCCAGACTAAAATATTAATGAACATGATCTCAAAAATGATGAAGCACAAAAATAGGATGACAAAAGAGAGGAAACCAAAAATAGGGAAAACAAAAAAACAACAAAAAAATATAATTACCTATGTACATACGGGGACAACCCGTTTTCAATTTTCATAGTTCTTGAGATAATTCCCACCGTATGGAAAAGTAAAATGAGTTCCATCGAGATACCCCAAGTAATAATTGTTATCCCCACAAAAATGTCTCGATCTTGAACGGGCCTAACCAAAGTGAATCAAACTTCTTGTGCTTTCCTTCTGGTTCACGTCTTTTGTCCTAGAGAAGAACTAATTCATTTATTTGAAACTATCTCTCCCTAGTTTTCATGTCAAATAATTTATTTACCTTGGATTGATGTTCCTTGATCCCGTTTTCCACTTGACTTCTCTGTTGTCCAAGATTTCTCATGAACATGATCCTTTTATCTAATGCATTTGTGAAACATTCATCGTCAACTTCCTGAGCCAATCGTAATGCTGGTAACTCTAATGTGATGGGAATTTGAGCATTGGTTCCATACAAGAGTTGGAATGGAGACATCCCGATTGCTCTTTTGGGAGTTATGTGGTCAGCCCATAATGCATCATATAACTTTTTGTGCCAAGTTGTTTGATTTTGTTTGACTAACTTACACATGATAGTAATGATGTTTTTGTTATTGGATTCTTGCTTGATTGTTTCCCTGAGGGTAGTAATCTAACAAATGAGATAAATATATCCCATACCCATAACAAAAACCTATCATCTCTGCAAAAGAAAAATTTGAATAATTTTCTGTCACAATCTTGTGTGGAATTCCATATTAAACCAATATATTTTCTTTGATGAAGTCACAAATTACTGCAGTAGATGTTTGTTTCAATGATAGCTTCTACCCACTTTGTAAAGTAGTCAATTACAATGAGCACATGAGTATGACCAATACTAGAATTAGGATTCAAAACCCCGATGAAATATAAACCCCATTATTGAAAGGGTTCTTCAATGACAATTGGCTTCAAAGGTAAAGCTACTAATTTTGGTCTTCCAACAAATTACTGACAAGCTTCACATTTTGTTACCCATTTTTGAGCATCGAAAACATAGTGTGCCAGTAATAATGTGCTCATAAAATTTTATGAGTTGTAACTGGGCCAGATAAATGACCACCACAAGCATGATTATGAAAGGCTTCAAGCAACCTTGGTTATTGTTCCTTATCGACACATCTGAGGAACATGCCATCAATTCCTTTCTTAAACAAAGTGTTGTCCCAAATGATGTACTTGGAAGCTCTTAATTTGATAGCTCTCTTTTCCTTAGCTATCAAATTCTCAAGACATTCACCATATGTGATAAATTAGGCTATATTAGAATACCATTCATCTGTGGTACTGACGAAAACTACCAGGGGTAAACCACCTTCAACTAGTTCTTCTTCAGAGTCATCTTGTGGTTCACTCTCCATGATAAGTTGGATGAGTCCTCTTCCATGAACTAGATTATTAGGATTGATATCAAAATCATACTCCTAAATCTTAGAGACCTAATTACCTCTTTTAGATCATGGTTTCTGTTGTGTTAGCATTGATTTAATTGTGGTGTCTGGAACTAAGAATTTGGTATGCGAATTCAATACATAGTATCTAAAATGTTTCAAAGCTCTCACCACTACATACGCATGTCTCTCAAGGGGAGTATAATTGAGTTTATGTTTCTTGAATCCAAAACTCATGAATGCAATAGGAGATTTGATTCCATCCTAATTTTATTGATTCCAGATGGTAGAGATTGTTTGTGGTGAAGCATAGGAATAGATTATAAAATCCTTTTTAAAATTAGGGCACACTAATGTAGGAGCTTTCAATAGCACCCTTGATTTGATCAAATGCTTCTCTACCTTCCTTAGACCATTTGAAGGATTCTTTTCCTTTCATCATATCAGCAATTTGTTTTGTCACCTAGGTGAAATATGGCACAAACCTTCTCACAAAATTAACCTTCCCAAAGAATGAGTGGACTCCATGCTTACTTGTAAGCAATGAAATATTTTTGATTTCTTAAACATGCTCAGATTGATTTTAGTTCCCTCCTTAGAAAAATATGACCTAGGAGTTTCCTTCAGTAACTCAACATGGAATTTTTGGATTTAGATAAATCTTATGAAGTTTACACCTTTGCAATATTTTCTCTAAATCTCTTAGATGATCTTCCCATTTATTTGAGAACATTGTCAAGTCATCTAGGTATATCATGATGATCTTGTATTTATAATCTACTTAATTCCATATCCATAGCCCTTTGAAAAGTAGCATCAACATTGATCAAACAAAAAGGAATTCTTCTACACGTGAAAGTATCCTAGGGGGTGGTGAATGTGGTTTTATGTTGCTCTTCTCTAGCCACTTCAATCTGATTATAACCAGAGAAATCATATAGCATGGATAGCATTTCTAATCCAATTACTACCTATAGAATATGTTCCATGACCAAGATCTTGGATAATTATATGTCAAGGAAGCTTCATTAAGATTGTGGAAATCCATGTAAATCCTAATCTCTCCATTTTTGTGAATCAATACTATATTAGCTATCCAAGTTGAATGTCAAATAGGAAACACTATCTCACGCATCTAACATATTTTGAACTTCATGGAATATTGTACCCACTATCTTGGGATTATACTATCTTTTCTTCTTCCTGAATGGAGTTGTACCAGGTTTCAAGGGTATGGCATGCTCCATTTCTCTAGGTTGGAAAGACTTCATGTATTCATATGAGTAAGCCAAAATTTCATAATATTTGGTAAGGAGGCTTATGAATTTCTTGCACTCCTCAGGTGAGAAACACTTCCCAATGTTGACCAGTGAGGTTTATCCTTGGTACCAATGTTAACTTGCTCATAGTAGGTAGAATTTTCTGGTCATGCTTGCTCTTTCTCATTAATAAAACTGTCATTTTTATCAAGTGAAACCAATCCTTTTGGAATTTTATTTCCTTTGAGTTGAATGATGTCATCACCAGGGATCTTCATTCTCAACTCCTTGAATAGGTGAGGTTGTCGATTCGTGAAATGTGGAAACACTTCCTTTAATGTACAATTGTTTAAAATTATCCCTTTTTTCCAAGAAAGAAATAATTTGTTGATCATTATTGAATACTTGCCAATTTTCTGTATTGTCAGGAACACTTGGCCAATAAACCATTTCAATGGTGTATTTATCTTAATCATACTATGAATGAGGAATCATTAATGAATCTAAGACTGCTAGAGAATCTAATTTTTCATTCTTTTCGTGAGGGATGGATTTTATGGAAAAAGCATCGAAGACTTCTATCGCATCCCACACTTTATTTATGTAGTGTCTCGAATGATCATTCTTTACTTGGAACTGATTTTTTACTTATTTCATGATCAATTCTGCATCTCCAAAGACTTCCAAATTTTTTATCCCTTTCTCCTCTACAACTTGGAGGCCAAGGATTAATGCCTTGTATTCTGTAGTGTTATTAGTATTTGAAAATTCATGTTTGTAGGAAAAAGAAAATATTTTACCATTTGAAGATATGAGCACCACTCGTGCACAAGAACCCATCGAGCAACAACTTCCATCAAAATCAAGAGTCCAAATCTTATTGGAATCTTTCCAAGTGACCTCGGGAGTATGAATTTCTATAGTCATCATATAATTACCTATACTTGAGCCTTGGAATAGGATCTATGCACAAGAATCTTCAATTTTAGTTACCATTAGTTTTACTTGAGTCTCCGGCATTAACTTCTTCATTTATCCACTGATAAGAATCATAGCATGAGACTAGTTCATTTAAATCTCACCACCCAAATCTCTACAAAATTTCCTGCTTAACAACATACCATATGAAATAGGAATGTTAGCAACTAGAATATTTACGTTAACTTGCTTATGAGGGAATTGGGCTAAAACCGTCTGAGCATCTTTAATCTGCCCAATTAGAGGAACTTGTCTTGTCTCCATAGAGTAACAAGATCTCGAATGTTCTTGTATAAGTTAACCCAAGAGCATGTGCTACCTTGGTAGACATCACATTATCCGAGGCTCTAGAATCTATAATGCAATTACTTAATTTGCATCCGTTGATTAGAAAGGACACAAAGAAAGGTTCAATCTTTTCATTTGAAGGTGTAGTGGCTGCCACAATATTTTGATTCTTCCCATCTTTGGGATTTTTCATAATTCGTTTGGAGGAATGAACAATAGATTCACTTTTGATAAACTGGACCAATTTCTTGAGTTGATCCTTATTGGATTTCAAGTACTCTTCCTGTGACATGGAAATTTGTGTTTTATTGATATGATCAATGATATAAAATTTTGGAAAAGTAACCATATTTGATGTCTCAGACACTAGTTCTTTCCAACTTGATGATGGCACACTTTTGACCTTTGCTTCGGGCTTGGTTGATACGGATTTGGAAGAATAAAATTTCTTTGTAGGTGATTTATAAACTGATTGACTTGACAAAGGCCCTCCTTTCTTTAAGATAGTTTTGACCTTGGAAACCTCAGTCACCTTGGACTCTTTAGGAGTCTCATTTTTCTTGGATTCTTTGGAAGTTTCCTTAGTCTTATATTTTTTTGGAAGTTCCTTCGAAACCTATTTATATCCCACCTTAGCATTATTTTTCTCCTTTTTTTAGAGCATGTGAAGACTTAAAAGGATTGACTATTCATCTATTCTATAATTTATTCATATTCTTCTTCTTCTTCGAATGGTACTCAAGAAATGATTATTACTTTCTCCTAAGGATATTCAACATCAAGTTTGGATGTTCCCGAATCCGCTCTTCCTCGTCAACCTCAACGATTTCAACTTCATCATCACTTTCTTTAACGACATCACATTGTGAGTTAGTTGTGGGAGATGCTTCAATAGCAAGCCTCGTCGAAGAATCTGTAATCCTAGCTTTGTTGGTAACGTATCCTTTTCTTGGGATGTCTTTGTAAGGAGAAGGTTTACTACTTTGAGCAACTTGCTTTTTCAAAGCCAGCACGTCATTAGCCAACTTATTGAGTATAGCTGCTGAAGCATTGGGGGTTTCTTGATTCTTTCCCTTGAGGGAATTTTTCTTGAATTTTTCATCCATGATTAAGTCATCCTCAATTTCTATGGCTAAGGATTGAGCAAGTTCTAAAGTAGTCACTCTAGCCCTTCTAGACTGATAACAAACTTATGGTTGTTGTACATTAATAAAGAAAAAAAAATTCCATCAAGGTTTTGATGAATCCTGACAGGAAATTTGTTCACCATTTTTTGAACTTAGCCATGAAATTCCTTATGGGTTCTGCTGGCTCTTTCTTTTCCCGAGATAGTTGGGAAAGAAGATCATGTTCATATTCTACCATCTTGAATCAATCTTCAAATTTAGTTTTCATATCATTCCATTTTATTATGCATCCATTTGGTAGATGATGAAACCAATCTACAACAACATCTTGCAATGTTTTGAAGAAGAGGAAAATATTAACATCTTCATATTCTACCTACAAAACAACACATGCAAATAAGAAGGAATAAATGTGGTCATCTAGTGACATCCTCCCTTCTCCATCAAACTTGCGAATAATATTCCTTGAATCTCTTCGAGAATTCATGTCGAGCTGGTAATGCCAATGGGCCTATGACATTTCCCCATTATATGTTGAATTCCATCTTGGAAAAGGTGGTATGCAAAGGAAAAACAACGTGAGAAAGGACAAGTGCTTGACTGGTAGTAATTCCTTCCTTGCTTGCTCTTTCAGGACTTGATGCAAGGCTTATAGATCTACAAGGCGTGTTATTATTTGGAGGAGATAACTTGAAACCAAACATTCCTTGAAATTCAACAATGGGGTTAGATAGACCTTTAGCTTTTTCTCCTTATGTAAACCTCTTTGCTGCCGCTTTGAAATCTTTACTTTTGTGAAGAGATCGCCGACATGTTCTCGATTGTCTCTAGCATTTTCTCTTCACTATCTTTCGTGAGATATTTGTGCTCGAATGACTCTATAAAATCTCATGGATTTCTCTTCTTTTTTATCTAATACTAATGTGGCAAGACAAAAATGATAGTTTCTTGTGTGCTTTTCCCAAATAGCTTGCCTTAGATATGATTATATATCTTCTTGAGTATCCGCAAAAATAAGATTCAGTTGCAAGATAGGTGGGTTACCTATAATAGTCAGAAAAATTATTACCTTGGTGGAAGAGGGCCTCATTGATGAACAATGATCAACACGTGTCTAAGAGGTCTTCTAGCCACAAGTGTGGGTAATATTCTTCTAAGGTATTTAATGTAAATTTCTCTATCAATGGCTTTATCAATAGCCACAAATTGCTGCAAACTTTGACAGCTTTCCCAAGCTATTGTTTGAAGGTTAGAAATAATGTCTCCTTGAAAATATTCATCGGGCACAAGGTTTGGTTGAAGAATTGGAGCTTGTGTAGAGGGGATAGTCATAAATATTTAACCAAGAATTGGTTAATGATTCTTGAATCCCCAGTAGATTTGCCAAAACTATTAGTATATGGATTTCCATGCATGCAAATGAAACACAACAAAGTGGGAATGAAGTCCCTCCTCAATGAAGGTGAGGTTTCCTTTATTGAAAAACAAAACTGTATTTACATCTTTACATTCAAAATTGTATGTGGGGGTGTTTTGCAACATTAATTGAAATAAAAGTGAATGAAAGAGATGGAATGAAATTAAGGAATGAAATTGAAAGGAATGAATGGAAGGAACATGCAAGAGTTAGGTAAAAGAAGAGCCTAATATTGCATGGAGAAGAATAAACAATAATTAACAAAAAATAAGATTTTTCATTAACTAAATGAGAATTAGTAAAAGGGGCACACATGAGCAAGTAAATAATAGAGCTTGATCACTATCAACAAGAACAACTCGAATAAAATTGACAATAAGATAAAAGAAAATATTGACATGTAAGATTTAAACATCTAATATATAATGAACTTAAGAGCATCAAATGTTACAAGAGACAATGAAAGAGATGCAAATTTCATATTTCATTAACTCCAAAATATCTTCACAAAAGAACACAAAGTTTCTTCCTGAAACAAATCTTGCACACAAAAGTATTTTCTTCTCCTCTCTCAAAGTCACCCTTTACAAATGAGTCCCTGACTTCTTTTTATAACCAAAAAGTTTGTTACAAAGTAGCTAGAGTTTTAAATTCACATTAAAAAGGGAACTTAAGTGACTTTTAACTTTTTCAACCACCTTTATCAAAAGTAACTAAAAATAGAAACCACTTAATTTAAAAATTCATTTAAGGAAAAATACATAAATAAAAGAAATAGGTACATGTGGACCCCACTTAAATGACTTCGATGCACACCTAGATCAAAACACCTAGGGTCAATGCGTTATCCATTGGGCCAAGAGTCTGCCTATCCCAGTTGTACGGGAAATAACTCATTGACCATGCTCTGGAATCCTCCAAATGGCAAGAGAGTCAATCTTAAAACTTGACTAATTCATCCACCGCTCCGTTTGAGCAACATCCTGGTGTGAGAAAGTTTTTATTCATTTATATTCACATTCACAATTACACATAATTATCCACATGCTCTAAATAGCCTTCCATGATGAATTATTTATTTTTCATGAGATTGTAGTCGTTACGCCACCTTGGCTTATCGAATTCAACTTTTGATCTTTCACCATTGAGAAGATCTTCCAAGAGCCAAAATTTCAATTCACTACCCGGAGTTATGTAAATTTTTTTCACCATCCCAAAGTGTTGGCATTCTCGATTCACCCACGATCATCCAATTCAATAACACTCCAACTTTAAGACTGGTTGATGAGGTATTGCACACACTAGAATGATGTGGCCTTGTTCGATGATCCACACAATTATACTTATAATTGGTCTTGGTTTTTCAATGAATATCTTCATACAATGATCAATTGAAAGCAATTTTTGTAGATAAGATTCTCCCATTATCAATCTTTGCCGATAACAATGGTTTTTGACTCAAGAGACCAATGCCAATAGCTACAACTTATACCACATAATGAGGAATTTAGAGTTTTCTACTACTTTGGAGCCATTAGAGTTGAATCACCACACTATGAAGGTTTTTGGTGCATCCATACAAGTGATGATCAATTTAGAACAAGCATCAGGAAAATTGTGACTCACGTTCGGTTGATATGCGATCGTAGAATCGACCTATGTCGGTGTGTCCAAAGTTAGTATCGCCGATGTTCTCGTAATCAATGGAGTTTCAAGGTGATTAGAATGCCCTAGAATCCATACTACAACATCACTTTGTATGAAAATAGCATGACTATGATAGAATCATGATTTCAGGTTATTATTTCCATCTTACAAAAGTGAACAAATCACCTGTAAAAATGCCCAGGGAAAAATAACAAATATTGTTCTAAGAAGTTCTCACTCGATGAGGAAGTCACAGAAAAAATTTCAATCAATTTTTTTAGTCAAATATTAAGGGTCAAAGTTGAATCTTCCGAGACTGCTCGGAAAATGTAAGTATAAAATCTGCAAAAATCCCATTTGGTTTTAGCCTCGTAAAAAAACCAAATGTCACCCTAAGCATATAAAACTTGGCAAGGGAGTTTTGGTATCCAGTTTTAATCGATTCACAACTTGAATAGCATCTTGAATCTGCACAAGACACTCAAGGATAGATAGATGTTTTGTATGTCATTTGTAGTCGGGGATCACACCTATCTGCTTGTTTGCATTCAAGATTTAAGGGAGTGGATAGCACCTTCATAAGGGTTTTGATCTAACCCTCACTATTTGAGGTTGTGCCTATCAACCAAGGCAAGAGAACCTGTATTGCAGCCCCTATATGGTAAGGAGATGAAGATATCCTTGTGTTTTGCATATGGTGTAGAGGAGGCTTTGTGAAAACATGATCAAATATCCATTATCCAAACTCAAAATAGCTTTCACTACTAAATGATGGATATGTTCTCAAAACAAAGCTAGAGCTACTAAAGACATGATAAAACCCTTATCAACCTTGTGCATTTTTGTGAAAGGATTGAATTCTTTTGTGGACACACAATGTAGATGCAGGGATATTGTAGGTAGGATGAGTTAATTTAAAATGAAATTATGATGAGAGACCTTGGAACAAGAGTAGCTAGAAATCATCACCTTCTTTGGGAAACCTTGCAAGAGAATTACAACACCTAAACAACAAAGAATGTTTCAATGAATTTGAAGTGCTCTTTCAACTAGGATGTGTGCACAATGGATGCCCAAATATTTACTATTCCGCATAAAACTTTGATAGCCTGCCAAAAAGGCTTGAAGCAAAGTATCAATAAAGCATTCGAACCCCTTGTTAGATCATGTCCTAAGGTACACCAAAAGGTTTGTAAATACCCTCAATTTACAAGGAAGGTAAGATGGATTTAAATCTGTTTATCTCCACTCAAAGGAATGCTCTTCTAAATGGAATATTGTAGATGCCTTCAAACCCTCTACAATAAATGAGATCATCTATGACCAATAAATATCCCAAACACAAGATTGCAACATGAGCATGAAACACAAATTGAAAACATACTTGAAATACAAGTGCATGCAAGCTTTTCCAAGAGATAAAACCAGTTAATCTAAGAATTCCATCAAATATATCAGAAAGGGAAAGTTATTTAGAAAATCTCAAAGCTTGTTTATGGCTTTATAGCTGAAACCAACTCAACATGATGAACATTTTATGCAAAATGGAATAAAAATGGCTCTCAGGCAGTTTCTCAAAAAGGAAAATGGACTTCTTCAAGTTTTTTCCTGTGAAATTTCTTCTCTCTTTCTCACAAATTCTCAACAAACCTCTAAAATGTTTCCAAAACTACATCATATACCCTATGCCATCTTGGATCCTTGCATCCCAAGCAAAGAATATGCCAAAGGGATCAAATTTGTTACAAAACCCTATCCATTTGATGAAAAATGATATAAAACTGTGAAACAGCTCACCAAATGCCAGAGATGCACAAATATTTTAAAATATTACATGAACTCAGATCCTTATCCA
Source organism: Taxus wallichiana var. yunnanensis (assembly GCA_018340775.1). NCBI lineage: Eukaryota > Viridiplantae > Streptophyta > Pinopsida > Cupressales > Taxaceae > Taxus > Taxus wallichiana. The sequence continues at coordinate 50,826,007 of CM031239.1, forward strand.
TCCCAGGGTCACATTTTTGGCATTCCACCATGCCAACATGCATTTGCAATCATTTTTCACCTTTTTCCCTCATCATTTTTAACTCTACAACTTTTCATTTTTACATTTCACGTGTTTTTCATGGGATGAGAAAAATATCTCATGAAAAACACTATAGGGCACCAAATTAGCTCAAATAAATGATGCCATTGCATTCAGAAGGCCGAAGGGATGCAGATTCATATAAAATTTCATGTGTTTTGGTGTAAAAATGATGATTCCACACTTCTTGGAGCTCCAATGGCACCCAAAAAAATAAAAATGCATAGTTGCCGTAGATTAAAATTAACTTTAAATGCCATCCCTCCATGTGGCAGATCCAAATCCTCTTCAAAAGTGCCAAAATTACCTTTTTCCTTTACACAAGGTGTGACATGTGTCCAAACATGATTGGGGCGGGCCCCCAATCCTTAAAAAGCATTTTAAACCTCTTTTGAATTTTGGAAATTTTTTGAAAATTTTCCCACGAGCCCCTAGATGCGCCACGTGTCCTCCTGTGGGCCCTACTGAAAACCACGGGCCAAAATGATGACTTTTCCCCTTTTTCACAAAAAGGAAAATTTTCTCAAAATTCCCCTTGGCCTCGAACACCTGTTGTTTCTCTGCCACGTGTCGATCTCCCATTGGAGGCGGAGCCGACTCATCACATTTGCCTTCATTCCTCTGCAAGCATCAAAACTCCATGTGGGCCCGACATCTCTCTTTTGACATTTGAAAAATGCCATGTGTCACTGTCCTATTGATGCGGAGCCGAAACTCCAAATTTTTCCGTGGGTTTATTTTTCTCTTTGAAATTTTTCGCTAAAATTTTGCAAAATTTTTAACTTTCTCTCCGCGCTCCAAACCTCTGCCAAATTTAGGACACGTGTCCTGTTTTCATTGGACGCGGGCCTATTCTTCATTTTTTACCTTTTACACCAAGGGTAAAAAGTCTCAAAAGTTTTCTTCGGCCCCCATTCCCATTTCTCCTCCCGGACATGTGTCGCCTTCCTACTCGTCGCGGGCCTTCGGGCAAAAATTGATTTTAGCATCTTAAAGCCAAATACTTCAAACTCCTCCAAGTCCCCTGCTTTTCGGTCGACCTCTCTGGACACGTGTTGCCCTTCCATTGGGCATGGGCCTCCATGTCAAAATTTTCCATGACGTTTTGAGCCAAAAATAATAATTTTTTTTTAAATCCACCGCGGCCCATTTGATCCTACCATGCCACGTGTCGCCATTCCATTGGACACGGGCCCTCAGAGTAAAATTTTACATTGAGAAATTTTTCAAAAATGAAGAAAAAGTTTTAAGTTACCCCCTGCAACCGGCCTGACCATCCTATGACATGTGTCATTTTCCCATTGGGCGTGGGCATGTGGACCAAGTTTTTCCCCTGACACCCCGAGCCAAAAAACACCGAAATTTTCTAAGTCTTGTGACCATCCGCCTGGGCATCCTGGACACGTGTCATCATGCCATTCGTTGCGGGCCTTCAGGCAAAAATTTAATTTTGAGAAATTTTTCCAAAATGAAGGAAAAATTTCCTAAGTTATCTCCGCCACTCGATGCTCCATCTGTCCAATCAAATCATGCCACGTAGGCACAGTAGGCAAATGCGGGGCCACAGAGCAAATTTCCCTTCACCAAAATTTGAAAATTCGACAAGTTATAACATTTTTTCCACACATCCTTGGCCAATAGAAACCTACCACATCAGCATAGAGTTTACAATGATAAATTTGACGGCCCGAGAGCACATCAAAAATGTGAAAAATTCAGGGAATGCCCTAGAAACCAAATTTTTTGATAGGGAAGGCAGAATTCTTCATTTTAAACAAACTGAATCATCTCTTGACATCATTTGTGACCTTGGGATTGGGGAAACACTTGCACAAATTCATGATTTGATCAATTTCGAGCTCTATCATGATTTGGCAAAGGAGAAAATAGTACAGCCCATGAAAATGAATAAATCAGGGCACAAATGGGGGAGGAACTTGGATTTTACTGCAATTAGGGTAGAATAACAACAATAAGGGTATTTGAAAGCATCCAACTGAAAAAATGAGTTACAGATCTTCAGCTCGAGCCACAAGGATGTTTTGGAGTAAAAATGGAACATGGAGAATTAGAGTATCATGTGCAAACCCATAGATTGCACCAACATTGGCTATTTCCTGGGGATGGGCACTCCCAGTGAGTGCCACAAGATCAAAAAGTAGACCAAGTGCCAAAGATCCATTGGGCAAGGAGTCAAAACTTGCATAGCAGCCCTTAAAACCAAATTTTTCACCAAAAACAGATCGAGAGAACTAGACCAACAATGGTTTCCAAAGACAAAAGGGAAAACCATAGGCCAACAACATCAAGAACAAGGAAAGTACAAAACAAAAACAAGGGCTATATAAAATGTACAACTTGTGGATACCTCCTTTGGGGATTTAATCCAAAAAGTGTTTTAAATGTCTACCATTAACAGGTGGCTCCAATAAATCCCCATCCAAATCCTTGAGAATAAAATGTATTTTCTCCAATCCTAATATCAATGGCATAAGGGCCCATCCATAGAGCATCAAACTTTCCATGCTTGCCCTTGTCTTCATGCCTATTATCCCACAACAAAACCAGATCTCCAACACTGAAAGATTTTGGGGGTGACCTTCTTATTAAAAAAATTCTTCAATTTCTCCCTAAAATTGACATGCCTTGATGAGAAGCTCTCCTTTCTTCATCTAACTCAATGATCCGATTGATTCTTCATTCATATGGGCCATGTTCTTGATCTTCCAACTCTTTGGGAAAACTGAAAAGTGGATAATTGTATGTGTAATGGCAGCAAAGCCCAAGTTCCATATACCAATTCAAATGGAATTTTACTTGGTTGCTCTTTTTGGAATCATCCTATCAGCCCAAATTGCAAATTTCAACTATTCTCCCCACTTCTTCTTGTTGATTTCCAAGGTTCTTCTAATGATCTTGAGAAAGTTTTTGTTACTTGATTCAGCTTGCCCATTCCTTGTGGGTTGTAGTTTGAAGAATAGGTCAGATTTATCCCATATTCATTGCACATTGCCATCAAAGGCTTAGCTCTAAAACACATAGCATTATCAGACACAATCTTAACTGGAACCCCAAATCTACATATGATATGATTTAGCAAGAAATCCATTACCACTTGGTGTGTTTCCTTTCTAGATGGAATTACCTCAACCCATTTTGTAAAATAATCAGTTGCTACAAGGATCCACTTGTAACCAAGCACTAGAAGGATCTGAAAATCTCACCAATAAAATCCATTCCCCATTGTTTGAAAGGAGCTTCAACTGATACAGGCTGTAAAGGAAGGGAGCCTAAAGCTTTCAATCTTCCTGAAAAATGTTGGCAACTATCACACCTTCTAACTAACCGGTTTACATCTTTGAAAAGAGTTGGCCACCAATAACCAGCTCTTAAAATATTATGTGTTGTCACTCTCCCAGCAAAATTTCCTCCACAAACTCCCCCATGGAAATCAGCAATCAACTTGGGAGCTTCATCTTCAGTTATGCATTTCAAGAGGACACCTTCAGGGTTCTTCCAAGCTAGCCCAAGGTCTGTTATGACATATTTCTGAGAAGCCATCTTGAGGGCTCTTTTCTTGATTTTTATTTAAGTGGCTGGGACAACATAAGTGCTTGAGGTAATAGACCACATCCTTGTACCACTCGAAATCATCGGTTTGTCAAGGAGATATGCCCTTTCTTCCCTAGTTGACTCACTTCTACATTCTGCAAATTACTCTCGGCCATGATGTTGGCAAGACCTAAACCTCTTACCAGCTTTGTTGTTTGGATATCCATATCATACTCTTGTAATTTTTAACCCATCTACATCTCTTGCTTGATATTTCCATGTTAGATAATATGTCTTTAACCATGGTGTGGGGAACATAAGCAACAACCTTTGAACTCAAAATATAGGGCCTAAAAATCTTTACTACTTTTACTAATGTAAATGCTTGTTTTTCCATAATTGTGTACCTCAATTCAACCTCTTGTAAATCCTTACTACAGAAATCAATAGGCCTCTCACTCCATTTTCATCCTTTTGTAGAAAAAGCTGAAGCAATAGTAAATTCGATGCAAAATAGAAAATTTGGAAAGGCATCTTATAGTTTGGAGCTGCCAAAGCAGTGCATGTTTGAGTGCATCCTTTATCCCTTCAAAAGCTTGGATGGAATCCTTTTCCCACTTAATAACCTGATACTTTCTTAGCATGCTTGTGATTGGAAGAGTCAACTCAACAAAATTGGAGACAAACCTTCTAATGAAATTGATTTGGCCAAAGAAATATTGAATACCCTTCTTGGTTCTTGGAATAGGCACCTTGCTGATTGCTTCCACTCTCTCAGGATCTATCATAACACCTTCTTTAGACATAATATGCCCCAAAATCTTGGATTTTGGCACGCCAAAATGACACTTCTTTGGATTAAGTGAAATGCCATACTCCCTACATCTGATCAACATCTTCTCTAGGTGTTGCAAATGGTCTTCTCGTTGTCTTGAGAAAATAGTCACATCATCTTGGTAAATTGTAATAAACTCATTGATATAACTAGCAAAGGCAACATCCATTTCCCTCTAAAAAGTAGCACCAAAATTCATCAATCCAAAATGCATCCTTACAAAAACATAAGTTCCCCAAGGAGTAGTGAAGGTTGTCTTAAGTCTTTTTGAATTCTTTGACAACTACTTGATTATATCCGAAGAAACCATCCAAAGTAGAAAGCATTTCTGACCCTGTCACAAGCTATAGCATATTCTCCATATTTTGTAAAGGATAGTTTTCCTTCATAGATGCTTTGTTTAGATTCCTAAAATCCACACAAAGTCTGATATCTCTATTCTTCTTTCTAACTGGCACAAGGTTGGCAACCCAAGAAGAGTATCGAGTAGGCTGAATGATGCCACCATCTCTCAACTTCTTCAACTCTTCTTGCATTTTCATGGAAAGTAGTGGGTTAATAGGCCATTTTTTTTGTCTAAATGGTTTGTTTTAGCCTCAAGAGGGATCTCATGCTAAAACAAATCTTCTCTATATGCCTTCAGCTCTGAATAAGACTAAGCAAGGCAATCTTGTTATTTCTTTAAAAGTTGGGCATAGGACTATTTTTCTTCTTTGCTGAGATGACTACCCAACCAGATCTTCCTTGGTTTGTCTTTAGTTCCCAAATTTTGCTCTTCCACATCCCTTCAAGTAGGCATCTTTCTATTAATGATGCAATCAACATTGCTAAAGTTAGATTCAAGTGCAACAAGACCCTTAGGAATGGTATTTGTTTTCAATTATATGATATCATTATCAAACAAAGTTTCTATACCTTCATTCATTCACACCATTGGTTCCCAATCAATATTCTAACCAGAAAAATCTCCTTGGCATTGTAAGAATCTCAACACTTGTGCATCATCATCAAAAATCAGTCAATGTTTCACATTATCTGGGACACCGGCTTTGTTAGTACTTCAAAACCATATTCACAAAAGGGTGAAACGGTGTAATTATCAAGCTTAGAACCAAGAACAACCAGCTGATCAACATCAGCATTAAGACTTATATCATGGTAAACAATGTTAAAGGAATCAAACATTTCAATCAAGTCCCAAACAACATGCTTATATTACTTTATATGTTGATTTTTTTTGTAGCATACAACTTTCTTACTTGTTTGAAAACCAACTCTAAATATCCTTTAGAAAAAATATCTTTTAGTCTATACATCCATGCTATCCTTAATCCCAATAATAATGCCTCATACTCAGTAATGTTGTTAGTACATTCAAAATTGAGCTTGAAGGAAAAAGGAAACTCCTCTAAACTAGGGGAAACCAACACCGTACTGCCAGACCATTTCCAACTTTGGAGCAAGCTCCATCAAACAATAATGTCCATGGAGAACCTACCATACCAAGACACTCTTATTTGTCCATCTTATTCTCTTTTCCATTAGCAAAACCAATGAAATTGTCAACATCTACGTCAACAAACAATACTTCATAAGAAGCATATTGTTGGGATCTTCAATCAAGTGTAACATTTTCTTTTCACCATAGAGTTTGACAAGGCTGCCCTCAATGGGAATGGTCGCATATGACATGTCCATTTGAACACTACCACCAAAACTTGCAGCCCACTTTATTGACAAAAGCATACCCCATTTGACAGGGTAGTCAACAATTACAACATCAAGTTTTAAATTCTTACCCGGATAGGCTACAAGTTGCACTACTAAACCCTTCACACATCTTACAACCGGCACTTCCCTTGATTCCATGGTTGTACACTTCCCATATGTTGTTGTCACATTTATATCTAACTCAATCATAACTTCTAGAGGCATAACATTACATCATGCACGAATCAAACATGCAATTGTGAAGCAACCTACCTTTGATGAGCAAAGTTGTGAAGAATGGATCAACATTCATTTGGGAATCAACCAAGGATGTCCCAAAATACACTTCAGGTGCCTCTCCAAGATCTTCCATTGGTGGTGTGTTTAAAGACCATCAACACTTTGAAGAGGACTCTCAACAATATTGGCATTTCTACTTGGTATACTCTTTTCTTCTTTCAATCCCAAGTATTCAAAAGCTCTTTTGTTATGTTCAGAATTCCGAGCAGCTTCAATAATGGGAACACTCAATTTAATTTGGCTCAATACCTGGCTATATCATATCGAACATTCTTTGGAAAAACAACATTGGAAGGGAAACAAGAAGGTTCATCGGATGGAGAAGTATTATTGGTAGCCTAGGCACGAAGAGGACTGATATTTTTGCATGGGACAATAGGGTTCTTAGCAACTATTTCTATTCTAGTATTATCTTTGTGAATGCTTGTGAGCAAGGGTGTCTTTGGCTTGGCTTGAGGACTAGCTCCTCTAACAACTTTACTTCTAGTATTGTACTCCTTTACTTGACCAACCACAACATTCATTAACAATTTTCTATCTTCCTCCGAAGGAATACCACTATCATACTTCTTGATCATTAAAGCCCTTAGGTATTCAAAGTCATTATTAGGAATTTCAAAGGCTTGAACTACATCTATGTCATGAGTTTGAGGAAGAGAAAGAAATGGTACCCTCTTTATGTAATCCCAAAAGGTTGTAATAGTCCTTACACTTATCACATATGTTGATGTTGTTGCTTACTATGAGCCCGAAGAGCTGTCCATCATAGAAATGTCATCATCCATTTCATTCTCATTATCATCATCTATATCTTGCTTGTCCATTTCACAAGGCAGATGAGGAAGAAAACATATGTCACACCAATCCATATCAGCAACTTCTTGAATAGCAGCAACTCTTGCAGTTAGAGGGTCGAGCACCACTCTATTTTTATGTGCTTGGGGTTGTCTATTTACAGATCAATAAGCCCTTTGCCTCTATCATATTGTCTTTTATAACCCCTAGGATGATTGCCAAATCTATCATGGTTTTGAGTTATTTTTTGTCCTTGTGAACTTTTCCCAATTCCTTTCTCATCCTTGGCTAATTTTTAGGAAATTTCTTTGTGACCCCTGCCAAAGTCTTGACAACATCCTCCAAATCAGCACCCTTGCTAGTTTGTGGCTTCTCGGGGTTTATCAACTTCACACCGTACCTCTTAAGTGGTTTACCAACAACTTTAATATTATTTTCAATTTGAAGTGCCATTGTGAAACCTTGCCTTAAGTTTGTAGGATTTTTGTCTCTCAAGTAATAGGCTGCTTTTTTATCAAATTCATTTGCATATTTGATCAAGAAAGATTCATCACAAGGCCTCAAAATTATAGGCAACCTTCTCAATGTCTTATTAAACCTTGTATTAAAGTCATGAACAGTCTCATTAGGGTTCTTCTTGATGTTCTCAAACTCAGATAGAAGGAACCTTGGATCTGTTTTGTCTCCATATTGTAATCTAAATGCATTACTCATCTCAAATCCACGAATCAATAGAGTTATTAGGCGAGCTTTATACCAATCTCTTGCATCTTCCTCAAGTGTATGGATAAAAAACTTGATATACACATCCTCAAATTCTATTTCAAAGTCTTCCATCATGTTAACAAAGAGTTTGAGATGCTTATCTCCAGTTATGGCATTGTTACCTTGGAATTTTGGTAATCTATTTCTCACATCCTGTGGGATAGCATTTGGATAACCATCCATTCCTCAAAATTTATAGGACCAAATGTGTTTACAACAAATGGAGGTCTAAGTTGAGCCATATTATTTTGTGAGGGTGATCTTAGAGGCAAAACAAGCAAATGAGGAGTAGTAGTGGGTCCGATTGGAATAGATGAATGATCTCTAAAACGATAACCTCCCGTGAGGCTCTCTCTCTTGATAGAATTTAGTAAACTTAGAAACTACAGGACCAGATTTAGGAGTAAGTTTTTAAATACACAAGAAGGTCCCTCACCGATGGAGAATGAGAATCGGCAATAAGATTGCCTAAATCAGATCTAGTTGAAGAAGAATTATAATCTTCAATGACAAGTTGTTCTCCTTCAAATTCAATTATGGGGACTCCTTTCCTTGCAACCAAATCACCAACCACTTTCCACACTTTTCTTCCTTCTAGTTCTGAGCTTCTTGATTCGGTGAGCAACTTCTTAGAAGAGTCCTTGATGAAGAGGGATCTCCTTCCCTCCAGTTTGACAGATTTAAACAACAAGTTTCAACTGATAAAAATGTATTAGACAACTGGTATTTCAAGATCCCAACAGCATGGAGTCACCACCAAGGATTTTCACCTTAGTTGTGTAAGAAAGCACTAAAGAATATTTTGTCAAATGCATGCTATACTTTGAAAACTTGCAGGATTTACAAATTAGATTTTCTTCTTCTAAATTCAACCAAAAATAGTGCATCCAAATCACATAAATTATTGGTAGATGAGGAGAGAAGGCTTGAGTTTGAAGTCTTTCTTACCCAATACATCCGAGATATGAAGTATGAAATGATATCTCAATAATATATGAGCGCAAATACTTGATCACAAAAATGCTCAAACCTTTCAAGTAATTAAAAACCACCAAGATATTGCAAGAAATCCCTAGAAACGATGCCACTCGGGTGTTGGTATCCAGTTTTAATCTCCTTCACAACTTGAAAAACATCATGAATCTGCACAAGACACTCAAGAATAAATAGATGTTTTGTATACCATCTATAGTCAGGGATCACACCTATCTGTTTTTTTACATTCAAAATTTGAGGGAGTGGATAGCACCTTCATAAGGGTTTTGATCTAACCCTCACTATTCTAGGTTGTGCCTATCAACCAAGGCAAGAGAACTTGTATTGCAGCCCCTATATGGTAAGGAAATGAATATATCCTTGTGTTTTACATATGGTGTGGAGGGGGCTTTGTGAAAAAATGATAAAATATCCATTATCCAAACTCAAAAGAGATTTCACTACTAAATGATGGATATGTTCTCAAAATAAAGCTAGAGCTGCTAAAGACATGATAAAACCCTTATCAACCTTGTGCATTTTTGTGAAAGGATTGAATTCTTTTGTGGATACACAATGCAGATATAGGGATATTGTAGGTAGGATGAGTTAATTTAAAATGAAATTATGATGAGAGACCTTGGAACAAGAGTAGTTAGAAATCATCACCTTTTTTGGGAAACCTCGCAATAGAATTACAACACCTAAACAAGAGAAATGTTTCAATGAATTTGAAGTTCTCTTTCAACCAGATGTGTGCACAATGGATGCTCAAATCTTTACTATTCCATACAAAATTTGATAAAGCATGCCACAAAGGCTTGAAGTAAAGTATCAATAAAGCATTCATAACCCCTTGTTAGATCATGTCCTAAGGTACACCCAAAGGTTTGTAAATACCCTCAATTTATAAGGAAGGTAAGATGGATATAAATATTTTTATCTCCACTCAAAGGAATGTTCTTTTGAATGGAATATTGTAGATGCCTTCAAACCCTATACAAGAAATGAGACCATGTATGACCAATAAAGATCCCAAACACAAGATTACAACATGAGCATGAAACACAAATTGAAAAAATACTAACATACAAGTGCATGCAAGATTTTCCAAGAGATAAAACCAGTTAATCCAAGAATTTGATCAAATATATCGAAAAGGAAAAGTTATTTAGACAATCTCAAAGCTTTTGATTGCTTTACAGCTGAAACCAACTCAACATGATGAACATTTGATGCAAAATGGAATCAAAATGTCTCTCAGCGGTTTCTCAAAAGGAAAATGGACTTCTTCAAGGTTTTTCCCGTGAAATTTCTTCTCTCTTTCTCACAAATTCTCAACACACCTCTAAAATGTTTCCAAAACTACATCATATAACCTATGCCATCTTGGATCCTTGCATCCCAAGCAAATAATATGCCAAAAGGATCAAATTTGTTACAAAACCCTATCCATTTGATGAAAAATGATATAAAACTGTGAAACAACTTGCCAAATGCCAGAGATGAACAAATATTTTAAAATATTACATGAACTTGGATCCTTATCCATCCTAGGGTCACGTTTTTGGCATTCCACCATGCTAGCATGCATTTGCAATCATTTTTTGACCTTTCTCCTTCATCATTTTTAACTCTACAACTTTTCATTTTTACATTTCATGTGTTTTTCACAGGCTGAGAAAAATATCTCATGAAAAACACTATAGGGCACCAAATTAGCTCAAATAAATGATGCCATTGCATTCATAAGGCCGAAGGGATGCAGATTCATATAAAATTTCATGTGTTTGGGTGCAAAAATGATGATTCCACACTTCTTGGAGCTTCAATGGCGCCCAAAAAATGAAAATGCATAGCTACCGTTGATTAAAATCAACTTTAAATGCCAGCCCTCCACGTGGCAGATCCAAATCCTCTTCAAAATCACCCAAATTACGTTTTCCTTTACACAAGGTGGGACACGTGTCCAAACATGATTGGGGTGGGCCCCCAATCCTTAAAAAGCATTTTAAACCTCTTTTGAATTTTGGAAAAATTTTGAAAATTTTCCCGAGGGCCCCTGGATGCGCCACGTGTCCTCCTGTGAACCCTACTAAAAACCGCAGGCCAAAATGATGACTTTGCCTTTTTTCACAAAAAGGAAAATTTTCTCAAAATTCCCTGTGGGCCCGAACACCCGTTGTTTCTCTGCCACGTGTTGATCTTCCATTAGAGGCAGAGCCGACTAATCACATTTTCCTTCATTCCTCCGCAAGCGTCAAAACTCCATGCGGGCATGTTATCTCTCTTTTGACATTTGAAAATGCCACGTGTCATTGTCCTATTGGATGTGGAGCCGAAACTCCAAATTTTTCCATCGGTTTATTTTTCTCTTTGAAATTTTTCGCTAAAATTTTGCAAAATTTTTAACTTTCTCTCTGCGCTCCAAACCTCTGCCAAATTTAGGACACATATCTTGTTTTCATTGGATGTGGGCCTATTATTCATTTTTTACCTTTTACACCAAGGGTAAAAAGTCTCAAAAATTTTCTTTGGCCCCCATTCCCATTTCTCCTCCCAGACACATGTCACCTTCCTACTCATCGCAAGCCTTCGGGAAAAAAATTGATTTTAGCATCTTAAAGCCAAATACTTCAAACTCCTCCAAGTCCCCACTTTTTTGGTCGACCTCTCTGGACACGTGTCGCCCTTCCATTGGGCACGGGCCTCCATGTCAAAATTTTCCATGACGTTTTGAGCCAAAAAATTTGAAATTTTTTATAAATCCGTCGCGGCCCATTTGATCCTACCATGCCATGTGTCGCCATTCCATTGGGCACGGGCCCTCGGAGCAAAATTTAACATTGAGAAATTTTTCAAAAATGAAGAAAAAGTTTTAAGTTACCCCCGCCACCGGCCTGACCATCCTGTGACATGTGTCATTTTCCCATTGGGCGCGGGCGTGCAGACCAAATTTTTCCCCTGACACCCCGAGCCAAAAACACCAAAATTTTCTAAGTCTTTGACCATCCACCTGGCCCTCCTGGACACGTGTCATCATGCCATTCACTGTGGGCCTTCAGGAAAATTTAATTTTGAGAAATTTTTCCGAAATGGAGGAAAAATTTCCTAAGTTATCTCCACCACTCGATGCTCCATCTGTCCAATCAAATCATGCCACGTAGGCATAGTAGGAAAATGCGGGGCCGCAGAGCAAATTTTCCCTTCACCAAAATTTGAAAATTTGACAAGTTATAACATTTTTTCCACACATCCTCGGCCAATAGAAACCTGCCACATCAGCATAGAGTTTACAATGATAAATTTGACGGCCCGAGAGCACGTAAAAAATGTGAAAAATTCAGGGAATGCCCTAGAAACCGAATTTTTTGACAGGGAAGGTAGAATTCTTCATTTTAAACAAACTGAATCATCTCTTGACATCATTTGTGACCTTTGGTTTGGGGAAACACTTGCAAAAATTCATGATTTGATAAATTTCGAGCTCTATTGCGATTTGGCAAAGGAGAGAATAGTACACCCTTGAAAATGAATAAATCGAGCACAAATGGGGGAGGAACTTGGATTTTACCGCAATTAGGTATAATAACAACAATAAGGGTATTTGAAAGCATCAAACTTAAAAATGAGTTACAAATCTTCAGCTCGAACCACAAGGACATTTTGGAGTAAAAATGGAACATGGAGAATTAGAGTAACGTGTGCAAACCCATAAATTACACCAACAGGGAGCATATGAAGGTGAGGATAGTTGAACGAAATAATTCATATCTCTAGATGATAATCTAAGTCCAAAATATCAAGTTTCAATGTGAGTCACCTTGACAGCTAAAAACTACGCCCGCAAAGGTGAAATCATGCAAACTGGATTTTATTTAACTCTATGGAAAATATCAAACGAATTGCTGAAATTTTGAAATTTGGAAAAAAGTAGATGAAGTTGAGAATAATTGAACAAACTAAACTATTTATTTTAACGATCATCTCGGGGCTCAAGATACAAATTCTCAAAATAGGCCTTTCACCAAGCTAAAATTGTACTGCATAAAAAATCGAGCAACCGAGTTTTTCTTGGGTTCGTGAAAAATATAAAACAAGGTGTTGTACACTTGAAATTTAGAAAATGAGTAAATGAATATGGGGAGAATTCAATGAAGTAAACCTTTCTTCCCGAAAATCATCAGACTTCGAGATATCAAGCTTCAAATTTGATTACTTCAACATTTACAAAAGACAGAAAAAATAATAACGTTTTTAAAAAATATCCGGACAAAATGGCTCCTCGTAGGATCAACTTTAATATTTTTAATTCTATTTCTTCATATTTTCATATTCTGGTTGTTTCAATGAATAATTACTTTTATTTTCTAGAAATGCCTGGGTTACATGAGCCTGATATTTTTTCTTTGGAGGCCGTGATCTTGTTTCTCCTTCCCAAGCGCAATGATCAAATTTCTTCCTTCCTAAGAATGTGTGACATTATTTTTGTTCTCTCTCTCTTCTTTTTAAAAATAAAAATAAATAAATAAAATAAAACACAATCTTATGCATGCGTGGATTTCCATTTTTGTTATATTTTAATTTTATTCCTCACCCCAAAGCATGCGTCGAAATTGCCTTTAACTGCTGCGTGGATTTCTTCTTATTTCTATTTTGTTTCTCTTTGTAGGTCTGTGTGGATATCTAAATAGATGTGTGGAAATTATCTTTCCCTCTTCAGGTTGTGCGTGGATAAAGACAAACCTCATTCTCCCTTCCAAACATGGCATGGAAATTGCTCATGACTGATGCATGAATTTCTTTCCTTCAAACTCCACTGATCTTATTCCTCATGGGCAGCGTATCATCTCCTTGAACTAGACTACATGGATTTGTGAAACCCCAAACACATGCTGCATGGAAAATATGTTTGTCCTTTATGCAGCTATGTGGATTTCTGTTTTGGCTGTGTGGATTCCTCCTAAATATTCATTTGATATTATTCCTCCTCTTTAAGAATGCGTGAAAACTTATTTTTCTTTCTTCCTTACCTGCGTGGATTGTCTGACATGGATCTTCATGAATATTGCGTGGAATTTGAGAGAAAAATGCAATGAGTGAGCTCAGTTATGGGCAGATATCTCCTCCGGGTGATGTTTCACCTGATTCTTATAGCGTTTCTTAGAATGTGATGAAACATATAAGGGTAAAAGGGGCTAGGAGGAATATCTATTAAATTTGGTTGATGGTTATTATGCGCGTATGACTTCTTGATCCATAGATGATCGAGAGAGCTTCCTTTTGGCTAGGAGGAACTACTTGAAATAAACAACAAGACCACCAAAAGAGATTAAATAGCATATGGCGTGGACCGCCTAGTGTATGCTAGTTTACGAAAGTGTGACAATCCCTGAAGGATGTCAATCCACAATTTAAAACAATTCAATGTTAACAATAAATTAAAGTCTATTGTATTTAAAATGATTTAGGTATCTCATTTGACTACAATAAGAAAATTCATTCACAACATGCTAAGCTATGATTGAATCTGAAGGGCAAGGTCTCTATTAGAGTATTGGTATTGGTCAGGGTTTAGTTTTGGGCTATTTTGGGTATTTGGTGGGGAATTTAGGCTTTGTTCTTGGTCTGAGGGTAAAACATAGAGACCGACATTGGTCTCGTGTAACCAATGACGATTCGAGATGGACCGATGATGGTCATGGGTAACCGATTTGGTACAGTTGGGTGATAGAAACTTATTAAAATCTTGGTGTAAGGACAGATCTGAGGCTAAATGGAAATGAAGAGGGAAATGAAAAGGTCTATGGAGATCTTAGGTATACTCGAGCTATTTTACACAGGTTGGGTATGGGAAATTTAATGGTGTGGGTGAAGGAATGATCAAACTTGCATGAAGGTAAATGGTGGGAGAATGGGAGTGGAAGTAGAAACTAATAATAGAGGTAACATAGCCTACTAAAATGAAAGTAGATGAATGTTGGTTAATAAAATACTTACTGTTATATGAGCTTGATGGTTGGATGGTAATGGAAGTTGATCAGATGGATGGAATTTGGTGTGGTGATGGTGCTTCCCAGGATGCTCCCGTGAATGGAAAATGGCTCTATGATCACTTCTGATGCTAGATGTGGATGTTTGGATGTGTGTGTGAATGTTGGTTCTGCTTGCATGCAGCTCTGGTCTCATCTCTTGCTCTTTGAATGTGCCAACCTCAAAATAAGGTTACCAACAGGAATAAAAGGTAACCAACGATGATTCCGGGTTGAGCGGTGGAGTTTTAGGGTGACCGGCATCGGTTAGGGCAGGATTTCCTAGGTTTACTAAAATAGGCATATCCACTTGATTTCTTGGATCTTGTTCATTTCTTTTCATGGATTAGAATGGAAGCTTATTTTCTAACGGGTGGGAATGTGGTTAGAGGGAATGTAGGCTTTGATTTTTAGGGTTTAGGTAGGTCTTATTTAGTTATGGAAACATACTAAGAATAGGTCTAGGGTGAGGTGGCTAGGTGAGGTGGTGGTGTAGGAATTATCTTAATTAGGATAATTAAATAATAAATATTGTGAGGACATGGATTAATTTAATTAAATTAATTAAAGTAACATTAGTGTGGGGTGTAAGGGTTTGTGGTTAGGTGAGTGTGTTCAAGTTGGTTATTTGTTGAGGGACCAAGGGGTGTGTGACCCAATTTTGGTTTCTACATTTTACCCCTTTTAATTGCATAGCTTGTATTGGTAAGTGACGCTGAAAAAAATAAGATGTGGTTGCCCCATGTGTGGGTGAAGGTGATCCCCCTCAAACTAGGAACCGATGAGGCGGAAGACAAAATCAATGAGTGGGTTTATAAAATGTGAATGTTATAAAGAGGAAGGCGGGCAACATGGGTAAAAGGGTAAAGGTCCAATTAGTTAATACGGAGTAATGGGTCGGGGGTCAAAGGTAGTAATAAATGAAATGAATGCACACATATAAACTACATCACAAGATACTAGGTTGAAGAGCATGCAAACTCTATATTGGCTAAGGTCGATAGGTTTATCCTAACAAGGTTGAGGTGATTATGGTATATAAGGTATAGGATATGGTCGGAAACACATCACAGGTCAAGTGCAAGGATGTTTAGGTATGTTATGGTACACTAAAGGTTGGGTTAGGATAAACAGAGTCATGGAAAGAGGAAAGGGAGGGTCATTAGGTCCAACAACATGGGTAATGGTGTCATAAGGTATAGTGAGCACATGAGGGGACAAGTCCCTAGCAATGTTCCAAGTCCAAGTAGCTATGTCACGAATGGGTAGGGCTGAGGTATGTGTAAAATAAATAGTCCCTAAATGATGAAGAAGTTAGGTGGAAATAATGAGGTTAAGAGGGTAAAGTGAAGTGTCCAAGTCAGGTGTGTGTGAGGTAAAAAGGATTTAGGCCAACAAATTAGGGGTAATGGGTAGTAATAAGACTAAGTAGGATAACCGACAATGGTCATAATGAACCGATGCCAGTCATCATAGACCAACCACGGTAGGCTAGGGAATAGGAATGATGTCGGCCAAGGTGAAACCATTTCCAATCAAGTCGGGAAGGCTATAAAAAGAAAAAGTGCCACGTTTTTAAAAATCATTTGTCATTTACCACATTGGAGAAAATGAAAAGAGAGAGATAAAGAGGTGGAAAGTGACCAAATGACATAGAGAGTTGGTTCGGTGATCCAGAGCGATTGATCATTCATTGATAGGGGTCTACGAGTGTGGTGATTTGATTGGGTGAGTGATTGGATTTGATTGAGACAACGGGAAATTGGTGATGGTAGAGGCAGGAGAGGGATCAAGTGGACTTGCTCAGTGGCCCGAGGTGCCACCATGTAGATGGAAATGTGATGAGGTAAGAGCTTATTCCAATTGTTTGGTTGTTTTGAGTAGGTGGAGGAGGGAAATCAAGTAGTAGGAAAATGGGTTTGGGGGAAATATTTAAAATTTGAATTGAGGGAATGTAATGAGAAAAGGGGAACAAGGGAGGGTAGGTTTAGGTAAGTGAGGGGTAGGAATAGGTATTGGGTAGGTATTGGTGAGGGAAATGGGAAGAAAGGAGGAGTGTGGGAGAAATAGGGTAGGGCATCACGGGTTTATCACCGCGATAGTGACCGACACCAATTTTCTCTTAGGCGCGATGGTAAAGACGGTATCATCACACAGATGTGATGACTAATGCTGGTTATTATTGGACCAAGGTCGGTCGATCTTGACCGATGCTTTGGTCGCAAGCTAAAGAGGTAAGCCCTCAAAGAGATAAAATGGACAAAGTTACGAACATATAGGTAGGGGGTAGGGAGATTTAGGTAGGGGGTGGGGAGTCATGGGTATGGGTAGGTGGGTGAATAGGAAAAATTAAAATAGGTGAAAGTCTGAGGTGTAAGTAGATAGGGAGTGTTGATTTACGGCATAGATATAGGTGAAAGGATTAGTTAGTTAGGGTAAGTGGTATAGCGGGGTGACAAGCAAGGCATGTAGGTATAGTCAAGTTTAATTAATATGATTGGTTGTATGCGGGCCAAGGACCAACTACGAGATGAGGGATAGGGTACCTCCTTTGTTCGTGGAGATGTGGTGGGAGATGGCACATGAGGAGTGAATCCATGTCGCGAGATGTGGGCCTCGAATGGGGTCGAACACTATCAACATGTAGTTTGGGAGATGAGTTTGATGGTTGTTGTCATCGATAGATGATATTCGACAACTAATGTGTTCCATTTGCCGATGGGTGAAATCAAGATCACCCTAGAGGATGTTTACAATATCCTGTGACTACTTGTAGTAGGTACAGTGTACTCAATCTCCTTAGAGGCATCCAAGGAGTTACTGTTACCAGTGTTTGGAGAGGGGCTAACATTGTTAGGATTCCATAGTGCCAGTATGAGCTATAGGGTGATGTATCAAGCCTACCCCGAGGAGATGAGGTTGGTAGTGCTTCTGATGGAGGTAGTCTACTATTTTGCACTACCAGATGTAGAGGGTAGGATATTCCCATGGTCATTTATGGGGGTTCTATACGATATGGTGGAGAGCAGGACACGGTTTCCATGGGGGCTTGCATTCTTAGTATAGCTATACAGGGATCTGTGGGCTAATGTGTGACTATGAAAATTCAGCTTGTGCTACACATTCTTGTTACATTGTTGGGCCTATGAGTACATTGTGTGTGTGTGCTAAGTTGGTATGCCCCGAAATGATGCATTTGACCTAGGTTTTGTTCGAGTGGGCTACGAGCGTGTGTGTGTCGATTATAGGAGATCACCGAGTGGTGAGAGTGACACATGATGTAGCCTATTACAGGTGATTACTGGAGGGGTTATCTACAATGGACATTATTTGGAGGCCATATGTAGGCTATCTTTCATACAATTAGATGACAAAGCAGTATGATGGGTTACATATTTATAGGTGGATAGAAGGGCAGTGGATCAGGATGGAGAAAGATATGATACCCATAGATCGAGTCGACGAGTTTGATTTGCCACATGATATACCCCCACCCTTCCCTTAGTATAGGAGAGATGATGTTGAGAGGCCTATGTCTCCACCACGACCTACAAAGGCCGATCGAGCAAGAGGAGTAGCCAATCAAACGATAGATAGATGATGTCGGGGTGACATATAGGTACAAACAAAGGGTGGGATGCACATCTACGAGAAGTACCACTGAGGCCGGAGACAACGGGATTTGGCTACTATTATGGCTAAGAGATATGCCCTATAGAGGCGTGGCTGGCTACCTTGGTGACCCAATTGGGCATAATATAGGGGGCAGGGCTCACGGCACAGTGTCCACTTTTATGCACAAGGAGTACAGGGACCAAGTACCCATATCGGAGGGATAGGAGAGCATGGAGATGGAGATGGGGTATATGTATTTTCCCTATAGCGCAAGTGATAGGTTTGTAGGGCGATTGGCCATGATGTAGGGACAAGTTATAGGGTTTTAGGGCTAGGCCGGCTGCTACATAGACACGATAGTGGCCCTTCGAGCCCATGTAGAAGTGTAGGCTCCAGGACTAGACTGGCACCACCACAAGGGTAGGGACATGGTCCCGTTATTCAGGTAGGGGTAGGGTAGGGTCATACACAATGGCACCACCGTAGATAGTACTCGGTGCTAGATTGAGAGATACCATGGGTAAAGTAAGATACTACTAGGATCATTTGATGACGTAGGGATATATGTCTTATCATATGCTGAGCACAAAGCATAGCAAGCCTCGAGTGAGAGGAGTAGATATTACACACATGGTTTGGAGAGCACAGGGGGCCGGTGAGCCTAGGGGCCGAGGTTAGGGTGAGGCCACTAGTGCATGGAGACCAGGCTCAAAGGCAAGGCCATAAGGAGCCGAGACCAAGGTGAGGTGGAGGAGGTCATCCAAACACTTTGAGGCTAGAGGAGTGGAGGACGAGACAAATGAGATAGTTTTAGATATTAGATGGGGAGATGATTGAGCTCCCTGTATGATCGTTTATTTTTGATATCATCTTTTTGATATATATATTTTCATGCGTGCAAGATAGTGTGGATGTACAAGAGAGGTTTTGAGATTTTTATTTTTATATATTCCGGCCTATGTTTGAAGGTATTTAAGAGTCATGTATATAGATACACATGTTTATATGATTGATTTATAGAGATGATGGTGATTATGGCCCGATGTGTATATGGTTGTGCTTAACTTGATATTTTGATTTGTATATGTGATGGAAACTAATTAGTGTAGGCATGATAGATCCAGGTCATAGGCATGGAGTGAGTCAGGTCATAGGTATGGATTGAGTCAAGTTGTTGGTTTAGGCATGGATGGTGTTAGGTTAGGCATGGATGGAGTCAAGTTATAGACATGAATTGAGTCAAGTCATAGGCATGGATGAAGTCAAGTTTCGAGGCATGGATTAAGCCAAGTCATAGGCATGGATCAAGTCAGTCATAGGCATAGATTGAGTCGGGTTATAGGCATGGATTGAGTTACGTTGACTTAGGCATGATGAATTTTAGGTTGGTTTAGGTATGGTTGAGTTGGGATTGGTTGAGTTTGTAATTCATTAATTTGTGCAATTAATGATGATATGGGTCACGTTGAGATGTTTTATAGTAAAATGCATGATAATGGGAAAGAAATGGTAGAAATAATGAATGTATGAGTGATGATGGTATAGATGTGAAGCAATTGTTGTTTGTTTTGTTCTATTTCCAATTAATGATATAAAAATGTAACTAACTAGGGTAGAATTTTACTAGGAATGGGGGAAAAGGAATTGGTTAGGGTAGAGAGTGGCCGAGATAAACTCAAAGGGCCCCGTGTCCTTGGAGTGCTGCTTACATAGTCCCAAAAACATGGACCTTAGGTTGATGTAGTTCTCCCATAAGCTAGGGAAAAATGTGAGGAGGTATGAGAATGGGTTGGTAGGTTATAGGCATGATTGAGTCTAGGTGTTTTACGTATGGTTGAATTCTAGGAAAATAGGTATGGGTGATATTAAGTTGATTGTGGTGAAAGAGAAAAATTTCCCGAGAGATATAGCGTCAATGATACTGATCATGTATAAGATGATCAATAAATAATGAAGAAGTTAAAATATAAGAGGAGGCAAGAGAGCCACTTGATTAGTGAGGATCATAACGGTTGGATCATACCTTAGATAGGCTAGTGAATGTAAGACCCTAAAGACATTGCATGATTGATTATTCTAAAGGTGAATAATAGTCACATGATCACCAAATGTCACGGTTCCAGCAGGTCCCTTGAGGTGGTAGGAAATGAAGGTGCAAATGGTGAGAAGGTGAAAAATGGTTAGGTTATATGGTATGAGGTAGCATTCTTGTTGGCAAGAGATCCAAGATCACAATGAGCAAGTCCATGATGAAAAAGTTTTTCTATTTGACTTGTATTTGAGATAGACTGATCGATGCGGGAAGTCTATATGGGATGAGGAAATTAACTCCTTGAGGTATTTGTGAAGCTGATCGATGTGGGAAGCTTTTTTTTATTTTTATTAGGCTTTATATAGGTGTCCTTCGAGAGAAGTCTATTTATAGTAGTGATGTAGAGAGAAAGATGTCCTTTTGAGGGATTCATCTTTTTATTGGAAGTTTGACTCAAGGAGTTGGATCCCATATGAGGGATTTTAAGTCATGGACAAGACTAAGGTGAAGAATCGATTCTTGTTCAAAGAATCAAGGTGAAATGACCATGGGATCTCATCTGAAAGCAGATGAAAAGTATCCATGAGAATCATGCCATGTGCAGAGCCATGGTACACATATTTAAGAGAGGGTAAAAGAGTGATGGGTATGCACATGATTCTTGTTTAATCATTGGGGATGGCATAGTGAAAGGAGGGAAGTGAATAACACTCAAGGGATGAGCATGAAATGAGGTAGGACTGAAAGTCAATAGTAGAATGGTCGAAGATGCAAGGAATTAAGGGGCTCAAGTTTAGGTTTACCATCTAGTGAAGATAAATGATAAGCACCTGATCCATAAGCATGAGTCACGATGTATGGTCCAAGCCAATTAGGAGCAAATTTTCCCTGTTTACTTTTTTTTACTTTGGTTACATGTTGATTTTCCTTTAAGACGAGATCACCAACTTGGAAGGTTCATTCATGGACATGTTTGTCATAGGCACATTTGATATGTTTTTGGTAAACTTGGAGATGGTCAAGAGCATTAAGATGATGTTCATCTAATAACTCAAGTTGTGCTAAATGGTCCTGGTGAAAGTCATCATCATTGAGCATGTCATGGAGAGAAATACGAAGTGATGGAATCTGGACTTCGAGAGGTAGAATAGCCTCTATACCGTAGACCAAAGAAAAAGGTGTGGCAGTAGTGGAAGTGTGAATACTAGTATGGTACACCCATAGGGTGAAAGGAATGTGCGTATGCTAGTCCTTCCTAGTATCGTTAACCAATTTCATGAGATTTTTTTCAGATTTTTATTAGTGCATTCAGCTTTGCCATTGGTTTGTGGGTAATAGGGTGATGAGAAACTTAGTTGAATACCTAAGGTGTTACAAAGTTTTTGTAAGGTTTTATTTTTGAATTATTTTCCGTTATTAGTGATGAGGCGATGTGGGACACCGAAGTGACAAATAATGTGATGATTGACGAGTACACATATCTCAGATTTTGTGGAGATGAGAGGTATGGCTTTAACCCATTTGGAGTAATATTTGGTAGTAGTGATTATCCATTGATGTCACTGGGAAGAATGGGGATTGATATCTCCAAAAATATCCAAACCCCATTGAGAGAAGGGTCAAATGTCACGGGTGACCTCTAAGGCATGACTGGGTGTATGATGAATATTAGCATGTTGTTGGAATTTTACACAACGCTTAATGTAGTCATAAAAATCATGGTTAATATTCATCCAGTAGTATCCTAAGTGAAGAATACGCTTAGCAATAGCAAGGCCACCAAGTGACCTCAACATATGCCATCATGCACTTCATTAATGGTATAGGGAATTTATGAACTCGTAAGGCATCATAAGAGAATACCATCAAAGCCACACTTATAGAGGAGGCCACCCATGATGACGTAATGAGAGACCATTTTAAGAAAGGCGTGTTGTCCATTATGAGTGAGGTTGGGAGGCAATATGGAGAGGGAAATATATTCTAAGTATTGTTTGTACCAAAGGTCGCTTGTGTTAGGAGCAGTGGTTTTGATAGAGTAAACTTCATGAGGTAAATAAGAGGGTGATTGGAGTCTTTGTATGATGACAAATATTTCAGATTTGGCGGTGAAGTGGGTATCTAAGAAACCAAGCGAGGCCATGGTATCTATAAATTTATTAGTAGAATGTGGGACAGTTTGAAGGGCGTAACGGTTGAAGGTGGTCAAAATTATGTCCACATGTTGCTTATACTTTTGAAGTATCTCATTACGACAACGGTATATACCATTAACTTGGTTGATAACCAATTGAGAATCACCAAAGATGCCGATGGACTTGACATCTAAGGCATAAGTAGCCTAGAGACCCAATATGAGTGCTTCGTATTTGGAAATATTATTTGTACAATAAAAATTGAGTTTGAAAGACAAAGGCATGGGCTCACCATCAAGTGGAATGAGAATAACACCATCCCCACCCCCATGCTGACACTTGGAACCATCGAAGAAGAGTGTCATTTGGTAAGTGGGTTCATCCAAGGAAAGGGTAACAATAGACTCATCTAGAAAGTCAAAGTTAGAGGGTTGATCCCTAGAAATAGGTGCGTTGGCCAATTGGTCAGCATAGCTTGGCCCTTGATGGAGTTTTGATGGATGAATGCAAGGTCAAGGTCAACTAGAAGCATAAGACAACATGCGAACACCGATTTTGGTAAGGTTTGGCATACATGAAGTGTAAGGGGTCGATGTTGGTCATGACATAGGTTTTGTGGTTGAGTAGGTAATGGCGGAGTTTAGTGGCAACAAAAAATAAGGCTAAGAAAAGTTTTTGGCATGGGTGTATTAGGTTTCATATTCCAAAAGAGTATGGTTAATGTAATAAACCACTTGCTCCCTATGTTTTTCATCGCGATGAGCGAGCATGGCCCCTAAGGAGTGATCGGTAAAAAGATGTATAGGTAGAAGGGTTGATCGTCTTTAGGTGGAATGAGTATGGGTGGTTAGAGAAGGTATTGTTTTAAGGCCTCAAAATATTTGTGGTAGTCATCATCCCATTTAAAGGAGACATCCTTTTTGAGAAGATGATGAAATGGCTGACATTGATCGAAAGTTACGAAATGAAATAACAAATAGATATGACTTACCTTACATGCTATAGAGTTGCCGCATATTAGTGGGTGGAGGAATTTTGATAATATCCTTGACTTTAACAGGGTCAACCTCTATACCACGCAAGGAAATGATAAATCCCGGGAGCTTTCCAGAGAGAACCGCAAATAAACACTTCTTGTGTTGAAGGAAAACATAATACTTAATGAGGTGGTCAAAGATCATTTTTAGGATAGTGAGTTACTTGGAGCAGAATTTAAATTTGGCAAGGAGATCATCTACGTAATCTTCCAATATACGGTGCATGATGTCATGGAAGATGTAATTCATAGCCCACTGATATGTGGCACCAACGTTTCTAAGGCCAAAAGTTATGAATCAATAGTAGAAGGTCTCTTAAGGGGTGATGAATGTGGTTTTGTGTTGATCCTCGAGGGAAAGAAAGATTTGGTTATAACCCGAGAAACCATCCATGAGTGATAACATCTCATGACTAGTAGTAAGGTCAACTAGCTAGTCAATACTGGGTAGAGGAAAGTCATCTATTAGGCAAGCAAGGATGAGGTCATAGAAATCCATGCAAATGCACAGTCCCCTATCACCTTAGGGATAGGGACAATGTTAGAAATCCATCGGGGATAATCAATGGGTAAGATGAAGGAAATGGAAAGAAGGCACTTTGAATTTCTTCTTTGACGAGAAAGAGTAATTTAAGGGTGCACTTTCCTCATCTTTTTTACGGGTTTGGCATCGGGAATGGTTATGATATTGTGGACCACTATGGTGGGGTCGATACTAGGCATGTCATTGTAAGACCAAGAAAAATCATGGTTATGATTTTTGAGAAAAGAAGTGATGGCTTCCTATTCAACAATATCTCAATATTGGCCAATTTTTACAATGCACAAGTCATCTTGAGTGTGGATGTTGATATCAATAGTCTATTCATTTAACATGGTTGTCATCTCGGATGTTAATGACCGATGAATATATGAGTTTGTTACACCAAGATAGGTGAGTATAGATTCATCATCCCGACATTTATCGACATTAATAGAAGGGGTATCGTCATCAATCATTTCAGGATATAAGAAGGGAAGAGAATAGGGGGCCTCACCCTCACGTTGATAAGTCAGAGGCCCCAAGGAAATTGTGTTTATGAAAAAAATTCAGAGGGATGGATTTTGGATCCATCGACTCTACCGGTGAAGGTGATGGAAGTGGTGAAGAAGGTGGAGTAGGTGAATAAGGTGATGAAGGGTTGATATCCTCAATGATTTCAATGTGAGCCTTCTTGGTAGGTATTTTAGTAAAGTTGATAACACTACGGTCATTATTTTTGTGGGTAGTACATGGAATAATAGTGTGACAACCTTTCTCATAAAAGATAAAACAAAAATCTTTCCACGCACATCGGTGCGGGATTGTGTGGGAAAAACGACGATTGGTGAGTGATTGGAAATCTACATAAAAGGGGTGGGTTTGTGATGGTGGTTCAAGTGTATAAGTGGAAGTATCACATCCCTTATAGGTGATATTGGTGTGAAGGTGGGGAGGACTGTAAAGGAGATGCTATCCTATGCGGTGATCGTAGTGAGGGTGTTGGTGAAGGCTTCTATACTCTTGTGGAGTAAGGAATGTGTTGACATTATATAGGCGATACTCTCCTAGAGTGAGACATTGAAAAACACCTTCTAAGGGATCGGAGGTCAATATGTGGGTAGCTAGGATAGACCATGTGTTAGAGATTGGATCGTAGGTGGAGCCACTAATTAGGAGGCGGATGGGTCTGCAGGTGAAGGTCATGACAACAATAGGAATGGAGGATTTTGGTGTGGTTGAGGTAGCGCAGAACCGGTAAGTGGAGGTGTGGGTGAAGAGGAAGTCATCATGGATGTGAATGCCTTAATGGGTACAAACATGTCATTAGGTCGGTAAAGCATGTTGCAGGTTTTGAAAGGTGATGGCTCTGCTAGAATGGTATAGGACTTCCCTTCATGCTCAAACTTCACATAACGAGGTAAAGTAGAAGGACACAACCCATGACACAAATCCAGGGTCTACCAAGGAACAAGTTATATTGAAATTCCCCCTCTAAGATGTAAAATAACTCGGAATAGTGTGAGGTCCCATGCGAACATGGAGGATGATGGTGCCAAGTGTGGAATTGATAGCATCATTTAATGAATGCAACATGATGGGATGTTTATGCATGTAATTGTCGGGTATGCATATTTGGTCAAATTTATGGGAGGAGATGATGTTAATGCTATTTCTCCCATTGATCATAACACGCCATATGTTCGTGTCTATTTTGATCCTCTAGCTTTTTCCCTAATTTTCCTTTAGCTTTGCACTTCCTGAAATGTTTTCTATAGTTTTAATGGGTGAAATGAAGTTGTTGCCTCTACTCCCATGCCTTAATTCATTTGAAAAATAATTTTCCATGCCTCATTTGTGAAGAAACACCCATGCATGCCTTGTTTGTGCCCTAATTTTTCCAAATCTACAGGCTATGTCATGTTTTCCCTCTTGCCTGATCATGAAAAATCAAATTTGTTCATTTCATGCATATATGCCTTCAAAAACCCTTCCCCATGGTTGAAACTTGCATAAAATCAACTTCCCCTTGTTTTTTGAGCAAAAAATCCATCACCCACAAAGAGAAAATCAAATTCGGGCATCTCTGGTAAATTCTACATTTTTTTACTGGTCGTATGGGTGTCATTTGACCATCAAAATTAGGCTCAAAATTCTCCTCCTATGTGGCCGCTTCTGATTGGACAAGGATCGATGGGTTTCTCTGAAAAACTTAGCCATTTTTGGCTTTGGGAAAAAATTCAAAATTCCCCCCGCAACTCCGTGAGGGGACACATGTCATGTTCTTATGTGAAGGCGGAACGGAAGTCGAGGGAACTTAGGCATTTTTGGCCGTTTTTGGTGAAGGGAAAAATGGTGTGGAAAGGCCCATGGGTTTGAATGGAGCAGGGGGTGGACACGTGGCAACACGGTGGTAGAGTGGGGAAATGTGGATGGTGGAGGTTTTCAAAGTTTTTTTCCTTTGGAGGAAAAATAAGTTAAAGTGAAATTTTGAAGCGCGGCCCCATGGCCAATCACAGGTGGACACGTGTCCATAAAAAGTAAAAATGGAGGAGCGGGCCAATGGAAAACTTAATGATTTTTAGCTTTGTTTTCTAAAGTTAAAAATGGGATGCATCTCCACTCCAATCAAAGATAGACACATGGCGAAGGTAGAGTGGGTCGGTGGGGCGGCGGAGGAAAAAGGGAAAATTTTCCCTTTTTGCAAAAAGACTCAGTATGGAAATTTGAAGTCGCTGGCCCATGAGTGAATCATCGAGCGACACATGGTAAGGGAGAAATGGGAGGTGTGGGCCCATGGAAGGAAAATTGAAAATTTTCCCTTGGCGAAAAAGGGGTCAAAACATGAAATAAGCCCACAGAATTTCAGCGATAGAAAGCATGACACATGTCAAGGACAAAGGTGGAGATGCGGGCCCATAGGGAAAAAGGTGAAAATTTTCCAATTTTCCAAAAAGGTCAAAATGCACAGAATTGAAGCGCAATCCCAATGGGACCCACCATGTGCCACATGTCATCACCAAAATTCAAGGGTAGAGGGGCGGAGAAAAAAGTCATTTTTTCCATTTTTCCAAAAATGTCAAAAAGTCAAGAGGTGAGCCCGAATTGATTTCCAATCATATTTTGACACGTGGAGGGCCTAGATTGAAGGAGAAAGAGCAGATCAAGGGTAACTGTACATCTTCATTTTTGGCCACCATTTTTGCTCCAGGAAACTTGGAATTACAAATTTTGCATCAAATTTCATCAAATTTTTGGCGATTCCATGTTGTTTTGGCCTTCTAGGATCATTGGAATTGGTTTCATAACTCAATTTGTAGATTTGAGGTGTTTTTGAAACAATTTTTTTCCTAATCCATCCAGACACGTGAAATGTCAAATTTGAAAGTTGCAGAGGTAATTTTAAAAGGTGAAAAGGTGAAATGATGAGAGGAAAGGCATCTACATGCCTTGATGATGAAAAACATGCCTCCAGAAGGATAATGATCCAAATATTTGTAATGATTCGACTTTTTAAAACACTTGCAACTCTCATTGCAAATTTGTTAAATGTCATTTTTAGTGAATCATGAGGAAGTGTTGTAACAAACTTGATCCCTTGGCATATTATTTTCTTGGGAAAGAAGGTTCCAATGTGCCAAGAGGTATATAATGCATTTTGGAAAAATGCAAAGGGTTGGGAAGTTGAAAATCATAAGAAAATTATGAGAGAAAGCTCATTTTTCTGAGAAACCCACCAAAGAACCAGATTAATTTGTTCTATGTTGGATCTTCATGTATATGAGTTGGTTACAAGTGTATATCCATCACACAACTCTGAAATTATTCATGAAACTCTCCCCTGCTGATGAATCTAACAAGGTTTTGAGTGAAATCTGTGATTTTCTTGGAAATATGATGTACGTTATCATTTTAAATACCTGCAAATAGTTTTCATTATTCTTGTTGAAATCTCACATTAAAATTCTTTAGAAATCACATGAATCTCATCCTTATTCATAGTTTAGTGGCACTTGTAGTATTGTTTATCAGAGAACTTTCATCCGGCATTGAAAATAATCACCCACCTTCATTTGTTGATTAGGATTGCTTGTAAGCCTTTGGGGGTACCTTAGGCATGGTTTGATCAAGGATTTTTGTTTAATTGAGTTCTTTACTTCAAGATTTTTTGGTAATTTCTCAAATATTGTGTGAAGAGTGCAACCTAGGCTTCCATTTATGCATCTTCTGGTTGAAAGAACATCCTAATTATTTGAAGCATTTTATCTGATAGTTGTTCAAGTATTGTAGAGGTTGTCAAATATTTGATATATCCAATTTTTTCTTATCAATAACCCACCAAAAAATCATCTGAATAACTAATCCTACCCATATTACCCCGTATTGCATCATGTGTCAACAAAAGAATCTAACCTATCTACAAAAATGCACAAATTAAATCAGGATCATACAATGTCTCTAGCAACCTTAGCCTTGTCTTGAAAGCATTTCCATCATTTAGTAGTGATAGCTCTATTGAGTTTGAATAATGGAAAATTGATCATGTTTTCCGAAGGCCATCTCCATACAATATGCATAGTATAAGGATATTTCCACATCCTTCACAAAACAGAGGTTGCAATATAGGTTCTCTTACCTCGGTTGAAAAGGTATAACCTAAAATAGTGAGGGTTAGATCAAATCCTTTCAAAGTGCTATCTATCTCTCCATAAATCTGAGTGCTAGTTAGATCACATCCTCAGATACAAAATGACATATATCAAGATTTATCTACCTTCAAGCTTCATGCCATATTTCTGATGTTGCTCAGACTGAAAAGGAGAACACATTTGGGTACCAACACTTTTTGACACCATTTCTAGGGACATTATTCAATATTTCAATATTTTAGATCCCTGGTAATGCTTCTTGTGTGATTTATGTGTAATTACAAATCTAAGTATTTTCTTCTGATCATATTTATAAGATTGGAATCAAGAGTAAAGTTATGAGTTTGATATTCTCTAAGTTCAATCTGATCCATCTGCATACATATTTGAGATATTCGAATACATACCAAATGCTTTGGTAATGTCCATTATAAGTTCCGCCTACAAATTTTACCAGTTGTTGCACTTCATTTGCATTTTTGGTTGATAAATTCAAAGAAAGAAATGTTTCATCTATAAAGTTTGGTAATATTTTCAGTTCTTGTAGATATTTGATAGAATATTTTAGTGAATTTTTGCAACTAGGGTAAAAGTCCTTAGTGGTGACTCCATGTTGTTCTAATCTTGATAAAGTACCAGTGTCTTAACCTTTTTGTCATTTACTTTTGTGTTGCTAATCTCTGCAAAACTAGAAGGAAGAAGATCTCTCTTCCTTAAAGACTCTACTAAGAAGTTGTTTACAGATTCAAGAAACTCAAAGTTGGAAGGGAGAAGAGTTTGGAAAGTTGTTAAAGGTCAAACATCAGAAAAGATATATCCATAGGTGAAAGAGATCATCCTTTGGTAGAGGATCATCACTCTTCTTCAAGTGATTATGATTCAAACAATCCTCTTATAAACTTATTTACCTCAGCTAATGAAGGTCCTTATGCTTTACCTGGTAAGTTCCTTCTTCAATATGCACCTGTACGTTTCAATCCTAATAAAACTTTCCAATAAAATCATCATTTAGAGAATACTAGTCTTGTGAATCACATTCTTGAGCCTCGAGGATTATTCACTCCTCATCATCTTGTTTCACCTCCAAGATCACCTCCTCCAAGCAATATGGCTCAGCCTAGACCTCCATTTGTTGTTAAAACCTTTAGTCCTATAGACTTTAGAGAAATATATGGTTACCCAAATATTTTCCCACAAGATGTCAGAAATAGATTGCCAAAATTCCAAGGTAATAATACAATAATCGGTGATTAGCATCTCAAACTTTTTTCTAACATGATGGAAGATTTTGAGATAGAGTTTGAAGATGTGTATATTAATTTGTTCATTCATACATTAGAAGATGATGTTAAGGATTGGTACAAAAATTTCGTAATAATTATATTGATTCATGGAATGAAATGAAGAATGCATTTAGATTGCAATATGGTGACAAAACTGATCCTAGATTTCTCTTGTTTGAATTTGAGAATATCAAGAAGAACCCCAATGAATCAGTCCATGACTTTAACACAAGGTTTAACAAAACTTTGAGAAGGTTTCCTGTTAATCTAAGGCCTTGTGATGAGTCTTGTTTAATTAAATATGCAAATGCATTTGATAAAAAGGAAGCCTATTACCTAAGAGACAAGAACCCTACCAATCTAAGGCAAGCTTTCACCATGGCACTTCAAATTGAAAACAATATCAAGGCTGTTGGGAAACCTCTCAAGAGAGATGGTGTAAAATTGATAAACCCTGAAAAACCTCAAGCTAGAAAGGGTGTTGATTTAGAAGAGGTTGTGAAAACTTTGGCAGGGGCTGTCAAAGAAATCTCATATAAGTTAGCAAGAGCTGAGAAGGGAATTGGGAAGACTTCACAAGGTCAGCCAAGAGCACAAAACCATGACATATTTTCCAATCATCCTAGAGGTGATCAAAGGGCAGATGATAGAGGGAAAGGACCCATGGGGTCTGCAAATAGACATCCTCAAGCACATGAAGGGAGAGTGTTACCTGATCCCTTAACTGCTAGGGTTGCTATTGTTGAAGAAGTTGCTGATATTGATTGGTGTGATAGGTGTTTTTAACCCATCCTCCATGTGAAGTGGACTAGCAAGAAGGTGAAGCTAATAATGATGATGGTACTAATGATTATATTTACATGGTGGGTTGTTCTTCAAGCTCACAAGGAGGAGCAACATCTACTGAAGCAATATGTACTAGGACTGCTGCTACTTTTTGGTATTGCATCAAATGGGTATAAGTATTTCTTCCCCCTCATACTCTTGAAGTTGATGTAGTGAAAGCTTTTGAAATTCATAACAATGACTTTGAATACTTAAGAGCTTTGATTATTAAGAAGTATGATGGTGGTATTCCTTCGGAGGTAGATAGACAATTATTGATGAATGTTGTTGTAGCTCAAGAGAAAGATTATAACACTAGAAGAAAAGTTGTGAAAGGAGTTGATCCTCAAGACAAACCTAAAACACCCTTTCTCAAAAGCATTCCCAAAGAAGTTCCTATAAGAGAAACACTTGTCAAAAACTTTTTTGTCCCAAGCAAAAATTATAGTCCTCCTCATGCCCAAGCTGCCAAGAATCCCATATCATCTAATGAATTTTCTTGTCTCCCTTCCAATGTTGTTTTTCCAAAGAGTGTTCCCTATGACATAGCCCAAGTATTGAGCCAAATCAAAGTGAGTGTTCCAATCATTGAGTTTCTTAGGATTCCTAAGCATAAGAAGAGAGCATTTGAGTACTTGGGGTTGAAAGAGGAGAAGAATACTCTAGGAAGAGATATAAATGTTGTTGAGACTCCTCCTCAAATAATTACTGACCTTGAAACACCACCAGCAGTAGAAGATCTTGGAGAGACACCTGAGCTATATTTTGGGACATCCTTGGTTGATTCCCAATTGAATGTTGATCCATTCTTCAGAACTTTGATCATAAAGGATAGGATACTTCACAATTGTATGTTTGATTCCAGTGCATCATGTAATGTCATGCCTCTAAAAGACATGAACAAATTAGATATCAAAGTGACAACATCCTATGGAAAATGTACTACCATGGACTCAAGACAAGTGTCGATTGTTGGTTGTGTGAAGGGTTTGGTAGTGTAGCTTGCATCTTATCCCGGAGGAATTTAAAAGTGGATGTTGTAATTGTTTATTTCCCTACCAAATGGGGTATGTTATTGTCAAGAAAGTGGGCTGCAAGTGTTGGAGGGAGTGTCCAAATGGATATGTCTTTTGCCACCATTCCCATTGAGGGCAGCCTTGTCAAGCTCTATGGAGAAAAGAAAATGTTGCATCTAATTGAGGACCCAAACAATGCTTCTTATGAAGTGTTATTTGTTGATGTTGATGTTGATAATTTTCTTGGTTTTGATGATGGAAAAGAACACAAAATGGATCAGTCAAAGTGCCTTGAGAAGGTATGTTATCCTCGGACCTTTTTATTTGATGGAGCTTGTTCCCAATTTGGAAATGGTGCTGGTATAATTCTGATTTTTCCTAGCTTGGAAGAATTTGTTTTTCCTTCAAGCTTAATTTTGGATGTACTAATAACATTGATAAGTATGAAGCTTTGTTGTTGGGTATGCAAATTGCATGGAAGTATGGTGTCAAGGACATCATTGCAAAGGGAGATTCGAGCTAGTTATTAAACAAATAAGAAAAATGTATGTTACAAAAATCAGCGAATGAAGTAGTATAAGCATGGATTTTGGGATTTAATTGAGATGCTTGATTCCTTCAATATTGTGCACCATGATAGAAGTTTGAATGCTGCTACTAAAAATTTGGTAGTGACGGGGTCAATATTTGGAGATTGCACTATTTCACCTTATTGTGAGTACAATGTTGAAGTGTTAACTAGACAGATGTCCCCGATAACATGAAGCATTGGCAAGTGTTTGATGGTGATGCTCAAGTGCAAAGGTTCTTAAAAAATTAGGGTGAGTTTGTAGATCATCATATTGATTGGGAACCAATGGTGTGTGTGATCGAAGGAAGAGAGACTTTGTTTGGAAAATATGTTATCCAATTGAAAACTAGCACCACTCCTAGAGGTCTTGTTACTCTCGAGTCAAATTTTAGCAATGTTGATTACATCATCAATAGAAACATATCTGCCTCAAGGGACATGGAAGAGAATGAATTGGGAACAAAGGAAAAACCAAGAAAAGTTTGGTTGGGCAACAGTTTAAACAAAGAAGAAAAATAGTCCTACCTCCAATTGTTGAAACAATATCAAGACTACTTTGCCTAGTCATATTCAGAGCTGAAAGCATATAGAGAAGACTTGTTTCAGCATGAGATCCCTCTTAAAAAAAAAGGCCAAACCATTCAGATAGAAGCAAAGGCCAATTAATTCACTCCTCTTAATGAAAATGCAAGATGAATTGAAGAAACTGAAGGAGGGAGGGATCATTCAGCCCAAAAGGTATTCATCTTGGGTTGCAAATCTTGTGCCAGACAGAAAGAAGAATGGAGATATCAGACTTTGTATAGACTTCACAAATTTGAATAGAACTTCATTGAAAGACAATTATCCTTTTCCAAACATGGAAAACATGTTGCGATTAGTCACTCGATCTAAATTATTGTCCACCTTGGATGGTTTCTCTGGCTATAATCAGGTTGTTTGTCAAGGAGTCAGAAATATTTAAAATTGCATTTACCACTCCTTGGGGAACATATGTTTATGTGAGAATGCCTTTTGGTCTCATGAATGCTGGAGCTACTTTTCAAAGAGCAATGGATGTTGCTTTTGCTGGTTATATAAATGACTTCACTATAGTTTATCAGGATGATGTGACTATATTTTTAAAGAGAAGAAAAGATCACTTGCATCATTTGGAAAGAATGTTGATTAGATGTAGAGAAATTTGAATCTCTCTCAATCCAAAGAAGTGTCACTTTGGGGTGCAAAAGGCCAAGTTTCTTGGTCAAATTATTTCAAAGGCTGGTGTCATGATTGATCCTAAGAGAATAGAAGCAATCAGTAGGTGCCAATTCCAAGAAGAACGAAGAAGGGCATCTTATCTTTCTTTGGGAAAATCAATTTCATTAGAAGGTTTGTGTCCAATTTTGCTGAGTTGAATCTTCCTATCACATGCATGTTAAAGAAAGATTAAGTTATCAAATGGGAGGAGGCTGTTATTCAGACTTTTGAAGGGATCAAGGAAGCACTTAAACATGCACTTTTCTTAGCAGCTCCGAATTACAAGAAGCCTTTCCAAATCTTCTCTTTTGCCTCTGAAAATACTATTACATCTATTTTGCTCCAAAAGGATGAATATGGGGCTGAAATTCCTATTGCCTTCTTTAGCAAGGCTTTACAAGCTACTGAGTTAAAGTAGACAATCATGGAAAAATAAACATTTGCCTTGGTGAAAACAACAAAGGTTTTCAGTCCTTATATTTTAAGTTCAAAATTTGTTGCTTATGTTCCCCACACCATGGTAAAAGACATCTTATCAGAGATGGAGATCTCAAGTAAAAGATGTAGATGGGTGAACAAACTGCAGGAGTATAATATAGACATCTAAACCACAAAGTTGGTAAGAGGTTTGGGTCTTCCTAAGCTCGTGGTTGAGAGAAACTTGCAGATTGTGGAAGTGAATGAGGTAGAGGAAGAAAGGGAATATTTTTTTAGGAAATTGGTAAGTTCTGAGTGGTACAAGAATATAATATTTTACCTCCGACACCTTTGCTGTCCCGATAATTTAAATAAAAAGTAGAAAAGAGCCCTCAAGTTGGCCTCTCAAAAATACATCATCACTGACTTTGGGATGGCTTGGAAGAAGCCTAAAGGTGTCCTCTTGAAATGTGTAACTGAAGATGAAGCTCCCAAAGTCATTACTGATTTCCATGGGGGAGTTTGTGGAGAACACTTTGCTAGAAGGGTTACAACACACAAAGTTTTAAGAGATGGTTATTGGTGGCCTACTCTCTTCAAAGATGTAACCATGCTGATTAGAAAATGTGAAAGGTGCTAGCATTTCTCTAGAAGAATGAAATCTTTAGGCTCCCTTCCTTTGCAGATGTTAGCATAATTTAGCATAGGCATATTTATTACATTTTATTGCATTGTCTTTTATTTAATAATGTGCAACATGTGCACTCTAGTCTAGTGACTTGCATTCAATATTGTTATGTTGGATAACATTCAATATTGGTATTAGTAGTAATTACATGTGCATGTGAGATGGGTCTTATCATCTTGTAGTTGGTGCCTGATAGGGTGTCATGTCTATCCATATGAGGCTATCTAATATCTATAAATATTACAGCTCTTGCATTGTTATGTAATCTGATTTCATGATCAATAATATTTGTGAGGCTTCCGTCCCTCTTTGGTCATTGCAATCTTATTCTATTCTATCATTTGGTATCAAAGCTATACCATTATTATCATTTGGTATCGAGTTATACCATTATTATCATTTGGTATCAGAGTAGGTTCTATCCAAGCAAGGTTGAAGAGGAGCACTATTGGAGAGGATCCATTGGAGAAGATGATCTGCATCAAAGGAGATCCATTGAAGCATCCCGCACCTCCATTCTTTCCAAGCATCCCTCTACTAAAATTTCACCTATCCACTTATTTGGAAGGTAAATTTTTTTATTCATTGGCATAGCTAATTGATCCAACATATTGGCGGAATATTTCAGATTTGGAGATCTTTAAAAAAAAAAAAGGAGAAAGATCCTAAAAAAATTGCAAATCTAAAAAAACAAAAAAAAATATTTGTGAAAAAAAAAGATCTTAAAAAAAAGAGAGAGATCTTGAAAAAATTTGCAGATCTAAAAAAAAAAAAAAAATATCAGATCTAAAAAAAAACATATCCGAAAGTGGAGGTGTGAAGAATTCGGGAGCAAAGGTTAAAGCAGTCCCACAACAAAATTCCAGCAGATAACTCTTAGAAAAAAAGACATAACTTTTTCATACAATGTCAGATTGATGTGCCATTTTTTTCTAGGAAATATAAGAAGGAGGTGCACAACTTTGCAGT
The DNA here is from genome assembly GCA_018340775.1 of Taxus wallichiana var. yunnanensis. NCBI lineage: Eukaryota > Viridiplantae > Streptophyta > Pinopsida > Cupressales > Taxaceae > Taxus > Taxus wallichiana. The sequence continues at coordinate 50,862,047 of CM031239.1, forward strand.
TTACATCATCTTTAGATTTGGCCTCTACATATGACAAAATTTTTGTATAAGTCGATCATTTTTTCGAAAAAAAAATCAGATCTAGCTGGTAAATTGGTAAGATCTCAAAAACTAAGATTCCGATTCTTCTAAAATTTTGTGGGTTTCAAGAAAAATATTTTATGATGCTGCTGTAAAAATTTTAGAAAAACCTAGATCACGGTTTGTGAGAAAAGGTGAAAACAATATTTAGATTGTTTGTTTGGATCTTGGGAACAAACAGGTCAATGGTTCAATTCTCACTCTCTCCATATTTTTTATTAAATTATTTTTTTGGAAAATTTGGAGAAATTAATAAATTTTGGGAGATTTCCAAATTTAGAAGCTCACCAAACACATTTAGAGCCACCGCTAAATTTAATGGAAAAACACCTATTGGGGGGTAAAAAATATTTTTGGCCTAAATTGTGTATTTTGTGATTCTAGACCCTTTTTTCTAAAAGGGGGACACAAAAACTTCATTTTGATGTACTTTTGGAGAATTTTGTACTAATCTTGGTGCATAAAGTGAAAAAAAAAGAAAAAAAGTGTAATTTTTAATTTTATTTTGGTTCTATCACACGAGATCTTTGATCTCATAAAGAACGTTCGATATATACGGTGCCTCTCGGGAAGCACTTACGGGTGATGCCATCGCGACTACTACCGCACTTAACACCTAACACATTGCCTAAATGTCATCTAGGCATCGACCCTATAAAATTGACAGGGAGTAATAAGGACACAATACACACACATTTGAGCCCTCCCATCCATTTGTGCTTACAAAAACCCCTCTCCATATTGTCTACGTACCACGTACTAAATTCTTTCACGTGCATTAACACCTCTTTCTCAGATCGATCGGGGGTATATTGAAACGATGATCTTCTTCCACGTACCAATGGGTATATCGAAGGGAGTGTATATAGAAAGGTTTGGTATATCGGCCTGACGGTATATTGAGAGGGAGACCATAAACCTGGAGTGATAAGAGCCTTACCCTTTATCAGAAATTCAGAGTTTCAGAAATTTAGATTGCAGAAATGGGTGCACAAGCACCAAAGTTCTTCTTTCCAGATTCACAACTACTTAGAGGAGACAACTATGCTGCATGGAAACCGAAGATCAAGGTGTTACTTGAGTTTGAAGACCTATGGACAATTGTAGATGGAAAAACAACAAGATCACTTGATGATGAAAGACAACAAGTTCAATTTGACAGGCCAATCAAAAGGCCAAGTTGATCATCTTGTTTAGCGTAACAGATGATGTGCAACCCTACATTAGAGATGCCACATCGGCCAAGGATGCATGGGATAAGTTGAGAATAGTCTATGAGGTAAAGAACAAGATTTCCATCCTTAACCTACTATCACAAATGCATACTCTCAAGTTCAAGCACAATGAGAAGGTTGAAGTTTTTTTGAGATGAGTTGTTACTTTGAGGGCATCTCTATTGGCATTGGGATAAGAGATAAGTGATGAAGACCTCATACCAATTGTGTTGCGAGAACTTCCTCCTTCCTACAAAATATTTGTGACAACTATCAATATGAGTGAACACACAGTCACCTTTGAGAAGTTGGTCAATCTACTCCAACAAGAAGAGGCAATGAACAAAAAGATCATGAAGATGAGCAAGCATTGTCTTCCAATCATAAAGGAAAGGGGAAATTTCAGTCCAATAACAAGAAGTCCCAACAAAATCAAAGTCAACAAAGGTACCAAAGTCAATGAGACAACACCAAGAAGTGTCCCATTTACAATAGAGGGTGACATGACATCAAATATTGTTGGTACAATTCCTACAAAAAGGGTTCATCAAGCAATTCAAAACCCAATAACCAACAGGTAACAATAATTCAAATAAAGGGAAGTCTAACAACAACAACAATCAAGGGCAAAACAATGGTAACTAGCAAAGAAAACCCAAACAACAAGGGTACTTTTCTAAACATGAGGATGATTCAGGATGAAGTACACCACATGTATTCTACTCAATTTGATGAAGAAACTAAGTCCACACAAGATATCTAGTATGTTGATTCGGGTGTAACTCGACACATGACTAGACGCAAGGATTGGTTCTACACACTACATGACTCACCTAACAAGAACCATGTGTCATTAGGTGATGACTCATCATACAGTGTCAAGGGGATTGAAAACATTTCACTACCTCTTGGAAAGCATGACTGCAAAATAAAAAATGTATTGTATGTACCTGGGTTGACCAAGAATTTGCTATCGTTAGTCAAATCCTTGATCACAACTTGAAGTTGGATTTTGATAGTAATAATGGAGAAAAAGTGTGCTTGATAAGAGATAAGTCAAGAGGTTCCAAGATTGTAGCAAGAGCCTACAATGTGGGATGCATGTTCCAACTTGATTTTTCCATAAGGATGATCAAGCTTTAGTGGCCAAAGACACACAATCTGCGAGAACTATGGCATCATAGATATGGTCACATCAATTTTTAATATCTCCAAACACTTCAAAAGGGCAACATGGTGAAAGGATTTCCTACACTCAAGCACAAAACTGACAAGTGTCACAATTACCTAGCTGGAAAGCAACACAGAGTACCCTTCTAGAAGAACACATATAGAGCTAAGGGAAAGCTTGATTTGGTGCACACCGATCTTTGCGGGCCCATGCAACCAAGTCATTCTAGATGTTAATACTTCATGATTTGTGTTGATGACTACTCAAGAAAGATGTGGATATATTGTCTAAGAAACAAGAGTCAAGCCTTTGAGACATTTCAGAAGTTCAAAGCACTTGTTGAGAATGAAGTTGGTCGTAAGATCAAAACTCTCCACTTAGATCGAGGGGGGGAATTCACAAGTAATGAGTTTAAGACTTAACTGGAAGCTCATGGGATTCATCGAAAAATGCCTCCTACTCACACACCACAGCAGAATGGTATAGTTGAGAGAAGGAATCGTACTATCATGGAAATGGTGCGATGTATGATTGACAACTCAGGTTTAACAAAGACATTTTGGGTAGAAGCTGCAAGAACTGCAGTCTATTTGTTAAACAGAGTGCCCACAATAGCTCTTGAAGGAGTGACACCTCAAGAAGCATGGTCAAATCAAAACCATCAATTACACACCTAAGAGTATTTGGGTGTAAAGATAGCATGCACATACCCAAGAAGAACAGGAACAAGTTGGATATGAAAGATGAGAAACTGACATTCATTGGATACAGTGAAGAAGCACTTGGGTACAAATTATGGGATCCAAAAGAAAAGAAATTATACACAAGTAGGGATGTTGAGTTCTTTGAGAAGAAACAAGCAGATGCTCCACTCAACAACTCAACAAACATGTAAAATACACCTCTTGTGAAGACAAGACTTTGATGTTCCCACTGAAGATGATAGTGATGAATTGGATGATGGTGAAAACTTGGATCCACCACAAGCTAATGGAACAGCTAAGAAGTTACCTAAATGGTATACTCAATTAATAAGAGATGCAAATTTGGATGAAGCACCTAGCACATCATCCAATCTTGGACCTAGAACTCGCAGTCAAGCTTGTGAAGAGGTCAATTATGCCCTAATGAGTAGAGTTGTTGAAATAGTTGAGCCATCTACAGTTCAGGAATACCTACAATCAAAAGCTTGGAAAGATGCTATAGATTCAGAGTATCATTCAGTGATGAAGAACAACACATGGCAACTTGTCAACCTTCCACCAGGGAAGAAACCCATTGGATGCAGATGGATATTCAAGACTAAGTACAAATCAGATGGGACTATTGACAAGTATAAAGCAAGGCTTGTAGCAAAGGGGTATGCACAACAAGAAGGCATTGATTATGAGGAGACATTTTCTCCCACAGCCAAGATCAAGACAATCAAGATGATCTTTGCTCTAGCTGCACAATTTGGTTGGAAAGTCCACCAAATGGATGTGAAAAGTGTCTTTCTTAATGGAGATTTGCAAGAATAAGTCTATATGACTCAGCCAGAGGGTTATGTAATACCAGGAAAAGAGATGATGGTATGTAGACTCATAAAATCTCTATATGGCCTAAAACAGGCACCCCGGCATGGTACATCAAAATTGATGAGCATCTCATAAGTCATGGATTCAAAATAAATCCTTATGACCCCAATCTCTACCTAAAAATCAATGGGGGATATTGTCATTGTTGTTTTTTATATCGATGATCTAGTCATTACAGGCAGATTAGCGTGAAGATGATCGATGCAACAAAGAAGGATTTTAATCGATTGTTTGACATGACAGATCTCGGCCTCATGCACTATTGTCTTGGGTTGGAAGTATGGAAAAAGAGAATCATATCTTTGTGTCACTATTGAAATACACCAAGACAACGCTCAAGAAATTCAGGATGATGGACTGCACTCCTATTGCTACACCTATGGAAGCAAGACTTCAGTTATCTTGTTCCGATCCATCACCACCGGTGAATGCAACTCTCTATCGGCAGTTGATCAGAGTCTCATTTACCTGACATATATGCTAGACCAGATATTAGCTTTGCAGTCAGCTATTTATCACGCTTCATGCAAGAACCAAAAATATGTCATTGGAAAGTAGCAAAGAGAATACTGAGATATCTAAAGGGTACAATTGACCTTGGTCTAGAGTACAAGAAGAATGACAACTTCTTCTTGATAGGATATTTAGATTCAGATCATGTAAGAAACATGGATGATAGGAATTCAACATCAGGCTTCATCTTCTTTATGGGATCTGGACCGATATCATGGGGAAGCAAGAAATAAAACTTTGTTTCTCTCTCTTCTACAAAAGCAGAGTATCGAGCTACAGGTGAAGCTGTTTATGAAGCAATATGGCTACGCCGAATACTTTGGAAGGAATTGGTCTACCACAACATAAATCTACTCTAGTATATGTTGATAATGAAGGATTTCAAGCTTGTTCGCAATCCAAGATTTCATGAGAGAACCAAGCATATTGAAGTACAGTTCATTTCATACGTGAGCATGTCTTGAAGCACAACATACAAATTCAGTTTTGTCCTACAAATGAAAAAGAAGGCGGATGTTTTCACTAAGTCACTTGCATGTGACAAATTCCATCACCCACGAAGAGAAAATCGAATTCAGGCATCTCTGGTAAATTCTGCATTTTACGGTAGTACATGTGTCATTTGACCGTCAAAATTAGGCTCAAAATTTTCCTCCTACATGGCCGATTCTGATTGGACAAGGATCGCTATGCGTTTTACAAAAAAATTAGCCATTTTTGGCTTTGGGAAAACATTCAAAATTTCCCCCTCAACTCCGTGAGGGGACACATGTCATGTTCTTATGTGAAGGTGTAATGGGAAGACGGTGGGGAACTTAGGCATTTTTGGACATTTTTTGGCGAAGGAAAAAATGGTGTGGAAAGGACCACGGGTCCGAATGGAGCAGGGGGTGGACACATGGCAACAAGGTGGTAGAGTGGGGAATTGTGGATGATGGAGGGTTTCAAAGTTTTTTGCCTTTAGAGGAAAAATAAGTTAAAGTGAAATTTTGAAGTGCGGCCCCATGGCCAATCACAGGTGGACACATGTCCATAAAAAGTAAAAATGGAGGAGTGGGCTGAAGGAAAATTTTACGATTTTTAGCTTTGTTTTCTAAAGTTAAAAAATGGGATGCATCTTTGCTCCAATCAAAGACAGACACATGGTGAAGGTAGAGCGGATCGGTGGGGTGGCGGAGGCAAAAGGGAAATTTTTCCCTTTTTATAAAAAGACTTAGTATGGAAATTTAAACTCCCGACCTGCAAGAAAATCATCAAGTGACATGTGGGTGCGCAGAAGGAAAATTGAAAATTTTCACTTAGTGAAAAAGGAGGTCAAAACATGAAATAAGCCCCTATAATTTAAGTGATAGAAATCATGACACGTGTCAAGGACAAAGGTGGAGAAATGGGCCCGTAGGGAAAAGGTGAAAATTTTCCAATTTTCCAAAAAAGGTCAAAATGCGTAAAATTGAAGCGGACCCACCATGTGCCACGTGTCGTCACAAAAATTCAAGGGCGTAGGAGAGGAGAAAAAAGTCATTTTTTTCCATTTTTCCAAAAATGTCAAAAAGTCAAGAGGTGAGCCCAAATTGATTTCCAATTATATGTTGACACGTGGAGGGCCTATATTGAAGGAGAAAGTGTAGATAAAGGGTAATTGTACATCTTCATTTTTGGCTGCCATTTTTGCTCCAGAAAACTTGGAATTGTAAATTTTATATCAAATTCCATCAAATTTTTGGCAATTCCATGTTGTTTTGGCCTTCTAGGATCATTGGAATCAATTTCATAACTCAATTTTCATATTAGAGGTGTTCTTAAAACATATATTTTTCCTAATCGATCCAAACACGTGAAATGTCAAATTTGAAAGTTGTAGAGGTAGTTTTAAAAGGTGAAAAGGTGAAATGATGAGAGGAAAGGCATTTGCATGCCTTGATGATGAAAAATGTGCCTCCAGGAAGGATAATGATCTGAATATTTGTAATGATTCAGTCTTTTTAAAACACCTGGTAGCTCTCGTTGTAAATTTGTTAAATGTCATTTTCAGTGAATCATGAGGAAGTGTTGTAACAAACTTGATCCCTTGCATATTATTTTCTTGGGAAAGAAGGATCCAATGTGCCAAGAGGTATATAATGCATTTGGAAAAATGTAAAGGGTTGGGAAGTTGAAAATCATGAGAAAATTAAGAGAGAAAGTTAATTTTTCCGAGAAAGCCACCAAAGAACTATGTTAATTTATTCTATGTTGGATCTTCATGTATGTGAGTTGGTTACAAGTGTATGGCCATCACAAAGCTCAAAGATTGTTCATGAAACTCTCCCCTACTTATTAATCTAACAATGATCTGAGTTAAATCTATGTTTTTCTGGGCAATATGATGTCTGTTATCATTTTAAATACCTGCAAATAGTTTTCATTGTTCTTGTTGCAATCTTGCATTGAAAGTATTTAGAAATCACACAGAATCTCATCCTTATTAATAGTTTAGTGGCACTTGCAGTTTTGTTTGTCAGGAGAGCTTTCATTTGGCATTCAAAATAAGTAGTTTAAAATCAATCCACCTTCATTTGTTGATTGGGATTGCTTTTAAGCCTTTGGGGGTACCTTATGCATGGTTTGATCAAGGATTTTTTGTTTAATTGATTTCTTTACTTCAAAATTTGTGGTGAGTTTTAAAATATTTTGTAAAGAGTGTAACCTAGGATTTCATCTATGCATCTTCTCGGTTAAAAGAACATCCCGATTATTTAAAGCATTTTATCCGATAGTTGTTCAAGTATTTTAGAGGTTGTCAAAGATTTGATATATCCAAGTTTTTATTATCAATACCCCACCTAAAAATCATTTGAATAACTAAACCTACCAATACTACCCCCGCATTGCATTGTGTGTCAACAAAAGAATCTAACCCATCTACAAAAATGCACAAAGCAAATCAGATCATACAATGTCTCCATAGCCTAAGCCTTGTCTTGAAAGCATTTCCATCAGTTAGTAGTGACATCTCTGTTGAGTTTGAATAATGGAAAATCGATCATGTTTTCCCAAGGCCATCTCCATAGAATATACACAGTATAAGGATATCTCCACCTCCTTCACAAAACAGAGGCTTCAATATAAGTTCTCTTACCCTGGTTGAAAAGGCACAACCTAAAATAGTGAGGGTTAGATCAGATCCTTTCAAAGTGCTATCTATCTCTCCACAAATCTGAGTGGTAGTTAGATCACATCCCGACTAAAAAATGACATATATCAAGATCTATATTCCTTTAAGCTTCATGTCATAATTTTTATGCTACTCGGATCGAAAAGGAGAACCAATTTGGGTACCAACACTTTCTCGCACCATTTTCAGGACATTATTAAGTATTTCGATCCTGTAATGCTTCTTGTGTGATTTATGTGTAATTAAAAATATGAGTATCATCTTCCGATTAGATTTATAAGATTGGAATGAAGAGTAAAGTTCTAAGTTTGATATTCTCTCGGTTCAATTTGATCCATGTGTATACATATTTGAGATATTTGAATGCATACCAAACCATGGTAATTTCCCTTGTAAGTTCTTCCTACAAATTTTACCGATTTCCAGAATTGTTGCACTTCATTTACATTTGTGGTTGATAAATTCAAAGAAAGAAAGGTCTCGATCTATAAAGTTTGGCAAGATTTTCAATGCTTTGATAGATATTTGACATAATATTTTAGTGAATTTACATAACTAGGGTGAAAGCCCTTAGTGGCGACTCCATGTTGTTCTAATCTTGATAAAGTACCAGTGTCTTAACCTTTCTATCATTTACTTTTGTATTGCTAATATCTGTAAAACTGGAAGGAAGAAGATGATTTAAGTATCTCATGTTAATTCAATGTTAACAATAAATGAAATCCTATTATAGTTAAAATGATTTAAGTATCTCATGTGACTACAATAAGCAAATTCCTTCACAACAAAGCTAATCTATGATTGAATCTCAAGGGAAAGGTATCTGTTAGAGTATTGGTATGGGTCGTGGTCTGGTTTTGGGCTATTTTGGTGGGGAATTTAGTCTCTTTTCTTGAGTAGGGTAAGTAATAAAGATTGACATCGATCTAGTGTAACCGATGACGGTTTAGGATGGACCGACGATGGTCATGGATAACCGGAGTTGGTACAGTCAAGTGACATAAAGTTATTAAAATCTTGATGTAAGGACATATCTGAGGCTAAATGGAAATGAAGAGGGAAATGAAAAGGTCTATGGAGATCTTAGGTATACTCAGAGGTGTTTAACAGTTGGGTATGGGAAATTTAATGGTGTGGGTGAAGGAATGATCAAACTTACATGAAGGTAAATGGTGGGAGAATGGGAGTGCAAGTAGAAACTGATAATAGAGGTAACAAAGCCTACTAAAACAAAAGTAGATGAATGTTGGTTAACAAAATACTTACTGTTATATGAGCTTGATGGCTAGATGGAAATGGAAGTTGATCAGATGGATGGAATTTGGTGTGGTGATGGCACTTCCCGGATGCTCCCGTGAATGCAAAATGGCTCTGTGATCACTTCTGATGTTGGTTGTGGATGTTCGGATGTGTGTGTGAATGTTGGTTCTACTTACATGCATCTCTAGTCTCATCTCTTGCTCTCTGAATGTGCCAACCTCAAAATAAGGTTACCAAAGGGAATAAAAGGTAACCAACGATGGTTCTAGGTTGATTGACGGTGGTTTAGGGTGACCGACATCGGTTAGGGTGGGATTTCTAGGTTTACTAAAATGGGCAGATCCGCTTGATTTCTTGGATCTTGTTTCATTTCTTTTTGTAGATTAGAATAGAAGCTTCTTTTCTAATGGGTGGGAATGTGGTTAGAGGGAATGTAGGCTTTGATTTATAGGGTTTAGGTAGTTTTTAGTTAGTTATAGCAACATACTAAAAATAAGTTTAGGTGAGGTTGCTAAGTGAAGTGGTGGTGTGGGAATTATCTTAATTAGGATGATTAAATAATAAATATTGTGAGGACATGGATTAATTTAATTAAATTAATATTAGTGTGGGGTGTAAGGGGCTGTGATTAGGTGAGTGTGTTTGAGTTGGTTATTTTTCGAGGACCGAGCGGAGTGTGACCCAATTTTGGTGTCTACGGGTGTGTGGAAAATATGTTCTTTCTTTCTTCCTTGAACGTGAGCTTCCTCTATTCTTTTTAAACATGTGATAAATACACCCAGAGGAAATAATGAGTTTGGAAAAACTAAAAATCCTCTAATCTTCTAATATACTTCACACAAGTTTTTCCAAGGAGTTTTATGGATGAGGATTTAAGAAGCTTCTTCACAATCATTTCTTATTCATCCCATTAAAACAACTTCCCTTTTTCCTGGGTAGTGGCATTAATTTCCAGGGGGAAGTGGGGAAATAAACAACCACTTGTTAGTGGAAATGGCAAGGTGGGCTTGCAATCCCCATATTATTTCCCCATGTGGGAAATCGGGAGATTTTTTCCCCATTTTCCGATTCATTAATGTGACAGTTGGGGAAAGAAATCCCACATGCAGGAAATTAAAACAAAATTGCCATGCAAGGGGAAATTCGGGTTAGGTAAGCCAATTTGGCATCCCCAAATGGGAAGTGGAGGCTTATTTTTCACCTAGCAATTAAAATAAATCTTGTCAAATGAATTTTAATTAATATTTATTTAATAAAAAACATCAGAATCATTTAAAATTTTTTTAATCAAACAAAGAGTAATTAATTAATTAAATGTTACTTAATTAATATTTAACATAGTTTGAGACTTAGCGGGAGGAATTCTCACCCGAAAAGGATGAAACGAAGACTAGATTGATCACAAAAATGATACAATTGCAATGAGAGTGATATATCAAGGAAAATAACACTTTTTAAAAATTTCAAAAATTCCATTTTTATTAATTTTGTGAAGTCAAAATTGACCGATAACAGAGCCTCTTCACAACTAGAGAATTTTTAAGATGTTATGAATAATTAGCAGAGGGGGGAAATTTAGTGTAGGAGAATGTAATTATCTATAAAACCATTCTAGAGATATTTTCATATTTAAATTTAGATATAAAATTAACTATAATAAACATGGCATTGAAATTTTTATATTCAAATATGGATATGAACTTAATTAAAATTAAATGTAAAACTATCCCGATATATTTTAGTATTTAAATATAGCTATGAAATAAACCGAAATTCCTTAAGTAAATGTTGAATCATAGTAAAAAATTTGAAGAATAATTTGAATTTAGAATGGATCACTATTTCGAAGATGGGCTTCTAATTCAACAATACAAATCATAGTAAATCTTCAATAAAAACCTTCCTATAATATTTTGTGTGATCTAATATAATCCTCAACATATTTGACACCCTTTAATTGTTACAACTTAGGAAAAACACATCTAATAATTATTTGTCTTATGACTTGGAATTTATGTTAAATGTTTCAAAATTATGTAGTTCACAACATTATTGAACTTGTTTTTCTCTAAAGAGTCATCTACAAGCACTATATATTTATAATTGTACGATGCATTAAACTAACACCAAACAGAGTTAAGATTCTTAAGATATAATTTGGGATTCCTAGAACCTTCATAATCGGAGTATTTTGTCTCGATGTAATCTTCCTATGTAGATATGAAATCGAAGCTTGCAACCTCTAAGCCAATGTTTTGAAGGAATGAAGGCATCATATCATCAACATTTGACTTTGTCACCGATGTCCAAAGTGCAATTTTGAAATTTTTATTGCACCGTTGCAAGAAGTATTTCACTTTAGGCATGAGAAAACAATTTTTTTTTATCTTATCGCCTCTACCTTTTTAAGCATGTTGAAAGCCGAATCATCCTTGTGGAGGGTGTGTGCCAAAAACCGTTTAAATAAAATTTTATTAGTTTCATGTTGCATGTGTTCATATATGCAAATGAAAATAAAATAAAATGGTTGAGGGTGATGAATCAATTGAAAAATTAAAAAAGTCCCTTTTGATATTTTTATTTCAAAATTCAACTCATTGTAGGTGGTGAAGAAGGTAAAACATCTAAGGCGTTCCTCATTTTTATTGTTACACTAGGAATATTTTTTTGTGAAGAATTTATTTGAATAGAATGTAATGTTTCAAAGTGTGACGATTCTTAACACACCATATTGTAGTTATTTCATTGCATTGGAAAGTGGTATATGTTTTGTATTATCAAAGAAAAGATTAGTATTTAAGCATCCGCATAATTATTTTTGGAATACATATTTGATTAATAAGAACTGCTCAAATATTTGTTACAATAAAGTTTCTCTATTAATTCGCATTCAAAACTTATACACTAACACTCTGAACTTATAATCAAGGAAAATATAAATAATTGTAGTTTATATTTGTAAAATCTCAACATACAAAATAGTTAAGAAGAACCATCATAAAAACATATGAATGTATTATATTTACAATATTAAACTATATCATCATAAGAACATTTTGAAATGCTAACTTCTTATTTAGCATTGACTCACTCCAAATATTTGATGCCCTCTACCACATTCAACCCCTTAGACACTATTAGTGATAAGTCTTTGTACAAACCGGTCATTAACCATATATATTTTGAACAATTTCCTCTTTTTCTTGTCATCCTAAGAATAATATTTTCTAGAGGGTTTCCTTTTGCACCTAATGTAATACACATTGTGTCTTTATAACTGTAGGGAACATCGTTTCTACTCCAAACCTTTTCTAGATATTTTATTGCAATTCCATCGACTATATTGCCGCTATTTTCCTCGGTGACTACTAGATTCAATTCAATCAATAATTTTTTATTCAAGGCCTTTGTGAACTTTTTAACATTATTAGAAGTCATTATGTCCGACTGAATCCCATTTCCATTTTTGTTGATAATGACTTTATAAACTCTTTTGGGCCACCTCGAAGGTTGATAGTCTCTTTGCTAAACTCGAATGTCATCTCCCTAGAGGACAATTGGTTTTTCTCATACAACAAGCCCTCCAAATCTAAACTAAGCAAGTAACTATTGTGGCTAAATGTAAGGAAGTAAATAATTTTTTAATCGGTCTCATATCAATTCTAACCAATGGAAATAATCAAAAATTTATTTTGTGGCTACCACTTACCAATGTGGCTTACGTATAGGATTGCATCTTATTTACTTGTACTTGGATCCTTTGATGCAAGGTCTATTTCAAAAAAACATTAATCTATTCATAATATAGCCATTTCTATAGAAATGAAAGCGTATTTGAAAAAACATAGCGATCTACGTGGTAAAATGGTAAATTTAATATCAACACTTTAGGAAGTTACCAGTTACTAACTAAGATTATATCTTGTCTTGCATTGACCTTACTCATTATTGGTATTGTTAGTTCTTGAAATGATCTCATCCCTTTGTCTTGAACATTCCTTCAAAATAATTTGACGTTATATGGTTTACCCATGTGAAAATGTGAGTTCAAATGTTACAGTCATGCTAAATCCATTTAAAAATCCTATCTTTAGGTTTTTTTTCCTCTTTTTTGGTCAAGGAACATGTTAGATTTAAATTTTTTTGCAAGATTATTGAATACCCACATGATTTCATAATAGGTCCTTGCCTCAATCCTTTCCATCTCAAACCTTTTCATCTCATCTTCCATTAATCTAGAATTTATAATTGAAGGGTAGGAGTACCTTCCAATCTTGATGGGAAACTTGATGTTTGTCTTGAGTTTTCCAGCAATTGGTTTGTGAACTGGTGTCAATTGTCTTGCCAATTCACACAAGGCCATTTTAACATCTAAATATATAGTCAGCTTACATGGTTGGCCTTCAAATCCACTAACTTTAATGTATTTAAACTTACTGTATTGAATGAAATAACATCCATACTCCATTTGTGATTGTCTAGCCTCATCTAAAATCATATATTATTCACATTCTAGTTTAAACAAGCATATAATAGGTGAAAAAATGCATCATTTACCAATCTTACATTTCCTTCCCAATTACTCAATTGTAATTGGGGAAAATCTCATGCATTTGGCATTTTTGTAATCATCATGTGGCACAGGCCGTGGAAACGTCTGTGGCCTGTAATGTTATAGATCGGGTATGTCATCATGTAGAATTCAAGCTCTCTAATGCCACCCATCTTCATTTTTGATGCCAATGCTATCATGTGGTCATGAATTACTTTTGCAATGAAGGTTTCTAAGCAAATATTCCCCTTCTTCTCAAAAAATATCCACATATAGGTGCACATACACTCCTTGAATTCATTTGTTATCTCTAATCCAGCCATTTGACTCAACAATACCATCACATCCTCTGCTTCCTCAATGAATTGTGCCCTAACAAGTCTTTTAGGGATTCGAGTGGTTGTTTTCTTCTCTATTAAAATCCATTTGGTATTTATAAGTCGGGCATAGTCCTTTTTCTTAGCTTCATAATATTATAGGGATAATTCGATACCTAGGGTTATTGGATTTTTAATCATAGGAAATTTTAGCATTATCTTGATGGTTGTGGGTGTCAAAGTTAATACCACTTTACCACTTCCATCTAGTACTTCCCTCTTCTCTGGATCATAATTCATGGCACAAAGTCTTACCATTTTTGGGAAGTGTATTGAGGGTGGAATAAAACCAGTTAAATAAATATTGATAGCACAAATCACCTCCATTAGTTCATTCTTTTTTGGGCTATTGACTCTTTACAGGAATTCATCTAGGTCAACATTCATCAAATCAGATCTCGTGATTTTGTATAGATCACTACCGATTCTCGAGGTAACGGAAAAACTCGGCCATGGTCTTCAACTTTAATGCCCTAGTTTTACTTTCAATTTCCTTGCAAATGAATACAATTACGATAACATCTTAGTTCTTACCGATTTTCAGTGAATATCCATGAATTTTGGTTGCTTTTGAATAATTTTCAATATCTAGTGCTCAATTCATGTTTTACAATCAATCTCATGTTTTTCTCTAAGAAATTTTGCTAATAACGACATCTAGATCTTAGAAAATGATAGCAAAAAAACTCAATGCATTTGAAAACTTCAAAGTTCCTCCTTGATTTGTGCAAAAAATGCATTAATGGTGACATTCATTAATGTGTTGCATCATGGACCTCCATTTTACTTTTCCCAATTTTAAATATGAGTAGTCCACGAGGAATAGCCTTATGCAATGTGGGCTTGGGAAATTTTTTTCACTTTTGCATCATGTTTTAAACACAGACACATTTAGCTACTTGACTTGATCACCCGCCCTTGACTTCCATTCTTAGATTGACTCGTGGTTGCATCCCAATTGTGGTAAAGATGTGGCCCATATCTGAATGTTTGTTCTATTTCTGAATTGAACCCAAAGTTCTCAATTTTATCTGATGACCCGCTTCCTCTCTCTTTCCATGAGAAAGTGCCACGTGTCCTTGGTGGGTCTCGGAGCTTCTTTGCACTTTTATACTTTATCACCTCGGTGTTAAGAAATAAAATTAGGCTCCAATCCCTACACTAAACCAAATTGTGACACATGTACTTCTTTGGAGGTGGAGTCTATTTATGGTTTTACATTTTTTGACTATGAGTATTCAAAGGAATATTCATTGGGCCTTGGGGCCAAGTTGGAAAATTGTTGATGTTATACAATTATTGTACCTTTACAACTTAAAGCCATCTAACTCGCAACCAACCGTAAAATGCCATGAATCATTGGGTGATGGAGCCAAACATGAAATTTTCAACATGACCATTGAATGGTATATAGAGGAAAATATAATGATTTAAAACCGATTCACAGTCTTTTTTTTTGTATGGATATTCGAGAATAATACGTATAACATGATCCTCAATAAAAAAGAAAAAACAACCTAAACACAATATTTTCAAATGGATTTAGCATGACTGTAACATTTGAACTCACATTTTCACATGGGTAAACCAAAAATGTAAATTTTTTTAATCCATGTTCAAGACAAAGGGGTGAGATCATTTTGAGTGCCAACATAGGTTTCAAATCAGGGATGGATGCCCTAGTGCATTCTACAAGAACCATACACAACACACACATAGCATACCAAGTTCCAAAGTTCATTGGGTTATGAAGTCAAGAGAAAACACACACTACGTCATGTGATAATAACACATTTCTCAAGAATTTACTAAGAAACTAGGTAACTCGGTCACTTGTAGACCAAGAAAATGAAAAGGGAAACAAAGAAAAAGACTATATAATGTAAAATGATTCATACCTTATTTTGAAATCAGTCAAGGAAATACGTTATGTTCTTGTGATTAATAGGAAACTCAAGTAATTCTCCATCTATATCCTTCATGACGAAAAGTGTGTTCACCATTCTTACATTAATGAAATAAGGTCCCATCCATAATGCATAAAATTTTCCATGTTTCCCCTTATCCTCATGCCTGATATCCCATAACAAAACAAGATCTCCAACACTGAAATTTCTAGGAGTTACCTTCTTATCAAATAACCTTTTGAGATTTTCCCTAAACATTAGATGCATTTGATGGGATTCTCTCCTTTCTTCATCTAACTCAACGATATAATTAATCCTTGTATCACAAGGGATACATTCTTTTTCCTCAAGCTATTGTATGAACTGGTAAGAAGATAATCACATGTGTAAAGGAATAAGGTCCTAGGCTCCATAGAATAGTTTAAATGAGCTCTTTTTGGTGGCTCTTTTAGCGAAGTGCTTTCTATCTTCCCAAACATCAAACTTAAACTACTCACCCCATTTCCTTTTTGAACTTCTATTGTTCTTCTAATTATCATCAGCAAAAAAAATTCTTGATTCAACTTGTCCATTTCCTAAGGGTTGTAATTAGATGCATATGTAAAATTTATTCCATACTCTTGACATGTTGGGCATTACAATATTGGATAAGTACAAGAAGGAATGAGGGCATGCAGACCACTATGAAGAAGGGTGCGCATGGTAAAGGCACACAAGACAAGGGTTTTAGAAGGGTTTAGTAGAACCCATGGCACGTGTGCAAACCAAAGTAAAGGGCTTTAGGACTTATCCATATTTAGCATTCTACGGAGCACATGAGAAAAATGTTACTCAACTAAGCATGCGAAGTGGATAAGGTGTCAGCCTTGTAACTTAGTGGTCAAGAAAGGAATATTCCATGCGATGGAAGGATCTAGAAAGACATCATTGCAAAGAGTGGAGATCCCAAAATGGGAATACGCATGCTTGATTAGAGGACCACCTTGAAACTTGGAAACCAATCCAAGACTAAAGAAAGGCATGGCAAAGTGGATAATAAAGCTATATATAGATATGTTTGAGTATAAGTTGGGGACGATAATCATTGAGTTGTGGAGCTCAATTACTTTAATTTAGCATGTAATGGAAACTTGCTATAAAATACAAGATCGTCATCGCTTAGGGAGGGAACCGACATTGGTCACCAAGGACCGGAATCGGTCGTGTATGACCGGCATCGGTTAGGCAAGGGAGGAACCAATGGCGGTTAGGTCTAATCGGTGTCGATTCTTGGTGTGAGGATGTTTTAATTAAATCTTAGGAATTAGATCTATTTTTAGCATTAAATTATATCTATTGATTGCAATTATATGGCTAAGTTCCCTAAGTCTATAAACAACTATATATAAGTATAAAATCTAGGGTTTAGGAGGATGATTAAAAATAATTAGAAAAAACTTGCAAAATTTGGCGAGTGAGATATTTCTTGGTGGTGAAGTAAAAACTTAAGAGAAAGAAAGTAATGTACATCTCGAGAGGTGTGGAAGATTGTAAATCTTCATTATATATCTTGTCAAAGCTGCAACATTCCCATTTTAAGACTTTAGAAACAAGGTAATTTTTTTAAAAGATGTTCTCTATTCTAAATAAAAAGTAATTTAGAACACACATTCCATGCCAATCAATCTCATAATAGATAACCATATGTAGTTGTAAATGACTCAATGAATTACCGATCTCTCATTGCATGATTCAGTCTTGAAACAATCTCTCATGTTTGTCTTTAAGTATTGAATACTTTTATGTATACTATGTATACTTGGTTTTCTTACCCTAATATGGGTACTGAGTGAACTCGCTTTTAAAGAACCTATCTAAATATTTGTTACAAATATTCATATAAAATCACCTTCCTTAAACTAGGTGATATAGGACAACACACCAGCAGAGTTGCAATACTTTGGCCAAATATTTCCAACATACTTTTCATGATACTATTGCTAGAAGATATATTCATCAAATAAGAATACGTCCTTCACCTCACTCTTGAGTTATCTAGAATGGTCTTCACCGACTTCTATTAGTCCATCTGCCCAAGGTTTGACCCTAACATAGGTTAGCGACATAATCTGTTATAGGAGACGCTCACGATGACTTAGGGTATATGGGCATACTCAACCGACCTAAGTCAATCGAATGTGCCTAGTTACCCCGAGTCATAGAAAGCTACTTCCTATTCTAATCCATACTACTAGCTTGACCCGAGAGAAAACTAAGTTCAAGTCCGAGATGTGTGTAGATCTATATGAACTAATGCGAGACAGTGTTGAAACATGTCACCTATAACATTGTATCCTCGTAAAGACCTTAGTCTTCACAAAGGTACAATTCTACAGCTTGGTGTGTGCCAACATCCGATAAAACTACTTCATAATGATGTACATACCCTTAAGAGGTCATTACCTTATAATTAATTTTGATTAAGATTCAAATTACGGAAACCTTGCAAAACCCTAAATCCAACACCCTTTAAGTTATTCATCCATATTTGATTTAATTAATATTAAATAACTTCATTAACTCATGATTTCTTTTATGTTTGTTATCTTTGACTTTCTGAGCAGTTATCCAAAAACAGAACAACATACATCATAAGGTTAAATTAATGTAACTCAACTGTTCAAATAAGGTGTAGCAACCACACAAGTTCAACTAGAGTAGACTTCATAGAAAATGAATTTTGAATGATTAACGATCATAAACACCATTGTTTTACTTTACATTATTTTGAGAGAGGAAAAGTCTTCCTATCTACATCGTTATGTGTTAGGGTTTATCATACCCTTTATATCTTTTGCACTTTCTATAGTTTAATTGTATATTCAATATACATCCCATTATCATAATATATTATTTAGATAAAGAACGTCATCTTATGCAACTTAATAATTTTCTTTCTAGTAAGAGAGATTGAACTATTTCTCTTCATCCAAATTATCAAATGACAACAGAAATAAGAATATAAACAGATATGCAAAATATCAAAAAGATAGTATTCCAACTTCCTTCATAAAATGTACAAGAGAAATTACACAACAATTCGAAGTAAATCTCCAACCTTTTCAATTCATCATGATAAAATACACAATTTACAAGACTATGCATCTCAGACAAACTGCATGTCAATCAGTATTAAGATCATTAAAGAATACAAATTTTCTTTTTCAATGCAACTCAATAATGAATCAAAGTTCTCTTTAAAAGATCCAGACTTTAAATCAGCCAATACATCATAAAATCTATTGCCTTCTTTTATCACTTACGAAGTCCATCTGCAAAAATTGCTAGCATAGGTCAGTTCATTAAACTGAGCATGATAAGCACTAAGCATTAAAATGAAGTGCATTCCACTAATTGTTCCATTAAAACAACTCTGCTTTAATGAAACAATTAATGTAATCATTCAAATAAAACATAAGTAATAACAACCATAAAAGAAGCACAATTAACAATCTGAATTCACTTTTAAGAAAAGATCATAATATAATCAACAAACTACTGCCTTATATTAGATAAGTATTGTCCCAAACAATTACTTATTTATATCAAATAACAGCTCCTAACATTAAATTATTTCATAATTCTTTCTGAATTTGAAATATAAATTTAACTTCAATATATAAACAAAAAGAGTTACTTTCAGAATCAAAGACCTTCTTGTCATCTTTACCAAGTTTCCAGAAAACATGTGAAGACAAGTTCATTTCAGCATCGTTACATTTTTAAGATGAGTCAACCAACAACTTAAATAAATAAGAGATTCACAATTTAGATGTGACAGCCTAATTCTTGGTCAAATAAATATAACCTAGGTTCTTATATTAGGCCTCTTATTAACAATGGAAAAGTACTTCCTAACAACAATGTTTCATTTCAATTAACTGAAACAATTATTATTTCCTTAAATATAATTTAAGTAGAGAAGTAATTAGTAACAACTACTAATCAATTACTTAATAAAAGTAATACAAATGATTCAATTAAACCTATGATAGGTTTTATATAAAGAAAGGAGAACGAGCTGAAGAGTAAACAATTTACAATTTCCTTTATCATTCGGTTAAACTGAATTCTCATATGCATCTTCAGAAAAGAAGAGTCTACATCCTACCCATCAAACAGTTATTAACTTACTTACAACCTTAATGAATATTTCTATATCATTGAATATTTTAGTCATTGATTTGAAACCATTTGTTCCATCAAAATAAAGTAAGACTATAAAAAGATCACCCCTTAATCATGACCAAACAGAGAAGGAAGAAATCATCCATTGAGTGCACAAAGAAGAGTCCATCTGAAAACAATTTCATAATGATGCATGACTCGCCATTGAAAAATAGTCAGTCAAGAAATGGTTAAGTTTTCCTTTCTATAGGATAGGCTCAGCTGAACACTATCGTGAATCGACAAGACATTCGATTCCACACAAATAAACAGAGATCAATAAATCTTATAAACCAAAACAGTTTGGTTGGTTCCATATACAAAAGTAATAGTCCAAAATTTGATTATACATTGATTCCCATGAACGTACCATAGTCAGCTCATAACATGTTAGTTAAAAACTACAAGGAAGTTTCCAACTCTGACAAGTAAGTTTTCATCACCTCACCCAAGCCCAAAAAGGATAGAAAATTAAACTTAAGAAATTCAAACAGACCTAAGAAGATAATCACCATAACGACTTGGAGAAGGCCGACTACCAGAGTATTTCAAACATCAAACAAAACTTCAACCAAAGACAACCATCTCATCTTCCAGATTTCAATAAACCAGTAATCACCTTACAGAGTTTCGGAGAAGAGAATTCCAGTAACAAACAACCAAAGTATAAGACAACTTTCATTCTTATCTCCTTATGAGCTCAACTAGTAACAATAATTCCAAATAACAAAACTTACCCAACTCCCATCGAATTATGATTTGAAGCAGTGGAGATTTAAATAGTATCAAATAAGCACAAGATATTTCTTCTCATATCTTATATAAGTTGAAGTACATAACATAAAAAATTCCATAAACCTCAAAAACCCATTAACCCTTTTGCTCACGAGTTCAATTTCTTACTAAAGGGCATAGTATAAACATATAGTGCCGACAAATAAGTATTAAAACTTCAAAAAAAAGATGCATTTTGGAAGGGTATTCTTCTACCTTTCAAAAAAATCCAAGACAATCAAGTATAAGCATGCAAGTTTACCAATATAAATACAAACAATATGTCCATTCCTCACTTTCACACAAGTTTGTGTTCATACAATGAGATGAAACATATATCCATACAGATCGCAGAAGGAGTAATATAACTCTGAAACTCAAAGATGCATCAAAGAAGAATATCCATTTACTTTTTTCCTTTAGAAGAGATTTCCAATTTGCATCTCAAGATAAAAACTACTTACTCAAACTCTTTTTCGAGAAGACAGTCCAGAGTATATATTTCAATCAAAACACTAAAGTCTCGATAGTTGTAAATGCATTTCACCATTTTAACTCACTCAGAGAGAACACCCAAAAACAACATTATCATGCAAGGGTTCCAAAACCAAAATCACAGAGATTCTTTCAACAAGAAAGAAAATAACCAAACAAAAATAGAAACCCATTTATCTCATGAGAGTAGAGTCATTTTAATGAAGCATTTAGAGAAAAGAAATAAATTTAAATGGATAGAGCCTATCATGACCGATAGTGCTTTTTTTGATTCAAAGAATACTCTGAGCCGAGCTTCTAACACTTCTTCTTCTCCAAGCAAGATCAAAAACCAAAAATCTCTTTCCCCAATGCCTCATGTACTTTCCTTGAATCAAAAATAGACCAAGGGAATAAAAATAACCATAAATTGAAAATAGAACTCCTAGTTCAAAGAACCAGATAGCTCCATGTAGAGGAAAAATCAAAGAGCATGAATGACGAAACAACCTCCAACAAATCTTCCCGCATGGTTTCCTAGGTAGTTTTCTCACCAAAAATGAGGCTCATTAATGCCATTAACTCTCAAATTCCCACCTATCTCTCTTTACCACTACCATCCAAAATTGGTGAGACCCAATTCAACTTCTACATGCATCACTAAACCTTAGTGATGTCTCCACATAGACTCCCACCAAATTTCATGCTTCTACCTAAATTGTTAGT
This sequence comes from Taxus wallichiana var. yunnanensis, assembly GCA_018340775.1. Classification (NCBI taxonomy): domain Eukaryota; kingdom Viridiplantae; phylum Streptophyta; class Pinopsida; order Cupressales; family Taxaceae; genus Taxus; species Taxus wallichiana. The sequence continues at coordinate 50,884,033 of CM031239.1, forward strand.
ACACTATCCAATTAATTCAAAAATCAAATCACATTAATAGCTTAGGAACCATCACCAAGCTTACCACTTGTCATATGACCCTTAGGTCCCCTTTCCACATTTCATTAGTTTAGGGTAGATTCCCTTAGCTTAGGATATGACCATAGGATAGTTTAGAAGTATTTACCTTAGGTTTAGAAACATTTCAATAGGTAAATTTCCATCTTAGGTTAGGTCATAGATCATAGCCATTTAGTATTAGGTATAAGGTTAGAAATAATCCTAGCATCACCTTAGGTTATTTCCCCATGCCTGTTTCACTCGGAAATATTTCGTTCCTTTTAGAAACAGATAAGGTTAGGGGCTAGGAGGAATACCCAGTAGAATGTCGAGATGGTGTGCACGTCATCGTAGAAAAGATCAGTGATCGCGAAGAACTCCTTTTTGTCTTGGAAGGACTACCCGCAAAATAAGAACATAAGACCACAAGATTTTAATTAGACAATAAATGAGGGAACTGCCTTGGGCCCAGGAAATATAAAACTTCCTTTCGAAGGTGGTCAGTTCCCCTGCTAATATGAATTAACACAAAAGACTGTAAGATATCAATTAAGTTGTTTCGTTGAACTGGGTAGGGGAAAGGCTGGTTTTCTAGTTTTGATCAGAGGAACCGATGCCGGTTACTGATAACCGATACCGGTGGGTTCTAGGATCTTCTTGGTAGCTATGGTGTTTGTAAGGCTGGTTTATGGATGATATTAGGAAATGAGATGATGCGGGGTAAAAGAATGACAGTTAGATGCAATGGCACGTTGGGTAGTGGATTCAGAAATGGATTTAGGAGGACTGAGATTCAAGAAGCATAAGAAATGTTATAACAGAGGACATGCAAGATGTGACTTACTGGTTTTGACCAAGATGCAAGCTGATCTCCTTTGCTGTAAACACTTCTGGTATTTCCACTCGTCTCTGCTCGGTCAAGTGAAGATCTGGACTCTGTTTCTCACTCCCAATGCTCTCTGTTGATCCAGAAATCCTTCGACTAATCCCAAAAATGAAATTCTGATCCGTTGTTTTGGTTTGGGGAGCCCATTTATAGGGAACCGATGGCGGTTGCTTAACCGACGGCGGTCGAGTAGAACTGCATTGGTAAGGAAAAAGTAGGCTATTTTTAGTAAAATAGCCCACCTTCCCTGCTTTTCTCCTGAGAGATCAGTTGCGGGCTCGGTCAAGTGACTAGAAGGTCGGTTTTGGGTGCGAGAAATGGGTCATTAGTTATGGGTGTAGGTGTGGACCAAGTTATGGGTCTTAATTAGGTTAGTTTTAGGGTTAGGGCTAGGTCATGATGAAGTGGCAAAGTGAGGTGGTAGGTAGGGTGATGTGGATTTATCAATTAGAAGGCAATTAATAAATAATTGTGTAAGGTTTAGGTGATGAGGTTATATTGCGAGATGATATGCGGGTCACAAGGGGTCATAAGACATGAATTTGGTGTCTACATTAGCCCCTTATTGTCGTGTAGCTTGTTTTGTAAAGCTGCGTGACAATAATATGAAGGGTTTCTCTGTTAAGGATATAGGTAATCCCCCTCAAATCTATCATAGATTGAGTGAACGGAAATCGGGGATAGGGTTGATAAAGGGTGAATGTTGTAGAGAGGATGGTAAGGTGGTGGGGTAGGTCCAAGGAAGCAGACGCATGTTGAAATGTAATAGTATGACTAGGGTACATGATTTGATGAGCAAACCAGCAATGTATAGGCAAAGGTCGATAGTTTATCCAAACAAGGGTGATATAATCCTGGTATCCAAGGCATAGGAAGTAGCTCCAGGGTATATAACAGGTAAGGTACAGGAACGTTTAGGCATGTTCGGCAGTACCAAATGGTTGGTTTGGTTGAGATAAATGTCACGGTCTAGGTCTAGGCAAAGTTGGTCGACAGATCAAGTCAAGGACCCTAATCATGCTAAAACATGAACAGGTGAGCTCGATTGAACAAAAGGTACATGATGGATGGATAAAATAAAACGTTGATTGTGGGTATGGTATTGAAGTGATACGGCCTTGGGTCGGGCCAAGTTGTTGGGTTGTGGCCTTGGGTCAGGCCATAAGGGTAGAGTGAGGCCTTGGGTTGGGCCAAATTGTTAGGGCGAGGCCTTGGGTGGGGCCGGATAGGTAGGTTGAGGCCTTGGGTCGGGCCAAATGGTTAGGGTGAGGCCTTGGGTCGGGCCAAATAGGTAGGTTGAGGCCTTGGGTCGGGCCAAATGGTTAGGGTGAGGCCTTGGGTCGGGCCAAATAGGTAGGTTGAGGCCTTGGGTCGGGCCAAATGGGTAGGTTGAGGCCTTGGGTCGGGCCAAATAGATAGGTTGAGGCCTTGGGTCGGGCCAAATGGGTAGGTTGAGGCCTTGGGTCGGGCCAAATAGGTAGGTTGAGGCCTTGGGTCGGGCCAAATGGGTAAACAAATGGTGTTCAGCAAAGGTGGATATAGGCGATATGTGGTTAAAAAGGGGCAAATGGTAAATAGGGGCAAAAAATATTGGGGGAAAGTTGGCAGAAAAACCAGTGTCGATTCTACATGACCGATATCGGTCAAGGGACCGATACCGGTTCATTAGGGAAAAATGAAACCGATATCGGTTATGGGTGAAAAACCTATAAAAAGAAAAATACGGCTTGTCATTGTCACTTTGTTATTTTGAAAACCAAATTGACTTGTCTGACGTGGAGAGTTGAGATTGGAGGTTTATTGAGTGAGGTGGAGCTATTTTGGTGGAGGAGTGAGTTGTTTGCGGGCCCGAGTGAGGAGGAGGCAGCAGTTGATTGGCCGGGGACCCAGCAGATCAGAATTGGAGCTATGGCACAGGCAGGAGGAGCAGGAGGGGCTGGACCAGCTGGACCACCACCACCTATCCCACCACGACGACGTGTCGTCATACGGGTAAGTTCGAAACTCCTCATTTTGTGCATTTTATTGCATTATGTTTTTTTGGGATTTGGGTAGGAATATAATGTTTTGTAGAAAATAATGAATAAATGGAAATGATTTGAAAAAGGGAGAGGGTAGATAGGTGAAATAGGCCAAGGCGGCAGGGTGGGTAGGTTTTTAGGGTGTTTGGGTGGGTAGAGAGGTAGAAATAGGAAAAAAGAAGAAAGGGGTAGCCGCGTCGGGTTCGGCGCGGCAAATTTCCGATGGACCGATGCGGTCGGTACTAAGCGACCAAAGATCGGTCGCGAATTTTTTAGGGCAGGGTGGTCTGTGGGTTACCGATGCCGGTTGATCGTTGACCGGCGTCGGTGGGAGGGGGACCGGGGTCGGTTATGGGTGAGTGTGGGTTGGGTTGGGTTTTGGTTGAGTGTGGGTTGGGTTGGGTTTTGGGTGAGTGTGGGTTTTGGGTGAGTGTGGGTTGGGTTGGGTTTTGGTTGAGTGTGGGTTGGGTTGGGTTTTGGGTGAGTGTGGGTTGGGTTGGGTTTTGGTTGAGTGTGGGTTAGGTTGGGTTTTGGGTGAGTGTGGGTTGGGTTGGGTTTTGGTTGAGTGTGGGTTGGGTTGGGTTTTGGGTGAGTGTGGGTTGAGTTGGGTTTGTTTTGTGTTTTGGGTTGGGTGGGTTTGGGTGTGGGGTGGGTTTGGTTTTTAGGTGGAGTGGGATTGGGTTTTGGTTGAGTGTGGGTTGGGTTGGGTTTTGGGTGAGTGTGGGTTGGGTTGGGTTTTGGTTGAGTGTGGGTTGGGTTGGGTTTTGGGTGAGTTTGGTTTTTAGGTGGAGTGGGTTTGGGTTTTGGGTGGGGTGAGTTGGGTTGGGTTTGTTTTGTTTTGGGGTTAGGTGGGTTGGGTTTGTTTTGTTTTGGGGTTGGGTGGTAGAGAGTCGGGGTGTGGTCGGGGGGATAAAAGGGGGTTTAGAGGGTAAAGTAGATGTTATGATAAAAAGTAGGTCTAAGGATGTGGGTTGGTTTTGCAGGCACGTCAGCAGTTGACGATGCGGGATAGGATGCCCCCGCTGTTGGTGCGGATGCGGCCACACATATCTGCAGCTCATTAGGCGATCATGCACGAGGTGGGACTCGGTGGAGTCCAGAGGTATAGAGCGATAGAGAGAGATCACAGCCTGATGGTCGCCCTCATCGAGAGATGGGATCCGGCGACCAATGTGTTCCATCTCCCGACTGGGGAGATGACTATCACGTTGGAGGATGTGTATCGCATCCTTCGACTACCTATCGAGGGAGAGGTAGTCTTCCAGGTAGATTCAGAGACTGCCATGGACAACATATTACAGGTTTTTGGAGATGCAGCCGCGCTACTTACCTATCACAGCGCGAGCATTGGGTATGGTGACATGTACCATGCGCATCGACACGAGACACGGCTGGCTGTGCTGATGATGATTGGGATCACCTGCTTCGCCCTCCCGGACTCAGAGGGAGGCCGCTTTCCACGGGCATTGATGGGGGTGCTTCATGAGATGGTGGAGGAGCACACCTGTTATGCTTGGGCACCAGTATATCTGGTGCAGTTATACAGAGAGCTCTGGGGTTATCGCCGGATGAGGCGATTCGGTATCTGTTCGACATTTTTGCTGCATTGTTGGGCATATGAGCACATCATATGCATCAGGCCAGTAGGGTTACCCCAGCAGCCAGGGCCACAGGTTATATACAGATATGGCTTTCAGAGATGGTTGGGAGTCGTGGGGCAGCCACGAGCAGTGCTTGCGGGGAGAGACGTTGCCTACTACAGGCATTTGTTAGAGGGCTTGATAGTAGTAGATATCGTATGGAGACCTTATAGAGGCCATCACCCGCACGAGAGGAGGCCGAAATACGATTCTGCTGGATCCAGTACATGTTACGGATAGCAGGACGAAGGCCGGGAGAGTATGAGAGGATACCCCTAGAGAGTACGCGAGCGAGATGGGGCTGCGGCAGGGCGAGCCACCTCCCTTCCCTCGGTCACGGAGAGGATGATGTAGAGGCCCCACTACCACCACACAGCCCATGGATCCAGTTGGGTTGCGAGAGAGGCCAGCCGAGATGATGGCGTAGATGATCTTTGGGTCCACGAGAGCATACGAGGTTTGGTGGGTTGGTCGAGAGTGGCGAGTAGCATAGCTTTGCCACAGCCAGACTTAGCGGCGGTGATGGCGAGAGAGATCAGCTCGGGGCTAGGTGCGGTTATTACGAGGCAGCTTGCTGCTGCTGCGCGAGCACAATAGGGTCTTACGAGGCAGCTAGCCCGAGCTCGAGTACGAGAGCACGGCGGCACCACCACTAGCGGCAGGACAACCACGGAGTGCGAGTACGCAGTGAGGCCGTACAGCAACAACATAGCCCACGGCCCGAGCACGACACAATACCACTTTGCCCGGCAGAATGCAGACACCACACCACCACACCGACAGCACGGGGGTACTAGTATTAGGTGCGAGGGGGACCAGCCCCAGATATCGGCGATATCACGGGATAGATACATGGAGGTGAGAGCGGAGGCCCGATATTATCAGGATGTTCTTGATAGTACCGGAGTTGAGTATCAGCCTTATGCAGCTCACCGAGCGGAGACCTCCCATAGTCAGAGATCACAGGGAGGTGCAGCCACAGCCGGCGTGTCCGTTACAGGTAGGAGGCGAGAGGCACCACAGGGACCAGCAGGGAGAGGTGCTGAGGGTGGTGGGGAGAGCTGAGGGATCCCCACATAGTTTTTGTATAGGGACATGGGCACCGGTCTGCGAACCGGTTGTGTTGATAGAGGCCTGCGTGCCGTCATTTATTCATGTATGGATTCATTTATTCATTATATACCGGCCTGCGAGTCGAGTATGGGTTGTATATTTGATACCGGCCTGCGAGCCGAGTATATTTTTGATATGAGGGACCGGCCTGCGAGCCGAGTCGAGATTTTGGATAGTTATTGCGGCCTGCGTGCCGGCTTAGTTGTATGATGAGATCACAGAGGCCCCGATGCAGGGCACATTGTATATTTGAAAATTTGTATATATATATAGAGATGATGTTTTGATCCACATGCAGTGTTCAAAAATGTGTTTAAGTATTTTGTCGATGGTTTGTGATATAGAATGTAGGATGAGTTTAGTGGACATGTTGATATATGGATGATGTTGATGTTTTTGTTTTTGCATGTATATATGGATGACATGTTATATGAGGAAATGTTGCATGTTTTGGGCTGGTTTTGTGACATTGTTATATATGTATCGATGAGTTGGATCCTAAATGATGTATAGATTGATAGTTTGTTGATATCCTTAGTTGATGGTTTGTTTGTTTTTGTAAAATAGATGATGTTAATGAACTTGTAATGATATGTGTGGTGGATGGACAAATATGGATAATGGTGTTGTGATGCGGGAAAAGAGCGCGGCGCGACAAAAATTAGGTAAAAATGAAGAAAAGAACCATGTTGTAAAAAGATAGGTCTATAACCGATATCGGTTAGGTAACCGAAGCGTCGGTAGATAGTAGACCGATATCGGTTACATAACCGATACCGGTTATTTAGGTATGAGCTTTTCTAAAAATAAAAAAGCTAGGGTGGCAACTTAAGTTCTAATTTTGAGAGTCATGCAAGAAGTTAAATACGCGAACGCGGCGCTTTTTGGCGACGTGAGACGAGTAATTGCATGAGAAATTTGAGTGATAAGGAGAAAAGAGACAGGGGAAAGTGAATGTGTTACGAGATTGAAGGCGAAAGGTGAATTTAAAGAGGTGGTGATAATGGCGAACGAGGAGAAGCATCCAGCGGCGGGGACGAGAGGGAAGACAAGGGCCACCTCAGTGCTGCACTCTAGAGGTAAATGTTTTGGTTGTGATTTGATTTCTGCATGTTTTGTGAATAAGATGGGGAGAGTATGTGGGTAGATATGAGAAAGAAAAGATGATAACAAGGGTTATAAATGAGGTGAATGTTCGTGGTAGGTAATCAAGGGTTTCGGGTATGTACATGTATACGAGAGAGAGGAATAAACGAGCAATTTATTGTCGTAGGTGGTTATTTAGGCAAGGTGTATGAAATGTAACATGGACCGATATCTCGTTAGGGATAACGGTATCGGTTACTCAACAGTACCGGTTAGTATAAGCGATACCGGTTCTTTGTAGGAATTTCAAAATTTGAGAAAAAAACCCGGGGATTTGAGGAATTGAATGGTTGTTTGTTATTTGGATGTATGCAGGCAGAGGCAGGGTTGAGGATGAATGATAGTGTACCATCGCTGTTGTCACGAATCCGAGCGGATGTAACGCCGGCTGAATGGACACTAATAAATCATTTGGGGTTAAGTGGAATCCGCTATTATTCACGAATCGCACGTAACCATGCTATGTTACAGGCGTTGATTGAAAGATGGAATCTCGAGACAAATACCTTTTATCTGCCAATAGGGGAGATGACAGTAACATTGGAAGATGTGTTCCGTATTTTGAGACTCCCTATTACAGGAGAAATAGTATATTAGGCACTACCTAGCGTGGCACAGGGAGGGATAACAGCAGTATTTGGTCCATACGCACGAGATTTGACACAGCGAGGTTTATCATTTACGTATGGGGTAATGTATGCAGCACACCCTGAGGAGACAAGGTTAGCAGTGATATTAATGATAGTGGTAGGGTATTATGCATTACCGAGGGCAGAAGGGGGAATATTTCCAAAGGCATTGATGTGTGTTATCTGGGAGATGATAGAAAGGAACGTGACTTTTACATGGGCACTGCATATTTGGCGGAGTTATACGAGGGGTTTATGGGCCTGCGGCGAAATCACGGGGCGACAACTGGATTGCTCATACTTATTACACTGTTGGGCCTATGAGCACATTGTTTGTGTGTGACCAGTAGGCCGATCCATCCAGTCAGGAGAAACCGGAGTAAAGAGGTTGGGATTCAGATGATGGGTCCAGACAGAACAAGAGGCAAGATCCCAGGATGTGACGGGTGACATTGAGTATTATAGACATGTATGGGAGAGGGTGACGATTGCGGATATCTGTTGGCGGCCTTACAAGAACTATATGGTAACAGAGAATATAGGCGAGGAGTTGAGGGTGTAGAGCGGTGAGGTGGATCGCGGGGCACAGGCCAGTGAGTATGAGAGGATTCCTCTAGATCGCGTGCGGCGACAATTTGGATTTGTGTAGGATATACCCCAGGCTTATAGACCCTATATGAGGATCGATGCAGAGGTAGTATTCTCACCTCCCGAGCCAACACCTCCAGAAGGGCCTGAAGAGGTAGCAGCCGATCGCAGGGTAATGGATGTAGGAATAGCGAGAGGCCTATAGATTATGGTGGGTAGCGAAGCGCGAGGTGTACGTGATCGTCCCGACATAGCGGTGATTACATCGAGAGAGGATCGTCTGCAGCATTTGGTTTAGCAGCTCAAAACGCAGGTGAATGAGACAAGAGGATTGTTAGTGGTTACGGAGTCACGGGCGGAGAGACTAGAGGCTGGAGTCCTCCATGTGAGAGGCGTATTCATATGTTATAGGAGAGAGATTGGCGAGATCGGTGGCGGTACCAATAGCCGTGGTACCATTGAGGACAGAGTGGCACAGGCGAGAGGGTCGGCGATCACGATCATTGCCTAGTTCGGGATGAGGCGTGAGGTCTAAATAAATGTTAGCAAGGTATAAGAATAAATAAGAGTACCGACACAACGTGTCGATGATAGAGAAGATGTATTGGTTTAACATCTAAATAAAACAAGATATGTATGTTGATTTGAGTTATAATAATAAGAATGTTTGCGTTGTGATTTTGGTGTTTTGAAAAAGGATAAAGAGGAATGTGATTAAATAGAAATACACAAAAATATTTATATTTACCACACATGATAAGTTCTGGTAGGGGATGGTCGAGCTAACCTTGGGAGACCCTATGTCTCCGAAGTGCTGCCTACATAGCCCATTGCACAAAGCAAGGAGGGGCCTCAGACCGATGTAGTTCTCCCTTAGGACCAGGGAGAGGTGAATTTAGGCAATTTGGTTGTGGTTAGGCAATTTGTCGTTTGGTAAAAATTTGATGTTGGTAGGGTAATTTTGTTGGTGTTGGTAGGATAATGTTGTTGGTGTTGGTAGGATAATGTTGTTGGTGTAGGTATAGGTGAAGCAAAAGTTAGCATACCCAAGTAGTAGGGAAGCGTGTCCTGATTAAGATCAACACACAATCCTAGATGCGAGGCAAAGCGGAAAGAGTGCTCCGTAGGTGAAAAGAGCTAAACAAACCACACAACGTAGAACGAGCTTGAAGCCCTAAGTACCGTGCATAGACGAGAAGTCAATAGGTGAAAAGAGTTGTATGATCATAATATATCAGGTGTACGTTACGTCCCTTGAGTTGAAACAAATGGTGAGGTGAGGTGGATGATATAGGAGGTACTGAAAGAACTTGTTACAAAGTGAGTGTTCGGCGAAAAGAACCTACCCTAAATAGACAAGTCCATGACCCAAAAAGTTCTTTTGAATGAGGCTTTTATTTGACTGAATATAGACTGATCGATGCGGGAAGTCTACAAGGGATATTGATTGTACTATTCTTGAGGTCTTTACAAAGCTGATCAATGCGAGAAGCTGCTGAGAAAAGGCTGACTGTGTATAGCTGTCCTTCGGGGGAGCAGTCTATTTATAGTAGCAGATATGATTTTAGTGCATAGCTGTCCTTCGGGGGAGCAGTCTATTTATAGTAGCAGCAATAGTTCGGCATATAGCTGTCCTTCAAGGGAGCAGTCTATATTTAATTTAGATGACTAGATGTTCTTTTGGCGTGAAGCATCTAGTTTAGTAGGAAGTTTGACTCAAGAAAATCCCATAAGAATACGGCTTATTTTAATACTTTGAAGTCATGGACTAGACTAAAAAGGGGAAGGCATCATCAAGGGGAGGTGAGAAGTGATTTTGATTTTATTTTGAGATATAGAAAACAAAGTGTATGTAGCGGTAAATGAGCTCAAGGACGAGCGGTAGATAGATAAGTGATATAACACTAGATTCAACAGTAGAATGGTCGAAGATGCAAGGCATTAAGGGTTCGAGCTCGGAGTTTACCGTTAAGCGAAGCTAAGCGATAAGTTCACGATCCATAGGTGTGAGTGATTATATAAGGCCCAATCGAATTAGGAGCAAATTTTCCACGTTTGCTCTTTTCTAGTTTGGTGACATGTTGATTCTCTTTGAGGACAAGATCACCAACCTTAAAGGTATGCTCATGAAGTCACTTATCATAAGCACGCTTGATGCATTTTGATAGATTTGGAGGTGATCAAGAGTGTAAGACGAAGTTCGTCAAGAAGCTCTAATTGGGCTAACCGTTCTTGGCGGAAATCATCGTTGGTGAGAATATCTGAAGGGATATTACGAGGAGGGTATTTGTATTTCGAGAGGCAAGGCGGCCTCGGTACCATATACCAAAGAAAAAGGTGTAGCGTTAGTAGAGTACGAATGCTTGTACGATAAGCCCAAAGGGCAAAGGGAATGTGATCTTGCCAATTTCTTCCGGATTCATTGACAACTTTCATGAGGATTTTGGTTAGGGTTTTATTATAAGATTCACCTGACCATTGGCTGCGGATAGTAAGGCGATGAGAAACTAAGTTTGATACCAAAGTTGTCACAAAGGTCTTGTAACAACTTCTTTTTAAAAGATTTACCATTATCAGTTATTAGGTGATGAGGAATACCAAAATGACAGATAATGTGATGGTTAATGAATTCGACAATTTTTTCTTTTTGAATGAAATGAGTGGAATGGCCTCCACCCATTTTGTGTAATATTCGGTTGCTTTGTGATTATCCAATGGTGACGTTGTGAAGAGGTCGGGTGAATCTCACCAATAAGGTCTAAACCCCATTGTGAGAAAGGCCAAAGATCTCGTGTGACCTGCAGCGGATGGCTAGGAGTATGTTGAAGGTTGGCATGTTGTTGACACATAACACAATGCTTAACATATTCGTAGTAGTCGTTATTGAGAGTAGGCCAATAATAACCTAGGCGAAGGATTCATTTAGCCACGGCAAGGCCACTAAAATGTCCACCACAAATCCCATCATGGACTTGTTGGATGGTATAGGTAACCTCCGCGCCGGTTAGACAGTGAAGGAGGATGCCATCAAAGCCACGTTTATAGAGGAGTCCCCCCATGACAACATAACGAGAAACACTTTTAAGAAAAGCACGTTTACCAGTACTAGTAAGGTCAGAAGGGAGAACAGAGGTTGTAAGGTAGTCATGGAATTGGTGATACCAAGTATCCGGTGAGTTAGCAGACACAGTATTTATCGTACAAACAACCGGGGCTGAATAGGATGGGGCAAAGAGTTGTTGGACCACGACGAATAATTCAGAGTCAGTTGGTGCGGCGGGAATTTGCGAGGCCAAGCAAGCCATAGTATCCACAAATTTGTTAGTGGAGCGGGGAACGGTTTGGATAGAATAGTGAGTAAATAAGGCTAGAAGTGAATCCACGTAGTGTTTGTACTTCTGAAGTTCCTCATTTTTACATTGGTAGATGCCCATAACTTGATTGACTACCAATTGAGAGTCACCAAAGATATTGATAGATTTGATACCTAAGTGTATCGCAACTTGGAGACCCAGAACAAGGGCCTCGTATTCCGCTATATTATTAGTGCGGGAAATCAAGCCGAAATGAAAGAGGCATAGGTTCAGCGTTAAGAGGATGAGAACAACGCGGCTCCTCCGCATTTAGATCCATCGAAGAAGAGGGTCATTTGATACGACTCTTCCCAGTGAAAGAGTGGGAATGAGTTCGTCGGGAATGTAAAATTGGTAAATTGTTCCCCGAGTAAAGGGGCCTCCATGAAGTTGGTCTGCAAGAGTTTGTCCTTTGATTGACTTCTATTGTATAAACTCAAGGTCGAGGTCGGCGAGGAGCATGAGCCATCGAGCGATGCGTTGGTTTAGATGTGGTTTGGCGTACATATAATGAATGGGGTCCGTGTTGGTGATGAAAAAGTTTTGTGATTCAGGAGGTAATGTCGGAGTTTGGTAGCTACGAATGATAGGGCTAGGCACAATTTTTCTACATGTGTATACCTAGTCTCGTAATCCATGAGGGTACGACTTATATAATAAACGGCCTGTTCTCGACGCGTCGAGTCCCGATGTGCAAGCATAGCTCCTATAGCATGGTCAGTGGCGGAAAGATAAAGGTAGAAAGGGCGGTCGTCCTGGGGTGGGATAAGCACGGGTGGCTGCAAGAGATAAGTTTTGAGAGCTTCGAAGGCTTGGTGACACTCCTCACTCCATTGAAAGGCAACGTCCTTTTTAAGAAGGTGATGAAAAGGGTGACATCGATCCGAGAGTTGGGAGATGAAACACCGGATGGATTGAAGTTTACCCTGCAAACTACGTAATTGTTTGAGGTTTTTGGGTGGAGGCATTTCTAGGATAGCTTTTACTTTAGATGGATCGACCTCAATGCCACGCAAAGAGACGATAAAACCAAGAAGTTTCCCCGAAAGGACACCAAAGACACATTTCTTTGGTTGAAGATGAACAGAATATTGCAATAGGCGATCGAAAATAATGGTTAAAACATCGTGATGTTCAACTGCGATGTTTAGACTTGCCAAGAAGATCGTTGACGTAATCTTCAGGATAGTGTGCATAATGTCATGAAAAATGTAGGTCATAGCCGGCGATAGGTAGCACCAGCATTCTTAAGGCCAAATGGCATGACACGATAACGAAAGGTTCCCAAGAGTTATGAAAGTGGTCTTATGTTGATAGGCGGGTGTGACCAAAATTTGATTGTATCTGAAAAGCCATCCATGAGAAAGCATTTCATGGCCGCGGTGAGATCAACAAGTTGATCAATACTTGGGAGGAAAGTCATCCTTAGGGCAAGTGAGGTTAAGATCCCAAAATCATGTGCATATCAAAGTCCCCGTCGCTTTAGTGAGCGAGTGCGATGTTAGAAATCCATTGAGGATAGTCATAGGCAAGATGAAGGAAACAGAAGAAGTCGTTGAAGCTCTTCTTTGACCAAGAGGGGAAATGCGTGGATGCATTTTCTCGGTTTTTGTTTGACTGGTTTGGAATTGGGATTTAGGGTGATGTTATGGATGGGAATGGTAGGATCAATTCTGGCATGTCAGCGTAGGACAGCGAAAGCTTGGTTGCGGAGTGTACGAGAAAGGTAGTAAAGGTGGCTTGTTACGATGTGTTAAGGGATTGTCCGATCTTCACTATGTGAGATCCTCCTCCGTGTGGATGTTGATTTCTATAGTAGATTCATTCGACATGGTTTGGGTTTCGATGGTAAGGCCGTTGAATATAAGAATCATCCGTGCGAGGTAAATGAGGATGGATTCGTCATCGACACTCAACAACATTAATCAAAGGTGAATCCTCTTCGATCATGTCTGGATACAGAAGGGGCAAAGAAGATGGGTCCTCATTATCGCGTTGATAAGTGAGAGGACCTATGAAGATGGCATTTATGAAAAAAAAAAAAAAAAAGTTAGGAGGGATAGATTCAGGGTCTATAGATTCAGTGGGTGATGATGGCAAAGTGGGTGATGATGGTTTGGTAGGGGTGATGTCGTCTTCTTCCAGAATACAGCTGACACGAGGTGTCTCCTGTGTAGGTGTTTCAGGAAAACCGAGACCACTGCGATCATTATGTTTGCGGGTAGTCACGGGAATGAGTGTATGTCGGCCTTGTTCGTAAAGACCAAAACCAAAGCCTTTCCAAGCACAGCGAGTCAAGAAGGTGAGGGCGAAACGACGATTTGTCAAATATTGAAAATCGGATTGGAAGGGAACCACACCAAGAGGAGGTTCAGGGGTAATGGAAGATGCGTCAACACCCCCATATGTTAGGTTGGTGCGGCAATGGGGTGGTCCGTAAGAGATTACTTCCCCCACGCGACGGTCATAGGTGGGATGTGCATGTAATTGTCCGTACTCCTGTGGGGTAGGGAAAGAACTAACGTTATATAGGCGGTACTCCCCCAGCGTAAGGCATTGAAAAACATCTACTAAGGGGTCGGAGGTTGGGATGTTAGCTGCGGGAAGGGAAGTGGTTTTTGCGATGGTGGTTTCATCAGTTGAAGGCATAGATGCAGTTGAGGTGGATGGTTGAGGTACATTTGAAGAGGATGGTTGGGTTGAATGTATGGGTGCCTTGATTGGTATAAGCACATCGTTAGGGCGGTATAACATATTGCAGGTTTTAAAGGGAGGAGGATCAGCTTTTACGGTGTAGGACTTCCCCTCGTACTCAAATTTTATGCATCTATGTAATGTTGAGGAAACGCATCCCATGGCCCGGATCCAAGGACGACCCAGCAATATATTATATTGGAACTCTCCCTTAAGGACATAGAAGATTTCGGTAAAGTCACGCAGTCCTACATGAATGTTGAGGATCACGGTGCCTAAAGTAGAGGTAATAACGTCATTGAATGACCGCAACATGATGGGGTTGGCACACATGCAACTAGAAGGGATATTCATTTATTGGAAGGCTTTTGAAGAGATGATGTTTAGGCTGGCGCCCCCGTCAATCATAACACGACGTACCCGGATATCCCGGACGTAAGCGGAGATGAAAAGGGCGGATCGGGGTCTTCTGTACCAAAGTCAACAATTTCATCTTCAGAGAAACTGACTGCAGCGGCTTGTTGTACAGAGACAGAAGTGGTTGGGGCAGTGGGTTGTTTGGTGAGAGAAGCAACGTGATTGGGTGTTAGAATGGAGGCAACAGGTAGGGTTTCATTAGGTAAAACCTCTATCCCTTGAAGGATCTCAATGAGAGCTTGTCGATGAGATTCAGAAGTCTGAATGAGATCATACAGTGTCATTTTTACGGGTGATTGATGAAGCTGTTTGATCATAGTTCGGTGGGCAACTCCATTAGAGACGGGATAGGCGGGTCCGCGAATAACCACTTTAGGTGGTGGTGCAATCGGGATGGTTGAAGGAGAAAGAGATGCCGCAGGTGTGTTTTCTTTCACTTTCCCATTGTTTTTCTGCCCTCGAGTAGCGACACTAATCATATTAATCTCGTAGACCTGAGATGAGGAAGATGGTTGGGATAACTCATGGTCTTCAAGAGGTGGGGTTGTAATAATGATAGATCTTGGTGAGGCGGGGACAGATGATATAGTAGAGGGGGTTGAAGCTAAAGGTCTCTCCCTTCGTAAGTTGTCTTTCTTAACCTTTCTATCCGGGAGAGGTGGCCCGTGAAGGATGGTTTTAAAGCTTTGCATCCCTCCACATCATGTCCTAGTGTGCGGTGATAGGCGCAGATTTTAGACTCATCATAACTTATCGGTCAAGGTTTAGATGGGTCATAAGGTCTAAGTGGGGGTAGGGAAATGGTCGCATTCTCCACCAACATAGCAAGAATTTTGGCGTAAGATCCTTTGAGTGGGTCAAAATCGGAGGAGGATGAGGGTATTGGTTGTGCGGGTTTTGGTAATGTTTGGGCGTGGTTGGTTCGTATAGGTTTTGGTAATGTTTGGGTGTGGTTGGTTCGTACGGGTGGTGGTTTAGCCGAGGGGTGTTGACACGTGGTTTTCACTAAACGTGGTTTCTTTGGCGCAGAAGTTACGTTCGGCTGGTTAGATGATGAGGCTACAGATGACGTGGTAGCGGGAAACAACCACGGAGAAAGGGGAGTGACAGAAAATAAATCCTTTGATGATGGAATTTTTTTAGGGTTGATGGGTGGACAGGATATGTGGGGTAATGGTGTTGTTATACCCTTTGATCTCTGTATAGGTGCGGAAGGCGTAGGTCGTTTTGAAGAAAACGCAGGAGGTATGATATATTGATGTAAGGTAGAGGGATGAGGTCCTAATATGGAAGGTGGGTGTGACGATGAGGGTTTTGATTGTGATGGAGGCACAGATTGAGTTTGTCTCCTAGGTGGCGGGGTGGATTTATTTTGGATAAATCGAGTCGCTTAGCGGGTGTGTTAGGCCCAGGGCATTGGTGAGGTCCCAAGCGTAGGGGAAGATTTGGTTAAGTTGATAGAAGTAGACGGGGCATTTGGTAGAGGTGAGGGGGGTGAAGGTGAGAACATGGGAATTTTAAGCTTCTGTAAGCACTTCGGGTATATGGTGGAGGCATCAGGATCGGTCATTTGCATTTGAGTAGAATAAGGGGTACTCAAACGTTCCCATAGGATTCGTCATCTTACGGAGAATGGCAGGTCTTGAGTTTGAATAGTAAATTTGGTACGGAAGAAAGGTAGGTTGTGATTCCAGTCCACTTTGTGGGCGTGATACGGGGGTAGATGAGTCTTGTATCAATAGATATTAAGAGGTTGACCGGTTGTTGAAAAGATTTAGGCGATGAAGGACTAATAGGCGGAGGGCATGTTTGAGAGGGTCTGTCATGGTTAAAGAATTTAGTGATGTCTGTGTAAGAGATTTCTCATCTAAGGATGTCAAAAGGAGTGGCGTACCCTCCTCTTGTGCAACAAGAGTGGTAGAGGGAGACGTCTGGGAAATAGATAAATTAGATAACATTCGTTCGCAGTCTTGTAGGGATGTGGTATAAGAAGACTCATTGATGGGAAGAGAAGTCTGGGTAGTTAACTCCTTTATAGGTAAAGGAATGATTTCGCTTTGGCTTGATGGTGGTAAAGGAGGTTCGGGCTCCCGTGTTAGTGAAGAGGCTTGATTCAAAATTTTCTCGATAGAGGCTTTTGGCTGGGTATCGAAGACTGCATGGATCTCATGAACACTCTCCTCGCTAAGATATCCTGGTTTGTGTATTCTTGTTGGGAGAGTGATTCGGGAATGGCTTGTTGAAGATTTTCAAATTTCGGTTGGCGGGGGCGTTAGGATTATCGAGGCTATATCCCCGCATCAACCATTTCTGCACTATATTTTTCAACATCTTGCAGTTCTCATGATTTGTGTCCCTTCACGCGGTGGAAGTTCAAAAGTCATTTTCTTTGTACAGGAAGGTATGGCGTGAGTGGAATCAAACCCGAATGAGGTTTAACGGGAGGTAAGGTGATGGCTCCTGCTTTGAGCAATTTTTCCAATATCACACCATATGTCTCCCACAAGGAGTGTAGTTGATGGGTTCCGCTTTATATTTATAAGTGGTTTTGGCGGGGTATTGGACGGTGGTTGGGATTTGACCATCACCGCGTGGAAAGATCCTTTTGATTTAGAAGAAGTGGACGCGTGAGGAGTGGTGGTATTTGGTTTATTGGTGGAATCTGAGTTCGGAAAGTGGAGTTTTGTTGCGTAACCGCAATTTCTCTTCCTCTAAGGCTCGAATTTCTAATTTTCGAGCCATAGTAAAACCTCGTCGAATGTACGGAAAGTTTGAATTTGGAGGGTAGGGAGATGTGCTTAGCGCAGGCCGCGTAAATAGTTCGATAAGTTCGGTTTGAGGCAAGGCATACGTAAGTTGGTTGATAAGGCCCGCCATCGTCCAACGAAATCTGCGATAGATTCATCTTCAAATTTTCGGATGGCATAGAGGTCGGTAATAGATACTTTCTTGCAATGTTAATGGAGAAATGATCCAAGAAAGATTGGGCTAGTTGGTTAAAAGAGAAGATTGAGTCTTGGGTTAAAGCCTTTGTACCACTCAAGGCGAGTCTGATAAGGACATGGGAAAGGTGCGAGTAACAAGGCATCATCATGGGCAATCAAATAACAAGCATGTCTAAATGATCGCAAGTGTTGTTGAGGATCCTCTTTACTATTAAAACGAGTAAATTTTGGCAACTCCCATTAAGGAGGATATGAATGAAGGGGGACAGAAGGGTGAATGGGCTCCCGACAAACTTGCTCGTATGTCAAGGCGCTACGACTTCCTGAAATAGAAGCCTCTAGGTTTTGCATTTTGTCCATCATTTGTTTAATTAGATTAGTAGTTGGATGAGATGATGGTGTGGTTGTGGTAAACGGAGGAAAATTGGACCAAGGACCACCGCTAGACACTGGTGGGGTTAAGTGTTGATAAGGTGTGGAGGATGAATATGTTGAGGTGACCGAATAGGGATGTCCCATATAGGATGTTGAGGTCACTGGATACGTGTATGGGAATGAAAAGGTAGGCGGAGCTTGAGAAGGAAAGCTCATGTGGATAGGTGGCGAGAGAGCAAGTCATGAATGGAGTAGTCTGCAAGAGAGATGAGAGTAGGGCGGTCGGTGGTAATGATATGTGGGGTCCAAGATTAACAAAAGGAAAGCTAATCGGGGTCGTATGAACCTCTGAAGCCGTCGGATTGGGAGACGGGGCTAGAGATGCAGGAAGCAAGGCGGTATTATCAGGCGGAGTGGGAGCTAAATGAGCAGCTATACTAATAGGCATACCCACAAGGAGCTGACCATCAGGCGTATGATTAGGGGTATGAGATAAATAGTATTATACAGTGCTGGAATTAGCATCCAGAAACTTGGCAAAGTCCTTATCTCCCACAGGAATTTTAGGAACCTCGCTGGTATCCGTAGGATTCCCCACAGAATGTGAAGGGGGTGATTCCGGCAAAGAAACAGAGCAAGCATGTGAAACCATAGCGGCGGCTTGCTTTCGAGTGATAACAACCATGGACAAAAGTTCACAGTAGGGTTTCAATCAGTCAGGAATAGAAACAAACTCAGACCGTAAAATTGGTAGGTTGCTGGTTTGTCAGGAATTGGAAAAGACGATGGCGATATCGGTCTAATGTAACCGATGTCGGTTATACTATATACCGACGGCGTCGGTCGGTAACCGATGTCGGTGTAAAAAAGTCAGGCTAACAAGATATAAAAAGGCTGCTAATTTGATTTTTAACAACGTTTAGTATACTTGTCCAATTATTGATCACGAGAAGACGGGGTATGAGAAAGAAAACGAACTACAAAATAAGCAAGATGCACACGCAAATCTAGAGACTAACCCTAGGGTTAATTTTAATTATCGTGGGCTTATGCCTTTAGACATAGAATGATGTCAGAATCCTAAACAAGAGAGTTAGGGAAATGTCAAGTTGTTTTGGCTTATAAGGTTACCTCAATCGGGTGGAGGAATACCACGGAAAAGGGGGATCTTTGAGCTGTTGTGTTAATTGTGAAGTGATTCGGTATGTGTTGTGCGGTGAATGTAAGATTAATTTCTTTTCAATACCGTGGATATCACCCCCACGTGTATGACCTGTTACTTAATCTACGTTCACTAGAATTGAAAAACAACAAGTAGGAATGCAATGCACGTGTTTTAAACTCAAATCAAAAATTATGTTTGATAAAGCAAGAGAGATGACTTTCACTAATGCGAAACTAGGAAAGCAAGACAAATTCTTTACGAAATATATAACAAAAGCAAGAACAACAAGTATGCTTCCTAAAATGAAAATAAGCAAGAGAAAAAGAAACCCAAAATGGGTCCCACCGTCGTGCCAAAATGTTTCACTCGAAATGTTTCGTTCCTTTTAGAAACAGATAAGGTTAGGGGCTAGGAGGAATACACTAGAATGTCGAGATGGTGTGCGCGTACCGTAGAGAAAGATCGGTGACCTGCAAAGAACTCCTTTTGTCTTGGAAGGACTACTGCAAATAAGAACACAAGACCACAAGATTTTAATTACACAATAAATGAGGAGAACTGCCTTGGGCCCAGGAAATATAAAACTTCCTTTGAAGGTGGTCGGTTCCCCGCTAATATGAATTAACACAAAAGACGTAAGATATCAATTAAGTTGTTTCGTTGAAGCTGGGTAGGGAAAGGCTGATTTTTGGTTTTGATCGGAGAACCGATGCGGTTCTTGATAACCCGATGCGATTCTTGAAAACCAATACCGGTGGGTTCTAGGATCTTCTTGGTAGCTATGGTGTTTGTAAGGTGGTTTATGGATGATATTAGGAAATGAGATGATGCGGGGTAAAAGAATGATAGTTAGATGAATGGCACGTTGGGTAGTGGATTCGAAATGGATTTAGGAGGACCGAGATTCAAGAAGCATAAGAAATGTTATAACAAAGGACATGCAAGATGTGACTTACTGGTTTTGACCAAGATGCAAGCTGATCTCCTTTGCTGTAAACACTTCTGGTATTTCCACTCGTCTCTGCTCGGTCAAGTGAAGATCTGGACTCTGTTTCTCGCTCCCAATGCTCTCTGTTGATCCAGAAATCCTTCGACTGATCCCAAAAATGAAATTCTGATCCGTTGTTTTGGTTTGGGGAGCCCATTTACAGGGAACCGATGGCGGTTGCGTAACCGACGGCGGTCGAGTAGGAACCGGCATCGGTAAGGAAAAAGTAGGCTATTTTTAGTAAAATAGCCCACCTTCCCTGCTTTTCTCCCGAGAGATCAGTTGCGGGCTCGGTCAAGTGACTAGAAGGTCGGTTTTGGGTGTGAGAAAGGGGTCATTAGTTATGGGTGTAGGTGTGGACCAAGTTATGGGTCTTAATTAGGTTAGTTTTAGGGTTAGGGCTGGAGTCATGATGAAGTGGCAAAGTGAGGTGGTAGGTAGGGTGATGTGGATTTATCAATTAGAAGGCAATTAATAAATAATTGTGTAAGGTTTAGGTGATGAGGTTATATTGTGAGATGAGATGCGGGTCACAAGGGGTCGTAAGACACGAATTTGGTGTCTACAACGCCATAATTTAGAACATGTAACCTAGGTTAGGATGCTATCCAATGAAATAGGCATAGATAAAATATAGATACATTTACCTTAGTTTAGAATCTCGTTAGGATAGATCTCATAGGCCTAGGACTTAGTTTTTATTTTTCCTCCATAGTCTTGAAGCAGGCCTCATACCACTTGATGTCATTAGATTTGCAAAGAGATCAATCAAGAAGATCCAAGAACATAACATATAATGGAATGCAGGAACGATCTTACAAGAAAATAAAAGAATTTGTAAACATACAAGAGTTCAGTCCATTATGTCCTCTAACCTCTGAATGTCATTTTACCATTTAGATCAGGTAATAAGATTTAAAACATACCTTGGATCAATGGAATTGATCCAAGGATTTGTTAATAAAAAGAGATAAGTTTACAAACTTCATTTCTAGATTACAACTTATCTATTAGAAGAAAAATGGATTCTTTACAAGCAATATCATTTCAGCCCAATGAATCTAAGAGAAGAAATGACTCATCCATGACAAGCATGATTTCCAAAAATCAAAGGAACACTCCTTATCTAGAAAAAAATCACATGTCAACGCTTACAATGAAAAAGAGGAAAGATAACAATTTTTCAATATGCTACATGATTCCCTCCTAAAACAATCATTATCTCGATGATTATATCCTTAAAACAATTTACATCAAGGAAAATCATTATTATTAACTTTCTTTTCATATGTTCAAAACCTAACCAAATTTTAAAATTATTAAAACAATCAATATTTACTTAGTTGTTTATTTTAAACAATGAAATATTTTCCCAAAACTGATGGGTTTATTGTCATAAAAGAATTAAATTAAAAATCATATCACAACAGAATCAAATATATTCAAATAAGTATGGAAAAGCAATTTTCATATCTTCCATTTTTTGTGTTGCACTTTCTTCATTACACTAGTCCCACTTTGGACCTTACATTGACTTATTTCATGATTTCTTAAGTGTAACTGGTGAGTTTCTAGCACTCACAAAGGTTTAACCATGATTATTCCTAGGTCTTAGACCTACAAGGAATTCCAATTTAACACATGTGATAAATCTAAAATGTATTTCTTAAGCAAAGAAATATGGAAAATATCATGCATTCATGACAAATCAGGAGGTAATGCTAAATGACAAGCTGTAGGGTTGATTACTTCAACTATTTTGAAAGGTCCCACAAAATGCGGTGATAACTTGACCTTGCCAAAAGTTATAGAATTTTTTTTCGGTTTAACTCAAGAAAGACCTTCTCACCGAGTTCAAATTTCCTATCAACACACTTCAATTCATCATAACTATTTTTCCTAATTGCTACTTTCTTCAAGTGTTCACGAATCATTTTAACTTGTTGTTCCATTTCCGTAAGGATTTCAAGTCCAATTACCTCTCTATCCTCAATGTTGTCCCAACTAGCAGGGGTTCTACATTTTCTTCTATATAATGTTTCAAAAGTTACCATCTTAAGAGAGGCATGATATGTGTTATTGTATATAAACTCAACTAATGGAAGGTAATCTTCCCATTTATACTACTAATCCACACAATATATCTGTAACATATCATCTAAAACTTGATTAAATCTTTCAGTCTGTCCATCCATTTCCAGATGATAGACAGAACTGAAATTCAACTTAGCTCCTAGAGATGCATTGAGGGTTTTCCAAAACCTTAAAGTCATTCTAGGATCTCTATCAGATATGATTAATTCAGGTAATCCATGTAATCTGAAAATATCATGTACAAACCTTTTTGGAAAAATAGGAGAATCATCCTTAAGATTACCAGCAATAAAGTGAGCTACTTTTTTTAGTTTATCCATAACTAAAATAACATCATGTTTATTTCTTGACATAGCCAACCCTTGTACAAAATCCATGCTTATTACTTGTCATTTGTACTATGGTATCTGTGAGGATACAATAAAGCTGGATGGATGCATATGTTTAGCTTTAACATGTTGATATTTGAAGCAAGCATCTTTGTAATACCAAGGTGCCCGAGAAAGGTGAATTTTGAAATTCTACTAACAATTTCTTTCTTAAACCATTTAGCGAAGGTATGTATACTTTGTTTTCAAATTGTAAGATTCCTTCATTATCAAAGTGAAAACCTTTATATCTCACATCATTTGGATTTACAAAGAAGTGTTGTTTTTACTTGCTAAAAATAAGAATAAGATTCCCGTTAGTGCAAAATCATAGCACCCCTAGATGTTGATCAGATTTCTAGGTTGATCACTCTAGCATCCAGGTGTGATTGCACAACATTACCACGTGCGAGAGATGTTTCTTGATTTTCTCTCTCAAACTGAACCAAAATGTAAGATTAACCCCGGAATCGTGTAGAGAATCTCACCAGCTTTCCATTGACATAAAGAACACAAAAATACAAGCTGGATCGAAAGTTATGGCGATCTCCCAGAAGTTTTTAGGGCAAAAACAGGCCAAAACGGATTTTGAATTTTTCCCGCGCTCTCTGCCACTTGGATGACACGTGTTAGGCTCGATTTGACGAGCAATTCTCTCTCCTCCACCTTACCCGTGGGTTTTTCTTGAATTTTTACTTTTATAACACTTTGGCAAATTTTCCATTTTCTCCCCACACCTTGCCACTTGGGACATGTGGCATCATTTGGTTCATTTACGAGTGCGGGAAAACCTTTACCTTTTAGTTTTTCAACCAAAAATTTTGCTAAATTTTCTAAGTCCTCCCGAGCTCCGCACTTCCCCACCTTAGGACACATGTCTTGTGTCTATTGGCTCGAGCCGCCCCTTGAAACCTCACCTTTTGAACTTTTGGGCCCAAAAACACTTAGTTGAAATTTTTATTGTGCCTCCCCTTGTGACACGCGTCACATTCTAATTCGTTGGCGGATTTTCTGGGTCTTTGCGTCCCTCACGTATTTTTAGCCCGGATGTCCCAAACCGTCTGGGACAAATTTCTCCGATCCACCCGATTCGGGCTTCCCTGTCCCTCTTTGAGGCAAAGACATGTGGCACATTTCCATTCACTCTCGGCTCTTTCGGCTCTCCGCGTCCCACGCGTACTTTTGGCCCAGATGTCCCAAACGAAAGTTCTCTGTTTCGGCCAAACCGGCCAATTCGCATCCTCCACGTACTTTTGTCCCAACTGTCCTGGACTTCCTGGGACAAATTTCTCCGAACCGCCCGAAATGGACTGACTTGCGCCAAACCGCCGATCCGTGTCTTTCATGTACTTTTGTCCCAATGTCCCAAATGTGTGAAACAAAGACTTAGGCAATTTTTTCCCTTTTTCAGCCGAATCAGCTTTTCACATGTTTGCGCGTACCTCTGACCCAGGATGTCCCAATTGCTGCGTGGACCACCTGGAGGCTTTTCGGCCGATTCATGCCCCGACGTCCCAACTATCCCAAGGACCGCCTGGACTAGGACTTAGCTGATTTTCATGATTTTTTCTACCCCAAGCTTGTTTTTTGCAACTTTTTCACCCTTTTTTAGAACTTGCTCTTTTCTTCTTGGACAGAAGAGTTAGAAAGAAGCCGAGGGGACCCCAGAAACATGATTTTGGGCCTTGAATCTATCTATTTTCCTGGGACTTGAATAATCTGATGTATGTTATCAAAATTACACGGGGTGAATTTTGGATAACATTTTTGGCAACTCAGCGGGGTCATCTACCTGCTAGATGAATGATTAGTAGCTTGAAGCAATCCATTGGGCATGGAGTCATGAGTTATAACCTGCAAACTGATCTGAACTTTGAAAACCTCCTCTCTGAGCCACTTGGAAACCTACTGAAATAGGGTCGTTCTCACCAAAATGCCACTGAAATGGACTGTGCAAGAGCGAAACCAGCACCACAAAAACTATGTACAGAACTGAAAATCATACATGCTCCAAATGGAACATGCAAAGTGTACACAAGCACTTCTATTACTCGAAAGCAAACCTACCTACTTTACTCTAACTGGAAGCAAAGGCAAGCTAAACAAACCCTATAATTGGTTGTGAGAAATAGCTTCCTTTCTTCAAAATTGGCAGCCATGCAAATGATTTGGAGCTGAGTATGGCTGATTGGATGAATGGAAAATCAACAAGAAGCTGGTCTTCTACCCAAATCATCAAGGTATCAGCTGAAGGAAAATTTAATACCTCTTTTAGTTGCTCTGCATTTCGATTGAAGAGGTATAACAGCTGATCCTTGGTACTTTGTAGCTCACCCTCATGCTCAAAACCAAGCATGACTGGTTGTGACTTCTCCTTTGGCTCCAATAAAGCCAAATACCTGATTGGGCAAGGTCTGATCCATTTGATATGCCCATAGCTCTGATTCTCAACTCCAAAAATGGAGTCTTCTTGTAGACCTTTCTGAATGGATGGTGTGGAAGAAATGGTGAAATTCCTCTGTCCTTTCTCTTCCTCCAATGAAGGACATGAAACATTAAAATCTTCCAATCTTGGTTCCAAAGAGCTGCTATAAGATGTAGGCTACTGCAAATGAATGTTCTCCTTCATGACAACAGACTCAAGTGTTTTGAATGTGGATGATGAAGAGAGAATGGTTGAAACTCAACCGGCTCTTCTCCATCAAAACAGTCCTCCAAATCCGAGATAAACTACCTCATGGCTCTCCTACTGCAAAAGCTCCACTTCCTCCATGGTGTCTTCTTGATTTGTAACTTTACCACCATGGTTTCTTTCACCCTCCAACATTGAGTTTGAGAGATCAAACTCCTCTTCAGTACTAGAACTTGAGAGAGGTGAAGTAGAAAGAAGAACTGAAGGTTCTCCTATAGCTTGCTTTGTGCTCAAAGCCCTTGGATCTACACTTTTCTCCTCCACAGCTGGAATGTGCTCCTCTTCTTTTGGATTTGGAGCAGCTTCTCCTTCCTCCGATGTTTGAAGACAATCTTTCTCTTGATTGAACTCTTCCTCCAGCATGAAGTTTGTCAAGTCAAACTCTTCAATCTACTGCTCTAGAGGACAAGTTGGGACTGCAAGGTCTTCTTCTAAGCTTTCTTCCTTTATGGCTGATTGTGTAACTTGAATTGAATCAACATTCCCTTCAAATAGAGTGCCAACATGGAAACTACTTTACTTCTGAGAAAACTGATTTGCTGAATCGCTTCTTCTTTTTGCTCTTCTTCTGCTGCCAAAAAATCAGCCTTAACCACCATTTGTCCAACCTTAGCCTCTTCGTAGGTTTAACCATAAAGGGGATCTTTGTCATCCCAAACTTGGCAGCCCAAACCCTCAAGTTTTCTGTCATTTCTTTTCTATTGGGCTCCCCTTCTTGCTGTCCTTCATGGCCGATTTTTGCAATTTCTTCTTCCCCACATGGAATTGGGAATGCAAGAGGAGGGATGGGTTGTAACTCAATTGATTTGGCAATTTTTGTGGTGGTAGAGGAGGTGAAACCTCTTGTTTCTGTAGAGGAGGGGGTATTTATGTTAGCTCTTGTGGAGGGGATGAAATTTTGGAAGGAAAAAGGAAAGAAGAATTGAGGTGTGGTGGAAGACTGAGAGGTGGAGACATGGGATCAACATTTGGGACAGCAGATGGGGAGTTTAGATTTTTCCATTCCAAATGAGATGGTGCTTTGCTTGAGTAATGGGAAGAGAAAAACTAGATGATGGTGTAGAACTTACCCATTGACAAGGTTGTTGAACAACAAGTGTTAGGCCTCTATTTCTACTGTCCATTGTGCAAGTTGGGGCAACATCTTTATCATGAAGTCCAGCTTCTCTTGAGGGCTGAAGTGTCTTGGAAAAGGGCCTCCCCATGGACAAGGAGTCCTGCAACCAATTTTGAAAGCTCTCATTTGAGCTGTTGCTCTAGACTACACCATCTTTACCTCCATCTTTTGGATTTTCTCTAACAGACCAGCATCTTGCATCTGATTGTCTTCATTATATGCATACTCTTGCTCTTGGAAAGCTCCATAGCCAAAATGATTTTGGCATTGCTGCTCATATGGGTATGCATGCTGATTTTGAATTTGTTCAAAATGCTGATTTGGAGGATTTAAAAAACATGTTGGAGGTGGGAAACATCATTGTTGTTGTTGAAGATGTGAATCCCATGATGGAAATGAAGTCATGATTACACAACTTCATGGAATGGAAAAGAATGAAAGAGATGGAAAGAAATATGGATGAGAATGGATGGAAAACGGGTCTGCAACTTCAGAAATGGGTTGCTGATCAGATGGAGTCGCCAGATGTGTTTGCAAGTGCCTCCAAAGGCTGAAATCTTCACAGGAACACACCAACCTGCAAAAGATGAAGTGGAAGACCTCTAAGGTCCCACCGGTGTGCCAAAACTGTTAGTGAAAAATCACAGCACCCCTGGATGTTGATCAAATTTCTAGGTTGATCACTCTAGCATCCAGTGTGATTGCACAACATTGAAACCTTTCTCTAAGTGTGGGACTTGCAGAAATGAGAAAGGAATCTCCAGAGAAGGCTAGTTCCTGCTCCTAAACTACCTGCCACAAGCTATTCCAGAGCAAGCTAATCTAAACCTAATCTAACCATGCCAAGGAGACAGAGAGAGAGAGAGAAAAGGGAAAAATAGCAAAATCCTACACTAAAACGGTGATACACCAGAGAAGGAGAATGTTGAACATCTATCAAAACTACCATGGAACAAGGAGAGGTGAGCAATGGGAAGGATGGACAGATGCATCATAGGCCCAAGGATAGATTTCACATAGAAAATGTCCCAAAACTCCATGAACACAGCTCCAGACCTGCAATGAACATTCAAACTTGCAAAAATACCTGTAATGAACAGAGGTAAGAAGAAAACAAGCGAAAAATGAGCAAGGATGGACAGATGCATCACAAAACACATTTTTGTTGCTTCAGAAGTTTGCACAGAACATCATTTCAATAGTAAAAGGCAAAAATGCCATTACAGAGCAAGGGAGGAGGTTCGAACTCCATTTTCAACCCTAGAGAAGAAAAGAAGGGAGAGCAGAGCTGAAAAGATGAATCACCTGTAATAATCTTAAAAATGAGCCAAATCTAGCTTTTTACAATGCATGGGTCGAGCCCAGGAGAGACAGAATGTAGGAAAACATGCAAACAACCCAACCATTGACCAAAATGCATTCTTCATTAAAATCAGTGGTTGAAATATCACTTCTGGCCATGCTTTGAAGAAGAATGCGACCCATGTGCATTAGAACTGGTTGTTGAAATGTCGATTTTGGCCGTGTTGAAGAAGAATGCGACCCATGTGCATTAAAACTGGTTGTTGAAATGTCGATTAAAGCCATTACCACGCGCCAAATACATTTCTTGATTTTATCTGTCCAAAATGAACCAAAATGCAAGATTGACCACGGAATCGTGTAGATAATTTCACCACTTTCCATTGATATAAAGAACACAAAAATCTAAGCTCTGGATCGAAATTTATGGTGATATGAAGTTTTTAGGGCAAAAATAGGCCAAAACAGATTTTGAAATTTTTCCCGCACTCTGCCACTTGGATGACACGTGTTAGGCTCCGATTTGACGAGCAATTCTCTCTCCTCCACCTTACCCGAGGGTTTTCCTTGAAAGTTTTGACTTTTATAACACTTTGGAAAATTTTCCATTTTCTCCCCGCGCCCGCCACTGGGGACACGTGGCATCATTTGGTTCGTTGACAGGGGCATGGGGAAAACCTTTACCTTTTAGTTTTTCAGCCAAAACTTTTACTAAATTTTCTAAGTCCTCCCTGAGCTCTGTACTTCCCCCACCTTAGGACACGTGTCCTGTGTCTATTGGCTCGGGCCGCCCCTTCAAACCTCACCCTTTGAACTTTTGGGCCCAAAAACACTTAGTCCCTTGCGTATTTTTGGCCCAGATGTCCCAAACCATCTGGGACAAATTTCTCTGATCTGCCCGATTCAGGCTTCCCTGTCCCTCTTTGAGGCAAAGACACGTGGCACATTTCCATTCGCTCTCGGCTCTTTGCGTCCCACACGTACCTATGGCCCAGATGTCCCAATTGCTGCGTGGACCGCCTGGAGGATTTTCGGCCGGTTTGTGCCCCGATGTCCCAACTTTCCCAAGGACCGCTTGGACTAGGACTTAGCCAATTTTCATGATTTTTCTACCCCAAGCTTGTTTTTGCAACTTTTTCACCCTTTTTAGAACTTGCTCTTTTCTTCTTAGACATAAGAGTTAGAAAGAAGCCGAGGGACCCTTAAACATGATTTTGGGCCTTGAATCTATCTATTTTCTGGGACATGAATAATCGATGCATGTTATCAAAATTACGCTACTGGGGTGAATTTTGGATAACAATTCCATAACACTTTTACTTCATCCTTAAACTGAGTTCTTAATGTTATAAGAGCATAAATGTGTTTCTCACGACTTAGAGCATCGACTACTCTATTTTCCTTTCCTTTAATGTAATTTATGTCAGAATCATATTGAGACAAAAACTCTAACCATCTTCATTATCTTGCATTCAAATTTGGCTGAGTGAAAATATACTTCAGCCCAAGATGATCAATTTTTAATTCAAAAGGTTTACCAAGTAGATAATTCCTCCAAAATTGAAGTGCATGAAAAATTGAAACAACATCTAAATCATGTGGAGCATAATTCAATTCATGTAACTTTAGTTTTCTACTTTCCTAAGCTATGACATGATCATTTTGTAACAAAATACCTCCAAGAACTTCCCCAGATGCATTTGTTACAATAATAAAGTCTCCATTAAGGTCTGGTATAACTAAAATAAGTGTTGAATTTAATTGATCCTTCAAAGTTCTGAATGCAAATTCAAATTTCTCATTCCAAACAAACTTCTTATCCTTTTTCTCGTAATGAAGTTATTAGTCCAGCAACTTTGTAAAAATATTTTACAAATTTTCTATAGTAACTAGCAAGATCCATGAAGCTTCTCATGTACATTCTTTGGTGCAGGCCACTCGGTTATAGCTATAATTTTAGTAGGATCTACAATAATTCCATTCTTACTCATAACATGATGCAAATAGTGCAATTTTGTGTCGTATAAAAACATTTAGATAGCTTACCATATAACCGTCTCTTTCTCAAAATTTCCAAAACTATCTTCAAATGCTCATGGTGTTCCTTAATACTTTTAGAATATATGAGAATGTTATCCAAGAATACAAGTACAAATTTTTCCACGTATTCTTGAAAAATATTGTTCATTAAATTCATAAAATTTGTAGGTGCATTTTTAATCCAAAGGGTAAAATGGTAAACTCATAATGTCCATACCTTGTTCTAAAAGTTGTTTTATGAATGCTCTCATCCTTAATACGTAATTGATGATATCCAGATCAAATATCTATCTTATAATATACCGATTCTCCACACATATGATCAAATAGAACATCAATTCTATGGAGGGGATATCTGTTCTTGATTGTTGCTTTGTTTAAAATTTTGTAATCAATGCACAATCTAAGTGTTCCATCCTTCTTTTTCACAAAGATTACTGGTGCTCCCCAAGGTGAAACACTCGGTCTAATCAAACCTTTAGACAAAAGTTCTTGCAACTTTTCCTTAAGCTCTACCAATTCAATAGTAGTCATTTGGTATGGTGCCTTAGAAATAGGCTTGGTTCCAAGCTTGATTTCAATTGTGAAATCAAATTCTCTTTTGGGTGGAAGACCTAGTAACTCTTCTAGAAACACATCACTGTAGTTTTGTAACAACGGATATCGTTCCATGAAATCACTTTTTCCTTAGCAGATTCAGAAATTTTTACTGCATATAAGGTACAACCTTTATTTTTTTGCCTTTTTAAGTTGCATAGCTTGACAATTTCCTAACTAAAATCTCATGTTTCATACCCTGAATCTCTGCTATTTTTTAGTCATCTAAACAACTAATATGTTTTTCAAAATAGTCCACTTTTTCTTTATGCTTAGCTAACTAATTAACATCTATGATTACATCATAAGACCCCAAAGGAGAAACATAAATATCAACTTCGGTGGAAAAACTAGGTAAGCCAAGGACTCCCCCAAAAAGACACATACTAACTATATGAACAACATTGTTTCATAATGTAAAATCCATGTTTTATCTATTTTTCCATCTTTTATTTTTATTTTTAGTCTAATTTACTAGAAATAAAACATTTTGTAGCTTTTGTATCAAAAAGAATAATTACAGTATGCCAAATAACTTACCTGTAACTTCTATGGGCGTGACTTATTTTTCAAAGATGTTTGTTAGCTCTTTGCAGCGTGTATCTTGTGCTTTGGTGATTATGTTCATCCTTTTTCAAAGGAAATTGGTTTTTGTAATGATCCTTTCCATAGTTATAACAACCTCCTACAAGTCCCTTTTAGGCTCATATTTATTTCTAGCCTTAAAGTTGTCATTCGACCTCCATAGGATTTCATCATGCTATTATTATTATTGAAAAAGTTGTTTCGTGGATTTCTAGAAGACTTATTTGTTGTTGTTTTCTTATTATTATCAGCTGAAAACTTATTTTTCATACCAAAGTTCTTCCATTTTCCTTTCGTAGGTGTAAGAGATGATGAAGAGGAGTTGGGAACTTTCTTCCTCACTTCCTCCTTATGAGCGTAAATTTCCTTTAATTTTTGTTCCTCGCTTATGGATTTTCAACAACCCCTTCCATAGTGGTTGGGTTGTGAAAATACACCTCTCCTCCTATAGTAGGATTCAATCCCATGATGAATTTATGTATCCTAAACTTCTCTTGAGTTTGATACTAAGGTACATAATTAAGGATTTTAGTAAACCACTCCCAATACTCAGTTACAGTTAGCTTTCCTTACGCTAAGTTATGAAATTCAGTCATTTTCTGATCATAATAAAGTTTTGGTAGCTAATGTTTCCTAAAGCAACCTTTAAATTGATCCCAAGTGATATTAGTTTCATCAATATTCAACTCAGCCTTACGGCTATCCCACCATGAAGATGCTTCATGGGAAAGTTGATATGCTCCCCAGATTGCCTTTATTTCTTCCAAGAAGTTCCTTATTGCAAATTACTTCTCCATTTCACTGAGCCAATTATTAGCTCCATCTTCTAATGTGGTGCCATCAAATTTAGGTGGAATTATCCTTTTTATATCATTAGTGAGTTTAGCTGCTAGCCTAGCCTTTTTGTTTTCCGGCTAATCATACATGCTCACATTGTTATTATCAACACCCAAATTGGCTTTGTCCATATATGATGGCTGATTATTATTACCAACATCTTCTTCCTCCTCATTTACCATTACTTGTTATTCAAGCAAAACCAAATGATCTCTTGTGTCCAACAAGGCAATAAGGATCTCATCAAGTTTTTGGGTAGTTGTTCCTTCTTCAGGTGGAGGATTATTCGCAACATTTCCTCTTGTTCTAACCATTTTCTGTTAAAAAGAAAATTTAAGTTTTATTAAATTATAGACACAATAGGTCTAAGAGTTACAACCTTCAGCTCTGATACTAAGATGTAACATTCTCATTTTAAGACTTTAGAAACAAGGGAATTTATTTTACACAATGTTCTCTATTCTAAATAAAAAATAATTTAGGACACACATTCATACCAATCAATCTCATAAAAGATAACCATATGCAGCTATAAATGACTCAATGAATTATCGATCTCTCATTTCATGACTCGGAGTTCTAACCAATCTCTCATGTTTGTCTTTAAGTATTGAATACTTTTATGTATACTATGTATACTTAGTTTTCTTACCCTAATCTGGGTACTAAGTGACATGTTTAAAGAACCTATTTGAATATTTGTTACCAATATTCATCTAAAATCACGTTCCTTAAACTAGGTGACATAGGACAATGCAACCAATAGTTTGTGATAATTTGGCCAAAGATTTCCAACATACTATTCATTTTACTATTCCTAGACATAATATTCATCAAATCGGAATACGTCCTTTACCTCACTCTTATGTTATCTAGAATTTTCTTCACTGACTTCTATCACTCCACTTGCCCAAGGTTTGACCCTAACACAAAGTTAGCGACATAAGTTTTAATAGGGAGATGATCACGATGACTTAGGGTATATGGGCATACTCAACTGACCTAAGTTAATCAAATGTGCCTAGGTACCCCGATTCATGAAAGCTACTTCCTACTACAATTCGTAATTCAAGCTTGACCTAGAGAGAAACTAATTTCAAGTCCAGATGTGTGTAGATCTAGATGAACTAATGCGAAGGGTGTTGCAACATGTCAACTATAACATCTGTATCCTCGTGAAGACCTTAGTCTTCATGAAGGTACAATTCTACAGTTGGTGAGTACCAACAACCAATATAACTACTTCATCACAATGTACATACCCCTAGGAGGTCATTAACTTATAATTAATTTTGGATTAAGATTCAAATTACAGCAACCTTGTCAAACCCTAAATCCAACACCCCTTAAGTTCTTCATCCATATTTGATTTAATTAATATTAAAGAACTTCATTAACTCATGATTGCTTTTATGTTTGTTATCTTTGACTTGCCGAGCAGTTATCCAAAAACAAAACAACATACATCGTAAGGTTAAATTCATGTAATCGAACCGATCAAATAAGGTGTAGCAACCACATAGGTTCAACTAGAGCAGACTTCATAGAAAATGAATTCTGAATGATTAATGATCATAAACACCATTATTTTACTTTACATTCTTTTGAGAGAGGAAGAGTCTTCCTCTCTACATGGTTATGTGTTAGGGTTTATCATACCCTTTATATCTTTCACACTTTCTATAGTTTAATTGTATATTCAATATACATCCCATTATCATAATATATTATTTAGATAAATAACATCATCTTATGTAACTTAATAAGTTACTTTCAAGTAAGAGAGAGATTGAACTATTTCTCTTCATCCAACTTATCAAATGACAATAGAAATAAGAATACAAACAGATATGCCAAATATCAACAAGATAGTATTCCAAATTCCTTCATAAAATGTACAAGAGAAATTACACAACAATTCAAGTAAACCTCCAACCTTTTCAATTCATCATGATAAAATACACAATTTACAAGACTATGCATCTCAGACAAACTACATGTCAATCAAGTACTAAGATCATTAAAGAATAAAAATTTTCCTTTTCAATACATCTCAAGAATGAATCAGAGTTCTCTTTAAAATAGCCAGACTTTAAATCAGCCAATAGATCATAAAATGCATTACCTTCTTTTATCACCTACGAAGTCCATCTGTAAAAATTGCTAGCATGCGTTAGTTCATTGAACTGAGGATGATAAGCACTAAGAATTAAAATGAAGTGCATTCCACTAATTGTTCCATTAAAACAACTCTTCTTTAATGAAATAATTAATGTAATCATTCAAATAAAACATAAGTAATAAAAACCATAAAAGAAGCACAATTAACAATATGAATTCACTTTTAAGAAAATATCATAATATAATCAGCAAACTACTACCTTATATCAGATAAGTATTGTCCCAAACAATCTCTTATTTATATTAAATAACAGCTCCTGACCTTAAATTATTTCATAATTATTTCTGAATTTTAAATATAAATTTAACTTCAATAAATAAACAAAAAGAGTTTCTTTTATAATCAAAGAACTTCTTGTCATCTTCACCAAGTTTCCAGAAAACATGTACAAGTTCATTTGAACATCGTTACGTTCTTAATATGAGTGAAGCAACAACTTAAATAAATAAGAGATTCACAATTCAGATGTGTCACCTAATTTCTGTCAAATAAATATAACCTAGGTTCTTAGATTAGACCTCTTATTAACAATGGAAAATTACTTCCCAGCAAAAATGTTTCATTTCAATTAAATGAAACAATTATTATTTCCTTAAATATAATTTAAGTAGAGAAGTAATTAGAAACAACTACTAATCAATTTACTTAATAAAAGTAATACAAATGATTCAATTAAACCTAAGACAAATTTTACATAAAGAAAGAAGAATGAGTTGAAGAGTAAACGATTTACAATTTCCTTTATCATTTGGTTAAACTGAATTCTCATATGCATCTTTAGAAAAGAAGAGTCTACATCCTACCCATCAAAGAGTTATTAACTTACTTGCAACCTTAATTAATCTTTCTATATCATTTAAGATTTTATTCATTGATTCAAAATCATTTGTTCCATCAAAATAACTTAAGACTATAAAAAGATCACCCCTAATCATGAGCAAACAGAGAAGAAAGAAACCATTCATTGAGTGCACAAAGAAGATTCCATCTGAGAAAAATTTCAAAATGATGCATGACTCAAATGCCATTAAAAAAAGTTAGTTTAGAAATGGTTAAGTTTTCCTTTCTATAGGACATGATCAGCTGAACACTATCGTGAATCGACAAGACATTCAATTCCACACAAATAAACAAAGATCAATAAAGCTTATAAACCAGAATGGTTTGGTTGGTTCCATATACAAAAGTAATAGTCCAAAAGTTGATTATACATTCAATGATTCCCATGAACGTACCACAATCATCTCATAACATGTTAGTTAACAAACTACAAGGAAGTTTCCAACTCTGGTGAGTAAGTTTTCATCACCTCACCCAAGCCCAAAAAGGATAGAAAATCAAACTTAAGAAATTCAAACAGACCTAAGAAGATAATCACCATAACGACTTGGAGAAGGTTGACTACCAGAGTATTTCAAACATCAAACAGAACTTCAACCAAGATAACCATCTCATCTTATAGATTTCAATAAACTAGTAATCGCCTTACAGAGTTTTGGAGAAGAGATTTCCAGTAAAAAACAACCAAAGTATAAGACAACTTTCATTCTTATCTCCTCACGAGCTCAACTGTAATAGTAATTCTAAATAACAAAACTTACCCAACTCCCATCGAATTATGATTGAAGCAGTGGATATTTAAATAGTATAAAATAAGAACAAGATATTTCTTCTAAGATATTATACAATTTGAATTACAGAACACAAAAAAATCCATAAATCTCAAACACCCATTAACCCTTTTGCTCACTAGTTAAATTTCTTCTTTGAAGGGCATCGTATACAAATACAAATCATCGAAAGAAGTATTAAAACTTTACAAAACAAGATACAATTTAGAAGGGTATTCTTCTACCTTTCAAAAACAATCCAAGACAATCAATATAAGCATGCAAGTTTACTAGTATAGATACAAACAAGATGTCCATTCCTCACTTTCACGCAAGTTTGTGTTCATACAATGAGATGAAACATATACCCATACAAATCACAGAAGGAGTAATACAACTTTAAAACTCAAAGATGCATCAAAGAAGAGTATCCATTTACTTTCTTTTTCAAAAGAGATTTCCAGTTCAAAGATCAAGACAAAACTACTTACTCAAAATATTTTTAAGTAGATAGTAGTACGGTGTATATATTCCAATCAAAACACTAAAGTATCAATAGTTGTAAATGCATTTCACCATTTTAACTCACTTAGAGAGAACACCCAAAAACAACATTATCATGTAAGGGTTCCAAAACCAAAAGCACAAAGATTCTTTCAACAAGAAAGAAAATAACCAGAACAAAAATAGAAACCCATTTATCTTATGAAAGCGAGTCATTTTAATGAAGCATTTAGATAAATGTAAGAAATATTAATGGATAGAGCCTGTCATGCTTGATAGTATTTCATCGATTCAAGAAGACTTACAACCGAGTTTCCAACACTTCTTCTCCAAGAAATATCAACAACAAAAATCTCTTTCCCCAATGCCTCATATATTTTCCTTGAATCATACTCCCAAATGCCTGCATGGTTTCCTAGGTGGTTTTATCACCAAAAACAAGGCTCATTAATGCCATTAACTCTCAAATTCCCACCTATCTATCTTCACCACTACCATAGAAAATTGGCAAGACCCAATTCTACTTCGCATGTATCACTAAACCATGTGCCACGTGTCGGACCCACCATGTGCCACGTGTCGTTAAAAAAATTCAAGGGCGTAGGAGAGGAGAAAAAAGTCATTTTTTTCCATTTTTCCAAAAATGTCAAAAAGTCAAGAGGTGAGCCCAAATTGATTTCCAATCATATGTTGACATGTGGAGGGCCTAGATTGAAGGAGAAAGAGCAGATCAAGGGTAACTATACATCTTCATTTTTGGCTGCCATTTTTGCTCCAGGAAACTTGGAATTGTAAATTTTACATCAAATTTCATCAAATTTTTGGCGATTCCATGTCGTTTTGGCCTTCTAGGATCATTGGAATCAGTTTCATAACTCAATTTGCATATTTGAGGTGTTTTTAAAACAAATTTTTTTCCTAATCCATCCAGACACGTGAAATGTCAAATTTGAAAGTTGTAGAGGTAGTTTTAAAAGGTGAAAAGGTGAAATGATGAGAGGAAAGGCATTTGCATGCCTTGATGATGAAAAATGTGCCTCTAGGAAGGATAATGATCTGAATATTTGTAATGATTCAGTATTTTTAAAACACCTAGTAGCTCTTGTTGTAAATTTGTTAAATTTCATTTTTCAGTGAATCATGAGGAAGTGTTGTAACAAACTTGATCCCTTGCATATTATTTTCTTGGGAAAGAAGGCTCCAATGTGCCAAGAGGTATATAATGCATTTTGGAAAATGTAAAGGGTTGGGAAGTTGAAAATCATGAGAAATTTCGAGAGAAAGTTAATTTTTCTGAGAAATCCACCAAATAACTATGTTAATTTATTCTATGTTGGATCTTCATGTATGTGAGTTGGTTACAAGTGTATGGCCATCACACAGCTCAAAGATTGTTCATGAAACTCTCCCCGCTTATTAATCTAACAAATATTTGAGTTGAATCTGTGTTTTTCTCGGGCAATATGATGTTTGTTATCATTTGAAATACCTACACATAGTTTCATGGTTCTTGTTGTAATCTTGCATTGAAAGTATTTAGAAATTGCACGTAATCTCATCCTTATTGATAGTTTAGTGGAACTTGCAATTTTGTTTGTCAGAGAGCTTTCGTTTGGCATTTAAAATAAGTAGTTTAAAATCAATCCACCTTCATTTGTTGATTGGGATTTCTTTTAAGCCTTTGGGGTTACCTTATGAATGGTTTGATCAATGATTTTTTTGTTTAATTGATTTCTTTACTTCAAGATTTTGTGGTGAGTTTTAAAATATTTTGTAAAGAGTGTAACCTAGGATTTCATTTATGCATCTTCCGTTTGAAATAACATCCTAATTATTTGAAGCATTTTATCCGATAGTTGTTCAAGTATTTTAGAGGTTGTCAAAGATTTGATATATCCAAGTTTTTCTTATCAATACCTTACCTAAAAATCATTTGAATAACTAATCCTACCAATACTACCCCCCCAGTATTGCATTGTGTGTCAACAAAAGAATCTAACCCATCTACAAAAATGCACAAAGAAAATCGGGATCATACAATGTCTCCAGTAGCCTCACCTTGTCTTGAAAGCATTTCCATCAGTTAGTAGTGACATGTCTCATTGAGTTTGAATAATGGAAAATCGATCATGTTTTCCCAAGGCCATCTCCATAGAATATGCACAAGATAAGGATATCTCCACCTCCTTCACAAAAACAGAGGCTGGAATATAAGTTCTCTTACCCTGGTTGAAAAGGCACAACCTAAAATAGTGAGGGTTAGATCAGATCCTTTCAAAGTGCTATCTATCTCTCCACAAATCTGAGTGGTAGTTAGATCACATCCCGACTAAAAATGACATATATCAAGATCTATGTGCCTTTAAGCTTCATGTCATAATTTTTATGCTACTCGACTGAAAAGGAGAACCAATTTGGGTACCAAAACTTTCTCGCACCATTTTCGTGGACATTATTCAAGATTTCAAGATTTCGCATCCCCTGTAATGCTTCTTGTGTGATTTATGTGTAATTAAAAATATGAGTATCATCTTCTGATTAGATTTATAAGATTGGAATGAAGAGTAAAGTTCTAAGTTTGATATTCTCTCGGTTCAATTTGATCCATGTGTATACATATTTGAGATATTTGAATGCATACCAAACCATGGTAATTTCCCTTGTAAGTTCTTCCTACAAATTTTACCAGTTTCCAGTAGTTGTTGCACTTCATTTACATTTGTGGTTGATAAATTCAAAGAAAGAAAGGTCTGATCTATAAAGTTTGGCAAGATTTTCAATGCTGATAGATATTTGACATAGTATTTTAGTGCATTTGCATAACTAGGGTGAAAGTCCTTAGTGGCGACTCCATGTTGTTCTAATCTTGATAAAGTACCAATGTCTTAACCTTTCTATCATTTACTTTTGTGTTGCTAATCTCTGCAAAACTGGAAGGAAGAAGATCTCTCTTCCTTAAAGACTCTACTAAGAAGTTGTTTACAGATTCAAGAAACTCAAAGTTGGAAGGGAGAAGAGTTTGGAAGGTTGTTAAAGGTCAAACATCAGGAAAATATATATCCATAGGTGAGAGAGATCAACCTTTGGTAGAGGATTATCACTCTTCTTCAAGTGATTTTGATTCAATAAATCCTCTCGTAAAATTGTTTGCCTTAGCTAGTGAAGGTCATTTTGTTGTACCTTGTAAGTTCCTTCTTCAATCTGCACCTGTATGTTTCAATCCTAATATAACTTTCCAAGAAAATCAGAATTTAGAGAATACTAGTCTTGTGTATCACATTCTTGATCCTCGAGGATCTTGCACTCCTCATTAGCTTGTTTCACCTCTAAGATCACCTCCACCGAGAAATATGGCTCATCCTATACCTCCATTTGTTGTTAACACCTTTGGTGTAGGTGTGACTTATTTTATAGGAAGGGTCTTTGCAAGAGGGGGAGTGGGTTGAGCTATGGTCTTAGATGTTGGTTGTTGCTGCTTGGGTAGGGGCATGGTAGATGAACCGACTATATAGTGTGTGGTTGGTTTAACTACCTTATTGGAGGGTAGGGAATTTTTTCCTTTAGGTTACACCTTCTTAGATAAAGGTGATACGATACACAAGATTTAGAGGGAAAAGTGGATAATGGAAGAGGGTGGGTTACTCATGGGGATAATCGACATGTTGTGGAGGTAGATGGTGTATATTGTGCAAGAGGTGTAAGGGAAAGGGAATTAAGTGTCATGGGTAGTGAAGAAGTTATTGATGGTATTGGAGGTATGGGTGGTAAAAATGTTACAAGTGTGGGTGGAGGTTATGTCAGGCACTTGGGTATATTAGAGGTCTACAAGGAGAAATGGGTTATTGCATTCTTTGTTTACTAGTAGGTGGAGGTTTCTTAGCCAGGGTTGAGGGGTGAGGTCCTGGGATGGACGAAAGGGGTGAAGGTGATGAGGTTATGATTGGAGATGTTGGGGTATGAGATCTAGGGGATTGGTTCTTTTGTTTAGGGACCAGTTAAGTTTTTTGTTAGTTTTGGAGGACGTAGATAAATCTAATTTGATGGGTGGATGAGTAAGGCTAGCCATTAGGATGACCCAAAAAGTAGTAATAGGTTTAGGAAAGGAAGGTGATTTAGGTGTGGATTTAGATGTAGATGCATGTTGGGTTATGGGTAGAGGTATGAGTTGTTCATGAGTGGTATCGTGGGATAATTTTTGATAGTTGTGGTTGTGTTTGGTTCGGTCAGCCGAAACACTTTTGGATAGATAGTGGAGGTGTCAGTGAGTGACATCTGCATTTGTGTTGAGACAGGAAGTAGAAGACACCCCCAAAGTAAGGCTCTATCCACATAATCTAGGTGATCAGCTAAGCGTGAGAACGACACTGCTATGGGTGAGGTTGATGTGGATCCAATGGCGATTCCCATAAAATGTGTTTTAGAAATGGGGAAATCGCTAGCTTCAACCTCTGTGGGTAAGAGAGCTGAAAGTAAGTCAAGCAAGATCTTGGGTGGCTGATGGAGAATGGTCACCTAGAGGTAATGACATTTCTACTAGATCTTTGATAGGTGGAGGAGATGATGGGTGCTCCTCTAGTGGGTGGAGGATATGAACAAGCATCTCCCATGGGTCGAGAGGTACTGTTGGTGATGGTTCTCTAGGTGGAGAAACCAAAGGTGAAGTGGTCTTGATGTTAACAGAAGGCTCCTTCACATGTGAGGGAGGAGATTTAAGGGTATTCCTCTCGTGGGTGGAGGAATAGGTGAAGTTATTTCATGTGTAGGTGGAGGACTTCGGGATAGGATTTCGTCTATGGAAGGAATATGAGGCAATTGCAAAGCAACTAGTGCATCACTAAAAATAGAATGGATCTCATGGGTATGGCTATCATTAGTTGAGGTCTCCTCAGTTTGGTTAAAAGAAGGGACATTATTAGGAAATGGATTCTTGAAAATGTGCAGGTTTTGGTTGGTAGGTGTGTTTGAATTATCCAAGACTAACTCACTATTCTCAAGCATTTCCTAGACAATGTTCTTGAAAGTGATGCAATTGTCGTCATTATGACCTTTTACCCGATGATAGTTGCAAAATTTGTGCTCTTTGTACCACATAGGT
This sequence comes from Taxus wallichiana var. yunnanensis, assembly GCA_018340775.1. Lineage (NCBI taxonomy): Eukaryota > Viridiplantae > Streptophyta > Pinopsida > Cupressales > Taxaceae > Taxus > Taxus wallichiana. The sequence continues at coordinate 50,925,055 of CM031239.1, forward strand.
GTGGGGTGAGTAGGATCAAAACTAGTGTGTGGTTTTATAGGAGGAAGGGTGATGGCCCCAGCTTTAATGAGATTTTCTAAAATAGAAGAATAAGGCTCCCCAATTGGGGTGTATTTCCATTGTTCTCGTCTGAATTGAAAAGTATGGATAGGAGAAAGATTAGATGAGGGCTTAGCTTGATTTGATGGATGAGCTGGGCTAACCTTGAGTACCAGTATGTTAGCAGGTTCCCTTGGATTTTGAATAATTATTTTGTGGTTTCAAAGAAGAAGAGGTATCATTTTACTTAAATTCCAAGTTCTTATTTCATAGTTGGATTTTATTTTCTTCGATGGCCCAAATCTCTATCTTTCATGCCATGGTGAATGCCTCATCAAAGGTTTGAAAAGTCTGCACCTATAGAGTTAGTGAAATATGTCTAGCACAAGCCCATGTGAAGAGCTCTATGAGTTCAATTTTTGGTAGTTAGAATGTGAGTTGATTGATCAGGCTACGCCAACGAGTAACAAAATTTGTAATAGACTCATCGTCATATTGACGCATAGAGTAGAGGTCAGTCATGGTAACCTTCTTAACAATGTTGATGGAGAAGTGATCTAAGAAGGCTTGGGCTACCTGATTAAATGAGTAGATAGAATGTCTAGGTAACCCACTATACTAGTCCAATGCGGGCCTAGTCAGAGACATGGGAAATGTCCTTAGAAGCAAAGCATCATCATGGGTGATTAGATAACACCCATGTTTGAAAGACCACAAATACTATTGTGGGTCCTCTTTGTTGTTGAAGTAGTTAAATTTAGGCATCTCCCAATGTACGGGATATGGATGAATAGGAATGGATGGGTGTATGGGATCATTAAAATTTTTATTGTAGGTGAGAGGGTTGTGGGAGCCAAAAACCGATGCCTCCAGTGTCTGCATCTTGTCCATCATTAACTTGTTGAGGTCATTGGTAGGTGGTGAATGATGGGTACCTCTTGTAGCATAAGAGGGTTGATGTTGTATACAATGGAGGTGGTATTCCAAAGATATGGTGATGCCACATAGGTAGGTTGAGAATGAGGGAGTGAGATAGGGGTATCTACCCAGAATGAATGATAGATGAAATGGGAGGCTGTTGATAGTACGTATATAGAGGTGGAAGGGTTGAGGTGACTCTAGTAGTGATGGGGGATAAGGACTATGGAATAGAAAGGAAAATGTTTTGAAATGGGGTAGGGGTCATTGACACCAGGGGTGGTTGTGTTGCTATGGGTATATGTGAGACAATAGGTACGGATGAGGTTATGTTCTGGGTGGTTGATAAAGGTATAGTGGATGTTACGGGTGTAATAGATGTGGTAGATGTGGTAGTCATAATAGGTATAGGGCCTAGCTATGAGATGACTGGGGTAAGGCAGTGTGGTAGCACGGAGTTAGAAGGGACTGATGCGGAAGTAGGAATGAGAGTTGGGGGGATAGATATGGGCATGCCATATATCAACTGACCCGAGGCATCTCAAGTGGATGAGTGGGAAAGATAAAACTATAAGGCGACAAGTTTCTGGTCAAGGAGTCGTGTAAAATCTTTGTCACCTGTGGTGATAGTGATAGGCTGGGTAGGATCCATGGGTGATAGAATGGAAGGAGGTGAAGGAATAGGGGAGTGGTTGATAACTAGTATGGAATATGAGGGCGTTTTCTTGACTACGGGTCAACACCATGTGAATGAGTACTAATTTTGTGGGACTATTTTCTGTAAATGACATAGAAATATAACATAAAATAGGAAAAACATGTAGTGTTAGGTGGATTAGGTAAAATGTCACTGGAAAATTGAACAAGATAATAGATTCTTGTTAGGGTAAACCAACGTCAGCCACAGGTAACTGCAGTTAGTTACTGTGGAAAAGGAACAGTCTACCAAAATAAGGTAAAAGGCTAACAATCTACTAGGTAGATAATCTACAGATAGATTTTATTAGGATAGAGAAGATTATGAGAGTTACAGAGACTCTGAATAACAAAGAATATACAAAAGGTGTCCCTTTGGGTAGGTTAACCAAAATAACTATAAACCGACACCGGTTGGGTAAAATCATGATGGCTAGAGGGAAACGGCGACGACGTCTTGGATTGATACCTGTGAAATTGAAACAAAGATGAAGAAAAAGGGGCTTGTGATTCAAAATCAAATGTGGAATCAAACCCAATCGAGAATGATGAAAATGGGGTCCAGCACACTCAAATGAAGTTGGATCAAACCAACTATGATGAGGAGCGTGCAAGGAGAAATAAACATATGAAGAATGTGTCGTCTCTCCTCAAAACAAAAGCCAAGTAAAAACACTAAGAAATATGATCCTAAGAGTGCTCTTTCCTTTATGTTTGTTTAGCTTATGCTATTTTAGAAGACTGACTCATGAACTTTAGAATATATTTTTTGGTGAGGAAGGCTTCCTATGAAGAAGGAGATCTACAAGGAGAGGTTTCAGGTTATGTTATGGTGGGGATGGGCCATCCTCTGAGATAATGACTTGATAGAAGTAACAAGTTGGGTGCCCATTGTGCCGTGATCATGTGATCACCTACAACTTCTTCTAGGTGAGATGTTGTTTAAGAATGTGTGTATTTTTCAATTTTGTGATGTTTGGTAAGACTCAGAGAGAGAGAAAGAGAAAGAAAGTTATTTTCTATGATTCGTTTGTCAACCATCAGCTGGGAATGACTTCTAGTGTATAGGTTGCCCTCATTTAATGTGAGCTAATGTAGTAAAGTAGAATGAAATGAAGTTAATTTAAATCCCAAACTAAAATATTAAATTCAATGTCACAAACAATGAACATGAAAGAATATGATCTTTCACTAATGCAATATTGGTGAAAGAAAAGAAGAGTTCTTTTTTATAGCACCAAAACACTATTGCTTTGAGACAATAGAAAGAAGAGAAGATTCTAGGGGAGAAATTTAATGTGAGAACCTTTTGGAAAGGAAACATAAATACAAATTTTCACCTCGAAATGAAGAAATGTAAGGAACCCTGAATGGGTCCCACTGGCCGTGCCAAAATGTTTCACCTGATTCTTAGAGTATTTATTGGAATGTGACAAAATAGATAAGGGTAAAAGGGGCTAGGAGGAATACTTGTTTAAGTTGGTTGAAGGTGGTTGCACACATATGAATTCTTGATCTACAATTAATTGTGAGAGCTTCCTTTTACCTAGGAGGAAGTAGTTTAAATGAACAACAAGACCACCAAAAGAGATTAAATAACATATGACAATGGACTGCCTAGCGTATGCTAGTTCTAGGAAGTGTGATACTCCCTAGAAGGTTGTCAATCCACTATTTAAAATAATTCAATGTTAACAATAAATGAAATCCTATTATAGTTAAAATGATTTAAGTATCTCATTTTACTACAATAAGAAAATTCCTTCACAACAGGCTAAGCTATGATTGAATCTCAAGGGAAAGGTATACTTAGAGTATTGGTATGGGTCGGGGTTTGGTTTTGGGCTATTTTGGTGGGGAATTTAGTCTCTTTTCTTGGTCTGAGGGTAAACAATAAAGACTGACATCGATCTAGTGTAACCGATGACGGTTTAGGATGGACCGACGATGGTCATGGGTAACCGAGTCGGTACAGTCGGGTGACATAAACTTATTAAAATCTTGATGTAAAGACATATCTGAGGCTAAAAGGAAATGAGGAGGGAAATGAAAAGGTCTATGGAGATCTTAGGTATACTCATAGGTGTTTTACAGTTGGGTATGGGAAATTTGATGATGTGGGTGGAGGAATGATCAAACTTACATGAAGGTAAATGGTGGGAGAATGGGAGTGCAAGTAGAAACCGATAATATAGGTAACAAAGCCTACTAAAACAAAAGTAGATGAATGTTGGTTAACAAAATACATAGTGTTATATGAGCTTGATGGCTAGATGGAAATGGAAGTTGATCGATGGATGGAATTTGGTGTGGTTATGGAACTTCCCGCATGCTCCCATGAATGCAAAATGGCTCTGATCACTTCTAATGTTGGTTGTGGGTGTTCGGATGTGTGTGTGAATGTTTATTCTACTTACATGCATCTCTGGTCTCGCCTCTTGCTCTTTGAATGTGCCAACCTCAAAATAAGGTTACCAACGGGAATAAAAGGTAACCAACAATGATTCTAGGTTGATTGATGGTGGTTTGGGGTGATCACATTGGTTAGGGTGGGATTTCCTAGGTTTACTAAAATGGGCAAATCCGTTTGATTTCTTGGATCTTGTTCCTTTCTTTTTGCAAATAGAATAGAAGCTTCTTTTCTAATGGGTGGGAATGTGGTTAGAGGGAATGTAGGCTTTGATTTATAGGGTTTAGGTAGTTCTTAGTTAGTTATGGAAACATACTAAGAATAAGTTTAGGGTGAGGTTTCTAGGTGAAGTGGTGGTGTGGGAATTATCTTAATTAGGATAATTAAATAATAAATATTGTGAGGACATGGATTAATTTAATTAAATTAATATCAGTGTGGGGTGTAAGGGGCTGTGATTAAGTGAGTGAGTTTGAGTTGGTTATTTTTCGAGGGACCGTGTGGAGTGTGACCCAATTTTGGTGTCTACAGGTGTGTGGAAAATATGTTCTTTCTTTCTTCCTTGAACGTGAGCTTCCTCTATTCTTTTTAAACATGTGATGAATACACCCAGAGGAAATAATGAGTTTGGAAAAACTAAAAATCCTCTAAGCTTCTAATATACTTCACACAAGTTTTTCCAAGGAGTTTTATCGATGAGGATTTAAGAAGCTTCTTCACAATCATTTCTTATTCATCTCATTAAAACAACTTCCCTTTTTCCTGGGTAGTGGCATTAATTTCTAGGGGAAGTGGGGAAATAAACAACCATTTGTTAGTGGAAATGGCAAGGTGGGCTTGCAATCCCCATATTATTTCCCCATGTGGGAAATCGGGATATTTTTCCCCATTTTCCGATTCATTAATTTGACAATTGGGAAAGAAATCCCACAAGCAGAAATTAAAACAAAATTGCCATGAAAGGGGAAATCAGGTCGGAGTAAGCCAATTTGGCATCCCCAAAATGGGAAGTGGAGGCTTATTTTTCACACGCAATTAAAATAAATCTTATCAAATGAATTTTAATTAATATTTATTTAATAAAAAACATCAGAATCATTTAAAAAAATTAATCAAACAAAGAGTAATTAATTAATTAAATGTTAATTAACTAATATTTAACATAGTTTGAGACTTGGCGGGAGAAATTCTCACCCGAAAAGGATGAAACGAAGACTAGATTGATCACAAAAATGATACAATTGCAATGAGAGTGATAGATCAAGGAAAATAACACTTTTTAAAAATTTCAAAATTTCCATTTTTATTAATTTTGTGACGTCAAAATTGATCGATAACAGTGTAGACACCAAATTCGTGTCTTACGACCCCTTGTGACCCGCATCCCATTTCGCAACCTAACCTCATTACCTAAACCTTACACAATTATTTATTAATTACCTCATAATTGATAAATCCACATCACCTTACCCGCCACCTCACTTGGCCACCTCACCATGACCTATCCCTAACCCTAAACTAACCTAATTAGGACCCATGACTTGGTCTAGACTCACATCCATAACTAATGCCTCCTTACTCACACCCAAAGCTGACCTTCTAGCCACTTGACCAAGCCCGCAACTGATCTCTCGGGAGAAAAGCAGGGAAGGTGGGCTATTTTACTAAAAATAGCCTACTTTTTCCTTACCGATGCCGGTTCCTACTCGACCGCCGTCGGTTACGCGACCGCCATCGGTTCCCTGTAAATGGGCTCCCCAAACCAAAACAACGGATCGGAATTTCATTTTGGAGATCAGTCGAAGGATTTTTGAATCAAAGGAGAGTCCAAAGCGATTAGCAGAGTCCAGAACTTCACTTGACCAAGCAGAGACGAGTGAAGAAACCAGAAGAGTTGGCAACCAAGGAGATCAACTTGCATCTTCATCAAAACCAGTAAGTCACATCTTGCATGTCCTCCATTATAACATTTCTTATGCTTCTTGGATCTCAGCGCTCCTAAATCCATTTCTGAATCCATTATCCAACGTACCATTGCCTCTAACTATCATTCTTTAGTTTCTAACCATCCCATTTCCTAATACTATCCAAAAACCAGCCATTACAAACACCACAACCAGCCCAGAAGATCCTAGAACCCACCGGTATCGGTTATCAGTAACCGCCATCGGTTATAGGTAACCGCCATCGGTTCCTTTGATCAAAACCAGGAAAAACAGCCTTTCCCCTACCCAGTTCAGCCAAGCAATTTAATTGATATTTTACAGTCTTTTGTGTTAATTCACGTTAGCAGGGAAACTGACCACCTTCGAAAGGAAGTTTTACATTTCCTGGGCCCAAGGCAGTTTCCTCATTTATTGTTTAATCAAATCTTGTGGTCTTGTGTTCTTATTTGCAGGTAGTCCTTCCCAGACAAAAAGGAGTTCTCCGCAGACAACCTGATCTTTCTCTACGGTACGCGCACATCATCTCGACATTCTACAGGTATTCCTCCTAACCCTAACCTTATCTGTTTCTAAAAGGAACGAAGCATTTTCCTAGTGAAACATTTTGGCACGCCCGGTGGGACCCATTTTGGGTTTTTCTTTATTTCTTGCTTGCTTTCATTATAGGGAGCATACTTGCTGTTTTCTTCTTCTAAAAATATTCACGAGGTATTTTTTTATTTTGGTAAAGGAACTTGCTTTGTTTTTGCGTCTTGCATTAGTGAAAGCCATCTCTTTTGCTTCATCAAATATAATTTTCGATTTGGGTTTTAAAACACATGCATTGCATTCCTGCCTGTTGTTTTTCAATTCTAGCGAACATAGATTAAGTAACAGGTCGTACACGTGGGGGTGATATCCACGGTATTGACAGGAAATTAACCTTAGTTTCACTGCACAACACATACCGAATCACTTCACAATTAACACAACAGCTCAAACATCCCCCCTTTTCCGCGGTATTCCTCCGCCCGATTGAGGTAGCCTTATAAGCCAAAACAAACTTGACATTTCCCCTAGGTCTTGTTGTTTAGGATTCTGACATCATCTTACGTCTAAAGGCATAAGCCCACGATAACTAAAATTAACCCTAGGGTTAGTCTCTAGATTTGCGTGTGCCTCTTGCTTGTTTTCAAATCCTATTTTCTCTGTCATACTTTGTCTTCTGTGATCAATAAATTGATAAATATACTCAATGTTGCTAAAAATCAAATTAGCAGCCCTTTGTATCTTCTTATCCTAGATTTTTGACACCGGCATCGGTTAAGGGACCGACGTCGTTTTCCCTGTGACCGACACCGGTTAGTAAACCGATATCGGTTACTGTCTCCATCAGCCCCTGACAAACCAGCAACTTGCCAAATTCATCATTTTGAGGTTGTTTTTGTTCTTGATAGATTGAAACTTTACTGTGAACTGCTGTCCATGGTTGTTATCACTCGAAAGCAAGCCGCCGCCATGGTTTCACACGCTTGCTCTGTTTCTTTGCCTGAATCACCCCCTTCACCTTCTGTGGGGAATCCTACTGATACCAGTGAGGTTCCTAAAATTCCTGTGGGAGATAAGGACTTTGCCAAGTTTCTGGATGCTAATTCCAGCGCTGTACAATACTATTTGTCTCATACCCCTGACCGTACACCTGATGGTCAGCTCCTTGTAGGTATGCCTATCAGTATAGCTGCTCATTTGGCTCCCACTCCGCCTGGTAATACCACCTTGCTTCCTGCATCTCTAGCCCCGTCTCCCAATCTGACAGCTGCAGAGGTTCATACCACCCCGATTAGCTTTCCTTTTGTTAATCTTGGACCCCACGTATCGTTACCACCAACTGCCCCTACCTCATCTCTTTTGCAGACTGCTCCATTCATGACTTGCTCTCTGCCACCTATCCACACGAGCTTTCCTTCTCAAGCTCCGCCTACCTTTTCATTCCCATACACGTATCCAGTAACCTCAACACCTTATATGGGACATCCCTATTCTGGTGCACCATCATCTCATCCAACCACTGATTTCATCAAACAAATGATGGATAAAATGCAAAATTTGGAGGCTTCGGTTTCGGGAAGTCGTAGCGCCTTGACATACGAACAAGTTTGTCGGGAGCCCATTCACCCTTCTGTCCCCCTTCATTCATATCCTCCTCAATGGGAGTTGCCGAAATTTACTCGTTTTAATAGTAAAGAGGATCCTCAACAACACTTGCGATCATTTAGACATGCTTGTTATTTGATTGCCCATAATGACGCCTTGTTACTCCGCACCTTCCCTATGTCCTTATCAGGACCCGCCTTGGAGTGGTACAGTGCTTTAACCCAGCACTCGATCTTCTCTTTTAACCAACTAGCCCAATCTTTCTTGGATCATTTCTCCATTAACATTGCTAAGAAAGTATCTATCACCGACCTTTATGCCATCCGACAATTCGAAGACGAATCTATCGCAGATTTCGTGGGACGATGGCGCGGCCTTATCAACCAACTTACATATGCCTTGCCTCAAACCGAACTTATCGAACTATTTACGCGGGCTTGTGCTAAGCACATCTCCCCTACCCTCCAAATTCAAACTTTCCATACATTCGACGAGGCCTTTACTATGGCTCGAAAACTAGAAATTCGAGCCTTAGAGGAAGAGAAATTGCGGTTGCGCAACAAGAACTCCACTTTCAGAACTCCTGATTCTACCAATAAACCAAATACCACCACTCCTCACGCGTCCACCTCTTCTAAATCAAAAGGAGTTGTCCACGCGGTGATGGTCAAATCCCAACCACCGTCCAATACTCCACCAAAAACCACTTATAAATACAAAGCCGAGCCCATCAACTACACTCCCTTGGGAGAAACCTATGGTGTGATATTGGAGAAATTGCTCAAAGCTGGGGCTATCACCTTGCCCCCTGTTAAACCTCACTCTGGGTTTGACTCCACCCGCGCAATACCTTCCTGGTACAAAGAAAATGACTTTTGTAACTTTCACCGCGTAAAAGGACATAGTCATGAAAACTGCAAGATGTTGAAAAACATAGTGCAGGAAATGGTTGACGCAGGGGATATAACACTCGATAATCCTAACGCCCCTGCTAACCGAAATCTGAAAATTTTCAACAAGCCATTCCCGAATCACTCGTCCAGCAGCAACGTGAACCAAGATATCTTAGCTGAGGAGAGTGTTCATGAGATCCATGCAGTCTTCGATTCTCAGCCAAAAGCCTCTATTGAAAAAATTTTAAATCAAGCCTCTCCACCAACACAGGAGTTTGAATCTCCTTCACCACCATCAAGCCAAAGTGAAATTATTCCTTTACCCATAGAAGAGTTAACTGCCCGGGCTTCCCTTCCCATCAATGAGTCTTCTTACACCACATCCCTACAAGACTGTGAGCGGATGCTATCTAATTTATCTATTTCCCAAACGTCCCCTTCTACCACTCTTGTTACACAAGAGGAAGGCTCACCACTCCTTTTGACATCCTTAGACGAGAAATCTCTTACACTGACATCACTAAATTCTTTAGCCATGACAGACCCTCTCCAACATGCCCTTCTGCCTATTAGTCCCTCATCACCTAAATCTTTTCAACGACCAGTCGACCTCTTAACATCTATGGATACAGTGCCTCATCTACCCCCTGTATCACTCCCACAGTGGACTGGAATCACAACCCACCTTTCTTCCATACCAAAGTTCATATTCACACGTGAGGACTGTCATTCCGCAGAAGATAGACAGGCCCTATGGGAACGTCTGAGCAGGCCATGTTCTACTCAAATGCAAATGACCAATCCCGATGCCTCCACCATATACCCGAAGTGCCTACAAAAGCTTAAAATGCCCATGTTCTCACCTTCACCCCCCTCACCTCTACCGAATGCCCCTTCCACTTCTATTAACTTAGCCAAATCTTCCCCTACGCTTGGGACCTCACCAATGCCCAGTCTAACACACCCGCCTAAGCGACTCGATTTATCCAAAAATAAACCCACCCCGCCACCTAGAAGACGAACGCAATCCGTGCCTCTATCACAATTAAAACCCTCATCGTCACACCCACCTTCCATATTGGGACCTCATCCCTCCACCTTACACCAATATATCATACCTCCTTTGTTTTCTTCAAAACGATCTACGCCTTCTACACCTATACAGAGATCAAAGGGTATCACAACATCGTTACCCCGCGTATCCGGTCCACCTATCAACCCTAAACCAATCCCATCATCAAAGGATTTATTTTCTGTCACTCCCCTTTCTCCGTGGTTGTTTCCCGCTACCACGCCATCTGTAGCCTCATCATCTAACCAGCCGAACGTAACTTCTGTGTCAAAGAAACCACGTTTAGTGAAAAACATGTGTCAGCACCCCTCGGCTAAACCACCACCTGTACGAACCAACCACGCCCAAACATTACCAAAACCCGCACAACCAACACCCTCATCCGATTTTGACCCCCTCAAAGGATCTTACGCCAAAATCCTTGCTATGTTGGTGGAGAATGCGACCATTTCCCTACCTCCACTTAGACCTTATGACCCGTCTAAACCCCGACCTATGGGTTACGATGAGTCTAAAATCTGCGCTTATCACCGCACACCAGGACATGATGTGGAGGGATGCAAAGCTCTAAAAACCATCCTTCGTCAGTCACCTCTCCCGGATAGAAAGATTAAGAAAGACAACTTACGAAGGGAGAGACCTCTAGCGTCAATTCCCTCTACTATATCATCTATCCCCGCCTCACCAAGATCTATCATTATTACAACCCCACCTCTTGAAGACCATGAATTATCCCAACCATCTTCCTCATCTCAGATCTACGAGATTAATATGATTAGTGTCGCTACTCGAGGACAGAAAAACAATGGGAAAGCGAAAGAAAACACACCTGCGGCATCTCTTTCTCCTTCAACCATCCCGATTACACCACCACCTAAAGTGGTTATTCGCGGACCCGCCTATCCCGTCTCTAATGGAGTTGCCCACCGAACCATGATCAAACAGCTTCATCAATCGCCCGTAAAAATGACACTATATGATCTCATTCAGACTTCTGAATCTCATCGACAAGCTCTCGTTGAGATCCTTCAAGGGATAGAGGTTTTACCCAACGAAACCCTGCCCGTTGCCTCCATTCTAACACCCAATCACGTTGCCTCTCTCACCAAACAATCCATCTCCCCCACCACTTCTGTCTCAAAACAACAAGCCGCTGCAGTTAGTTTCTCGGAAGATGAAATTATCGACTTTGGTACAGAAGACCCTGACCCCGCCCTTTTCATTTCCGCTTACATCCGAGACATTCAAGTACGTCGGGTTATGATTGACGGGGGCGCTAGCCTAAACATCATCTCTTCAAAAGCCTTCCAACAAATGAACATCCCTTCTAGTTGCATGTGTGCCAACCCCATCATGTTACGGTCATTCAATGACGCTATTACTTCTACCTTAGGCACCGTGATCCTCAACATTCGGGTAGGACCACGTACTTTACCCGAACTCTTCTATGTCCTTGAAGGAGAGTTCCAATATAATATATTGCTGGGTCGTCCTTGGATTCGAGCCATGGGATGCGTTCCCTCAACATTACATCGATGCATAAAATTTGAGTACGAGGGGAAGTCCTACACTGTAAAAGCTGATCCTCCCCCCTTCAAAACTTGCAATATGTTATACCGCCCAAACGATGTGCTTATACCAATTAAGACACCCATACATTCAACCCAACCATCCTCTTCAAATGTACCTCAACCATCCACCTCAACTGCACCTACGCCTTCAACTGATGAAACCACCGTCGCACAAACCACTTCTCTTCCCGCAGCTAACATCCCAACCTCCGACCCCTTAGTAGATGTTTTTCATCGCCTCACGCTGGGGGAGTACCGCCTATATAACGTTAGTTCTTTCCCTACCCCGCAGGAGTACGGACAATTACATGCACATCCCACCTACGACCGTCGCGTGGGGGAGGTAATCTCTTACGGACCACCCCATTGTCGCACTAACCTAACGTATGGGGGTGTTGACGCATCCTCCATTACCCCTGAACCTCCTCTTGGTGTGGTTCCCTTCCAATCCGATTTTCAATACCTGACAAATCGTCACTTCGCTCTCACCTTCTTGACTCACTGTGCGTGGAAAGGCTTTGGTTTTGGCCTTTACGAACAAGGCCGACATACACTCATTCCCGTGACCACACGCAAACATAATGATCGAAGTGGTCTCGGTTTTTCCGAAACACCTACACAGGAGACACCTCCTATCAGCTGTATCCTGGAAGAAGAAGACGTTGCCCCCACCGAACCATCATCACCCACTTTGCCATCATCACCCACAGAATCGATGGACCCTGAATCTATCCCTCCTAACTTTTTTTTTTCATAAATACCATCTTCATAGGTCCTCTCACTTATCAACGTGATAATGAGGACCCATCTTCCATTCCCCTTCTATATCCAGACATGATCGAAGAAGATTCACCTTCGATTAATGTTGTTGAGTGCCAGGATGACGACTCCATCCTCACTTACCTTGGGGCGGACGACTCCTATCTTCAACGCGCCTTACCATCTGAAACTCAAACCATGCTGAACGAATCTACTATAGAAATCAACATCCACACGGAGGAAGATCCTCACATAGTGAAGATCGGACAATCCCTTAACACATCAGAACAAGCCGCCTTTACTACCTTTCTCCGTGCTCGCAACCAAGCTTTCGCATGGTCTTACGCTGACATGCCAGGAATTGATCCTACCATTGCCGTCCATAACATCACCCTAAACCCCGATTCCAAACCAGTCAAACAGAAATTGAGAAAAATGCATCCACGCATTGCTCTCTTGGTCAAAGAGGAGCTCCAACGACTCCTTTCTGTTTCCTTCATTCTGCCTATTGACTATCCTCAATGGATTTCTAACATCGTACCTGTCACGAAAGCGACGGGGGGACTTCGGATATGCACGGATTTCTGGGATCTTAACCTCGCTTGCCCTAAGGATGACTTCCCCCTCCCAAGTATTGATCAACTTGTTGATCTCACTGCGGGTCATGAAATGCTTTCTCTCATGGATGGCTTTTCAGGATACAACCAAATTTTGGTTGCCCCTGCCGATCAACACAAAACTGCCTTCATAACTCCTTGGGGAACCTTCTGTTATCGTGTCATGCCATTTGGCCTTAAAATGCTGGTGCTACCTATCAGTGGGCTATGACCTACATTTTTCATGACATTATGCACACTATCCTTGAAGACTATGTCGACGATCTTCTCGGCAAGTCTAAACATCGTAGTGAACATCTCGATGTTTTAACCATTATTTTTGATCGCCTGTTACAATATTCTGTCCACCTTCAACCGAAGAAATGTGTCTTTGGTGTTCTTTCGGGAAAACTTCTTGGCTTTATCGTCTCTTTGCGTGGCATTGAGGTCGATCCATCTAAAGTAAAAGCTATCCTAGAAATGCCCCCACCCAAAAACCTCAAACAATTACGTAGTTTGCAGGGTAAACTTCAATCCATCCGGCGTTTCATCTCCCAACTCTCGGATCGATGTCACCCTTTTCATCACCTTCTAAAAAAGGACGTTGCCTTTCAATGGAGTGAGGAGTGTCACCAAGCCTTCGAAGCTCTCAAAACGTATCTCTTGCAGCCACCCGTGCTTATCCCACCCCAGGACGACCGCCCTTTCTACCTTTATCTTTCCGCCACTGACCATGCTATAGGAGCTATGCTCGCACATCGAGACTCGGCACGCCGAGAGCAGGCCGTTTATTATATAAGTCGTACCCTCATGGATTACGAGACTAGGTATACACATGTAGAAAAATTGTGCCTGGCCCTATCATTCGTCGCCACCAAACTCCGACATTACCTCCTGAATCACAAAACTTTCGTCATCACCAACACAGACCCCATTCATTATATGTACGCCAAACCACACCTAAACCAACGCATCGCTCGATGGCTCATGCTCCTCGCCGACCTTGACCTTGAGTTTATACAACAGAAATCAATCAAAGGACAAACTCTTGCAGACCAACTTGCGGAGGCCCCTCTACCTGGGGAACAATTTACCAATTTTACCTTCCCCGACGAACTCATCGCCACTCTTTCGCTCGGAGAAGAGTCGTATCAATCGACCCTCTTCTTCGATGGATCTAAGTTCCAGCGCAGGGAGAGGAGCCGGCGTTGTTCTCATCCTCGTGACGCTGAACCTATGCCTCTTTCATTCCGGCTTGATTTCCCCTGCACTAATAATACAGCGGAATACGAGGCCCTTGTTCTGGGTCTCCAAGTTGCGATACACTTAGGCATTAAATCTATCCATATCTTTGGTGACTCTCAATTGGTAGTCAATCAAGTTATGGGCATCTACCAATGTAAAAACGAGGAACTTCAGAAATACAAACACCACGTGGAATCACTTCTAGCCTTATTTACTCACTATTCTATCCAAACCATTCCCCGCTCCACTAACAAATTTGCGGATACTATGGCTTGCTTAGCCTCGCAGATTCCCGCCGCACCAACTGACTCTGAATTATTCGTTGTGGTCCAGCAACTTTTTGCACCATCCTATTCAACCCCGGTAGTTTGCATGATAAATACTGTGTCTACTAATTCGCAGGATACCTGGTACCACCAATTTCACGACTACCTTACAATCTCTGTTCTCCCACCTGACCTTACTAGTAACGGAAAACGTGCTTTTCTCAAAAGTGTTTCACGTTATGTTGTCATGGGAGGACTCCTCTATAAACGTGGCTTTGATGGCATCCTCCTTCGCTGTCTGACCAACGCTGAGGCCACTCATACCATCCAACAAGTACACGATGGGATTTGTGGTGGACATTTTAGTGGCCTTGCCGTGGCTAAACGAATCCTTCGCCTAGGTTATTATTGGCCTACTCTCAATAACGACTGCTACGAATATGTTAAGCGTTGTGTCATGTGTCAACAACATGCCAATCTTCAACATACTCCTAGCCACCCGCTACAAGTCGCTCGTGATCTTTGGCCTTTCTCACAATGGGGTTTAGACCTTATTGGTGAGATTCACCCGACCTCTTCACAACGTCACCGTTGGATAATCACAGCGACCGAATATTACACAAAATGGGTGGAGGCCATCCCACTCATTTCAATCAAAAAAGAAAAAATTGTCGAATTCATTAACCATCACATTATCTGTCGTTTTGGTATTCCTCATCGCCTAATAACAGATAATGGTAAATCTTTCAAAAACAAGTTGTTACAAGACCTTTGTGACAACTTTGGTATCAAACTTAGTTTCTCATCACCTTACTATCCGCAGGCCAATGGTCAGGCTGAATCTTCTAATAAAACTCTAACCAAAATCCTCATGAAAGTTGTCAATGAATCTGGAAGAAATTGGCACGATCACATTCCCTTTGCCCTTTGGGCTTATCGTACTAGCATTCGTACCTCTACTAATGCCACACCTTTTTCTTTGGTATACGGTACCGAGGCTGTTTTGCCTCTCAAAATACAAATACCCTCCCTTAGAATATCTCTTCAGGATATTCTCACCAACGATGATTTCCGTCAAGAGCGGTTAGCCCAATTGGAGCTTCTTGACGAACGCCGTCTTACAGCTCTCGATCACCTTCAAATTTATCAAAAACGCATCAAGCGTGCTTATGATAAGCGACTTCATGAGCGTACCTTTAAGGTTGGTGATCTTGTCCTCAAAGAGAATCAACATGTCACCAAACTAGAAAAGAGCAAACGTGGAAAATTTGCTCCCAATTGGATTGGGCCTTATATAATCACTCACACCTATGGATCAGGCACTTATCGTTTAGCTTCGCTTAATGGTAAACCTGAGCCTGAACCCCTTAATGCCTTGCATCTTCGACCATTCTACTGCTGAAATTAGTGTTATATCACTTCTTATCTACCTACTGCTCGTCCCTTGAGCTCATTTACCGCTACATACACTTTGTTTTCTATATCTCCGAATAAAATCAAAATCACTTCGCACCTCCCCTTGATGATGCCTTCCCCTCTTTAGTCTAGTCCATGACTTCAAAGTATTAAAATAAGCCGTATTCTTAAGGGATTTTCTTGAGTCAAACTTCCTACTAAACTAGATGCTTCATGCCAAAAGAACATCTAGTCATCTAAAATTAAATATAGACTGCTCCCACGAAGGACAGCTATATGCCAAACTATTGCTGCTACTATAAATAGACTGCTCCCCTGAAGGACAGCTATGCACTAAAATCATCTCTGCTACTATAAATAGACTGCTCCCCCGAAGGACAGCTATACACACAGCAATCGCCTTTATCGAAGCTTCTCGCATTGATCAGCTACGTGAAGACCTCAAGAATAAAACAATCAATATCCCTTGTAGACTTCCCGCATCGATCAGTCTATATTCAATAAAATAAAAGCCTCATTCAAAAGAACTTTTTGGGTCATGGACTTGTCTATTTAGGATAGGTTCTCTTTCGTTGTAACAAGTTCTTTGAGCCTCCGCTATATCATCCACCTCATCTCACCATTTGTTTCAATTCAAGGGACGTAACGTACACCTGATATATTGTGATCATACAACTCTTTTCAACTATGGACTTCTCGTCTATGCACGGCATTTAGGGCTTCAGGCTCGTTCTACGTTGTGTGGTTTGTTTAGCTCTTCTCACCTACGGAGCACTCTTTCCACTTTGCCTCGCGTCTAGAATTGTGTGTTGATCTTAATCAGGACACTATTCCCTACTACTTGGGTATGCTAACCTTTGCTTTACCTATACCTACACCAACAACATTATCCTACCAGCACCAACAACATTACCCTACCAACATCAAATTTTTACCAAACGACCAATTGCCTAAACCATACCAAATTGCCTAAATTCACCCCTCCCTGATCCTAAGGGAGAACTACATCGGTCTGAGGCCCGTCCTTGCTTTGTGCAATGGGCTATGTAGGCAGCACTTAGGAGACATGGGGTCTCCCAAGGTTAGCTCGACCATCCCCTACCATAACCTATCATGTGTGGTAAATATAAATATTTTTGTGTATTTCTATTTAATTACATTTCTCTTTGATCCTTTTTCAAAACACCGAAAGTCAAAACGACAACATTCTTATTATTATAACGCAAATCAACATACATATCTCGTTTTAGTTAGATGTTCAACAAATACATCTTCTATATCATCGACGCGCAGGTCGGCACTCTTATTTATTCTTATACCTTGCTAACATTTATTTAGACCCTCACGCCTCATCCCAAACTAGGTGATGATCGTGATCGTCGACCCCTCTCGCTAGGCCTCTCTGTCCTCACAGGTACCACGGCTATTGGTACCGCCCACTGATCTGCCAATCTCTCCTGTAACATCTGAATACGCCCTCTCGCATGGAGAACTCCAGCCTCTAGTCTCGCTGCTCGTGACTCCGCAACCACTAACAATCTTCTTGTCTCATTCACCTGCGTTTGGAGCTGCTGAACCAAACGCTGCAGCCGATCCCTCTCTGCTGTAATCATAGCTATGTCAGGGCGATCGCGTACACCTCGCAACTCTGCTACCCACCATAACCTATAGGCCTCTGTCATTCCTGCATCCATTACCCTGCGATCGGCTGCTACCTCTTCAGGCCCTTCTGGAGGTGTTGGCCGGGGAGGTGAGAATGTTGCCTCGGTGTCGATCCTCATATATGGTCTATAAGCTAGGGGTATATCCTGCACAAATCCAAATTGTCACCGCACGCGATCTATAGGAATCCTCTCATACTCACCCGGCCTGTGCCCTGCGATCCACCTCAATCGCTCAACACCCCTCAACTCCTCAGCTATGTTCTCTGTTACCATATAGTTTCCATATGGCCTCCAACAGATATCCGCAATCGTCACTCTCTCCCATACCTGCCTGTAATACTCAATATCACCCGTCACGGCCTGGGATCTGGCCTCTTGTTCTTCTCCTGACCCATCGTCGGAATCCCAACCTCTCGTACTCCGATCTCTCCTGCCTGATGATCGGCCTATTGGTCGCACACAAACAATGTGCTCATAGGCCCAACAGTGTAATAAGTATGAGCAATCCAACGTTGTCCTGTGATTTCGCCTACAAGCCCATAAACCCCTGTATAGCTCCGCCAAATATGCAGGTGCCCATGCAAAAGTCACGTTCCTTTCTATCATCTCCCAAATAACACCCATCAATGCCTTTGGAAATCTTCCCCCTTCTGCCCTCGGTAACGCATAATACCCTACCGCTATCATTAAAATCACTGCTAACCTTGTCTCCTCAGGGTGTGCTGCATACATTACCCCATATGTGAATGACAAACCTCGCTGTGTTAAGTCTCGTGCATATGGACCAAACACTTCTGTTATCGCTGCCCGCCCCGCGCTAGGTAGTGCCTGATATACTGGTTCTCCTGTAATAGGGAGTCTCAAAATACGGAACACATCTTCCAAAGTTACTGTCATTTCACCTGTTGGCAGATAGAAGGTATTTGTCTCGGGATTCCATCTCTCAATCAGCGCCTGTAACATACCATGGTTACGTGCGATTCGTGAATAATATCGAATCCCACTTAACCCCAAACGGTTTATCAACATCCACTCCGCTGGTGTTACATCCGCTCGGATTCGCGACAACAGCGCTGGCACACTATCATTCATCCTCAACCCTGCCTCCGCCTGCATACACCAAAACAACAAACAACCATTCAATCCATTAGGGTTTTTTTTCAAACATTCTGGAAATTCCTCCAGTAACCGGTATCGGTTATACATAACCGGTATCGGTTCAGTAACCGATACCGGTTCCTTCTAACCGCTACCGGTCACTGTCGATTACATGCATCTTGCCTAAAAACAACCACCTACGACAGTAAATTGATCGTTTATTCCTTTCTATATACACAGACATACCCAAAACCCCGACTTACCTACCCCATAACCCTCACCTCATCTATACCCCTGGCTATCATGTTTTCTTTCTCATATCTACCCACCTACTCTACCCCATCTTATTCACAAACCATGCAGAAATCAAATCACAACCACACCGTTTACCTCTGGGGTTGCAGTAGCTTGAGTTGGCCCCTGTCTTCCCTCTTCTCCCTGCCTGCTGGATGTTTCTCCTCGTCCTGCCATTATCACCACCTTTTTCAAACCTGCCTTTCTGTCTTCTCAATCTCAGATCACAATTCACTTTCCTTGTCTCTTTTCTCCTTCTCACCCAAATCTCTCATGCAAATACCTGTCTCAGTCGTCAAAAAGTGTCGCGTCCGCGTATTTAACCTCTTGCATGGCTCTAAAATTAAAACTCAAGTTGCCACCCTAGCTTTTCTATTTTTAGAAAAACTCATACCTAAATAACCGGTATCGGTCGTGTAACCGATATCGGTCATGGAGATACCGACATCGGTTACCTAACCGATACCGGTTACACACCTTCCTTTTTTGAAACAGGGTTCTTTTCTTCATTTCTCATCTAAATTTTTGTCGCGCCCGCCTCTTTGCCTGCATCCACAACACAATTTACCACATTTATTCATCCACCACACATAGCACCACAATTTCATTAACATCATTTATTTTATACAAATACACAAACCATCAACTACGGATATCAAGAAACTATCAATCTATACATCATTTGGATCCAACTCATCAGTTACATATATCACAATGTCACAAAACCACCAATTCATCACATAACCGGACATTCATATATACGTACAAAAAAAAAAAACAAAAACATCAGCATCATCCATCTATCAACATGTCAATTAAACTCATCACACATTCTATATATTACCAGCCATTAACCAAATATTTCAACACATTTTAAACACAGCATGTGGATCAAAACATCGTCTCTATATATATACAAATTTTCACAAATACAATGTGCCCTACATCGGGGCCTCTGTGAGCTCATAACATACCAAAGCCGCACGCAGACCGCAATACCTACCAAAATCTTGACTCGGCTCGCAGGGCCGGTCTCTCATATCAAAATATACTCACTCGCAAGCCAAGAATAAATATACAACCCATACTCGCTCGCAGGCCGGTATATAATAAATAAATAAATCAAAACAATGAATAAGTGTAGGCACGCAGGCCTCTATCAATACAACCGGTTCGCAGACCGGTGCCCATGTCCCTATACAAAACCATGTCGGGGATCTATCAGCTCTCCCCACCACCCTCGGCACCTCTCCCCGCTGGTCCCTGTGGTGCCTCTCGCCTCCTGCCCGTCACGGACACGCCAGCTGTAGCTGCCCCTCCCTGAGATCTCTGGCTGTGCGAGGTCTCCGCCCTATGCGCTGCATACGCCTGATACTCGACTCCGCTACTATCAAGAATATCCTGATAATAACGGGCCTCTGCTCTAACCTCCATATAACGATCTCGTGCCATCAAGGAATCGGGCTAGTCCCCCGGCACCTAACACCAATATCCCGAGCTCGTACTGCACTTTTTGTGGGTGTGGTGCTTTGGTGGAGGTCTTTACGTGCTCGTACTCGCACTCGTGGCCGTGGTGGTATTCTGGGCCGTGGCTGGGCATGCTTCTTCTGCTACTGCACAATACTGTATTCTGGGCACTGTGGCTGTGCTCTTTGGTGGTGGTGCTGCCATGCTCGTACCTGAACTCAAGCTAGCTGCCCTCGTAAGACCCCTATTCGTGCTCGTGCAGCAAGCAGCCAACGTCCCGTAATAGCCGCACCTGCCCCCGGAGCTGATCTCTCTCTGCAGTAACTGCAGCCAAGTCTGGCTGCGCAGGCGGTACTATCCTCGCTGCTCTCTGCCCAGCCCACCACACCCTGTATGCTCCCGTGCACCCGGCATCATCCACACCCTCACCTGCTGGTCTCTCCGCTACCCAGTCTGGATCCAAAGGCTGTGGCGCTGGCAGTGGGGCCTCTACATCATCCCTCCTGTACTGAGGGAAGGGAGGTGGCTCGTCCTGTCGTAGCCCCATCTGCCTGCGTACCCTCTCTAGGGGTATCCACTCGTACTCTCCCGGCCTCCGTCCCGCTATCCGTAATGTATACTCGGATCGGGCAGCATCTGCACGCGGCTCTCTCCGCCAGCCGTGACCTCTCTGTAGGGTCTCCATACAATGTCTACTACTGTAAGGCCCTCTAGCAAGTGTCTATAATAGACCACATCCCGACCTGCAACAACTGCTCGTGGCTGGCCCACGACCCCCAACCACCTCTGAAAGCCATATCGGTATACGACCTGTGGCCCTGGCTGCTGGGGTAGCCCTACTGGCCTGATGCATACGATGTGCTCGTATGCCCAACAAAGGCAACAAAAAAATGTAGAACAAATACCAAATCGCTCCTCCAAATGCGATAGCCCCATAACTCCCTGTATAATTGCACCAGATACACTGGTGCCCATGCAAAACAGGTGTGCTCCTCCACCATCTCCAGCAGCACCCCCATCAATGCTCGTGGGAAGCGGCCTCCCTCTGAATCCGGGAGGGCGAAGCAGGTGATCCCTATCATCATCAACACGGCAAGCCGTGTCTCATGTCTGTGTGCGCGGTACATATCACCATATCCAATGCTCGCGCTATGATACGTAAGAAGCGCGGCTGCATCCCCAAAAACCTGCAGTATGCTATCCATGGCAGTCTCTGAATCTACCTGGAAAACGGCCTCTCCCTCGATCGGTAGCCGCAGGATGCGATACACATCCTCTAATGTGACGGTCATCTCCCCGGTCGGCAGATGGAACACATTGGCCGCCGGATCCCATCTCTCGATGAGGGCGACCATCAGACTGTGATCTCTCTCTATCGCTCTGTACCTCTGGACCCCGCCGAGTCCCACCTCGCGCATGATGGCCCAATGCGCCGCAGATATGTGTGGCCTCATCCGACTCAATAGTGGAGGCATCCTATCACGCATCGTCAACTGCTGACGTGCCTGCAAAACCAACCCACATTCTTAGACCCACTCTTTATTATAACATCTACTTTACCATCTAAACCCCCTTTTGTAACACCCAAAATCTAACCCCACACCTCACCCTTCTCCACCCCAAAATCTAACCCCACACCTCACCCTTCTCCACCCCAAAATCTAACGCACACCTCACCCTTCTCCACCCCCACACCAACCCCCACACCGACCCGAAACCCAACCCAAAAAACCCTAACCCAACCACCACTCCCACACCTACCCCCACTCCACCCACACCCCAACACGCTACCCAACCCACCTTCAAACCTAAACCCTACACCCTAAACCCCATCCCAAACCCAAACACCCAACCCCACTCCACCCACACCCCAACACGCTACCCAACCCACCTTCAAACCTAAACCCTAAACCCTAAACCCCATCCTAAACCTAAACACCCAACCTTACTCCACCCACACCCCAACACGCTACCCAACCCACCTTCAAACCTAAACCCTAAACCCTAAACCCCATCCTAAACCCAAACACCCAATCCCATCCCAACTCCACTCTCAACCTTCCCCACCGATACCGGCCGATACGCGACCGATGCCGGTAGCCCCCAATTCAACCTCACCCTATGCTTTTGCGACCGATGCCGGTCGCCTATTGACCGACATCGGTCCACTGCCTCTCGCCCGAAGCCGAACCCAGCGCGCCCCCAAACACCATTTTTCACCTATTTTTACCCATCTACCCACCCAAACACCCCCAAATTTTACACACCTAGCCGCCTTACCCTATCTTACCTATCTACCCTCTCTCTTTTTCAAATTACGTCTATTTTACTCCTCATTTCCTAAAACAACTAAATTCCTACCCAAACCCCCCAATCTCACTTAATACAACCAAATGCATAAAATAAAGAGTTTAGAACCTACCGGTATGACGACACGTCGTCGTGGTGGGATGGGTGGTGGCGGTCCAGCTGGTCCAGCTCCTCCAGCTCCTCCTGCCTGTGCCATGGCTCCAATCCTGATCTGCTGGGTCCCCGGCCAATCACCTGCTGCCTCCTCAACTATTCGGGCCCCCTATCAACTCTCTCCGCCAATCAAATAGCTCCACCTCACTCAATACCCCTCCAAATCAACTCTCCACGTCAGACAAGTCAATTTGGATTACAAATAACAAAAGTGACAATGACAGGCCGTATTTTTCTTTTTATAGGTTTTTCGACCTTAACCGATGTCGGTTTCTTTTTTGCCCTAAGAAACCGGTATCGGTCCCTTAACCGATATCGGTCATGCAGAATCGACATCGGTTCGATACCCAACTTTCACCCCATTCTTTGCCCTTATTTTCTCCTTGCCTCTTTTTCACCAATATCGCCTCTATCCACCTTGGCTGCGCAACATTTGTTCACTGGTCCAGCCTGACCTAAGGCCTCCACCTACCAATTGGCCCGACCTAAGGCCTCCACCTACCTATTCGGCCCGACCCAAGGCCTCAACCTACCAATTGGCCCGACCTAAGGCCTCCACCTACCTATTTGGCCCGACCCAAGGCCTCCACCTACCTATTTGGCCCGACCTAGGGCCTCCACCTACCTATTCGGTCCAACCCAAGGCCTCAACCTACCAATTAGCCCGACCTAAGGCCTCCACCTACCTATTCGGCCCGACCCAAGGCCTCCACCTACCTATTTGGCCCGACCCAAGGCCTCCACCTACCTATTTGGCCCGACCTAAGGCCTCCACCTACCTATTCGGCCCGACCCAAGGCCTCAACCTACCAATTGGCCCGACCTAAGGCCTCCACCTACCTATTCGGCCCGACCCAAGGCCTCCACCTACCTATGGCCCGACCTAAGGCCTCAACCTACCAATTGGCCCGACCTAAGGCCTCCACCTACCTATTCGGCCAGACCCAAGGCCTCAACCTACCTATTCGGCCCGACCCAAGGCCTCAACCTACCCATTTGGCCCGACCCAAGGCCTTGCCCTCGCTAATTGGCCCGACCTAAGGCCTCCACCTACCTATTCGGCCAGACCCAAGGCCTCAACCTACCTATTCGGCCCGACCCAAGGCCTCAACCTACCCATTTGGCCCGACCCAAGGCCTTGCCCTCGCTATTTGGCCCGACCAAAGGCCGCCACCCAACAACTTGGCCCAACCCACGACCGTACCACTTCCATACCTTACCCAAAATCAACACCATACACTTTATCCACCCATCCGGTAGTTTTTGGTTCAATCGAGCTCACCTGTTCGTGTTTTAGCACGATTAGGGTCCTTGACTTGATCTGTCGACCAACTTTGCCTAGACCTAGACCGTGACGTTTATCTCAACCAAACCAACCATTTGGTACTGCCGAACATGCCTAAACGTTCCTGTACCTTACCTGTTATATACCCTGGAGCTACTTCCTATGCCTTGGATACCAGGATTATATCACCCTTGTTTGGATAAACTATCGACCTTTGCCTATACATCGCTGGTTTGCTCGTCAAATCATATACCCTAGTCGTACTGTTGCATTTCAACATGCGTCTGCTTCCTTGGACCTTCCCTACCACCTTACCATCCTCTCTACAACATGTACCCTTTATCAACCCTATCCCTGATTTCCCGTTCACTCCATCTGTGCTAGATTTGAGGGGGATTACCTATATCCTTAACATAAGAAACCACTTCATATTATTGTTCGCGCAGCTTTACAAAACAAGCTACACGACAATAAGGGGCTAATGTAGACACCAAATTCGTGTCTTACGACCCCTTGTGACCCGCATCCCATTTCGCAACCTAACCTCATTACCTAAACCTTACACAATTATTTATTAATTACCTCATAATTGATAAATCCACATCGCCTTACCCGCCACCTCACTTGGCCACCTCACCATGACCTAGCCCTAACCCTAAACTAACCTAATTAGGACCCATGACTTGGTCTAGACTCACATCCATAACTAATGCCTCCTTACTCGCACCCAAAGCCGACCTTCTAGCCACTTGACCAAGCCCGCAACTGATCTCTCGGGAGAAAAGCAGGGAAGGTGGGCTATTTTACTAAAAATAGCCTACTTTTTCCCGACCGATGCCGGTTCTACTCAACCGCCGCTCGATTCGCGACCGCCATCGGTTCCTCGTAAATGGGCTCCCAAACCAAAACAACGGATCGGAATTTCATTTGGAGATCACCGAAGGATTTTGAATCAAAGGAGAGTCCAAAGCGATTAGCAGAGTCCAGAACTTCACTTGACCAAGCGAGACGAGTGAAGAAACCAGAAGAGTTGGCAGCCAAGGAGATCAACTTGCATCTTCGTCAAAACCAAGAAGTCACATCTCTTGCATGTCCTCCATTATAACATTTCTTATGCTTCTTGGATCTCAGCGCTCCTAAATCCATTTCTCAATCCATTATCCAACGTACCATTGCCTCTAACTATCATTCTTTAGTTTCTAACCATCTCATTTCCTAATACTATCCAAAAACGAGCCATTACAAACACCACAACCAGCCCGTAAGATCCTAGAACCCACCGGTATCGGTTATCGAATCGCCATCGGTTATAGGTAACCGACATCGGTTCCTTTTGATCAAAACCAGAAAAACAGCCCTTCCCCTACCCGAGTTCACCAAGCAATTTAATTGATATTTTACGCTCTTTTGTGTTAATTCACGTTAGGAAACCACCACCTTCGAAAGGAAGTTTTACATTTCCTGGCCCAAGGCGCTTCCTCATTTATTGTTTAATCAAATCTTGTGGTCTTGTGTTCTTATTTGCGGTAGTCCTTCCTGCATAAAAAGGAGTTCTCCGCAGACAACCCGATCTTTCTCTACGATACGCGCACATCATCTCGACATTCTACGGTATTCCTCCTAACCCTAACCTTATCTGCTTTCTAAAAGGAACGAAGCATTTTCCTAGTGAAACAAACAGAGCCTCATCACAACCAGAGAATTTTTTAAGATGTTATGAATAAATTAGCAGAGGGGGAAATTTAGTGTAGGAGAATGTAATTATCTATAAAACCATTCTAGAGATATTTTCATATTTAAATTTAGATATAAAATTAACTATAATAAACATGGCATTGAAATTTTTATATTCAAATATGGATATGAACTTAATTAAAATTAAATGTAAAACTATCCCAAATATATTTTAGTATTTAAATATAATGAAATAAACTGAAATTCCTTAAGTAAATGTTGAATCATAGTAAAAATTTGAAGAATAATTTGAATTTAGAATGGATCACTATTTCTCGAAGATGGGCTTCTAATTCAACAATACAAATCATAGTAAATCTCCAATAAAAACCTTCCCTATAATTTTTGTGTGATCTAATATAATCCACGAACATATTTGACACCCTTCAATTATTACAACTTAGGGAAAAACACATCTAATAATTATTTGTCTTATGACTTGGAATTTATGTTAAATGTTTCAGAAATTATGTAGTTCACAACATTATTGAACTTGTTTTTCTCTAAAGAGTCATATACAATCACTATATATTTATAATTGTATGATGCATTAAACTAACACCAAACAGAGAGTTAAGATTCTTAAGATATAATTTGGGATTCCTAGAACCTTCATAATCGGAGCATTTTTTCTCGACGTAATCTTCCTATGTAGATATGAAATCAAAGCTTGCAACCTCTAAGCCAATGTTTTGAAGGAATGAAGGCATCAAATCATCAACATTTGACTTTGTCACCGATGTCCAAAGTGCAATTTTGAAATTTTTATTGCACCATTGCAAGAAGTATTTCACTTTAGGCATGAGAAAACAATTTTTTTATCTCAACGCCCTCTACCTTTTTAACTATTTGAAAGTCGAATCATCCTTGTGGAGGGTGTTTGCCAAAAACCGTTTAAATCAAATTTTATTAGTTTCATGTTTCATGTGTTCATATATGTAAATGAAAATAAAATAAAATGGTTGAGGGTGATGAATCAATTGAAAAATAAAAAAAGTCCCTTTTGATATTTTTATTTCAAAATTCAACTCGTTGTAGGTGGTGAAGAAGGTAAAACATCTAAGGCGTTCCTCATTTTTATTGTTACACTAGGAATATTTTTTTGTGAAGAATTTATTTGAATAGAATGTAATGTTTCAGTGTGACGATTCTTAACACACCATATTGTAGTTATTTCATTGCATTGGAAAGTGGTATATGTTTTGTATTATCAAAGAAAAGATTAGTATTTAAGTATCCTCATAATTATTTTTGGAATACATATTTGATTAATAAAAACTGCTCAAAGATTTGTTACAATAAACTTTCTCTGTTAATTCGCATTCACAACTTATACACTAACACTCAACTTATAATCAGGGAAAATATAAATAATTGTAGTTTATATTTGTAAAATCTCAACAGAGAAAATAGTTAAGAAGAACCATCATAAAAAAATGAATGTATTATATTTACAATGTTAAACTATATCATCATAAGAACATTTTGAAATGCTAACTTCTTATTTAGCATTGACTCACTCCAAATATTTGATGCCCTCTACCACATTCAACCCCTTAGACACTATTAGTGATAAGTATTTGTACAAACCGGTCATTAACCACATATATTTTGAACAATTTCCTCTTTTTCTTGTCATCCTAAGAATACTATTTTCTAGAGGGTTTCCTTTTGCACCTAATGTAATACACATTGCATCTTTATAACTATAGGGAACATCGTTTCTACTCCAAACCTTTTCTAGATATTTTATTGCAATTCCATCGACTATATTGCCCGCTTTATTTTCCCTAGGTGAGTACAAGATTCAATTCAGTCAATAATTTTTTATTGAAGGCCTTTGTGAACTTTTTAACATTAGTAGAAGTCATTATGTCTGACCAGAATCCCATTTCCATTTTTGTTGATAATGAATTTATAAACTCTTTTGGTCCACCTCGAAGGTTGATATCCTCTTTGCTAAACTCGAATGTCATCTCCCTAGAGGAAAATTTGTTTTTCTCATACAACAAGCCCTCCAAATCTAAACTAAGCAAGTAACTATTGTGGCTAAATGTAAGGAAGTAAATAATTTTTAATCGGTCTCATATAAATTCTAACCAATGGAAATAATCAAAATTTTATTTTGTGGCTACCACTTACCGATGTGGCTTATGTGTAGGATTGCATCTTATTTACCCGTAGTTGGATCCTTTGATGCAAGATCTATTTCAAAAAAACATTAATCTATTCATAATATAGCTATTTCTATAGAAAATGAAAGCGTATTTGAAAAAACATAGCGATCTATGTGGTAAAATGGTAAATTTAATATCAACACTTTGTAGGAAGTTACCAATTACTAATCGAGATTATATCTTGTCTTGCATAGACCTTACTCATTATTGGTATTGTTAGTTCTCGAAATGATCTCATCCCTTTGTCTTGAACATTCCTTCAAAATAATTTGACGTTATATGGTTTACCCATGTGAAAATGTGAGTTCAAATGTTACAGTCATGCTAAATCCATTTAAAAACCCTATCTTTAGGTTGTTTTTCCTCTTTTTTGGTCAAGGAACATGTTAGATTTAAATTTTTTTGCAAGATTATTGAATACCCACATGATTTCATAATAGGTCCTTGCCTCAATCCTTTCCATCTCAAAACTTTTCAACTCATCTTCCATTAATCTAGACTTTATAATCGAAGGGTAGGAGTACCTTCTAATCTTGATGGGAAACTTGATGTTTGTCTTGAGTTTTCCAGCAATTGGTTTATGAACCGGTGTTAATGGTCTTGCCAATTCACACAAGGCCATTTTAAAATCTAAATATATAGTCAGCTTACATGGTTGGACTTCAAATCCACTAACTTTAATGTACGTAAACTTCATGTATTGAATGAAATAACATCCATACTCCATTATTGTTTGCCTAGCCTCATCTAAAATCATATATTATTCCCATTCTAGTTTAAACAAGCATATAATAGGTGAAAAAATGCATCATTTACCAATCTTACATTTCCTTCCCAATTACTCAATTGTAATTGGGGAAAATATCATGCATTTGGCATTTTTGTAATCATCATGTGGCATAGGGCCGGAAACGTCAGTGGCTGTAATGTTATAGATCAGGTATGTCATCATGTAGAATTCAAGTTCTCCAATGCCACCCATCTTCATTTTTGATGCCAATGCTATCATGTGGTCATGAAGTACTTGTGCAATGAAGGTTTCCAAGCAAATATTCCCCTTCTTCTAGAAAAATATCCACATATAGATGCACATAAACTCCTTGAATTCATTTTTGTCTCTAATCCAGCCATTTGACTCAACAGTACCATCACATCCTCTGCTTCCTCAATGAATTGTGCCCTAACTAGTCTTTTAGGGAATAGAGTGGTTGTTTTCTTACTCGTATTAAAATCCATTTGGTATTTATAAGTCGGGCATAGTCCTTTTCTTAGCTTCATAATATTGTAGGGATAATTCGATACCCAGGGTTATTGGATTTTTAATCATAGGCAATTTTAGCATTATCCTGATGGTTGTGGGTGTCAAAGTTAATACTACTTTGACACTTCCATCTAGTATTTCCCTCTTCTCGGATCATAATTCATTGCACAAAGTCTTACCATTTTTGGGAAGTGTATTGAGGGTGGAATAAAACCAGTTAAATAAATATTGATAGCACAAATCACCTCTATTAGTTCACTCTTTTTTGGGCTATTGACTCTTTACAGGAATTCATCTAGGTCAACATTCATCAAATTTGTATCTGTGATTTTGTATAGATCACTACTGATTCCGGAGGTAATGGAAAAACTCGGCCATGGTCTTCATCTTAAATGCCCTAGTTTTACTTTCAATTTCCTTGCAAATGAATACAATTATGATAGCATCTTAGTTCTTACCGATTTTCAGGTGAATATCCATGAATTTTGGCTCTGTTTTGAATAATTTTCAATATCTAGTGCTCAATTCATGTTTTACAATCAATCTCATGTTGTTCTCCAAGAAATTTTTCTAATAACGACATCTAGATCTTAGAAAATGATAGCAAAAAAAACTCAATGAATTTGAAAACTTCAAAGTTCCTCCTTGATTTGTGCAAAAATGCATTAATGGAGGTATTCATTAATGTGTTGCATCATGGTCCTCCATTTTACTTTTACCAATTTTAAATATGAGTAGTCCATGAGGAATAGCCTTATGCGGTGTGGGCTTGGGGAAATTTTTGCACTTTTGCATCATGTTGTAAACACGATACATTTAGCTACTTGACTTGATCACCCGCACTTGACTTCCATTCTTAGATTGACTCATGGTTTCATCCCAATGGTGGTAGAGATGTGGCCCATATCTGAATGTTTGTTCTATTTCTGAATTGAACCCAAATTTCTCAATTTTATCTGATGACCCGCTTCCTCTCTCTTTGCATGAGAAAGTGCCACGTGTCCTTGGTGGGTCTCGGGAGCTTCTTTGTACTTTTATACTTTATCACCTCAGTGTTAAGAAATAAAATTAGGCTCCAATCCCCCACACTAAACCAAATTATGACACATGTACTTCTTTGGAGGTGGAGTCTATTTATGTTTTTACAATTTTTGACTATGAGTATTCAAAGGAATATTCGTTGGGCCTTGGGGCCAAGTTGGAAAATTGTTGATGTTATACAATTATTGTAACTTTACAACTTAAATCCATCATTTGCAACCAACTTTTGTAAAATGCCATGAATCATTGGGTGATGGAGCCAAACATGAAATTTTCAACATGACCATTGAATGGTATATAGAAGAAAATATCATGATTTAAAACTGATTCACAGTCATTTTTTTGTAGGGATCTTCGAGAATAATACATATAACATGATCCTCAAAAAAAAATTAAAAACAACCTAAACACAAGATTTTCAAATGGATTTAGCATGATTGTAACATTTGAACTCACATTTTCACATGGGTAAACCAAAAATGTAATTTTTTTAATCCATGTTCAAGACAAAGGGGTGAGATCATTTTGAGTGCCAACATAGGTTTCAAATCAGGGATGGATGCCCTAGTGCATTCTACAAGAACCATACACAACACACACATAGCAGACCAAGTTCCAAAGTTCATTGGGTTATGGAGTCAAGAGAAAACACACACTACGTCATGTGATAATAACACATTTCTCAAGAATTTACTTGAGAAACTAGGGTAATCGGTCACTTTGTAGACCAAGAAAATGAAAAGGGAAACAAAGAAAAAGACTATATAATGTAAAATGATTCATACCTTATTTTGAAATCAGTCAAGGAAATACGTTATGTTCTTGTGATTAATAGGAAACTCAAGTAATTCTCCATCTATATCCTTCATGAAGAAAGTGTGTTCACTAGTTCTTATATTAATGAAATAAGGTCCCATCCATAATGCATAAAATTTTCCATGTTTCCCCTTATCCTCATGCCTGATATCCCACAACAAAACAAGATCTCCAACACTGAAATTTCTAGGAGTTACCTTCTTATCAAATAACCTTTTGAGATTTTCCCTAAACATTAGATGCCTTTGATGGGATTCTCTCCTTTCTTCATCTAACTCAATGATATAATTAATCCTTGTATCACAAGGATACATTCTTTTTCCTCAAGCTATTGTATGAACTGGTAAGAAGATAATCACATGTGTAAAGGAATAAGGTCCTAGGCTCCATAGATTAGTTCAAATGGGCTCTTTTTGGTGGCTCTTTTAGCAATGCTTCTATCTTCCCAAACATCAAACTTAAACTACTCACCCCATTTCCTTTTACTCGAACTTCTATTTTTCTTCTAATTATCATCAAAAAAAAATTTCTTGATTTAACTTATCTATTTCCCCAAGGGTTGTAATTAGATGCATATGTAAAATTTATTCCATACTCTTGACATGTTGGGCATTAGAATATTGGATAAGTACAAGAAGGAATGAGGGCACATAGGACCACTATGAAGAAGGGTGTGCACGATAAAGGCACACAAGACAAGGGTTCTAGAAGGTTTAGTAGAACCCATGGCGCGTGTGCAAAGAAAAGTAAAGGGCTTTAGGACTTATCCATATTTAGCATTCTAGGGAGCACATGAGAAAAGTGTTACTCGACTAAGAATGTGAAGTGGATAAGGTGACAAAACTTACTGAACTTAGTGGTCAAGAAAGGAATATTCCATGCGATGGAAGGATCTAGAAAGACATCATTACAGAGAGTGGAGATCCCAAAATGGGAATACGCATGCTCGATTAGAGGACCACCTTGAAACTTGGAAACCAATCCAAGACTAAAGAAAGGCATGGCGGTGGATAATAAAGCTATATAGAAATATGCTTGAGTATAAGTAGGGGACGATAATTGTTGAGTTGTGGAGCTCAATTACTTTAATTTAGCATGTAATGGAAACTTGCTATAAAATACAGTAACTGTCATCAGTTAGGGAGGGAACTGACATTGGTTACCAAGGACCGAGAATCGGTCGGGTATGACCAAAATTGGTTAGGCAAGGGAGGAACCAATGGTGGTTAGGTCTAATCGGTGTCAATTACTTGTACGAGGATGTTTTAATTAAATCTCAGGAATTAGATCTATTTTTAGCATTAAATTATATCTATTGATTGCAATTGTATGGCTAAGTTCCCTAAGTCTATAAACAACTATATATAAGTATAAAATCTAGGGTTTAGTAGGATGATTAAAAATAATTAGAAAAAACTTGCAAAATTTGGCGAGTGAGATATTTCTTGGTGGTGAAGTAAAACTTAAGAGAAAGAAAGTAATGTACATCTCGAGAGGTGTGGAAGATTGTAAATCTTCATTATATATCTTGTCAAAGCCGCAACATTCCCATTTTAAGACTTTAGAAACAAGGTAATTTTTTTAAAAGATGTTCTCTATTCTAAATAAAAATTAATTTAGAACACACATTCCATGCCAATCAATCTCATAATAGATAACCATATGTAGTTGTAAATGACTCAATGAATTACCGATCTCTCATTGCATGATTCGAGTCTTGAAACAATCTCTCATGTTTGTCTTTAAGTATTGAATACTTTTATGTATACTATGTATACTTGGTTTTCTTACCCTAATATGGGTACTGAGTGACCTTGTTTAAAGAACCTATCTAAATATTTGTTACCAATATTCATCTAAAATCACCTTCCTTAAACTAGGTGATATAGGACAACACAACAAGTAGTTTGCAATACTTTGGCCAAATATTTCCAACATACTGTTCATGTTACTATTCCTAGATGACATATTCATCAAATCAGAATACGTCCTTCACCTCACTCTTCTGTTATCTAGAATGGTCTTCACTGACTTCTATTAGTCCACTTACCCAAGGTTTGACCCTAACCTAGGTTAGCGACATAATTTGTTATAGGGAGACGCTCACGATGACTTAGGGTATATGGGCATACTCAACCGACCTAAGTCAATCGAATGTGCCTAGGTACCTGAGTCATAGAAAGCTACTTCCTATTCCAATTCATACTACTAGCTTGACCTAGAGAGAAACTAAGTTCAAGTCTAGATGTGTGTAGATCTAGATGAACTAATGCGAGAAGGGTGTTGTAACATGTCAACTATAACATTGTATCCTCGTGAAGACCTTAGTCTTCACAAAGGTACAGTTCTATAGTTGGTGTGTGCCAACATCCGACAGAACTACTTCATCATGATGTACATACCCCTAGGAGGTCATTAACTTATAATTAATTTTGGATTAAGATTCAAATTACGGAAACCTTGCCAAACCCTAAATCCAACACCCCTTAAGTTCTTCATCCATATTTGATTTAATTAATATTAAATAACTTCATTAACTCATGATTTCTTTTATGTTTGTTATCTTTGACTTTCTACGAGTAGTTATCCAAAAACAGAACAACATACATCATAAGGTTAAATTAATGTAACTCAACTGTTCAAATAAGGTGTAGCAACCACACAAGTTCAACTAGAGTAGACTTCATAGAAAATGAATTCTGAATGATTAACGATCATAAACACCATTCTTTTACTTTACATTCTTTTGAGAGAGGAAGAGTCTTCCTCTCTACATGGTTATGTGTTAGGGTTTATCATACCCTTTATATATTTTGCACTTTCTATAGTTTAATTGTATATTCAATATACATCCCATTATCATAATATATTATTTAGATAAAGAACGTCATCTTATGCAACTTAATAATTTTCTTTCAAGTAAGAGAGAGATTGAACTATTTCTCTTCATCCAAATTATCAAATGACAACGAAATAAGAATACAAATAGATATGCCAAATATCAACAAGATAGTATTCTAACTTCCTTCATAAAATGTACAAGAGAAATTACACAACAATTTGAAGTAAACCTCCAACCTTTTCAATTCATCATGATAAAATACATAATTTACAAGACTATGCATCTCAGACAAACTGCATGTCAATTAGTACTAAGATCATTAAAGAATAAAAATTTTCATTTTCAATACATCTCAATAATGAATCGGAGTTCTCTTTAAAAGATCCAAACTTTAAATCAGCCAATACATCATAAAATTTATTGCCTTCTTTTATCACTTACGAAGTCCATCTGCAAAAATTGCTAGCATAGGTCAGTTCATTGAACTGAGCATGATAAGCACTAAGCATTAAAATGAAGTGCATTCCACTAATTGTTCCATTAAAACAAATCTTCTTTAATGAAACAATTAATGTAATCATTCAAATAAAACATAAGTAATAACAACCATAAAAGAAGCACAATTAACAATCTAAATTCCCTTTTAACAAAAGATCATAATATACTCAGCAAACTACTGCCTTATATTAGATAAGTATTGTCCCAAATAATTACTTATTTATATTAAATAACATCTCCTAACATTAAATTATTTCATAATTCTTTCTTAATTTGAAATATAAATTTAACTTCAATATATAAACAAAAAGAGTTACTTTCAGAATCAAAGACCTTCTTGTCATCTTTACCAAGTTTCCAGAAAACATGTGAAGACAAGTTCATTTCAACATCATTACATTTTTAAGATGAGTCAACCAAAAACTTAAATAAATAAGAGATTCAAAATTTATATGTGACAGCCTAATTCTCAGTCAAATAAATATAACCTAGGTTCTTATATTAGGCTTCTTATTAACAATGGAAAATTACTTCCCAACAACAATGTTTCATTTCAATTAACTGAAACAATTATTATTTCCTTAAATATAATTTAAGTAGAGAAGTAATTAGTAACAACTACTAATCAATTACTTAATAAAAGTAATACAAATGATTCAATTAAACCTATGATAGGTTTTATATAAAGAAAGGAGAACGAGCTAAAGAGTAAACAATTTACAATTTCCTTTATCATTCGGTTAAACTGAATTCTCATATGCATCTTCAGAAAAGAAGAGTCTACATCCTACCCATCAAACAGTTATTAACTTACTTGCAACCTTAATGAATATTTCTATATCATTGAATATTTCAGTCATTGATTTGAAACCATTTGTTCCATCAAAATAAAGTAAGACTATAAAAAGATCACCCCTTAATCATGACCAAACAGAGAAGGAAGAAATCATCTGTTGAGTGCACAAAGAAGAGTCCATCTGAAAACAATTTCATAATGATGCATGACTCAGCCATTGAAAAATAGTCAGTCAAGAAATGGTTAAGTTTTCCTTTCTATAGGATAGGCTCAAATGATCACTATCGTGGCTTGACAAGAAATTCGATTCGACACAAATAAACAAAGATCAATAAATCTTATAAACCAAAACGGTTTGGTTGGTTCCATATACAAAAGTAACAGTCCAAAATTTGATTATACATTCAACGATTCCCATGAACGTACCACAGTCAGCTCATAACATGTTAGTTAAAAAACTACAAGGAAGTTTCCAACTCTGGCAAGTAAGTTTTCATCACCTCACCCAAGCCCAAAAAGGATAGAAAATTGAACTTAAGAAATTCAAACAGACCTAAGAACATAATCACCATAACGTCTTGGAGAAGGCCGACTACCATATTATTTTAAACATCAAACAAAACTTCAACCAAAGAAAACCATCTCATCTTCCAGATTTCAATAAACCAATAATCACCTTATAGAGTTTCGGAGAAGAGAATTCCAGTAACAAACAACCAAAGTATAAGAAAACTTTCATTCTTATCTCCTTATGAGCTCAATCTGTAACAATAATTCCAAATAACAAAACTTACCCAAATCCCATTGAATTATGATTTGAAACAGTTGAGATTTAAATAGTATAAAATAAGAACAAGATATTTCTTCTAATATCTTATATAAGTTGAAGTACATAACACAAAAAATTCCATAAACCTCAAAAACCCATTAACCCTTTTGCTCACAAGTTCAATTTCTTACCTAAGGGCATAGTATAAACATATAGTGCCAACAAATAAGTATTAAAACTTCAAAAACAAGATGCATTTTGCAAGGGTATTCTTCTACCTTTCAAAAAAAAATCCAAGACAATCAGTATAAGCATACAAGTTTACCAATATATATACAAACAAGATGTCCATTCCTCACTTTCACACAAGTTTGTGTTCATACAATGAGATGAAACATATACCCATACAGATCGTGAAGGAGTAATAAAACTTTAAAACTCAAAGATGCATCAAAGAAGAGTATCCATTTAATTTTTGCCTTCAGAAGAGATTTCCAGTTTGAAGCTCAAGACAAAAACTACTTACTCAAAATCTTTTTCGAGAAGACAGTCCAGAGTATATATTTCAATCAAAACACTAAAGTCTCGACAGTTGTAAATGCATTTCACCATTTTAACTCACTCAGAGAGAACACCCAAAAAAACATTATCATGCAAGGGTTCCAAAACCAAAAGCACAGAGATTCTTTCAAAAAGAAATAAAATAACTAGAACAAAAATAGAAACCCATTTATCTCATGAGAGTAGAGTCATTTTAATGAAGCATTTAGAGAAAAGAAAGAAATCTTAATGGATAGAGCCTATCATGCCTGATAGTGCTTTTGTTGATTCAAAGAAGACTTCCAGCCGAGCTTCCAACACTTCTTCTTCTCCAAGCAAGATCAACAACCAAAAATCTCTTTCCCCAATGCCTCATATACTTTCCTTGAATTAAAAATAGACCAAGGGAATAAAAATAACCATAAACTGAAAATAGAACTGCTAGTTCAAAGAACCAGATAGCTCCATGTAGAGAAAAAATCGAGAGAGCATGAATGACCAAACAACCTCCAACAAATCTACCCGCATGGTTTCCTAGGTGGTTTTCTCACAAAAATGAGGCTCATTAATGCCATTAACTCTCAAATTCCCACCTATCTCTCTTTACCACCGCCATCCAAAATTGGTGAGACCCAATTCAACTTCTACATGCATCACTAAACCTTAGTGATGTCTCCACATAGACTCCCACCAAATTTCATGCTTCTACCTAAATTGGTAGTACACTATCCAATTAATTCAAAAATCAAATCACATTAATAGCTTAGGAACCATCGCCAAGCTTACCACTTGCCATACGACCCTTAGGTCCCCTTTCCACATTTCATTAGTTTAGGGTAGATTCCATTAGCTTAGGATATGACCATAGGATAGTTTAAAAGTATTTACCTTAGGTTTAGAAACATTTCAATAGGTAAATTTCCATCTTAGGTTAGGTCATAGCTCATAGCCATTTAGTATTAGGTATAAGGTTAGAAATAATCCTAGCATCACCTTAGGTTATTTCCCCACACCCCAATTTAGAACATGCAACCTAGGTTAGGATGCTATCCCAAATGAAATAGGCATAGATAAAAGATAGGTACATTTACCTTAGTTTAGAATCCCATTAGGATAGATCTCATAGGCCTAGGACTTAGTTTTTATTTTTCCTCCATAGTCTTAAAGCAGGCCTCATACCACTTGATGACATTAGATTTGCAAAGAGATCAATCAAGAAGATCCAAGCACATAACATACAATGGAATGCACACATGATCTTACAAGAAAATAAAATAATTTGTAAACATACAAGAGTTCATTCCATTATGTCCTCCAACCTCTAAATGTCATTTTACCATTTAGATCAGGTAAGAAGATTTAAAACATACCTTGGATCAATGGAATTGATCCAAGGATTTGTTAATAAAAAGAGATAAGTTTACAAACTTCATTTCCAGATTACAACTTATCTATCAGAAGAAAAATGGATTCTTTACAAGCAATATCATTTTAGCCCAATGAATCTAAGAGAAGAAATGACTCATCCATGACAAGCATGATTTCAAAAATCAAAGGAACACTCCTTATCCAGAAAAATCACATGTCAACGCTTGCAATGAAAAAGAGGAAAGATAACAATTTTTCAATATGCTACATGATTCCCTCCTAAAATAATCATTGTCCCGATGATTATCTCCTTAAAAAAATTTACATCAAGGACAATCATTATTATTAACTTTCTTTTCATATGTTCAAAACATAACATAATTTTAAAATTATTAAAACAATCAATATTTACTTAGTCATTTATTTTAAACAATGAAATATTTTCCCAAAACTCGATGTGTTTATTGTCATAAAAGAATTAAATCAAAAATCATATCATCAATGTAATCAATTATATTCAAATAAGTATGGAAACACAATTTTCATATCTCCCATTTTTTCCTATGTTGCACTTTCTTCATTACACTAGTCCCACTAGACCTTACATTGACTTATTTCATGATTTCTTAAGTGCAACTGGTGAGTTTTTAGCACTCACAAGGGTTTAACCATGATTATTCCTAGGTCTTAGACCTATAAGGAATTCCAATTCAACACATGTGATAAATCTAAAATGTATTTCTTAAGCAAAGAAATATGGAAAATATCTTGCATTCATGACAAATAAGGAGGTAATGCTAAATGACAAGCTATAGGATTGATTACTTCAACTATTTTGAAAGGTCCCACAAAATGTGGTGATAACTTGACAAATTTCGCCAAAAGTTATAGAATTTTTTTTTGGTTTAACTCAAGAAAGACCTTCTCCCGAGTTCAAATTTCCTATCA
This sequence comes from Taxus wallichiana var. yunnanensis, assembly GCA_018340775.1. NCBI lineage: Eukaryota > Viridiplantae > Streptophyta > Pinopsida > Cupressales > Taxaceae > Taxus > Taxus wallichiana. The sequence goes on from CM031239.1 coordinate 50,964,076, forward strand.
ACACACTTCAATTCATCATAACTATTTTTCCTAATTGCTACTTTCTTCAAGTGTTCACGAATCATTTTAACTTGTTGTTCCATTTCCGTAATGATTTCAAGTCCAATTACCTCTCTATCCTCAATGTTGTCCCAACTAACAGGGGTTCTACATTTTCTTCCGTATAATGTTTCAAAAGTTACCATCTTAAGAGAGGCATGATATGTGTTATTGTATATAAACTCAACTAATGGAAGGTAATCTTCCCATTTATACTACTAATCCACACAATATATCGTAACATATCATCTAAAACTTGATTAAATCTTTCATCTGTCCATCCATTTCCGGATGATAGATAGAACTGAAATTCAACTTAGCTCCTAGAGATGCATTGAGGGTTTTCCAAAACCTTGAAGTCATTCTAGGATCTCTATCAGATATGATTAATTCAGGTAATCCATGTAATCTAAAAATATCATGTACAAAACTTTTTGGTAAAACAAGAGAATCATCCTTAAGATTACCAAAGAATAAAGTGAGCTACTTTTTTAGTTTATCCATAACTAAAATAACATCATGTTTATTTCTTGACATAGCCAACCCTTGTACAAAATCCATGCTTATTACTTGTCATTTGTATTATGGTATGCTATGAGGATACAACAAAAAAATAAGAATCATTCTGAAAAATCCAACACCCCGGATGTTCTTTCTAGGTTGATCACTCTGTGGGACTTTCTCCAAGTGTGAAATGAGAAAGGAATCTCCAGAGAGAAGGCTGGTTCTGCTCCTAAACTACCTACCACAAGCTATTCCACTGCGAGGCAAGCTAATCTAAACCTAATCTAACCATGCCAAGGAGACAGAGAGAGAGAGAAAAAAAGGGAAAAACAAGAAAAAGCCTACACTAAAACGGTGATACACCAGAGAAGGAGAATGTTGAACATCTATCAAAACTGCCATGGAACAAGGAGAGGTGAGCAATGGGAAGGATGGATAGATGCATCACAGGCCCAAGGATAGATTTCACACAGAAAATGTCCCAAAACTCCATGAACATAGCTCCAGACCTACAATGAACATTCAAACTTGCACAAATACCTGCAATGAAGAGAGGAAAGAAGAAAACAAGTGAAAAATGAGCAAGGATGGACAGATGCATCACAAAACACGTTTTTGTTGCTTCAGAAGTTTGCACAGAACATCATTTCAATAGTAAAAGGCAAAAAATGCCATTACAGAGCAAGGGAGGAGGTTCGAACTCCATTTTCAACCCTAGAGAAGAAAAGAAGGGAGGGAAGAGCTGAAAAGATGAACCACTTGTAATAATAATCTTAAAAATGAGCCAAATCTGGCTTTTTACAATGCATGGGTCGAGCCCAGGAGAGAGAAAATGTAGGAAAACGTGCAAGCAGCCCAACCATTGACCAAAACACATTCTTCATTAAAATCGGTGGTTGAAACATCACTTCTGGCCATGCTGAAGAAGAATGCGACCCATGTGCATTAAAACTAGTTGTTGAAATGTCACTTCCGTGTTGAAGAAGAATGCGACCCATGTGCATTAAAACTGGTTGTTGAAACGTCGCTTCTGGCCATTACCACGTGCCAGAGATGTTTCTTGATTTTCTCTCTCCAAACTGAACCAAAATGCAATATTGACCCCGGAATCGTGTAGAGAATTTCACCAGCTTTCCATTGATATAAAGAACGTGAAAATCTGAGCTCTGGATCAAAAGTTATGGCGATCTGAAGATTTTAGGGCAAAAACAGGCCAAAACGGATTTTGAATTTTTCCCACGCTCTGCCACTTGGATGACACGTGTCGGGCTCTGATTGGATGAGCAATTCTCTCTCCTCCACCTTTCCATGGGTTTCCTTTGAAATTTTGACGTTTTTATAACTTTGGAAAATTTTCCATTTTCCCCACGCCCCCACCACTTGGGACACGTGGCATCATTTGGTTCGTTGAGGGGGGCGGGGAAAACCTTTACCTTTTAGTTTTTGGCCAAAACTTTTGCTAAATTTTCTAAGTCCTCCCAAGCTCCACACTTCCCCCACCTTAGGACACGTGTCCTGTGTCTTTCTTAGCTCGGGCCGACCCTTCAAACCTCACCCTTTGAACTTTTGGGCCCAAAACACTTAGTCGAAATTTTTATTATGCCTCCCCTTGTGACACGCGTCACATTCTGATTCGTTGGCGGCTTTTCCGGGTCTTTGCGTCCCTCACGTATTTTTAGCCCGGATGTCCCAAACCATCTGGGACAAATTTCTCTGATCCACCCGATTCGGGCTTCCTTGTCCCTCTTTGAGGTGAAGACACGTGGCACATTTCCATTCGCTCTCGGCTCTTTCGGCTCTCCACGTCCCGCGCGTACTTTTTTCCCCCGATGTCCCAAGCGAAAGTTCTGTTTTGGCCGAACCGCCGGTTGGTTCGCGTCCTCCACATACTTTTGTCCCAAATTTCCCGACTTCACAGGACAAATTTCTCCGAACCGCCCGAAATGGGCTGACTTGCGCCAAACCGGCCGATCCGCGTCTTTCGCGTACTTTTGTCCCAATGTCCCAACTGTGCGAAACAAAGACTTAGGCAATTTTTTCCCTTTTTTGGCGAATCGCTTTTCACATCCCACGTGTACCTATGACGTCCCGGAGATGTCCCAATTCTTTGCATGGACCACTGCTGGAGGATTTTTGGCCGGTTCACGCCCCGATGTCCCAACTGTCCCAGGACCACTGGACTAGGACTTAGCTGATTTTCATGATTTTTTCTGCCCCAAGCTTGTTTTTGCAACTTTTTCACCCTTTTTAGAACTTTCTCTTTTCTTCTTGGACAGGAGAGTTAGAAAGAAGCCGAGGGGACCCCAAAAACATGATTTTGGGCCTTGAATCAATCTATTTGCCTGGGACTTGAATATTCTGATGCATGTTATCAAAATTACCCTGGGGTGAATTTTGGATAACAGTTTTGGCGACTCAGTGGGGTCATCTGCCTGCTAGATGAATGATCAGTAGCCTGAAGCAATCCATTGGGCATGGAGTCATGAGTTGTAACCTGTAAAAACTGATCTGAACTTTGAAAACCTCCTCTCTGAGCCACTTGAAACCCACTGAAATGGAGTCGTTCTCACCAAAATGCCACTGAAATGGACTATGCAAGAGCAAAACCAGCACCACAAAAACTATGTACAGAACTGAAAATCATACATGCTCCAAATGGAACATGCAGAGTGTGCACAAGCACTTCTTCTACTGAAAGCAAACCTACCTACTCTCTAACTAGAAGCAAAGGCAAGCTAAACAAACCCTGCAATTGGTTGTGAGAAATAGCTTCCCTTTCTCAAAAGTGGCAGCCATGCAATTGATTTGGAGCTGATCATGGCTGATTGGATGAATGGAAAATCAACAAGAAGCTGGTCTTCCACCCAAATCATCAAGGTATCAGCTGAAGGCAAATTCAATACCTCTTTTAGTTGCTCTGCATTTGGATTGAAGAGGTATGACAGCTGATCCTTGGTACTTTGTAGCTCACCCTCATGCTCAGAAGCAAGCATGACTGGTTGTGACTTCTCCTTTGGCTCCAATGAAGCCAAATACCTGATTGGGCAAGGTCTGATCCATTTGATATGCCCATAGCTCTGATTTTCAACTCCAAAAATGGAGTCTTCTTGTAGACCTTTGAATGGATGGTGTGGAAGAAATGGTGAAATTCCTCTGTCCTTTCTCTTCCTCCAATGAAGAACATGAAAGATTAAAATCTTCCAATCTTGGTTCCAAAGAGCTGCTATAAGATGCAGGCTGCTGCAAATGAATGTTCTCCTTCATGACAGCAGACTCAAGTGTTTGGAATGTGGATGATGAAAGAGAGAATGGTGGAAACTCAACCGGCTCTTCTCCATCAAAACAGTCCTCCAAATCTGACAGATAAACTACCTCATGGCTGTCCTGCTGCAAATGCTCCACTTCCTCCATGGTGTCTTCTTGATCTATAACTTGACCACCATGGTTTCTTTCACCCTCCAACATTGAGTTTGAGAGATCAAACTCCTCTTCAGTACTAGAACTTGAGAGAGGTGAAGTAGAAAGAAGAACTGAAGGTTCTCCTGTAGCCTGCTTTGTGCTCAAAGCCCTTGGATCTGCACTTTTCTCCTCCACAACTAGAATGTGCTCCTCTTCTTTTGGATTTGGAGCAGCTTCTCCTTCCTCTAATGTTTGAAGACAATCTTGCTCTTGATTGAACTCTTCCTCCAGCATGAAGTTTGTCAAGTCAAACTCTTCAATCTGCTGCTCTAGAGGACAAGTTGGGACTGCAAGATCTTCTTCTGAGCTTTCTTCCTTTATGGCTGATTGTGCAACTTGAATTGAATCAGCATTCCCTTCAAATAGAGTGCCAACATGGACACTACTTTCTAAGCAAACTAACTGCTGATCTGCTTCTTCTTTTTGCTCTTCTTCTTCTGCCACAAAATCAGTCTTAACCACCATTTGTTCAACCTTAGCCTCTTATGTAGGTTTAACCATCAAGGGGATCTTTGTCATCCCAAATTTGGCAGCCCAAACCCTCAAGTTGTCTGTCATTTCTTTTCTTCTTGGCTCCTCTTCTTGCTGTCCTTCATGGCCGATTTTTGCAATTTCTTCTTCCCCACATGGAATTGGGAATGCAAGAGGAGGGATGGGTTGTAACTCAATTGATTTGGAAATTTTTTGTGGTGGTAGAGGAGGTGAAACCTCTTGTTTCTTTGGAGGAGGGGTATTTCTTTTAGCTCTTGTGGAGGGGATGACTATTTGGAAGGAAAAAGGAAAGAAGAATTGAGGTGTGGTGGAAGACTGAGAGGTGGAGACATGGGATCAACATTTGGGACAGCAGATGGGGAGTTTAGAATTTGCAATTCCAAATGAGATGGTGCTGCTTGAGTAATGGGAAGAGAAAAACCAGATGATGGTGTAGAACTTACCCATTGACAAGGTTGTTCAACAACAAGTGTATAGGCCTCTATTTCTGCTGTCCATTGTGCAAGTTGGGGCAGCATCTTCATCATGAAGTCCAGCTTCTCCTGAGGGCTGAAGTGTCTTGGAAAAGGGCCTCCCCATGGACAAGGAGTCCTGCAACCAATTCTGAAAGCTCTCATTTGAGCTGTTGCTCTGGACTGCACCATCTTTACCTCCATCTTTTGGATTTTCTCCAACAAGACCAGCATCTTGCATCTGATTGTCTTCATTATATGCATACTCTTGCTCTTGGAAAGCTCCATAGCCAAAATGATTTTGGCATTGCTGCTCATATGGGTATGCATGCTGATTTTGAATTTGTTCAAAATGCTGATTTGGAGGATTTAAAAAACATGTTGGAGGTGGGAAACATTGCTGCTTTGTTGTAAATGTGAGTTCCATGATGGAAATGAAGTCATGATTGCACAACTTCATGGAATGGAAAAGAATGAAAGAGATGGAAAGAAGGATGGATGGAATGGATGAAAAATGGGTCTGCAACTTTAGAAATGGGTTGCTGATCAGATGGAGTCGCCAGATGTGTTTGCAAGTGCCTCCAAAGGCTGAAATCTTCACAGGAACACACCAACCTACAAAAGATGAAGTGGAAGACCTCTAAGGTCCCACCGGGCGTGCCAAAACTGTTAGTGCAAAATCACAGCACCCCTGGATGTTGATCAGATTTCTAGGTTGATCACTCTAGCATCCAGTGTGATTGCACAACATTGAAACCTTTCTCCAAGTGTGGGACTTGCCAGAAATGAGAAAGGAATCTCCAGAGAAGGCTGGTTCCTGCTCCTAAACTACCTGCCACAAGCTATTCCAGTGCAGGTAAGCTAATCTAAACCTAATCTAACCATGCCAAGGAGACAGAGAGAGAGAGAAAAGGGAAAAATAGTAAAATCCTACACTAAAACGGTGATACACCAGAGAAGGAGAATGTTGAACATCTATCAAAACTGCCATGGAGCGAGGAGAGGTGAGCAATGGGAAGGATGGACGAGATGCATCACGAGGCCCAAGGATAGATTTCACATAGAAAATGTCCCAAAACTCCATGAACACAGCTCCAGACCTGCAATGAACATTCAAACTTGCACAAATACCTGCAATGAAGAGAGGCAAGAAGAAAACAAGCAAAAAATGAGCAAGGATGGACAGATGCATCACAAAACATGTTTTTGTTGCTTCAGAAGTTTGCACAGAACATCATTTCAATAGTAAAAGGCAAAAAACACCATTACAGAGCAAGGGAGGAGGTTCGAACTCCATTTTCAACCCTGGAGAAGAAAAGAAGGGAGGGCAGAGCTGAAAAGATGAACCACTTGTAATAATCTTAAAAATGAGCCAAATCTAGGCTTTTTACAATGCATGGGTCGAGCCCAGAGAGAGAAAATGTAGGAAAACGTGCAAGCAGCCCAACCATTGACCAAAATGCATTCTTCATTAAAATCGGTGGTTGAAACATCACTTCTGGCCATGCTGAAGAAGAATGCGACCCATGTGCATTAAAACTGGTTGTTGAAACATCGCTTCTGGCCATGTTGAAGAAGAATGCGACCCATGTGCATTAAATCGGTTGTTGAAACGTCAATTCTGGCCATTACCACATGCGCGAGATGTTTCTTGATTTTCTCTCTCCAAACTGAACCAAAATGCAATATTGACCTAGAATCATGTAGAGAATTTCACCAGCTTTCCATTGATATAAAGAACGTGAAAATCTGAGCTCTGGATCGAAAGTTATGGCGATTTGAAGATTTAGGGCAAAAAACAGGCCAAAACGGATTTTGAATTTTTTTCCCGCTCTGCCACTTGGATGACACGTGTCGGGCTCTGATTGGATGAGAAATTCTCTCTCCTCCACCTTTCCATGGGCTTTCCTTTGAAATTTTGACTTTTTAACACTTTGGAAAATTTTCCATTTTCCCCCGCGCCCCGCCACTTGGGACACGTGGCATCATTTGGTTCGTTGACAGGGGCGCGGGGAAAACCTTTACCTTTTAGTTTTTCAGCCAAAACTTTTGCTAAATTTTCTAAGTCCTCCCCGAGCTCCGCACTTCCCCCACCTTAGGACACGTGTCCTATGTCTATTGGCTCGGGCCGACCCTTCAAACCTCGCCCTTTGAACTTTTGGGCCCAAAAACACTTAGTCAAAATTTTTATTGCGCCTCCCCTTGTGACACGCGTCACATTCTGATTCGTTGGTGGCTTTTCCGGGTCTTCACGTCCCTCGCGTATTTTTGGCCCGATGTCCCAAACCATCTGGGACAAATTTCTCCGATCCGCCCGATTCGGGCTTCCTTGTCCCTCTTTGAGGCGAAGACACGTGGCACATTTCCATTCGCTCTCGGCTCTTCGGCGTCCCCGCACATACCTACGGCGCCAATTTTCATGATTTTTTCTGCCCCAAGCTTGTTTTTGCAAATTTTTCACCCTTTTTTAGAACTTGTTGTTTTCTTCTTAGACGAGAAGAGTTAGAAAGAAGCCGAGGGGACCCTTAAACATGATTTTGGGCCTTGAATCTATCTATTTTCCTAGGACTTGAATAATCTGATGCATGTTATCAAAATTACCCTAGGGGTGAATTTTGGATAACAATTCCATAACACTTTTTACTTCATCCTTAAACTGAGTTCTTAATGTTATAAGAGCATAAATGTGCTTCCCACAACTTAGAGCATCGACTACTCTATTTTCCTTTCCTTTAATGTAATTTATGTCGAATCATATTGAAACAAAAACTCTAACCATCTTCATTATCTTGCATTCAAATTTGGCTGAGTGAAAATATACTTCAGCCCAAGATGATCAACTTTTAATTCAAAAGGTTTACCAAGTAGATAATGCCTCCAAAATTGAAGTGCATGAAAAATTGCAACAACATCTAAATCATGTGGAGCATAATTCAATTCATGTAATCGTAGTTTTCTACTTTCATAAGCTATGACATGATCATTTTGTAACAAAATACCTCCAAGAACTTCCCCGAGATGCGTTTGTTACAATAATAAAGTCTCCATTAGGGTCTGGTATAACTAAAATAAGTGTTGAAGTTAATTGATCCTTCAAAGTTCTGAATGCAAATTCAAATTTCTCATTCCAAACAAACTTCTTATCCTTTTTCTGTAATGAAGTTATTAGTCCAGCAACTTTGGAAATATATTTTACAAATTTTCTATAGTAACTAGCAAGATCCATGAAGCTTCTCATGTACATTCTTTGGTGCGAGCCACTTAGTTATAGCTATAATTTTTGAAGGATCTACAATAATTCCATTCTTACTCATAACATGATGCAAATAGTGCAATTTTGTGTCGTATAAAAACATCTAGATAGCTTACCATATAACCGTCTCTTTCTCAAAATTTCCAAAACTATCTTCAAATGCTCATGGTGTTCTTTAATACTTTTAGAATATATGAGAATGTTATCCAAGAATACAAGTACAAATTTTTCCACGTATTCTTGAAAAATATTGTTCATTAAATTCATAAAAGTTGTAGGTGCATTTTTTAATCCAAAGGGTAAAACGGTAAACTCATAATGTCCATACCTTGTTCTAAAAGTTGTTTTATGAATGCTCTCATCCTTAATACGTAATTGATGATATCCGATCAAATATCTATCTTATAATATACCGATTCTCGACACATCCGATCAAATAGAACATCAATTCTATGGAGGGGATATCTGTTCTTGATTGTTGCTTTGTTTAAAATTTTGTAATCAATGCACAATCTAAGTGTTCCATCCTTCTTTTCACAAAGATTAATGGTGCTCCCAAGGTGAAACACTCGGTCTTATCAAACCTTTAGACAAAAGTTCTTGCAACTTTTCCTTAAGCTCTACCAATTCAATAGTAGTCATTTGGTATGGTGCCTTAGAAATAGGCTTGTTCCAAGCTTGATTTCAATCAGAAATCAAATTCTCTTTTGGGTGGAAGACCGTAACTCTTAAAAATACATCACCGTAGTTTTGTAACAACAGATATCGCTCCATGAAATCACTTTTTCCTTAGCGATTCAGAAATTTTTACTTTGCATATAAGGTACAAACTTTATTTTTGCCTTTTTAAGTTGCATAGGTGACAATTTCCTAACTAAAATCTCATGTTTTATGCCCTGAATCTCTCGCTATTTTTTTACAGTCATCTAAACAACTAATATGTTTTTCAAAATAGTCTACGTTTTCTTTATGCTTAGCTAACCAATTAACATCTATGATTACATCATAAGACCCCAAAGGAGAAACATAAAGATCGACTTCAGTGGAAAAATTAGGTAAGTCAAGGACTGCCCCAAAAAGACACATACTAACTATATGAACAACATTGTTTCATAATGTAAAATCCATGTTTTATCTATTTTCCATCATTTCTTTTTATTTTTTAGTTTAATTTACTAGAAATAAAACATTATGTATCTTCTGTATCAAAAAGAATAATTACAGGTATGCCAAATAACTTACTTGGAACTTCTATGGGCGTGACTTATTTTTCAACCATGTTTGTTAGCTACTACAGTGTGTATCTTGTGTTGCTGATTATGTTCATCCTTTTTCAAAGGAAATTGGTTTGTGTAATGATCCTTTCCATAGTTATAACAACCTCCTACAAGTCCCTTTTTAGGCTCATATTTATTTCTAGCCTTAAAGTTGTCATTCTGACCTCCATAGGATTTCTGTGTCCATTATTATTATTATTGACAAAGTTGTTTTGTGGATTTCTAGTAGACTTATTTGTTGTTGTTTTCTTATTATTATCAGCTGAAAACTTACTTTTCATACCAAACTTCTTCCATGGTCCTTTCTTAGGTGTAAGAGATGATGAAGAGGAGTTGGGAACTTTCTTCCTCACTTCCTCCTTATGAGCAGAAATTTCCTTTAATTTTTGTTCCTACCTTATGGATTTTTCAACAACCCCTTCCATAGTGGTTGGGTTGTGAAAATACACCTCTCCTCCTATAGTAGGATTCAATCCCATGATGAATTTACGTATCCTGAACTTCTCTTCAGTTTGATACTAAGGTACATAATTAAGGATTTTAGTAAACCACTCCTAATACTCGACATTGCGCTTAGCTTTCCTTATGCTAGGTTATGAAATTCAGTAATTTTCTGATCATAATAATGTTTTGGTAGCTAACGCTTCCTAAAGCAACCTTTAAATTGATCCCAAGTGATATTAGTTTCATCAATATTCAACTCAGCCTTACGGCTATCCCACCATGAAGATGCTTCACAGGAAATTTGATATGCTCCCTAAATTGCCTTTATTTCTTCCAACAAGTTCCTTATTGCAAATTACTTCTCCATTTCATTGAGCCAATTCTTAGCTCCATCTTCTAATGTGGTGCTATCAAATTTAGGTGGAATTATCCCGTTTATATCATTAGTGAGTTTAGTTGGTAGCCTAGCCTTTTTGTTTTCCAGCTAATCATACATGCTCACATTGTTATTATCAACACCCAAATTGGCTTTGTCCATAGATGATGGCTGATTATTATTACCAACATATTCTTCATCCTCATTTACCATTACTTGTTATTCAAGCACAACCAAATGATCTCTTGTGTCCAACAAGGCAATAAGGATCTCATCAAGTTTTTGGGCAGTTGTTCCTTCTTCAGGTGGAGGATTATTTGCAACATTTCCTCTTGTTCTAACCATTTTCTGTTAAAAAGAAAATTTAAGTTTTATTAAATTATAGACATAATAGGTCTAAGAGTTACAACCTTCAACTCGATACTAAGTCAGTAACATTCTCATTTTAAGACTTTAGAAACAAGGGAATTTATTTTACACGATGTTCTCTATTCTAAATAAAAATAATTTAGGACACACATTCATGCCAATCAATCTCATAAAATATAACCATATGCAGCTATAAATGACTCAATGAATTACCAATCTCTCATTGCAGGACTCGTGTTCTAACCAATCTTTCATGTTTGTCTTTAAGTATTGAATAATTTTATGTATACTTAGTTTTCTTACCCAAATCTGGTACTAAGTCACTTGATTAAAGAACCTATTCGAATATTTGTTACCAATATTCATCTAAAATCACGTTCCTTAAACTAGGTGACATAGGACAATGCAACTAAAGTAGTTTGCGATACTTTGGCCAAATATTTCCAACATACTATTCATGTTACTATTCCTAGACAACATATTCATCAAATCGGAATACGTCCTTCACCTCACTCTTCTGTTATCTAGAATGGTCTTCACTGACTTCTATCAGTCCACTTGCCCAAGGTTTGACCCTAACCCAGGTTAGTGACATAATTTTTTATAGGGAGATGCTCACGATGACTTAGGGTATATGGGCATACTCAACCGACCTAAGTTAATCGAATGTGCCTAGGTACCCTGAGTCATAGAAAGCTACTTCCTATTCCAATTCATAATACTAGCTTGACCTAGAGAGAAAATAATTTCAAGTCTAGATGTGTGTAGATCTAGATGAACTAATGCGGAAGGGTGTTGCAACATGTCAACTATAACACTGTATCCTCGTTTAGACCTTAGTCTTCATGAAAGTATAGCTTCTACAGGTTGGTGAATACCAACAACCAAGAGAACTACTTCATCACGATGTACATACCCCTAGGAGTTCATTAACTTATAATTGATTTTGAATTAATATTCGAATTACAAAGAACCTTGTGAAACCCTAAAGCCAATACCCTTAAATTCTTCATCCATATTTGATTTAGTTAATATTAAATAACTTCATTAATTCATTATTGCTTTTATGTTTTTATCTTTGAATTGCTGAGAAGTTATCCAAAAACATATCAATATACATCATAAGGTTAAATTCATGTAATCGAACCGATCAAATAAGGTATAGCAACCACATAGGTTCAACTAGAGCACACTTCATAGAAAATGAATTCTGAATGATTAATGATCATAAACACCATTATTTCACTTTAAATTCTTTTGAGAGAGGAAGAGTCTTCCTCTCTACATGGTTATGTGTTAGGTTTTATCATACCCTTTATATCTTTCGCACTTTCTATAGTTTAATTGTATATTCAATATACATCCCAATATCATAATATATTATTTATATAAAGAACATCATCTTATGTAACTTAATAAGTTACTTTCAAGTAAGAGATAGATTGAACTATTTCTCTTCATCCAACTTATCAAATGACAATAGAAATAAGAATACAAATAGATATGCCAAATATCAACAAGATATTATTCCAAATTCCTTCATAAAATGTACAAGAGAAATTACACAAAAATTTGAAGTAAACCTGCAACCTTTTCAATTCATCATGATAAAATAAATAATTTAAAAGACTATACATCTCAGATAAACTGCATGTCAATCAGTACTAAGATCATTAAAGAATAAAAATTTCCTTTTCAATACATCTCAAGAATGAATCAGATTTCTCTTTAAAAGAGCCAGACTTTAAATCAGCCAATAGATCATAAAATGTATTACCTTCTTTTATCACTTACGAATTCCATCTCGTAAAATTGCTAGCATGGGTCGAGCCATCAATCGAGGATGATAAGCACTAAGCATTAAAATGAAGTGCATTCCACTAATTGTTCCATTAAAACAACTCTTCTTTATTGAAATAATTAATGTAATCATTCAAATAAAACATAAGTAATAACAACCATAAAAGAAGCACAATTAACAATTTGAATTCACTTTTAAGAAAAAATCATAATATAATCAGCAAACTATTGCCTTATATCAGATAAGTATTGTCCCAAACAATTACTTATTTATATCAAATAACAGCTCCCGACCATAAATTATTTCATAATTCTTTCTGAATTTTAAATATAAATTTAACTTCAATATATAAACAAAAAGAGTTACTTTCATAATCAAAGACCTTCTTGTCATCTTCACCAAGTTTCCGTAAAACATGTACAAGTTCATTTCAAAATCGTTACGTTCTTAAGATGAGTCAACCAACAACTTAAATAAATAAGAGATTCACAATTCAGATGTGACACCTAATTCTCGGTCAAATAAATATAACCTAGGTTCTTAGATTAGGCCTCTTATTAACAATGGAAAAGTACTTCCTAGCAACAATGTTTCATTTCAATTAACTGAAACAATTATTATTTCCTTAAATATAATTTAAGTAGAGAAGTAATTAGTAACAACTACTAATCAATTACTTAATAAAAGTAATACAAATGATTCAATTAAACCTATGACAATTTTTATATAAAGAAAGGAGAATGAGATGAAGAGTAAACAATTTACAATTTCCTTTATCATTTGGTTAAACCGAATTCTCATATGCATCTTTAGAAAAGAAGAGTCTACATCCTACCCATCAAAAAGTTATTAACTTACTTGCAACCTTAATGAATCTTTCTATATCATTGAAGATTTTATTCATTGATTCAAAACCATTTGTTCCATCAAAATAAGGTAAGACTATAAAAAGATCACCCCTTAATCATGACCAAATAGAGAAGGAAGAAATCATCCATTGAGTGCACAAAGAAGATTCCATCTGAAAACAATTTCATAATGATGCATGACTCAGCCATTGAAAAATAGTTAGTTAAGAAATGGTTAAGTTTTCCTTTCTATAGGACAGGCTCAGCTGAAAATATCGTGAATCGACAAGACATTCAATTCCACACCAATAAACAAAGATCAATAAAGCTTAAAACCGTAATGGTTTGGTTGATCCATATACAAAAGTAATAAATCCAAAAGTTGATTATACATTCAATGATTCCCAAAACATACACACATCTTATAACAAGTTAGTTAACAAACTACAAGGAAGTTTCCAAATCTGTAAGTTTTCATCACCTCACCCAAGCCCAAAAGGACAGAAAATCAAACTTAAGAAATTCAAACAGAACTAAGAAGATAATCACCATAACGACTTGGAGAAGGCTGACTACTAGAGTATTTCAAACATCAAACAGAACTTCAACCAAAGACAACCATCTCATCTTCCAGATTTCAATAAACCAGTAATCGCCTTACATAGTTTTGGAGAAGAGATTTCTAGTAACAAACAACCAAAGTATAAGACAACTTTCATTCTTATCTCCTCACGAGCTCAACTGTAATAGTAATTCCAAATAAAAAAACTTACCCAACTCCCATCGAATTATGATTTGAAGCAAGGAGATTTAAATAGTATAAAATAAGAACAAGATATTTCTTCTAAGATCTTATACAAGTTGAAGTACATAACACAAAAAATTCCATAAACCTCAAACACCCATTAACCCTTTTTCTCACGAGTTCAATTTCTTCAAGGGCATCATATATAAATACAATCCCGAGAAAGAAGTATTAAAACTTTGCAAAACAAGATACAGTTTAGAAGGGTATTCTTTTATGTTTCAAAAACAATCCATGACAATCAATATAAGCATGCAATTTTACTAGTACAGATACGAACAAGATGTTCATTCCTCACTTTCACACAAGTTTGTGTTCATAAAATGAGATGAAACATGTACCCATACAAATCACAGAATGAGTAATACAACTATAAAACTCAAAGATGCATCAAAGAAGAGTATTCATTTACTTTCTTTTTTCACAAGAGATTTCCAGTTCGAAGCTCAAGACAAAAACTACTTACTCAAAATATTTTTTAAGTAGATAGTACAGTGTATATATTCTAATCAAAATACTAAATTATCAAAATTTGTAAATGCATTTCACCATTTTAACTCACTTAGAGAGAACACCCAAAAACAACATTATCATGCAAGGGTTCCAAAACCAAAAGCACAGAGATTCTTTCAACAAGAAAGAAATAACTAGAACAAAAATAGAAACCCATTTATCTCATGAGAGCAGAGTCATTTTAATGAAGCATTTAGATAAAAGTAAGAAATATTAATGGATAGAGCCTGTCATGCTTGATATTGCTTCTGTCGATTCGAAGAAGACTTACAACTAAGTTTCCAACACTTCTTCTCCAAGAAATATCAACAACAAAAAATCTCTTTCCCCAATGCCTCATATACTTTCCTTGAATCATACTCCCAAATGCCTCGCATGGTTTCCTAGGTGGTTTTATCACCAAAAACAAGGCTCATTAATGCCATTAACTCTCAAATTCCCACCTATCTATCTTCACCATCGCCATAGAAAATTGGCAAGACCCAATTCTACTTCGCATGTATCACTAAACCATGTGCCACGTGTTGGACCCACCATGTGCCACGTGTCGTCACAAAAATTCAAGGGCGTAGGAGAGGAGAAAAAGTCATTTTTTTCCATTTTTCCAAAAATGTCAAAAAGTCAAGAGGTGAGCCCAAATTGATTTCCAATTATATGTTGACACGTGGAGGGCCTATGTTGAAGGAGAAAGAGCAGATCAAGGGTAATTGTACATCTTCATTTTTGGCTGCCATTTTTGCTCCGTAAAAATTGGAATTGTAAATCTTTATATCAAATTTCATCAATTTTTGGCAATTCCATGTTGTTTTGGCCTTCTAGGATCATTGGAATCGGGCCATAACTCAATTTGCATATTTAAGATGTTCTTAAAACATATATTTTTCCTAATCCATCCAAACACGTGAAATGTCAAATTTGAAATTTGTAGAGGTAATTTTAAAAGGTGAAAAGGTGAAATGATGATAGGAAAGGAATTTACATGCCTTGATGATGAAAAATGTGCCTCCAGGAAGGATAATGATCTGAATATTTGTAATGATTCAGTCTTTTTAAAACACCTAGTAACTCTCGTTGTAAATTTGTTAAATGTCATTTTCAGTGAATCATGAGGAAGTGTTGTAACAAACTTGATCCCTTGGCATATTATTTTCTTGGGAAAGAAGGCTCCAATGTGCCAAGAGGTATATAATGCATTTTGGAAAAATGTAAAGGGTTGGGGAGTTGAAAATCATGAGAAAATTCTGAGAGAAAGTTAATTTTTCTGAGAAAGCCACCAAAGAACTATGTTAATTTATTCTATGTTGGATCTTCATGTATGTGAGTTGGTTACAAGTGTATGGCCATCACACAGCTCAAAGATTGTTCATGAAACTCTCCCTTGCTTATTAATCTAACAAGCATTTGAGTTGAATCTGTGTTTTTCTGGGCAATATGATGTCTGCTATCATTTTAAATACCTGCAAATAATTTTCATGGTTCTTGTTGTAATCTTGCTTTGAAAGTATTTAGAAATCACACAGAATCTCATCCTTATTGATAGTTTAGTGGCACTTGTAGTTTTGTTTGTCGGAAGAGCTTTCATTTGGCATTTAAAATAAGTAGTTTAAAATCAATCCACCTTCATATGTTGATTGGGATTGCTTTTAATCCTTTGGGGGTACCTTATGAATGGTTTGATCCAGGATTTTTTTGTTTAATTGATTTCTTTACTTCAAGATTATGTGGTGATTTTTAAAATATTTTGTAAAGAGTGTAACCTAGGATTTCATTTATGCATCTTCTCGGTTGAAAGAACATCCCGATTATTTGAAGCATTTTATCCGATAGTTGTTCAAGTATTTTAGAGGTTGTCAAAGATTTGATATATCCAAGTTTTTCTTATCAATACCCCACCTAAAAATCATTTGAAGAACTAATCCTACCAATACTACCCCGCATTGCATTGTGTGTCAACAAAAGAATCTAACCCATCTACAAAAATGCACAAAGTAAATCAGATCATACAATGTCTCTAGCAGCCTCAACCTTGTCTTGAAAGCATTCCCATCAGCTTATTAGTGACATCTCTGTTGAGTTTGAATAATGGAAAATCGATCATGTTTTCCCAAGGCCATCTCTATAAAATATGCACAAGATAAGGATATATCCACCTCCTTCACAAAACAGAGGCTGCAATATAAGTTCTCTTACCCCGTTGAAAAGGCACAACCTAAAATAGTGAGGGTTAGATCAGATCCTTTCAAAGTGCTATCTATCTCTCCACAAACTGAGTGGTAGTTAGATCACATCCCGACTAAAAAGGACATATATCAAGATCTATATGCCTTTAAGCTTCATGTCATAATTTTTATGCTACTCAGATTGAAAAGGAGAACTAATTTGGGTACCAACACTTTCTCGCACCATTTTTAGGGACATTATTCAAGATTTCAAGATTTCGCATCCTCGTAATGCTTCTTGTGTGATTTATGTGTAATTAAAAATATGAGTATCATCTTCGATTAGATTTATAATATTGGAATGAAGAGTAAAGTTCTAAGTTTGATATTCTCTCGCCTCAATTTGATCCATGTGTATACATATTTGAGATATTTGAATGCATACCAAACCATGGTAATTTCCCTTGTAAGTTCTTCCTACAAATTTTACCAGCTTCAAAGAGTTGTTGCAATTCATTTACATTTGTGGTTGATAAATTCAAAGAAAGAAAGGTCTCGATCTATAAAGTTTGGAAAGATTTTCAATGCTGATAGATATTTGACATAATATTTTAGTGCATTTGCATAACTAGGGTGAAAACCCTTAGTGGCAACTCCATGTTGTTCTGATCTTGATAAAGTACCAGTGTCTTAACATTTCTATCATTTACTTTTGTGTTGCTAATCTCTGTAAAACTCGGAAGGAAGAAGATCTCTCTTCCTTAAAGACTCTGCTAAGAAGTTGTTTACAGATTCAAGAAACTCAAAGTTGGAAGGGAGAAGAGTTTGGAAAGTTCTTAAAGGTCAAACATCAGAAAATATATCCATAGGTGAGAGAGATCAACCTTTGGTAGAGGATTATCACTCTTCTTCAAGTGATTATGATTTCCAATAATCAAAGGAACACTCCTTATCCGAAAAAAAAACATGTCAACGCTTCCAATGCAAAAGGGGAAAGATAACGCTTGTCAAAGATGTTATAAAATCTTTGGATACTAGATTGATAGTTTCTTGTGGACGTAGCCCACATTGGGTGAATAACGTTAAATCTGGTTTTGATTTATGTCTCTTGTTTTGTATATTTCTTCTCGGTATAATATCTACTTTTATTTGCATGTATGCTTAGATATGATATATTTTCTATATAACCAAAGTGTTCTAACCCCAACAACCGGTATCGAGTTTTTTTGGAGGTTTTATATGTTGACTTGATTTACTCGGAGGGTGTTTTTTGATTGAGTGGGAGCTACAACAATGACATAAGAAAACAAATACAAGGTACAAAAATTTGATGGTCGTAATTATCAATTATGGAAGATGTGGATTAAGGATTATCTCGTATCAAATAGATTTATATTCACCATTAGATGAGAAGTCTATACCTACAAAGATGATTGATGAAGAATAGAAGATTCTTGATAAAAGGCTTTGGGATCTATAATATTGAGCCTCACAAGATCTGTGGCTTCCAATATTACACAAACAACTTCTACGGTAGATTTAATGAAATATCTTGCTAATTTATATGTAAAACCTATTACTTCAAATAAATTTTATTTGATGAAGAAACTATTTAGTTCTAAGATGCATGAAGGTGGATCTGTATCTAGTCATTTGAATGATTTCAGATATATTGTAAATCAGTTAAAATCGATTGATATACCATTTGATGATGAAGTAAAAACACTTTTATTCTTATGTTCTTTGCTTGATAGTTGGGATAACTTGGTAATGGTTGTTAGTAATACAACATTTTCTAATAATATTTTGAAGTTTGATGATGTGGTTAATATAATCTTGAATGAATAAATTCACAGGAAGATTAAAGAGGAACCATCATCTGGAAATTATTTGAATGTAGAAAGAAGGGGTAGGAAGAAGGAGAGATCCAAGAGTAAGAGTAATGGGAAATAAAAGTCAAGGGATAGCAAATCTAAATCCGGAAGTAAGGGAATTACTTATTGGAAATGTTGAAAGAAAGGACATGAAAATAAATATTGTTGGTCAAAGGATAAAGAGAATAAACACCTAGACAAATGTAAAGAAGTAAATCTTGTTGCATCGAGGTAATACAAGATGCTCTTATTATTATTTTAGATAGTAGAATTGAATCATGGGTTTTAGATTCAGAGCTTCTTTCCATACAACTCCTAATAAGGGTTATTTTAGAAATTATGTCTAGGGTATTTTGGGCATGTTTATTTGGGTGATGATGAACCTTGTAGTATTACTGGTAAAGGGGAAGTTCATCTAAAATTTCAGAATGGAAATACATGGGTATTAAAATATGTGACGCATGTGCCAAGCCTCGGGAGGAATCTTATTTCGTAGGGAAACTAGGTGAATTTGGTTACATGGTTACTTTGGTTGCTCAAATGTGCACTCGCATCTCGGATCTCAAAAGGGCCAAGGTGTTTGAGACCACAATGGAACCATCCCCAAGTTTTGGGACCTTACGTTCTTGGGATGGATCTCTAGAGAAGGCCGATTCCTCTATCTATTTCTACTGCTACTACTACTACTCCTAGTGCTAAAATGGGAAACTAAGATAAGAATGCCAAGGGACAAGGGACCATGGAAAGAAGGATAACATGAAGCAAACTACACTAAAAGGTGATAGCACTAGAAAAGAGGGGTAAACACTATCTGTTCTGAGAAAGAATGATAGGGGATGCGTGAAAGGAGGCTAGGCATGAGTAACACAAAAACATGCATTCACAAAATCATTTTCATGAAACACAACTAAATATAGAGCTGCAGGGGACCTAAAGTAGCACAACAATACACAATGCAAGAGAAGAGGTAAGAAGAAGGAATGTAAACATGTTATGACAGAGAATAGTCACAAATGATGCTTCTATTACTTCAAAGAATGCACAAAACTGTTAGAATGATAAGGAGGAGGATATCCACATGCAAGAGCCAAACATGGAGGTTTGTAACTCAAAATACAGAAAATATGGAGTCCTTAGCAATATATGTAAGGATCTAGAGTATCCAACCATTACAATGAGCCCCAACCCTATCTTTATAGATTCATCCCAGAGGAAAGAAGGAGAGAGAGAAGTGGGAAAATTAATTCAAAGCTCAACCACCATCGTCAATGCCACCCCAAATCTTTCATGTCTGCATTAATTATTTTTTCGGCGCCTTGAAGGAGGAGGAATGGAAGATCGAATCATATGAGATCTGGTGGTTGAAGAAATTTGATTTTTGTTAATGGCCTGATAGACATTTTCCCATTTTCTCCCTACCTAACCTCTCCAAAATTAAAGTTTTAGATCTCCAAGGTGTAGATGAGGCCGAGATCTTTCCAATGGTGCCATATTTTTCAGATTTCAAGCACTGAGCCAAAAGATATGCTCATTTGAATATTTGGGCATGTAGGAGGAAGATTTCTATCTCTGTACCAAGTCCACATGGTGGCCTTGCACTTCTTGGAGATTCAGCCCCGTCTTTATGCTCTTGAAATCACACCGGATTGACATGTGGCGGCCTCCGTGGGCTCCTTGGGCTCCTTTGTATTTTTCCTAAGTCTCTTTGCTTGGCGGGCCAAAAGTCTGACCCTAGACACATGGTGGCTTGGCGCTTGTTTGATCCTACCCCGGATTTAAATTTTGGAGAGGCATCGATCTAACTTGAAAGAAGGTGAATGCATGGAGTGTGGGCGCAATGGAGAAATGTAAGAAAGAGGAAAAGAGGGGTGCATGCAATACACACAACAGAATGTCATGGACTAAGCTTATTGGAAGGTAAGTCTATAGAGGTGTGTATAAGGAGTGCATGACAAGATAGGAGAGAAAGTTAGCACACATGAGGAAGGTGCGCAAGGGAAAATGGAAGGAGATAGAAGAATGTGAAGGGGAGCAGGATGTGTATGCAAGTTATCCAAATCACTAGGAGAGCTATTTGGATAACAATTTTGGTGAATTTTAGGGCCACCTACCTACTAGATAAAAGAGATCAAGAGTGTGAAGCATCCATTGGGCAAGGATTCCATTTGTTCAATAATAAAATTCCCCGTAATCACTTGGAAATCATGTCAAGACTCAATTCTCGAATCTCTCAACTACCGAGAGAAGCTCTAAATTCTAGAAGTAATAAAAGAACACGTGCGAGAAGCACACAGGGAAAAGAACTATATTCAAACAAATAATGCACATTGAGGACACTTGAGGAATCAAACTACTTAATATATACAACATGATGCAACAAACCTAATCGCAAGGTTTGAGATAAATTCCATTTATGGGATTTGTAATGTGCTTCAATTAAGATGAGTTAACTAGAAAGAGTTAGCTTCTTTGCAAGACTTGATGATGTATGGGCCACTACAAAGTGCATCAAAATTTGAATGACACCTTGGTTTAGGTCTTTCAAAGCATCCCATTTTAGAACTAGGTCCCCAAATTTGAAATCTTGAGGCCTATCCTTTCGTCACAAACCATTTCTTTTTGCTTTTTGATGTTGTTTTAGCTTGATCATGATAGATTTTATAAGTTCTTCAAGATGAACCAACTCTTCCATCTTGATTTCTCTCTGATCCGTGCCCTCAAATTCCAGTTGCTAGGTAAGCGCCAATGAATTTAGTTCTAGTGTCAAAGGAAGGGTAGCCTCCCTGCCATAGACAATCTTGTAAGGAAAAGTTCCTATTTCCTTTTGACTGTGATTCTATCTACCCAGAGTGCGTGTAAGACCTTTGTATGCCACTTTGTCTTTGGATGATGTTCATTGTGTGCTTCATGATTCTGATTAGGTTCTTGTTTGTTGATTCTACTAGACTGTTTCCTAAGGGTAATAGTTGGAAGAGGTTTTTAGGTAAATTCCTAGACTTAGAGCCCAATTAGTTATTTTAGCACCAAGGAAGGCCTTTGCATTATCAGAGATAATGGTTTGAGGAATTCCAAACCTTGTGACTAAACCTTTGAGAAAGTCAAGGATGACTACCTCATTTGATTACTTAAGTGCAACAACTTTTTTCCTCCGGTGAAGTCATTTGTATCTGTCAAAGCACCCACTTATGTCCAGAGCTTGAAGGTGGATTAATCATGCCTATGAAGTTGAGATCCCATTACGTAAAAGGATTATCTACTTGGATTGGTCAGAGGGGAAGCGTTGCTAATATTTTATTTCCTGTAAACAAAGCACACTCCTTATATTTTTTGACCCACCTATGTGCATCTATAAACAAGGTAGGTAAAAAGATACATGCCATTATGATCTTCATTGCTGTAGTTTTGGCAAAGAAGTGTCCACCAGAGAATCCATCATGAAATTCTGTAAACACTTGTTCATTCTACTCGCCGTTGATACATCTTAACAATATGACATATAGATTTATTTTGAAGAGAAGTACATCAATCAAAAAATAAGGGATGGATTGCAACCTTAGATGCCTTCTCTTTTCTTTGTTCAAAATGGGAGGGTACGCACCCTTGGAAAGGAATGTGATCATGTCCTTCATCTAGTCACGTGTGTCGGGGTCTATATTCTATTCATGTTCTACATACGAGAAGTTTTCATCTAGAAAGAATGAAGCCTTAGGTTCACTCTACACATCCTCAGAAATCTGCTTGCAAAGTGCACTACCTCTTACCAACTTTGTGGCCTTAATATTAACATCATATTCCATGATTTTTGTCACCCATCACACTCTCTTCTCACTAATTTCTTTTCCTATGATGAAGTCTTTGACAGATGAGTGGGAGACTAACACCTTGATATGATTTTTGGTGAGAATGCTCTTGAATTTATTGAGCACATGCATGATGGTGAAGACCTTCTTATCTATGTGACTATATTTAAATTTATAATCCTTCAAAGTGTCCAAGCTAAAGAAGGCCACTATCTATTCTAGTCCTTGTTCATTTTCCCATGTTAGGACAACAACAATTCTTACATCGGCACCATAAGCATAAAGGATGAAATACTTTGAGAAATCTTGATTGAGGAGTGTTGAACATAAGAAATCTCTTTCTTGATCTTGCTAAAGCTTTCTCTTCCTTCTACTATCCATCTAAAGGCTATGTCCTTCTTGAGCGTAAGGGTGATGTGTCGAACCAGTCCTACAAAGTTAGGGATAAAATGACTAACAAATTTAATCTTTCTAAGGAAGGAATGTAAGGCCTTTTTGTGTCTGGCAGGGAAAGGGCTAGGAGGGCTGAAATGCACTCATGATCAATTGAGATGCCATCCTTTGAAACTACATGGCCCAAGATCTTTCCCTGAGCCACCGCAAACTTGCACTTCGAGGTTAGGAGATACCCATAACTCTCTACATCTCTCAAAGACATTTTCCAAGTGCACCATGTGATCCACACTCTACTTTGAGAAGACAATTATATCATCAAGGTAAACCAAGATGAACTCATTGATGTAACCTTTGAAGGCAATATCCATAACGCACTTAAATTTTGCACACGCATTTGATAGACCAAAGGGCATTTTCTAGTATGCATATGTTCCCCACTTGGTTGTAAATGTTGTTTTGAATTGATCCTCTTCCTTGACTAGGATCTGGTTGAAACCTGAATACCCATCTAGCATGGAGAACCTTTGTGTGCCAGCCATAGTTTGTAGAATCTGCTCCATTGAAGGCAAAGGATAGTGATCCTTTAGAGATGCCTTATTCAAATCTCTAAAATCAACACAAAGTCTGATTTCACCATTATTCTTGCATAATGGAACCATATTTGTGACCCAGGTAGAGTATTTGATAGGAAAGATAATTTTTTCCTCAATGAGTTTTGATAGTTCCTTTCTCATGAGGGGCTCTATCTTTGGATTGACTAACCCTATTTCTGTCTGACAGGGATTTATGCCAGATCAAGGTCAATGGAGTGTTGAGAAACACTTGGATCAAAACCTTTGAGGTATTCATACTCCCATGATAAAATGTCACTGTATTTTTGGTAGAGAGAGATGAAGGCCTATTTTTCCTCATGCACACAAGTCCTGCTAAGTAGTAGCTTCTTTTCGCATGCAATAGTAATGGGAGAGTAATCTTGTTGCATGACTCACTTGTGTCATTCCTCACCATTGAACTAATCATCATGGCTAAACATTTGTTCTAAGGTGACTAGCCATTTAGGAAAATTATTTGTCTTTAGCTGTATTACTTGGTCACCATAGCTATCATGCAAGTCAGCTTGCATACTTGATGAAAATTCAGCTTCATTCTAGATAAATTAGATGATCTACATGTCACTATCAAACACTTTCCAACTAGTGTTATTATTTGGAATGGATGGTCTGATTACCATCTTAATGTGTTGAGTGTTTCCTTTGACAAATTCCTCAGTAGGAGAAAATTGTGAACCGAGTACGCACCAATTGGTCATCTTCTCTATTCATTCTACATGAAACTACCTACAGATCAAGGGAATCAAAGCTCTCAAGTAGGTCCCAAACTCTATGTTTATAAGCCTTAAGAAGCTTATTATTTTTCTGGCATATGTTGGTGACTTGGTGGATGACCAATTTTGTGTCCCCAAAGATCTTCAATACTTTAATTTTCTTTTTTCAGCAATAAGCAAGCCATGCACCAACGGTTCATATTCTTCCACATTTTTAGAATATGCAAACTACATCCTATGTGCGAAGAAGAATTTATCATCATTAGGGAAATGAGAACCACTCCCGATCCTACGTCATTTCTGTTTCTGGATCCATCAAAGTATAATTTCCATAGACCAGCTTTGAACTTTGTCTTCTATGAGCATGAGTGGAAGTGTAGCATCTTCTTCTAGAATGCAATAAGTACTAAGCAGAGTTTCATAGGCTTCTATATCTCAGCATAGGGATAAAATTTGTGATGCCTCTCCGCTCATTCATCAAGTACTAGGTCCTGAATAGATGGTGGAAGAGACTGCTCTTCGAGGAACTAAAATTGGTTCTTCCTGGATAAGACAATTGGCTTGGAGAGGGGATGGGACATATGGATCTACATGATAAGAAAATATAGGCTCATCTTGTATGGTAAACTAGGTACCATACCTTTTCTTGAGTAACATATGAAACCAATCGAAGATAAGTAACCACCCACTTTAGTAGTAAATTCTCTTGATAGACATAGGGAAAACAAAGGAGGTAGGTCAATAATTGACACATCTTGAGTAATTGTCAGCTTGGACATGCATGGAGGGTTAACTCAAGATCCTTGATGAATCCTAAGGTGGTTATAATTGAGCCATCAAGTTATAGGACTCCTTTAGATAAAGGGCTATATTTCAGACCTAAGACATCAACTATCTTCTTAGGCATAACGAATACTAGCGCTTGATTCAATCAAGTAGTTATGCACAAGGTGTTTGCCTATAATCAAGGACATATAAAAGGGTGGGGTTTTATAAATTTTACTCACTCGCTTTCTCCTCTTCTTGGCAGATTTTTACAAAAGCGCGTGGCTTCTACATAATTGGGTCAATGAGTGAAGTTACGCAAGAGCTTCATGTAACAAATCCCATTGAGATGGAATGGTTAAGGCATCCCACATTGTGACATTTATGTTTGTTTTCTTCATCTAGTCAATAATACTGAATGGAATCCCTCCTACCTTATGCATTTGGGGAACAACATCCCTTTTTGACTATTCAAGTGCGGAAGCCCGAATTTTAGAAAAAGAAGAGGCTTGGCCTACCAAAGGATGGGTGCATGCTGCTTCAGATGGAGCTTTATGTGGGACCTCTTACATAGGGACTTAAGTGATTTTACTGCAAGAGGTCTTGTCTGATTATTTTTTCTTCAAAATATCTACTTGTATTGTTGGGACTGTGTCCTGCGTGCATGACTATACTATTCTTTTCTTATATCCTATGTTGTCTAAAACTTGGATGCATAGTCTATTTGTATCTTCTACAGCTTGGTTCATTACACAGAAGTCCTCTACACCAAAGAACATCAAAGTGGACTCTGGAGGAACTTCTGGCCCTTCTAGATTATTTGCTTCATGGAAGATTTTTGAGGGCTCACAGGATGAAGCATTCTAGATCATCAAGGCATGGGTGTGTGTAACATTAGCAAAATTGTACTGACTATGAGGAATTTTGTAAGGGAAGCACCACTATGATTCTTATGTTAATTTTTTCTAAACTAGAACGAGTGCTCAAATTACACTGGGTTCTTGTAGAGAAGGCATGGGAGGGACAAATTTCAAGGGAAAATGTGCATTAGGCTGCCATCTATCATTCTGTTGGTTGGGTACATATCTTTGATTTCTGTATTGATTCTCGCCAAGGATGATTCCCTTGGTTATGTGCCTAATTGGAATTGCCTCTATACACTTGTGCTTGTTGCTTTTCTAATGATATGACCTTGTTTGATAAATTTCTAATCAAGGCCTTCAATTATTCATCTTCCTTTTACTGCGATGGAGAATAGGATGTCGAAGCAACCGGTTGTGTGATTTTCTCAAGAGTGGGAATAGAGGCTATAGAAGGTTGGGGTGATTGCAAAATTTCTTAGAAACAGGGGCATGGGTGGTCTAGGATCCAACTTTCCCACCTAAATGAGACTATTTTCTTCCGTTACTATAATATTATAAGTAGCTGGTAGAGTCCCACCTCCCATAGATTGGATCATAACTGAAATATCGTTGTTGAGCACCTTCGGATAAAAAGGAAAGCATGTTAGGATGTAGGTCTTACTACAAGAGGGATTTTGTCCCAATCCTTTTGAAATTTGATGTTGAAATCAGTCATCTTCTCATCAAGCACCCTCCTTGTTATTGTCGGTTGCTCGATCAAAGATAGGTGATCTGATTTTTATTCAAAATAATTGCACAAAGTTGTTCCTAGCACATCCTAGGTGTGGATAGATCTAAGTCTCAAGTGTCAAGCACCATTGAAGTGATTTACCTTTGAAAGATGTTATAAGTAGCTGATGATACATCATTATGTGTGATCAGATAGAGTGAACACACATTTTCCACATCCTGGATATGCTCCTGAGGGGTGACTTGATTCTCACCAGTAAAGTAAGGGATACTCTTGAGCACGTCATTTGGGATATCATGCTACACGGCCAAGAGTAAGGGACTCCCTCCATCAAATTTTGTAAAGCTTCTTAATGGAGGAGGTGGCTAATGTGCCATTGTAGGGCACACAGGTTGTCTATTTTCAGGAGGAGTTGAGTGGGCGTGGTGCACTAGAGATAGAGATGCACACGTGAGCTTTCTGGAATGAAATTTTCTTGGGGATAGCTAGAGGTATTCAAAAGAGTCTTCAACTGCTGCACTTCTTCTTATGTGCACTCTTCTCATGAAAAGGCACTCAGGACTTCCAAAACAGAGATCTTAAAATATTGGGAGTCATCAAATGTGTTTGAAATGAGCCTCTAAAGGCTGAAACACTAAGTTCACACACCATAACTTAGAGATATGAAATTTGAGCTTTCAATGCTGGTCCCACCGGGTGTGCTAGAAACTATTGTTTGCTATAACGTGCACCCACATCTCATATCTTGAAAGGGCCAAGGTGTTTGAGACCACAATGGAACTATCCCCAAGTTGTGGGACCTTACGCACTTGGGATGGATCTCCGATAAGTATGGTTCCTCTATCTATTTCTACTTCTACCTTACTCCTAGTGCTAAAAGGGGAAACTAAGCTAATAATTCCAAGGACCAGGAAAGAAGGATAACATTAAGTAAACTACACTAAAAGGATATAACACTAGAAAAGAGGGATGAACACTAATTTTTCTCGAGTGAGAATGATAGGGGATGCATGAAAGGAGGCTAGGCATGATTAGCACAACAAAACACGTGTTCACTAAATCATTTTAATGGAGCACAACAAAATATAAAATTACACGGACCTAAAGTAACACAACAATACACAATGCAAGCGAAGAGGCAAGAATAAGGAATGAAAACATGTTAGCATAGAGAATAGTCACAAAACGATGCTTCTATTAATTCCAAGAATACACAGAATTATTATAATGATAAGGAGGCCAATATCCACATGCAAGAGCCAAACATGGAGGTCTGTAACTCAAAATATAGAAAATATGGAGTCCTTAGCAACATGCGTAAGGATCTAGAGTGTCCAACCATTACAATGAGCCCCAACCCTATCTTTATAGATTCATCCTAGAGGAAAGAAGGAGAGAGAGAAGTGGGAAAATTAATTCAAAGCTCAACCACCATCATCAATGCTGCCCCAAATCTGTCGTGTCTGCATCAATTATTTGTTTGGTGCCTCGAAGGAGGAGGAACAATGGATTGAATCATATGAGATCTGGTGGTTGAAGAAATCTAATTCTATGTTAATGGCTTGATATATGTTTTCCCATTTTATCCCTACCTAACCTCTCCAAAATTAAAGTTTTAGATCTCCAAGGCATAGATGAGGCTGAGATATTTCCAATGGTGCCAGATTTTTTGGATTTCGAGCATTGATCCAAAAGATATGCTCATTTGAATATTTCAGCATATAGGAGGAAGAGTTTTGTTTGTACTAGGTCCACGTGGTGGCCTTTCACTTCCTAAAGATCCATCCTTGTCTTTATGATCTTGGTCTCCTTTTTTATTTTTCCTAAGTATTTTTTCTTGGTAGGCCAAAAGTATGACCCTGGAAACATGGCAGCTTAGTGCTCGCTTTCATCCTCCCCGGGATTTAACTTTTGGAGATGCACCGAGTTGACTAGAAAGAAGGTCAATGCATGGAGTGTGGGTGCAAAGGAGAAATGGAAGAAAGAGATGAAGAGGGGAATGCGTAATGTGTGCAAGAGGAATGTCAGGGACTTAGCTCATTTGAAGGTAAGTTTGCAAAGATGCATGCAAAGAGTGCACGACGGGATAGGAGATAATGCAAGTGTGCAAGAGGAAGGCGTAGAAGGGAAAATGGAAGGAGATAGAAGAATGTGAAGGGGAGCAAGATGTTTATGCAAGTTATCCAAATCACTAAGAGATTTATTTGGATAATAATTACTTTTATAGGAAACTCTTGGAAAGTCACCAAGGGTTATTTTGTTGTGAAAAGAGGTAAGAAGGTAGGAATGCTATATTTATCTACCCGTATTATTGATTCCTATTCTACATTATCTACTTCAGATTTAGATGCATACATGTGGCATAACCGGTTGGGTCATATGACTTAAAAAGGAATGCATATCTTAAAGGCTAAGGGTAAGTTATCGATATAAAAGATTTAGATCCTAATTTTTGTGAGCATTGTATCTTTGGAAAGAAAAAGAGAGTGATATTTCTCTAATTTGGAGAAACTAAGAAGGAGAAAAAATTGGAGCTTATACACTTAGATGTGTAGGGACCAACTCAAGTAGCTTCTCATGGAGGATCCTAGTATTATGTTACTTTCATTGATGATGCTACAAGAATCCTATGGATTTATTGTATTAAACATAAATCTGATGTTTTGAGACTTTTAAAAGATGGAAAGCCCTTATTGAGAATGAATCAAATTCTAATTTAAAATTTCTTAGATTTGACAATGGTGGTGAATACTATAGCAAGACTTTCAATGATTATTTTTCAATGAATGGGATATGTAGAGAAATAATGGTTTCAAGAACACCACAAGAGAATGGTGTTGCAGAAAGAATGAATAGAACAATCATGGAATGTGCTAGAAGTATGATGATACATTCTGGATTTCCCTTGTAGTTTTGGGTAGAAGTAGTTGATACACAAGGGTTTATTTGATTAACCATGGGCCTTCAAGTTCACTAGATGGAGGAATACCAGAGGAAGCTTGGACTGGAAAAGAGGTAGATATTTCTTTTCTTAAAGTTTTTGGTTCATAAGATTTTGTGCATGTTGATAAGGAAAATAGAAAGAAGTTGGATGCAAAATCCAAAAGGTACACTTTCATTGGTTATGGATCTAGTGATTTCACTTTCTATTTTTGGGATTTAGAGAATTCTAAAAGTATTAGAAGTCATGATGTTGAATGGAATGAAAAGATAATGTACATGGATAAAATTTTGGTACCTAAGGATGAACTGGTTGAGAATTTTGTGAATGAAAACGAGCTCTCGTATTTAAAAGAATTACCGGGGTTACATAGTAATCGATGTCACTTGACTCCCCGACACATCGGTCGATGAACCGTATAATTTATAGAGGATCCAAACTAGCATCAGTTAGTAGAACTAAAATCGGTTAGATATGATTGGCATTGGTCACTCACGATTTGGATAGGAATGTTCGGGGAGGTCCAGATTGAGCCTCCCAGTACTCCCAAACTCCTATGAGAAGGTCACAAAGGGTAAGTAAACTTCTAGAAAGATTTACACCTTATCTATTTTATTTATTGTTGACTGATAATGGTGAACCAAAGAGATTTAAAGAAGTAATGTAGGATAAGACTCATGTTCAGTGGAGCATGACATGGATGAGGAGATGGAATCCTTGGAACAAAACTAGACTTGGGATTTGGTTAAGTTGCCATGAGGTAGGTAAGAGAACATTATAGAACAAGTGGGTTTACATGATTAAGGAAGAAAATGGTGGATGAAAAGGTACAAGGCAAGGCTTTTAGTAAAGGGATTTGCACAGAAAGTAGGTATTGAATTTGGTGAAATTTTTTTCTCCTGTTGTTAAGATGAATTCTATTCGTACTGTATTGATTTTAGTTGTAGTAGAAGATTTTCATTTAGAGAAACTAGATGTGAAGATGGAATTCCTTCATGATGATTTAGATGAAGAGATTTATATGCAAAAAGAGCCACTTGGGTATGAAGTCAACGGTAAGGATAAACTAGTTTGTAGGTTGAAAAAGAGCCTATATGGGCTCAATAAAGCCCCAACACAATGGTACATGAGGTTTGATAGTTTTATGCATGAGCATGGTTACTTGAGATGTGAAACCATCATTTTGTTTATTTCAAGAAGCTTGAAAATCAGATCTATATTATTTTGTTCTTGTATGTAGATGATATGCTTATTTCATGATCTAGTATGCATGGCATTAGTGATCTTAAGGAAAGCTAGCTCACACATTTTCTATGAAGGATTTAGGAGCTACAAAAATAATCCTTAGCATGCAAATACATAAAGACAGGAAAAAAAAGAAATTGTATTTGTCTCAGGAGGCTTATATCAATTAGGTGTTAGAAAGGTTCAACATGTAGAATGTAAAACATGTTAATACACCTATGGTCGGACACTTCAAATTAAGAAAATATTAGTGTCCTTCATAACATGAGGAGGCCAAATACACATGACATGAGTGCCATATGCTTCAAAGTAGTTAGAAGTATCATGTATGTTATGGTTTGTACCAAACTAGACATTTCATAGGAAATGAGAGTTTTGAGTAGATATATGGCTAATCCGTAAAGAGCATTGGAAAGTAGTCTAATGGATACTTGATGTATTTGAAAGGGACATCTAGCATGCGCTTATGCTATGGAGGTTTGGAATTTCATTATGTGGCTATGATGATTCGGATATGGTTGGAGATCCGGACGGTAGGAGGAGCACTAATGGATATATTTTCACAATAGGTGGGATGACAATTAGCGATATTTCAAGATTACGAGAGGTTGTGGCTTTTTCTACTACATAGGCAAAGTATGTTACAGCTAAAGAGGCTAGCAAGGAGATGATATGGATGAGTAGATTCATGGAAGAGATAGGAAAGGAGCAAGGTCATTGTAAACTGCTCAAATGATGGCAGTCATAGTGTAATTCATTTGGCAAAGAACTCAGTGTTTCATTTGAGAACAAAACACATTCAGTTGAGGTATCACTTCATATGATAGGTATTGGGGATGGACAGCTTGAATTTGGAAAATATTCATATGAGCAAGAACCTCGTGGAAATGCTAATGAAGCCATTAGCAAAGAAGAAGTTGGAGATACACTCCACTTCTATTGGTATTCAATTTTGAGATTTGAAGAGGAAGAAACAAAGCTAAGGAAGGATATAAGAATGACATTGTATAGGTATTGTGCAGTAATTAATCTCCAAGTAGGAGATTGTTGAGTTGTGGAGCTCAATTACTTCAGATTTAGCATGTAATGGAAACAAGCTAGAAAATACAAGAACCATCATCGGTTGGGGAACCTCCATTAATCACCAAGGATGGGAATCAGTTAGGTATGAATGACATTGGTCGTGGAAGGGAGGAACTAGCAACAATTAGGTCTAATCAAGGCGTTGCACACTGTGTGAGGATGTTTTAATTAACTCTCATAAATTAGATTTGTTTTAGCATTATAGTATATCTATTGATTGTAATTTCATGGCTAAGTGCCCTAAGTCTATAAAATACTATATATAATCATAAAATATAGGGTTTAGGAGGATGATTAACAAGAATTAGAAAGAACTTTCAAAATTTGGTGAGTGAGATAATTCTGGTTGATGAAGCAAAAGGTTGAGAGAAAGAAATTACTATACATCCGAGAGGTGTGGAAGATTGTAAATATTCATTGTATATCTTGTCAAAGCTTTAGAAAATAGATTGGATTGTTTTCTTGGTGAACGTAGCCCACACTAGGTGAACCACGTTAAATATGGTGTTGATTTATGTCTCTTGTTTTGTATATCTACTTTTATTTGCATGTATGCTTAGATCTGATATATTTTCAGTACAACCCATGTGCTAACCCCAACAATAACAAAAGAGGTGTTATCAAGGAAGAGAGCACAAATAGA
Source organism: Taxus wallichiana var. yunnanensis (assembly GCA_018340775.1). Taxonomy (NCBI): domain Eukaryota; kingdom Viridiplantae; phylum Streptophyta; class Pinopsida; order Cupressales; family Taxaceae; genus Taxus; species Taxus wallichiana. The sequence goes on from CM031239.1 coordinate 50,996,531, forward strand.
GATAATGAAAGGTGAAGCTCTGTAGGAATAATAACAAGGCTCCGAGATAGCTAGGGTTCTCATTTCTAGGACTATAGGAGTAATAGATTGTCTAGAGGGATGGGTCTATGAAAATATTTTTGTAATATGGGAAGCATATTCGGGACTTCGATGCATGAGCCTTATATGCATTGATACATTAGCCTATTATGGCCTTGGTGACTATAATATGATTGCTGAACTATGATCAATATGAAGTATATGGTTTTCTCCTAAATATGTATTGTTCATGATTGTAAACCCTACTTCATTTCCTTTATGGTATGAATAAGATATGTTATTCATTTGATGTTTGTCTTGTTATAGAACTAAGTATAATGATATGATAACTCATCTTAAAGATCTTAGAATGAATGCATGGTTCTTTACCTTTTTACATCTAAGTTTCTGTCATTAAGAAATGTATTCTCACAATACTTACCTAAGGAAGGGGCTCGAGTACTTGTGCGTGCCTCGGAAAGCACCCAATACTTGTTTGGTGATAGGTCAGCATGCATGGGATTAAAATTTTGTTGTAAGGGAATAAAAATGAATACATCTTGGTTCCATTATCGGGACCTATTTTCAAAGTTGTTGTGAGAAATGGCTACATATTGGTTCCATTGATGACAAAGTGCTTGACCTTGGAAAGTGTTGAAGCATGGTTTAAGAGTACAGAGGATGAGTTTTCTCAAATATTCAGCACTGGACCTGATTTTGATACACACAAATGGGTAGAAGAGCACCTGTACCATGAGCTATATGAAACCTTTTTCTGCTGCTTTCTAGTGGAATTGTATGAATGGATTTCAACATATGCATCTAGATTGAGATGGTACTATAGATCACACATATGGACCCAAGATGATTACCAAAACTGTCGGATACATATTTGACTTAGACACGTGTTCCCACCACTACTAGAGAGGAGTGCTGACCAAATATACACCAGAAATGCCAATTCTACGTATAGTTGTCTAGAAGTTCTAGAGTTTGATTGCTTGAGGGATCCTAGAGTATCATTTTTATGTGATATCCTATTGGTTGTGAAGATCTTGATCATTACATTAAGATTGGAGGAATTCCCTATGTCCAACTAAACTTCTCTAAGCATTGGGCAAGGAAGCTAAGGTGGAGGAAGATGGCAAATATTATGGCTGAAAAGGAAAGGGAAGAGAGAGGACTCAAGTATAATGAGGCACATGAAAGGGAGTTTGATAGAAAATTCAAGGTTGTGGGAGAGATGGATTTATGGAGGAAAAATTTTGGGAAGGAGTTGAGGTTCACGCAGAGGATGTGGAACCCGAGAAATCTTTACTACCCCATCTTAGCAATCATGGAAGATAAGCCCTTAAACTTCCGATGAGAGTTCGTCACATGAAGAAAGGAGACCCATTGATGTGCATCTCGAACCCACCTAGTGACCAACCCCGAGCTTAGTTATCAAGATCAAGGGATGAGTATTGCTAACCCAGTTGGTATTAATGGAAGTAACCAATCTCACCTTATGAGATATTATTTCTCATTTCGACATCTATGGCTACACAAACCATTCTTATATTTCAAAAATTATTAGACAAGTTGCAAGTACACAATTTTTGGGTATCGTGTCTAGGAGTGGTATGGGACACAAAACTAATAGCGGGAAATATCAAAAGTATCAAAGACACAGTTCAAATGCGACATTGGAACACTAGGCATGACCACTTAAACCATTTTTGGCTACAAGAGGTAGATCTAGTTGTGTAGAGGTTGGAGGACCTGGTGGACCTAGTGGATCTTGATGATCTGGTGGGTCAAGAGGGACAAGACTTGGTGGGTCTAGTTGACCTGGTGGTAGAGGAAACAAAGGAGGAAACAAAGGTTCAAGGTCAGGTGGACAAGGGCCTCGGTCACCCCAGTATATTTTTTGAGATGTCTTTGCACCTACCAGACTACAAAGGCATTGATGATGCTATAGAGCATGTGCACAAGTGTTAATTTCTATTGCATATGAAGGGGGTCAATCACTACCCCGAAGTGAAAGGAAAGTCATTTTGTAACAACATTGCATTGGTGCGTGTATAGCTGGTACCGCAAGTATGACCGCTATAACGTGGTCATGGATTACACTGTATTGAAAAACACCTTCCTAGTAGAGTTCCATATCATTGAGTTTAAGAACAATAGCATCAATGCCCTTAAGGAGATCTTGTAAGGAATAAAAAAGAGTGTGTGGGAGTATGACACATGGTTCAAAAATATCTTCTCAAAACTATCCTATGATATACACCCTCTCAAAGATGCTCAATGGTTTTTTGGGGATTTATAACACCATTTAGAAGGGAACTCTTACACAAAACTTTCACACAACCACGTGAGGCCTTGGAAGATGCCTTACATGCCGAGGCTATTGGGAAAATTGATACCGGTGTGAGACCTTTCTTGGAGGCTCAAGTTGATGCAATGCCCAAGGATTTGGTGAAGTTTTCTACAAACTCAACGCATGAGGTTCATAATGGTCTTTAGTGCAGAGATTATAAGGTGAAGGGCATACAAAGGATAATTTACCCCAGAAATTGGTAATCGCCATGACAAGATACTCGTGAAATCTATCACGGGATCATGATGTGAGTAGGTGTCCTCTACTATAGCATGACATTCACAAGACCGTTCTTGTTATTGTAAGATTTATACTTTTACGACCCAAGACACCAAGGATTGTAGGTTGGGTGACCTGATTCATGATGCCATTGATCTTGGAATGCGCCAGACTAGCCTTGCAGGAAGTTACAAGGATGATGATCATCGCTATGAAGGGCACGCATATGGAGGGGCATGTGAAATATTTTTTTGAATAGGATTTTATGGTCGCAGCAATCATGGTAGAGGAAGAAGTGAGTTCCCATGTGTAACTTGTTATAATTTTTGATTGATAGATCATTATAAATGTGAGTGTCTTGACCTGTTGTAATGTTTGTGGTGCAAAAGAAGCATACATACAAGGTGTTTCCTAAGATATTTGAACACGGAGTGAAAAACAATGAAATAATAAAGGTGTTGAGATGGTAAGCATAAATAAGTTTAACCCACAATGGATGCCAAGAGTGGTGTGTGAGTCATGAGTAGAACCAAAGATCTGGTGACAACACCAGCAGAGGCCGCATGCATAAGGGAGATGCTAAGACAAAAATTGGTTGTTAGGAAATAAGTGGTACATGGGAAGTATTTGGACCCTACTCATCAGAAAGAGGTGTATCAAGAGACTATGGATGTGATTTGGGGATTATAAGGAGAGATCCAATGTCTAAAGGAGTATTCAAGGTAGTTGGAGAAAAGGAAGAATGCTGAGGCTCCACGTAAGGATCTCGATGAGTTCAAGGAAGTGTGAAAATGTTAAGGAGAATATCATTCACTTTCTTGGAGAATGGTTATGTCGAAGGAACCACATGTGAAAGGTAGGTTCCACATGCAAACCTTTTCTCCTCATAGCCTTGACTATAATAAAGAGATCACATTGAATGCATTTGGTGATGGGTAGCTTTTGAGTAATATCCTCATTGACACAAGAGTGGAGGTTAATTTTCTCACACTATATGCTTGGAATCAAATGGGAATGCCTGCATTATAGCCATCCTCAAATTTGTTGTATATGGTAAACAAGACAAAAGCAATTCCCATTGGTATCTTGAAGGATGCAGTTATCATTATTCAAGGGGCCAAGTTCATTGGGGACTTTGAAGCCTTGGCACTAGCCGAGGCGAATAAATTTCCAAGATTACTTGGGTGCCCCTAGTGTTACAAAAACAATTCCGACCTATGTTTTAACAAGGGGTATATCAGTTTCAAGAACAAGGAAGAATGGGTCATAATTCCTTTAACAGATGGGAAATCAACACCCTATATTGAGGTTTTAGGAGAAGAAGTCATTGATAGAATCTATGTGCACTCCATCGAGACCTTGATATAATTCATCCTATAGAAGGATTTATCCAATTTGAAGATGCACAATCGGTGAGTGATACATCTATCATATCTTGTGAAAATTTGTTACATGATACTTATGAGTTAATTGGGAGACAATTGTGAGGATTTGTAACAAGGGTGAAAAAGGTACACTTAGTCAAGCACCTAGGAGGATGAAGCTACCAAGTTATTCTAGAGCAAGTAATCCCCGATGATTTTGTTTGAGAAATGAAGGCTCAGTGGAAAAATGAGGATGAAAGGAGAAGTATGCTCAGTTATAACTTTCTTAGGAATACAACTAATTGTTGGGAAACACATTGCGAGATTCTCCTAGAGTTGCGCAAGGTAAGAGTAACATTTTCTATAAGGTTATATAGAAGTAATGCGCCTTGTTATCCAAGACTACTATTGAAAAGAACCCACATCATCCCATATCCAAGCATGTGAGAAGGCCTAGATGGAAGGAAAAAATATTTACCACCTTTGTTATGGGTGCATAAGTTATATTCCACCTTACAAGGTTGTGTGTACGTGGTATATTCACTTAAAGATGTGTTGCCGATAGGGAATTGGAAGGAGTTAATGACTAATCTCATTCAAGATTTTGAGTATTGAAGTACCAAGCCATCAGTAGATAAGGCATTGCAAGTTGTCAAGTGCCTTACAATGGGAGATAGTGCCATGGCAGAAGATAGGTTACTAGAGTTTCTAGGTGAACCTAGTTTGGAGATGCGTCTCGATGAAGAGGAATAAGAAGAGATACAACTTGAGCATGCATGCATTGAAAAGGAAAAAGGAAAAATGGTCTATGTAATAGATGGTGAAGAAATGGAAAGTCTGGATGTTAACCATTTTGAAGGTATGCGTAAATTCATGGATAACACTGATGAGTGAGCACGCGCTACCATGAACCCTTGAAAATAAATAAATTTAACATTGGTTCGGAGGAGGAACCTAAGGAAGCTATTATTGGGGATTATTGGTCGAAAAATAGGTCTCAAAGACCATTGATCTATTACACGATTTTCAAGATCTATTCCTGCTCAAGGTGGGTACCATGAGCTCAAAGGCATTCACCATTCCTTAGGGGAGATGAGAATCAAGTTAAAGGAAGGTGTGTGCCTGATTCGGAAGAGACCCTATTAGAAGAATTTGAACTTACGCATAATATTCAAGGAGGAGATAGACAAGATGATAGCATCTGGTATCATTGAAGCTATAGAGGAATCAAAGTGGATAATCCCAATCATCGTAAGTATAATTAAGGATGGAAGGATAAGGATCTATGTTAATTACAGAGACCTGAATTGAGTTTGTGTCATTGACCCTTTTCTAATCCCCTTCACCGAGTAAATTCTAAGAGTAGATGGGCACAAGGTATATAATTTTATAGATGGATTCTTAGGGTACCAAAATTTAGGATTGCAAGGGAATACCAAGAAGACAACCTTTTACCCCGACTAGGGAAGTTTTTCATACACAGTCATGCCTTTTGGGCTAAAGAATGCACCTGTTGTGTTCTCACTCATTATGGTATAAGCATTTCAGGACTTCATTCACAAGTTTCTTTAGGTCTACCTAGATGATTGGACTATGTATGGATTAGTGAAGGACCATTGTGACAAATTAAGGTTGATGTTTGAGAGGTGTCAATAGTTGAGGATATCCCTCAACATTAAGAAGTGTGTCTTTGCTACTCCATTTGGAACCCTGTTAGGACATATTATATGTAAGGAAGGTTTGTTAGTGGATCCCACCAAAGTTGTTGTTATTGTGGGATTGGGAGAGCCTACTAGTCAGAGCGTAGTGCACAAATTTCTTGGGCATATAGGGTACTACAAGAAGTTCATCAAAGGATATGCCAAGATTGTTGTGCCCTTAGAAGAATTTCTTAAGCACAAGAGTTCCTTTCACTAGGGAGAAACCTAGCAGGAAGTGTTTGACACATTGAAGGATAGGCTTTTCATCTGGGCACATACTATGCTTTCCTCCTTGGGATAAGATCTTCCACGTGTATGTTGATTCCTCGGGGATAAGCATTGAAGAATTACTAGTAAAACCCGATGAGGGGATTGTCCATCACCCCCTTTTTTTTTTTACAAGTTGGAATTTGACACCAACGTAACAAAGTTACACAACTACTAAGCATGAGGCATTGTCAATGATCTACGCACTACATAAGTTCGGGTAGTCTATACTAGGAAAACCTTTTGTATTCTACATAGATCAGATGGAACTGAAGTATTTTGTAAATAAGCCCATTTTGGAAGGGCGCATATGTCGTAGAGTCCTATTGTTTCAAGAATTTTACTTTTAAGTTGTGGAAAAACTAGGAAAAAGTAATTTAGGACATGACCACTTATCAAGGTTTGACTTAGAAGAGAACATATATAGCATTGAGGATACCATGCCGGATGTGAAACTATTTAGGTCAGCAAAGATGCCCCCTATGAATTGGAGGATATTGTAGTGTTTCTTTAAATAGATGTGGCACTAGACGAGATGAAGGATTCAGAAAGAAAATAGTTAGCAATACGTGCCACACCCTACATATTGATTAGTGGATATCTGTACAAGTTAGGTCATGATGAGGTTTTACACCAATTTGTATTAGAACATGAGTGCATGGTGATTATGGAGGAAGTGCATGGTGGGATTACAGGAGAGCACTATGTAGGAAATGCAACCACATGAATGATTCTACTTGTAGGGCTCTGTGGGAAAGCCTCTACCAAGATTGTATTAAGTTTTGTAAGGCATGTGACCATTGTCAGTGCCTTGGAAAACCTAGAAAGAGGGATGAGATGCCATTAAGGCCGATAGCCAACGCAGATCCATTTGAAAAATGGGCAATCAACTTTGTAGGATAAATTTCACCCGGTCGTGTGAAGGACATGTTCGTGGTATATCATTACTTGCATTGATTACTTGGAAAGATGGGTAGAGGCAGCACATACAAGAGATCACACCACAACAAAATTTTCCAGTTCTTATGGTATTACATAATCAACAGTGTGTGGATGTCTGTTGAGCTTGACAAGTGATAGGGGCACACATTTCCTGAATGAAATGGTTGGGATTAAGTTAGCAGAATTTATGGTGACCCATCACAAGACCACCCCTTATCAACCTCAAGAAAATGGAACTCCTGAAGTGTTTAACAAGAAAATAAGTCACACTCGACCAAAAAAATTATGTTAGAAGACAAGATTGGGATTTGTTGTCGTGTAAATGTGCAACAAGGAAATTGACAATTTCCAAGCATGACAATTATAACCCTGTGCTAATTTTTTCATGTTTTATCATTCCCAGGCACTGTAAGTCAAATTCGTCAGTATGGTCACCCCCTATTTTGAGTAAAATTGATCCCCAGGTGATTTAGAAATGGCTATCCATTCCCCTAGGTGATTTTAAGAATTCGAAAAGATGTTATCTTTTGGTAGTATTGGGAAGAGCTATCACTGGCCTTCCCATGATTAGAGAAACCACCATGGAGTGGAACACAAGGGTAATATTCAACATGGAGGTGTTTTGAAGACCTGCAAACAACATGGAAATGGTTTTGGAAGGTTTGGGGAAGTTTTTAAATACTTGGAGTAGTTTGAGTAAAAGTGGGGTTCACAAGCCTAGGTAACTCACACGCCTAAACAACTGTTGGGCTTCAAAAGAAGATTCCGGGACCTCCGTGATAGATTTAGAAGTAAAAGTAACATCTTTATAAATAGGATTCCAAGACCTACATGATGGTGAAATAATATTTTTCATAACACCTTGGCACATATGATTGGCAAAAAGTTTTTCTATGGCACAAGTAGAGTCTCGGTTCAAAAATATGATTTTTCAGGATCATATGGTCAAATAAAGACATGGGAATCACACCATTTGATTCAAAATTCCATTCATATTTAGGATCATATAAAATTTCACAAATAAATTCCATCAGGAGCTCAAGTTATCTTCGTTCCAAGTTACGCTCTCAAAGAAAGTTCATGACTTAGTCATTTTTCGAGAGGACGTGTGTTACCACCAAGAGCCTGGCAAGATTTCATGTCCCCAATGTCCCTAAGGTCCGTACATAATTTGTTGGAAAATGTTCCTAGCCCACATGTGACCTCTATGACCCTCATATGACCTCCAGACTTGACTGCTCATTCAGCCCATAGGTGCATTTATAAAAATGTTCCCAGCCCCTCCATCTACAAGTTTTGATTATTCAAATCTGACACTCATCCATTTCTTTCCCCTCATTTCTTCTTCACAACTTCCAACCTTTCAGTGGCTCCGTGCACGTTTGTCTAGGCACCTGGTCCACCATTGTTGCTCTAAACCAGCTCCACCATGGATACATAATGTCTCCAACCATGAATACATAGCAATATGTGGGCCTCGATAAAAATGGAGTGAAATGATGAAGAATGGGGAGAAAATGAAGGGTTTTCTCCAGATAAGCATGAAGTCACCTGATCAAAAAATCTTCATATCTCACAAGATACAAGTCAGATGGAGATTCCATATTTTGTAGAATTCCTCATTTTTCAAGGTGATCAAGATGAAACAAAAAGAGGTCAAATGATTCCCATAATAATTTTCTCCAAGAAAATCCTTTCTTCGTGCACCGATTCATATTCATCGATTTCCCGTCATTTTGACAATGGAAATGAGCTAAAAATTACACACAAGCTCCCAATAAAAACCTATCACAATGGATTTTTTTCATTATAAACAAAGATAAAAACCAGACCTACAAATTTTAAGCTCCATTGATGGCCACCTTGGTAGTTCCGTGTCCGAAGCCACTGCCAGGTCAAAATTTATTTCTAGGCATTCTAGTGGGCAAAACTATGTGAAATTCGAAGGGTGTGATCGTAATGACAAGAAGAGTCCAAAAATTATGTTCCATTGCAAATCGAGTACTAGAAACACCCTTTCTAAAAATAGTAAGTTTTCCTACACATGCTTGCTATTTTTGGTAAGTCTTCATCAAAAGCGGCTATGGAAAGAGCAGTGTGCACTGAAGATCTCCAAAAGGTTAGAATGATTATCTAGAGTAGAAAATAGTGAAAATGACCACTTACTATAAATAGTAAGTCCCCATTCGGGAATTTACTAAAACTAGTAAGCCACACTCAAAGAGCACCTTTGGCACAATGGGACATTCAAAACTTTTTCACATCAGAGATTTCCATCAGCGAGGATCACTGGTCTTCATCTGGGATGACATCTCCTCTTCTTCTTCCTATTCTTTCTCTCTCTTCTCTTCTCATACAAAACTCCCTCTCTTTAATGTTATATTTTTGCATTGAGGGTTCAAATTTTTAATATAACTTAACTAACTTTAGAAATATAATGTAAATTTAAGTCACCTTGCTATTATAAAAGGAACTTAAATATTTAAAGTGGAATATGAATAGTCTTAAGTCATATTAAGGTATTTGAAAGGTCATGAGGAAGACGAGGAGTCAATTATATTCTATAAATTATAAATCCATTCCCATTTCAAATTGTTGTTGATTGATCTTGTAGACTCAAGAGTGCATTCTACCTTGAGAGGACAAAGGAGATAGACAAATTCTTCCATTCCCCTAATTCTCAAATTTCCTCTATTTCTCCACTATGCAAAACTTTTTTTTGAGAAATCAATACAAGAAGAAGGAGTTTCTAGCTTTCTTTGACTAAGGGGTTTCTTGATACTTTATGGTCAAGAAATTCTATTTGGTCTTGTTGTTATTTGTAGGGTTGTTTCTTCTCATGAATGCATGTGATGAAGTTTATAACTAGTGTGTGTGTAGGATTTTGATTTTCTACCTACAACATTAGTTCCCCTACATCTTTTATCACTCCCTTTCCCACTTTTAGACTAGGTCCTCTCTTGCAGATATATGAAAGCTTTGCCGCAGGTCGGTGGAGTGCCCTTATTGGATCTCGGGTCGAAAGGCCACCATAGAAATCAACCTTTTCACGTGCATGCATATATGGCAACCGCACTAGTTAAGTAGAGGGATTTAGATTTCCGTGAGCATTAGCAAGAAATCCACAATTTTGGCCACCCGAAAAATTCTCTTATGAAAATTTCTTGGTGCCAACCGTGGGGAAGATTCATGAGCATTTACACCCAAATATGCCCGTAAGGTCCAAAAATTCAACCAAATACGACCGCAAGGTCCAAAAGATAAAACATTAAAAATAAAAAAATAGTTCATGAAAATCCATTGCTGAAGAGAGTACACTGTTGATTTCTACACTTGTATTTTCATATTCCCACTTCAATAATTTCAAAAATTTGGTTAAAGGAAGACACACCAGAAGCCGATTAGGTCACAAGGTGTTGATGATTTCAATTTTGAGGCTTCACAAAATCAGCAAGAACGAAATAGAGATAATCCATACTTAATCTCTCAAGCATCCTCTCTATCTATATCTTCACGAAGTTCATTGGGAAATCCTATCAAAACTCATGTGGATACCCCCCCTTCAAATTCTCCCATTTTCAACTGACATTGAGCATTGAGATCCCAAAAGAAGAAGAATTTGAAGAAGAATTTGTAGAAGTAGAAACAACAATGGTATACAAAGAAGAAAGACCCTAACCCATTATCCCATGGGGAAGGAATATGGGCCCACTTGCTCTTGAAGCACCTCTCCATGATCTACCAACAAGTTACCACAATAACTTGCCAAAGTTCAAAGATGACAAAACACAACATCCTGAAGAACACATCACTGCCTTCACAAATTCATGTGGAATTCTTGGTGTCCAACATGAATATGTTGTTATGAGATGTTTCGTGGATTCCCTCCAAGAAAACATAGTAGAATGGTTCTACCTCTTGCCTTCCAGATCCATCACTAGTTGGGATGACATCAAGGATGCCTTTGAGGAAATATTTAAATCAACTAAAGACTGTCAAGACCTCTTGGTGCAGTTGGCTCAAATCAGAAAGGAGAAAATGAAACCATGAGAGACTTTTTGTCTCATTTCAAATGGTTGCTTCATAGGATACCTGAAGAGGATTCAACATCTCAAAACAATGTCAAGATATTCTTCATCAATTCTCAATCATCAGAAGTAGGGTTTTTCAACAAAGATCCCAACCAAGGAACATTGTAGAAGCACAAAGGATGGAAATTGAACTTGATGATGATCTCATCCTCTCCGAAAGATCAAGAATCCATCAAAGGGAAAGACCCAACATCTTGGAGACGAGAGAACCAATCCATCATTGCAAAATTTGGTGAATGAGATGGCATATTTGAAGAGGTAATTATTTGAACGAGTATCTTCCCAAAGGAGAAACGGAAATCATATTGTAGGAGCACCCCAAAGGCTCTCCTTAAAGGTCCCACCCACGAACATAAATTGCAAATTTCAAGAAGGTGAAAAAGAGTTTGAATAAGAAAGTGAAGGTGGTGATTTCCTAGAAAATGATGTGTTTGAGAATGATACAAAAATCAGATTTTGTGAATATTATAGAAGTTATGAAGAATAAGAAGAAGATGCACCCAGTTTCTCATGTGTAGTATTCACTCATTCTCAGTTTGAGAAAGGAAAATCTCCTTCCACTACTGTAGAAAAAAATAAGACTGAAGATCCTCCTATGGTGACTCTGCAAAATAAAATAATCAGTCGAAGATCCCCACTTCCATCTTCCATGAAGTCTACATTGTTGGAGCTAGACCCTGTAGCAAGCAAGAAGACTCCCACAATCCCAAGTAAGCTTTTCGATGTCTCTTCCAAGTCTAAATCTAAATATGCTCCTACAAAATCTAATACCTTGAAAGCTCCTAGTGTGCCTTTCAAAATACCATCCCTTCCTCAAACATAAAATCCTACTCCTAAGCCTATCCAGACTCCAAAATTATTCCCTTCAACCCCGTTATCTACATCTGCTCCCTTTGACTTCATAGAATATGCAAACAAGGCCAAAGTGCAGATTACTGAAACTGAATATTTGTAGACTCATCCTAAAAAATTTGAGAGGTTCATCTGATATATCAGGAGTGGTAGTCTAACACCCAATGTTGTAACATCTAGTTCTAAAGGCATGCTACCAAACTCACCTACACCTCCCTCACAGAACATGATTTCTCTGAGTGCATCGAAGACTAATAAAGTTGAACCTTTCTACGTCTCCCTTCTTATTGGAGAATATGTACTGAACAATTACATAATAGATTTTGGTGCCTCAAACAACATGATGCCTTTGAAGGTCACCAAGGCTCTTAAACTTACAATGAATCCACATAGTGGCTCTTATTACTCTTTGGAATAAAAAGGTCTCACTTGTAGGAAGGTCAAAGATGCATGGGTGGCTCTTGCATGATTTCTAGACAAGAAAGTTTGGCAAGAATGATTTTGGTAGTAGACATCCCACCTTTCATTCGGAATGTTCTTTGAGTAGAAATTTATGCCAAGAGTTGGGAGGAAAATTTAGATGAATTTGTCTTTATTGATGGTGAATCATAGCACCCCTAAATTGCTGCAACACGATGAGTTGAGACTCTCGGTGCGATTGCAGAACATGGAGCTTTTCCCAAGTGTGGAACCTCGCGAATTGGAAAAGCTCTCCGAATGAAGGCAGTTCCTATTCCTCTTCGTAAGCACACATAGAAAATATAGAGGGTTTACTAAAAACCTAATCTAACTTGCCAAGGGACAGGGTAAGAAAATGCATAAAATAAAACCTAAACTACAAAGGTGATGCACCGAGGAATGAAGAACACCTGTCTTGCCAATAAACACATACCATTAAAATGCAATGTAAGATCATGCACAGATAGCTAGATTCATAGTGAAAGAATAGTAGGATGTAAATGAACATAGAGAGGGTTGAGAATCATCCACAGACATGCATTAATTTTCTCCAAAGATTGATACAACACACTGCAAAATGCCAAGAGGCAAGGTTGCATTACAGTCTCAAATGGGAGGTTTTAACTCCACAAGTTCACCTGCCAAAGAGAAGAAGGGAGGGGCAAAACAAAATGTCCAACCTTTAGAAAGAAGCCCCTCCTTACAATTTATAGGAGGAATGAGAGAGAAAAGAGAGAGAAAATCAAAATCTGCCCCAACCATCTCCAGAATGCACTTAACTCATCTCATTATGGTGGTAGGTGAGAACCCCAACTGAACCCAAAAGTGGCGAACTGAATTTTGAATTTTAAAGAATTTTTCTCACCCAATTAAAGATATCCAGTCGTAGTTGGATAGAGGACCTCGTAAGCTTTCCGAAAAGTCTAACCTTGCATGAATCTGAGCTCTCGGAGTCAAAAGTTATGGCCAATTGAATATCTCACACGGGGGCCGCAACCTATCAAGCACTCAAAATGTTGCGCCTCCTGAAGGTGCGCCTTGGTGCATCCATGTGTGTGTCGACATCCATTTCTATGTGCTAAGGGTGCACCATTTTCCCTGTCAACATCCATTGTCATGTGCCACTTCTGTGCACCTTGGGTGCACCGTTTTCCCTGTCGACATCCATTGTCATGCGCCACTTCTGTGCGCCTTGGGCGCACCGTTTGCCCTGTCGACATCCATTGTCGTGCACCACTTCTGTGCACCTTGGGCGCACCATTTGCCCTATCGACATCCATTGTCATGTGCCACTTCTGTGCACCTTGGGTGCACCATTTTCCCTATCGACATCCATTTTCGTGCACCACTTCTGTGCGCCTTGGCGCACCGTTTGCCCTATCGACATCCATTGTCGTGCGCCACTTCTGTGTGCCTTGGGCATGTCAGGGATTTGAGCTTCTTTGATTTCTCCATTCTCCTGCTTGTCTATATCTACCTGGGGGAAAGATATATACAACAATTTGGTGACTCAATGGGATCACCTGCCTGCTAGGTAGAAGATCAGTGGCCTTTTAGCAATCCATTGGGCATGGAGTCATAAGCAATAACCTGAAACCAACCCGATATCTGATCCCGATCCTGATATCGCAACTCCTTCTTCGAGAGCATGCTGAACTATAGAAAACAACCTGAGAGCAACAAAACTTGTGCTGGAGCACTTACGGAAACTGAAACCTAACTACAACAAGATAATTTGCATACGCACTTAGAGGAATTGAAATCTAGGCTAATATTTACAAGGGTAAACCTTTTCCTTTTAGTAGCAATGTTTAAGATGGATTCCGTTAACCGGAATTGGGAGTTCTCCTCCATCCAAAGTAGACAATTGGAAGGCATTGCTATTCTTACATCCCGTGACCATGTAGGGGCCACTCCAAATGGCATCAAACTTGGAATGCCTTCCTGGTTTTTCCCGATCTGCATCCCATTTCAGAACTAAGTCCCCTTCCTTGAAGGTCCTTGCTCTTGCTTTCTTATCAAACCATATTTTTACTAAGGCCTGATCTTTCTCAATTGTTTGAACTACATGTTCTCTAATTTCTTCCAATTCCATCAACTTTGCATACCTAACCTCCATTGGTTCAAACTCAGCCAACTCCAACTACTTCATGAACTCCAATGTAGGCAGTTCTAATGATATAGGCAATACTGCCTCTTTTCCATAGACCAACTTGTAAGGGGAATTACCTGTAGACCTCTTTGGTGTTATTCTGTTAGCCCATAATGCTGATTTTAGCTTGGTATGCCATGTTCTTTGATTTTCGTCCAGAGTCCTCCTGATGATTCTTAGCAAATTTTTGTTCGTGGACTCCGCCTGTCCATTACCCTGCGGGTAATAATTTGAAGAGGTGCTCAAATAGATTCCATTCTTGACAGCCCATTCTGTAATCTTGGAACCTATAAATGCCAATGCATTGTCTGATATGATAGTGGCCGGCACACCAAACCTGGTCACTATTCCTTCATAAAAGTCTAGTATGTTAGACTCATTTGCTTCTTTGAGCGCTGCTGCTTCGGTCCACTTGGTGAAATAGTCTGTTGCCGTGAGAATCCACTTGTGGCCTTGGCTTGAGTTTGGATTGATGACCCTGATGAAGTCCAATCCCCATTACATAAATGGTTGGTCAACAAGAATTGGGTGCAATGGAAGTGTTACTAGTCTTTCTTTGCCTGTGAAGAGTGCACATTTCTTGCACTTTCTTATCCATGTATAGCGATCATTGAAGACCGTCGGCCAATAATACCACTGCCTTCATTATCTTGAGAGTCACATTACTGTGGGGTGAAATGTCCTTCGAAATCTCCATCATGAAAATATCGTAACACCCTCTCAATTTGACTCCGTCCTAATGCACCTCAATATAACTCCATTGATGTCTTTCTTAAACAAAACACCATCAACAAGCACATATGGAATGGCTTGTAATCTGAAGTATCTCCTCTTTGCTTTGCTCATTTCTAGGGGGCATAGGCCTATCTGTAGGAAGTGTATCATATTCTGAGTCCAACAAGGAGTAGGCACATCATCATTTTCCTATTCTTGACCATCCCGTAGTATCAAGACACCTCTTTTTCATTACTGTTTCAACTTGTTGACTCAAGGCTAACCGCTCACATAGTCCCTTCCCATGTACTAGTTTGGTGACCTTGATCTCAATGTCATATTCCATGACACGATTTATCCATCCTACATGTTTCTCATTCATATCCTTGTTTAGAAGGAAGTCCCTGACTCCGCATGAGAGACCAATAATTGGATCTTGTTGTTTGAGACTAGGTGCTTGAATTTCGTTAAGCTCCGATTCTTGCAAGGACATGCTTTTCAATGAAAGAGTACCTAGTTTCGTACTCCTCCAAGCCTTGACTGAAGAAAGCAACTGGTTGTTCTAATCCTCCTTTGTTTTGTTGTACCAGGATTGTAGAAATCGTGTCCCCACCACCAAAGGCATATAACATGAAGTCCTTAGAGAATTCTGGATTGGCGAGATTCAGAGCTTGAGATATAGCCTCTTTTATTGCCTCAAAACTTGCCTTGCCTTCAGATGTCCACTTAAATTCCATACTCTTCTTTAACATCAGCGTTATTGGCTTCACAAGAGTAGCAAAATTTGGAACAAATCTACGGAAAAAATTGATCCTTCCCAAGAAGCTTTGAAGAGCCTTCTTGTGACTTGGCAATGGCAATGCTCGAATTGCTTCAACTCTTTCTGGGTCAATCGTCAACCCTCCTTTGAAACAATATGGCCTAGAAGTTTTCCCTCGTGAGCCAAGAATATGCATTTTTTGGGATTCAATGATACCCCAAATCTTCTACATCTCTGAAATACTTGCCTCAAATGACAGAGGTGATCCGCTGCATTTTTTGAGAATACAGTGATGTCGTCAAGATATATCAAAACTATTTTATTGATCAACCCCTTGAATGCCATATCCATTTCCCTTTGGAAGGTGGCTCCAGCATTTGATAGCCCAAATGGCATTTTCTTGTAGGCATAGGTCCCCCATTTGGTGGTGAAAGCCGTCTTGAATTGGTCATCTTATTTCACCATCACCTAATTGTACCCTGAGTAGCCATCTAGGAGAGAGAATCTCTCTGAACCGGATACTACTTGCAATATTTGTTCCATTGAAGGAAGTGGGTAATGGTCTTTGAGAGATGCCCTGTTTAGGTCTTGGAAATCCACACACAACCTGATTTCTCCACTCTTCTTCCTAACCGGAACCAAGTTTGCAACCCAGCTTGAGTGCTTGATTGGGAATATAATGCTTGCCTCTATTAGCTTATTTAGCTCTTTCTTCATTAGAGGTTCAATGTGAGGGTTGACTGGTCTCTGCTTCTGCCTGATGGGCTTAGCATCTGGATCCAATTCTATGGTATGTTGTGCCAAATTTGGATCGAATCCTCTTAAGTCTTCATAGCTCCAAGCGAAGACATCTGGAAATTCTTGGCAAAGTTGTATGAAATTTGATTTCTCCTGCTCAATGGCCACTTTACCAATTTGAAGAGTTTTGCCTTCCCCAACCGGAGTTGGCCCTGAATCTTTTCTCTTGACTTTATACATTAGCCTTTTCCTTACAAAACTGGTCGTTAGGGTTGAAGATAGACTCCAATGTTACTAAACCCTTAGGAAGCTTGTTTTTCCGTAGTTGCACTACTTGATCCCCATACTACTGCTCTAATATTTCCTGATTCCTAGCTGAGAATTCAGCCTCTTCTTGTAAGAAATTGACGATCTGTTGATTGTTCTCAAACACCTGCCAGCTTGTGTTATTATCTGGAACTGCTGGCCTCACAATCACATGGATATGTGGCTGTGTTTTTCCTCTTCTGATGTTTTCAACCACATCAAACGTTGCTCCAACTACTGCGAGCCTATCTGTGACTTCATTTTTCTTCCTGGGTATGGACACAATGTTGAAAGCTTCGAAATCCTCAATGAGGTCCCATACCCTATTCTTGTAGCTCCTCAGCAAGTCGTTCTTTGTAGCATGTTGTCCCTTAACTTGGTTGATGATTAGCTCGCTATCTCCAAACACCTGCAAGTTCTTTATGCCCTTTTTCCTGGCCCAATGAATTCCATGAATCAATGCTTCGTATTCAGCCGTGTTGTTTGAACAGAAAACTGAAACAAAAAGCTAAAAATATTTGATGTCTTGTGGTGAAATCAACATTGCACCACCTCCAAAGACTTTGTCTGCGCTTCTCGAACCATCGAAAAATAATTTCCAAACTTTGTTTTCATCCTTTTGTTTAGGCTGAATGATGTCGGGAATGGGTGAATTTTCTTCGTGTATACAATACACGCCCAATTCAGATTCTTCAATTTCCTTGTATGGGTCGAATTCATGACTCTTGTTTTCCCATTCATCCAAAGTTAAATCAGGAATTCCCTTGACCTTAGTACCTGTTTCTAGATCACTTGAACACTCCTCTTGATCAAAAAAAGCCGAGCAATTTGCATTAATAGGACCTGATACATGAGGCTCAATATGGAAATTGGCAATTGGTTCTGACCTGATTGTTGCTTTTACTCCATACCTTGTCCTAAAAATAATGTGTGACCAATCTGTAGATAAATATCCACCAATTTTTGCAGTGAAGTCTCCTGATAGACACAACGCAAAGAGTGGCGGAAGGTCAATCATAGACACATCTTGTAGAACTGTAACATTAGGACAGAATGTAGTGTTAGGCTTAACCCTTGATAACTCCAACAGTTCCTACTGCCGTTCCATCTAGTTGTACTACTCCTTTCAGCACTGGCTCATATTTCAAACCCAATTGATCTGCTATTTGCTTCGGCATCACTGAACTACTTGCCCCAGAATCAATCATGCAATTGTGTACTAATTTATCCCCGATGATTAATGAAACATAGAATGGAGGGGGTTTCAAAACTTTACCTTGTTGTCCTCCATGATTCCCTTCAGGCTGAGCAGCATTCGTGAGGACCTTCTCTTGCATATGGGCCTGCTGGTTCGAAGTTGACCAATTCTTCATGGTAGCTTGTAGAAGATCTCTTTGTCCTGGGATTGATAAAGATTCCCACATTGATATATTCACATTCATCTTCTTCATTTGATCAATGATGTTGAAAGGGGATGAATTGTCCTTTTGTTGTCCCTTACTTGGTGCAAACTTTTCTGGAGCTTGAACAGGTGCATGTGTTGCTACAACAGGTACCTTAGGTTGATTTTGCACATTTGGAGCTGCGTTTGGTCTACTGACCCCTTGTTGTGTAGGAGTGGACTGAGAAACAACTGGATTACACGGTTGTCCCTCTCCTATATTTCTCTTCTTTGATCTGTGTGTTGCAGCCACGCCTTGAAAAGGCTGTTGGTTAACTCCACAGAAGTCTTCCATTTGCCAATTGGCCAATGTGGTTTCTGTTGGAGGTCCTTCTTGTTGCATTTCTTGCTGTTGATTCTCCTCCTGGCTTGGTTCTTGAGGAACACCAATGGTTTGCACCATCAAGGCCTGATTTAGTGCACCATTGAAACATGTTGACTGATTGTGAGGTAGATTGCAAGGGTAACACCAGTCGTACTCCTGTGCCATGTTATTTTGTGTCGGGACCAAGGCTCTTGAGGACGTCATTGCATTTGGATCATATGGTCGAAATGGCCTGGCAGCTTGAGGTTGTCCTTGGTTTGATACATTTGTAGCCTGAGGTGGTGGTCTATTTTGTTGGTATGGGGGCCTAGCTTGGTACTGTGCTTGAGGCTGATACGGTCTAGCACTTTGAGCTTGTTGTCTTTTGATAGTCACAAGCTCATTTCCAAGGTTCTGTAGCTATTTCATAACCTCCTGCAATTCCTTTGAAGTATCTGAAGAAGTCGATGCCCCATTATTGCTTTGATTTCTAGGAGTTGGAATGGGATTCAACTCTGGTGCTTGACTGGTTGTAGGATTTCCCATATCCGGATAGAGAGGCATTGGTGGCCTTGGTGCAAGCTTGCCAGCTTGGATCAAATAGTTCTCTGCTCTGATAGCTGTGTCGTAGGCCCCTGGTAGCGTTGTTCCTCCCATTGATTGGATCATTAGGTGTAACACCCTGAACTGTTGTTACTTCCTCCTAAGCATACAAGTGTTGATATGTGATTTCTTTTGTAACAAAAAAAGGATGTGTTCCTTTGATTGAGAAGTCATGCTTGATATGTACTGTATCTTCTTTGCAGATTGCAGATCTTTGACTGAGTCAGAATATGATTAGACTCTTTTATTTATTTCATTTTACATCTGAGTTTAATCTGATCTCGGAACGAATTATGAAGTTATTCATCTATAAGACCTAGCCTTGGATCAGTGGTATTGATCCAAGTGGTGCTTTAAGTTTTTCATGATGAATTAAAAATTATAAACCTTTCACCGGTTGCAAGGTCTGAATTCGTTGAATAAAGCCAATCCCGAGTCTAACTCAGGTTGATCGTGTGAAAAGGATTGGTTCCCGATATCTAAATATATCTGGAAGGTCTTGATCGCGGACCAGGTAATAATTCAGTTACATATAATTCTGTAGCCTAATGGCAGTACAGGAGTTAACCCTGTTCGAGAATGCATGTTGTGGGTCTTTTTCTGAGCGTAAGAAATGTTAGACCTAACTGGAATTATAAATGTTAGTAACCTAAAACTAAACTTAACCTAGGGGTTAGTGTTAATCTAACCTAGACCTAGGCTAAGAGCTAATGTTCTAAGTTAATATCTATGTTCTAAGAAGTTAGACTAGGTGTTATCCTAAATTCTAACCTAAGTTACTAACCTAACTATTGAACAAGGATGTAAGGGGACCTATGGAGGGGTGAACCATGGGTGGCAGTTTCTATGTTATTAAATGCATGGATAAGCATGAGGGACAGGTAATTGGTGGAGGTTTTAAAATGGCTAACTTGAGCCGACGTGGCAGGTCGCCAAAATTGGAAATGGTCTTGGAATTTCTCTTGTCTATCGCCAACTATGGCGGTTGGTGGCAGTGGAGTTTGAGCGGGAAATTGGGAGTAAATGCAATTAATGAGCTCAGATTTCGTGAGAAGGCATGCAAATTGGAAAGTTAATGGTTTGTTTGGCTTATCATGAATTCCGGTTTTCCTCTCACTTCTTCACCGGTTCTTCGCACCCGCTTCTCTGGTGTTGCATGACGAGTATGAGCGTATCTAGCTCTTTCCTCCGCAAGGAAAATATATATGTCATGGAAATAGCAAAATTTTATGGGTGCCTCTAACTTGGAAAAGGGAAAGAAAGTCTCGAGCTCTTTCGGGTCCTGCCTTCGAATTTTGAGCAAATATCCAGGCATGTTAGGCCCTAACTTTTAAAAATCTTGCTCTTCTTCAAATGATTTCATTAGAACAACTCTGTTCAAATGATTTATGGAAATAGATGGTTTCTATGGTATCCTTGTGTGATTTTCGACACTGTATCTTCATGCTGGTTCGGCTTTTCAATTTAACCCTTGATGGGTGTTTATTATATTCGAATTGCTATATTTATTTATGTTTTGCATTCCGGCTTTTATATGTGAAATATATGAAAAGAAGGTATGCTCGGCCTGCTCTGCGAGAGCCCATAAATTGTTCTTGTGATGGGTACAGGCCACTGTGATGCTTGTTGATTTATACTCGAAGTCGATGCTTGTTGTTGATACTTGCCGTTGTTGCTTGTTGTGGGTACTTGTCGGAAGGGATACTGATGGACATTTGTTTGATTGTTCAGTTAAAATTGAACTTTTTGTAAGCTATGTCGTGGTTATTATTTAGTGGTGGTTATGGATTTTTGTTGGGTTTCGTTATGAATTTTATAGTTATTGTGAAGAGGTAACATATTGTGTTACAGTATTCATTACGACCTCACTGGAGTTGTTTTTCCCTTTCGTGAAGGTTAAGGGGATTCAACCCGTTTATATATATATATGTTTATTATATTGAAACGACTCTGTAGAGTCCATTGAATGATTCGTGCACTATGGACCACTGTGGAAGCTTTATATATCTTTGAATATTGGTAATTTGAGTTTCGTTGGAGTCTAGAAGAAGTAACAGGTCATACGACCTCTGTTATTTGTAATAAATTTTGGTACAGACTCCCTGGTTGTACTGTTACGTTTCCTTCTGTGTAAGCTTGTTCGAGAATATTGGAGAGATTCAGTTGGAATTCTTGTTACGAAATCAGTGATTTGTTTAAGCCTGATTTTTAATGTTTATCATTGTTGGCACAGTTGGGAATCATTGTTTATTATTTATTTGATATACTGTTACTCGGGTTCAGTGGAATCCTTTCTAGGTAACTACAGTACCTGTCTCAAATTAAGCTTGCTTAGTTACTATTGTTTCGACACTGTTGGGTTCCTTGAGTTTGGAAAGATATCTTGTATATCGGCTTCTGTAAAAGCTATATTGTGAATACTGATATACGGATTTAGTTTTAAATCCTTGATTGGTAATCTGTGTCACTGTATCTGTATAAGCCTGAGTATGAACATGTAATGTTTTTGGCTTTGTTGGATTTCTTAAAATAACTTGACATTATGTATTATGGCTTTTATAAAGTAGGTCGTGAATAACATACTTTCAACTCTGGATGCGTTCAGAAGTGACTATGTTATGTTATGTTATGTTTTCTTTCTGATTACATTCCAGATAGATGTGGCTGTGCATGTTGCGTGGATTTCGTTTAAAAATCTCTCTACATAGTCATAGGGAATTGTCATTGCTAAAATGATTTCGAGTCTCTTGTTGACTGCGATAACAGAAGAGATCCTTTGAATTCGACCTTGGGTCTAAAAGCCTTACAGTGTAGAAAGGACTTGAATGAGTTGAAGGTTGTCATAAGGTATTGTTGACGTGTTATGTCTTCTGTGCATAGATATCCATTTCTAAGCTTGATTGAGTTTAGAGTAGTCAATTTCACCTTAACAGGTAACAGCATTTAATATCTTCTTGTCTGTCGCTTCTTGCGTGAGGACATACTGAGTCTGCTTGTTGATAGACACCGTTGTTTGGCATGAGGGCTACTGTACTGTAGTTGCTTTCTTGTAAGCTTTAACAAAACAGTGGTGCTGTTGATGGTCTCGATTGATTTATTTTCTTGTGTATTAAGTGAATGCCTTGCTCTTGAAAAGACGGTACAGTCATGAGCTAGATCTGAAGGAAATAAGTATTATTCATTTATTTCTCTTCTGTTATAAAGTATAGGTTGATATAATTGTTTATCTAACTTTTGGAATTGTTCTATCATGCTGATGGAATCATGAAAGGTTATTTATTTATTATGTTGAATATATAATCTGTCTGATGTTGTTGTCCTTGGGATTCAGATGGATAGTTGGTTAGATGCATTTGTCTTCTTGGTCACTAACGTTTTAATGATTTGATCTCATTTAAACAGGGTGTTTAATGAAAACAATTGATGTATTGCAATTGTTTTAAAGGTTAGTGCTTATCATGCTCAGTTCATTGAACTGACCCATGTTGACAATTTTTGCAGATGGATGCCGTAAGTGGTAAAAGCATGCAGATCTGATAGGACGATCAGATTGTTTAAATTGATTTTATAATGAATTACCGCTTGATTTTCTAAATGTACCATATAAGGAAAGATGTTCCTTTTCAAAGCTTGAGTAATGTATCAAGTATGCTGAATGCATAAAATGTATTTGATTAGTACCGAAAGGAATGGAAATGGATATTTGATACTTATGTGATTGTATTTCTATCTTGATAGTTAGTATTTCTCCGGTTCTTATGTCGTGAGAGTATTGTTATCATTGTATAATTGGTGAATTTTGTGAATACCAATGAAATCTTACAAGAATATGTGATTGAATTCTTATGAGTGTTTAGTAGTTCTTGTATGTTCTATCGAAAGCTAAATTGAAATTTAGTTCACTGTCTTTTTGGGAAGATAGGGTTAAAGTAAACCCAAGCAGAACGCTAAACAAGATGAACTAAATTATTGATCCCTAGTCTTGATTATGACAGGACAACATTTAATTGGATTCTTAATCATTTATATCTTGATACAAATAGTATGATAGTAATTCAGTTATGAAAACTGATATAAACCTAATGGGGTTCAGATGTCAATCTCATGTGAAGTCTATGAGATATTGACCGATTTCGTTGTTTTAGAATTATGTATATTCTAAGAACTCCTTGATGAGACCTTGGCCTTAATATCTCCACCGTGAATGGGTTTTATTGAGGAAGGTCATCCTAAGATGAAGAATCCAGGGATCGGGAAAGGCTAACCTTAGGGGAACGTCTTTAATGTAATTTAAACTCAACGTGCGTAACGCATATTAATAAGTAGATCTTTTCGAGGCGGATTTAAAGGTTGACAACACAAGTCAACTGCAGGGTTGTACCTCTCCGAGAAGATTAGAATCTTTTCAAAGTTACAACAATGTAGGTGACTTATGACGACACCCTTTGCATTGATCGCTAAGATTTACACTTTGATCTCGAACGAGTTACTCAGGGACCGATTAGGAATGTGATCACGTTACAAGGCTGCCTAGGAGAATCGGGGTATCTTGACACACTGGTTTAACTAGGGTTGAACCAAGATCGTCATCGTATCCCTAATCCTCCCGGCATCCATATAACGTTATCACCTTGTTAATCCATTTCCGAGTGAATAAGTTCAGATAGGAGGGACCACAGTCGGTATAAGACATTCTACATAACATAAGAATGGGGTGAAGGGCGTATTCAGTTGGACGAGTATGCCGTTAAGGAATACGAGACATAAACAATATGTTTCAAATCTTTGGCCAAAGTATCGCAAGTTGTTGATTGCGTTGTCCTAATTCACCTAGTCTAAGGGATGAGATGCCGATGAATAATGGTAACAATTATTCAGTTAGGTTCCTTAGACAGAGCATTCTGAATCCCAGAATAGGGAAGAGAACCGCAAGAGTGAAGTGTTAAATAAAAACACCAACTCTTATTACTCATGAATAGATCAGTAGATTACCAAGTCATGGAATGAATAGATCGGAGGTACTCCGAGTCATTACAAATGCATATGGTTATGCATTATAAGAATGGTTATTTGATTTGTGAGTTCTAAATTATGTATTTAGAACCAGGATGCAATTATCAAAAAAAAATTGACTTGTTCTATTGTCTAAAATGAGGATGTTACATCAGGGCTATGTCTAAATTTATAGCCTTTAAGAAATAAAGGAATGCTCCTTCGGTGGTTGGTCTCACAGCTATTGGAATCCTGTCCCATGTCCATTGGAATCTGCAGTTGAAGTCTGTCATTTGTTCATTAGGAGCCCTTTTGATTGTTGTCAGTTGTTCCAATAAAGACAAATTGTCCGCCCTCTCCCCAAATTGGTTGCAAAGAGTAGAACAAAGTTGGTTCCAATTCGTAATAGACCCTGCTGTAAGGCTCCTAAACCATTGTAAGGCCTTGCCTTTGAAAGATGAAGCCAACAGCTTGACCGCAACATCCATTTCATTTATTTTGTGGATTGCACATGCATTAGCAATATCCTGGATGTGATCAATAGGAGTAGTATGATTTTCTCCTGTAAAATAGGGTATATTCTTTAGTGCTGCAACTGGAATTTGATTATGAGCATTTAGGGCAAGTGGACTACTACCCGTGAAATTGACAAAGGGATTCGGTGGTAGATGTGCCATTATGATTGGCCTAAGAACCCTGGTCGATGCGAGAAAAGGCCTACCAGGTGGAGGTGTAGACAAAGTCCTATTAGGTGGAGATGGTGATCTTTGTGGTCTTCTTCCTCTCCTTCCTCCTCCTGGTGATAGTTGCAAGTGGAAAAATAGCCCCTCTTCTCGAGTATTAGACCTGGTTCGAATTCTTCTCATATGCCTGGGAAAATTTTGCTGCTACACCGCTGAATTCTATCCCCTTCGGAGTCACCAGATGTGTTAGAAAGTGAGCCTCAAAAGGCTAGATTCTGCCAAGTTACACACCAAACCTGATAATATTTAAAATAGAAATTTGAAAGACCTATATTTTTGATATTTTAGAGTTTGGAATTTGATTTGGAATGACAGTCCCGAAAACCCAAAAATGCCAGACTTCCGAAAACCTGAAATCCGAAAATAAAAAAACCATGAAATTTTGAAAGTCAAAATCTCAAAAAACTAAGAATACCCTTTTGAAGATTATCCCCCGATCTATCAACTGGTGAAATTTTGACTTGTTTTGAGCAAGGTAAGCCCTTGAAAATTGATTTCAAAGTTCAGCCTGGAAGGTGAAAATAATGAAACCGTAAAACTTGCAATTTTTTAAGTCTCGAATTTCTTTAAAGCTCCTTCAAATTTGTGGAATGACCTCTTAGTCCCACTTTGGGTGTGCTAAAACTATTGATGGTGAATCACAACACCACCGAATGTCCGCAACACGATGGGTTGAGACTCTCAGTGCGATTGCATAACATGGAGCTTTTCCCAAGTGTGGGACCTCGTGGATTGGAAAAGCTCTCCGGATGAAGGCCGGTTCCTATTCCTCTGTTCAGATGCATACGTAAAAATGTAGAGGGTTTACTAAAAACCTAATCTAACTTGCCAAGGAGACAGGGTAAGAAAATGCATAAAATAAAACCTAAACTACAAAGGTGATGCACCGAGGAATGAAGAACACCTGTCTTGCCAATAAACACAGACCATTAAAATGCAATGTAAGATCATGCACAGATAGCCAGATTCATAGTGAAAGATCAGTAGGATGCAAATGAACATAGAGAGGGTTGAGAATCATCCACAGACATGCATTAATTTTCTCCAAAGATTGATACAACACACTGCAAAATGCCAAGAGGCAAGGTTGCATTACAGTTTCAAATGGGAGGTTTTAACTCCACAAGTTCACCTGCCAAAGAGAAGAAGGGAGGGGCAAAACAGAAATGTCCAACCTTTAGAAAGAATCCCCTCCTTACAATTTATAGGAAGAATGAGAGAGAAAAGAGAGAGAAAATTGAAATCTGCCCCAACCACCTCCAGAATGCACTTAACTCATCTCATTATGGTGGTAGGTGAGAACCCCAACGAACCCAAAAGTGGCGAACTGTATTTTGAATTTTTAAGAATTTTTTCTCACCCAATTAAATATATCCAATTGTAGTTGGACAGAGGACCTCGTAATCTTTCCGAAAAGTCCAACCTTGCATGAATCCGAGCTCTCAGTCAAAAGTTATGGCCATCTGAATATCTGCGCCAGGGGCTGCAACTTGTCAGCGCTCAAAATGTTGCGCCTCCTGAAGGTGCACCTTGGCGCATCCATGTGTGTGTCAACATCCATTTCTGTGTGCCAAGGGCGCACCATTTTCCCTGTCGACATCCATTGTCGTGCACCACTTCTATGCACCTTGGGCGCACCGTTTTCCCTGTCGACATCCATTGTCGTGCGCCACTTCTGTGCGCCTTGGGCGTGTCAGGGATTTGAGCTTCTTTGATTTCTCCATTCTCCTGCTTGTCTATATCTACCCGGGGGAAAGATATATACAACAGTCTTTCTGCAAACATACCAAGAAGGGAGACATGGAGAAATTACTTCCCGAGAATAATATGAGGTACATGGTATGAAAATCTATAAGCCCAGAAGAAAACATTTTGTACCACAATATCATGTGGATGAATCACTTTGTGGAAACTGAGGAAGAAGAGAATATTCCCATCTTGATAGGCCCAAACATGCCTTCCCAAAGATATTTGGATTTTGAAGAAGCTTTGAGGAGATTCGAGTTATAAGAGGATAGCCCCAATCACTAGATGTTGCAGACAATGAGGAAGAGGAGATGGTTCTTGATGATTTTCAAGAAGAAGAATAAGTTTATATGATTTTACAAGATGAGGAGTTATTCTCATTCCCATTTGGGGATGAGGATGATCTCAGTCAGGCCATCTATGGAGAGACAAAATCATCTTGTGATGAGCCCGTGAAAGGTTTGAAAGAAATTTCTATACAAGAAATGCTTAGAGCTGTAGAAGAAACTGAAGATCCTGAGCTTAGTCTCAAGCTCTTGATGCAAGCCACAAATTTGCAAGACAAGCATGAAGCTGATTTGGAAGCCTTAACTAATGTGAAGGTTGGCCATATTGAGATAAGGAAAGATGAAACATATGATGCCACTCTTGAGCTAATGATTGATGGATGTAATACCGAAATGGAGATATTTTCTTTCCCATTTGAAGATGAAGACTCTTTCCATGATGAAGAAATTGAAGAATTCAATTTCGAGACCTATAAAGATGTAGCTCTTTTTGATGAAGGATAGGTAAAGTGTAGTGATTATTGAGATGATGAGGTAATCCTCAAGATAGTTGCCTTAAGTCTGTAAAATAAATATTCTTCAAAGGCATATCAAGATGAGCTTTAAGAAACAACGAAGAATAACTTTGTGCAAGAAATTGTGGATGTAGTAGAAGTTGCGGAAGACCCCGAGCTGATTCTTGATCTCTTCACTAGTGACATGGACATACAATACAAATATGAGTTTTCCTCTGATCCTCCCATCGGTACTCAAATTCCTCACAGTGAAGTAGAGATAAAGGATGAATCAAATGTTTCTCATGGAGAAGATGTCAATGAGAATAGACCCTAGACAAAAGTAACTCAGAATATACAAGGAATTTGAATGAAAAGAAGCCATGGGGAAGAAATGAGATGTTTTATGGAGAATCAACTATATGGATAAACATGGAAGGAAATTGGCACTATGAAACCGACTTCAAAGAACATAAAGGTAGTGGAATTTCCAAGAAAGGACTTGAGCATCAAGAAGTTCACATGGAATCACTCCTACAAAGTACATAGATTATGGTGAAATCACCCAACTTTCATAAGCAACTTATGTGGGAGGCTAATTTCTGGAACTCGTGAATGGCTTTGCATAACATCATCACTCATGTTGCCCACTCAAGGGTAACTCTTGAGGAAAGAAAAGTGCTTCAGTGAAAGCGGGTTGTCCCCGCTTTGTACCATATGTGATTTTTAGGTGTATTTCCCTTTCTTTTGTGTGTCTTTCCCTTCATGTTGTGTGTAATGTGTTTCTTTTCCATCCTTTTGGTATGTGTGAGTGTTTCCTTCTTCTCTATTTCTGTTTTTTAGGTTATACATGATTCCATAGGGCCCAATGGATAAGGCACTCGTAAACAAATTATATGATCTAAAAATGAGATTCTATATTCCCATGGCACGTCTTCACTATGCTCATTCCATGTCCCCAAGCTAGAGCTAGTTGTTGTTGTGCAAATGTGCAACAGGGAAATTGACAATTTTTTAGCATGAAAACTATACCCCTATACCGAAATTTTCATTTTTTATCATTTCCAAGCACCCCAAGTCAAATCACAATTTGGTAACCCCCTATTTGATATAAAATTTATCCCCTAGGTGATTTTAGGAATTCTGAAAAGATGCTATATTTTGGTAGTATTGGGAAGGGCTATCAATGGCCTTCCCAGGACTGGACCAACCACCATGGAGTGGAACAAAAAAATAATATTCAACATGGAGGTGAATTAAATAACTTAAAACATCATGGAAATTGTTTTGGAAGTTTTGGGAAAGTTTTTAAATACTTGGAGTAGTTTGAGTAAAAGCAAGGTTCACAAGCCTAGGCAATTCACACGCCTAAAATAGTTGTTGGGCTTTAGAAGAAGATTCCAGGAGCTCCGTATGGAGTTAGAAGTAAAAAAACCATCTTTAGAAAGAGGATTCCAATACCTATATGATGGTGAAATAATATTTTTCACAACACCTTGGAGCATATGATTGGCAGACAGTTTTTCTATGGCACAAGTGGAGTCTCAGTTCAAAAATATGATTTTTAAGGGATCATATGGTTGAATAAAGACATGGGACTCACACCATTCAATTCAAAATTCCATTTCTAGTTAGGATCATATAAACTTTCACCAATAAATTCCATCGAGCTCAAATTATCTTCGCTCCAAGTTACCCTCTCAAAGCAAGTTCAGTGGCTTAGTCATTTTTCGAGAGGACACATGTCAGAACTAGAAGCCTGGTGGGATTTCATGTCCTCGATGTCCCTAAGGTCAGGTACATAATTTTTTGGAAAATTTTCCCAGCTCCCATATGACCTCTGGACCCTCATATGACCTCCGACTTGACAGCTTCATCCCACATGTGCATTTTGGAGCATATATTCCCTACCGTTGGGTAGGGTACCACATGTCAGCTCTAGGACCACCATCGAAAATGATGTCCCTCATTTCCTTGAGGTGGGGGACATTAGACATGGAAAAATTAACCCATCCCTTATGGGGAGTCAATTGGGCACCCACGTGACTGACTTTCAGCCCCCATATGCATTTTTCAAGCAAATCCCCTCTCGTCGGATCGAGGACACATGGCATAAACTAGAGCACCATGGAAATTTATGTCCCTCACATCCCTAAGGTCAAAGAAATTAGGGACATAAAAATGTTCCCAGCCCCTCCATCTGCAAGTTTTGAGTATTCAAATCTGGCACTTAGCCATTTCTTTCCCCTCATTTCTCCTTCACAACTTCATACCTTGCGATGGCTCCATGCATGTTTTTCCTAACACCCAGTCCACCATTGTTGCTCCAAACCAGCTCCGCCATGGCCACATAAATTCTCCAACCATGAATACATAGCAATATTCATGCCTCAGAGAAAAATGGAGTGAAATGATGAAGAACGGGAAGAAAATGAAGGTTTTTTGCTAGATAACCATGAAGTCACCCGATCAAAAATCTTCATATCTCACAAGATACAAGTCAGATGGAGATTCCATATTTTGTAGAATTCCTCATTTTTCAAGGTGATCAAGATGTAATAAACAAGAGGTCAAATGATGCCCAAAATAATTTTCTCCAACAAAATCCTCTCTTCGTGCACCGACTCACATTCGTCGGATTTCCCGTCATTCTAGCAATGGAAACGAGCTAAAAAATTGCACATGAGCTCCAAATAAAAACATATCACAATGGAGTTGTTTTCATTGCAAATGGAGACAAAAACTAGACCTACAAATTTCAAGCTCCATTAATGGCCGCCATGGCAGCTCCATGCCCAAAGCCATTGCACGTCAAAATTTCAAAATTTATTTCCAAGCATTCTAGTGGGAAAAAATATGTGAAATGTGAAGGGTGTGATCGTAACAAAAAGGAGAGTCCAAAAAAGTATGTTTCTTCCAAAATCGAGTATTGGAAACACCCTTTCTAAAAATAGCATGTTTTCCTACATATGCTTCCTATTTTTGGTAAGTCTTCATCAAAAGTGGCTATGGAAAGAATAGTGTGCATTGAAGATCTCCAAAAGGTCAAATTATTATTTGAAGTAGACAATATTTAAAATGACCACTTACTAAAAATATTAAGTCCCCCATCTGGGCATTTACTGAAAATAGTAAGCCGCACTCAAAGAGCAGCTTTGACATAATGGGACATTCAAAAATTCATCCCCTCGATCTTTCCATCAGCGAGGATCATCAGAATTCATCTAGGATGACATATCCTCTTCTTCTTCCTCTTCTTTCTCTCTCTCTTCTCTTCTCATACAACACTCCCTCTCTTCAATGTTATATTTTTGTGTTGAGGGTTACACTTTTAATATGACTTATGTGACTTTAGAAATATAATGTAACTTTACGTCACCTTGCTATTATAAAAGGGACTTAAATATTTAAAGTGGAATATGAACAATCTTAAGTCATGAGGAAGATGAGGAGTTAATTCTATTCTATAAATTATAAATACATTCCCATTTCAAAGGGTTGGCGATTGATCTTGTAGACTCAAGAGTGCATTCTACCTTGAGAGGATAAATGAGATAGCCAAATTCTTCCATTCCCCTCATTCTCAAATTTCCTCTATTTCTCAACTATGTACAACTTTGGTTTGAGCAATCAATACAAGAAGAAGGAGTTTCTAGCTTTCTTTGAATAAGGGGTTTCTTGATACTTTGTGGTCAATAAATTCTATTTGGTTTTGTTACTATTTACAAGGTTATTTCTTCTCATGAATGCATGCGATGAAGTTTATAACTAGTGTGTGTGCAGAATCTAATTTTCTATCTACACCATTAGTTACCCTACCTCTTTCTCACTCCCTTTCCCACTTTCGAGACAAGGTCTTCTCTTATAAGTATCTGGAAGATTTATCATAGGGTCAGTGGAGTGTCCTTGTTGGATCCCTAGTCGAAAGGACACCACAAAAATCAACCTTTTCACGTGCATGCATATACGGCATTGTGATCTTGTTAAGTAGAGGGACTTAGATTCCCAGGAGCGTTGGCAAGAAATCTACAAGTTTTTCCACCCGATAATTTTTTTCTTTAGTAGGATGACAAGGTATCAATAATTCTATGGGCATACAGACAACCTACAAAATATTGAATAGGGCCACGCCATTTCAATTTGTGTTTGCGCAGAGGCTATTTTTTTAGTTGAATTCATGTTACCATCATTGTGTATAGCGTGCACAAGAGGATTGTCTGATGAAAAACTGCTCAAAGAAAGGATTAACAAGTTAATGTAGTTAGATGAAAGGTGATCACTTGCTAGATGGAGTCATAAGACTAAAAAGGCTAGAAAAAATGCATGACATGATCTTTATATCAAGAATAATAAGTTTAAGGTTGGGTAGATGGTTCTGTTATATGATTCCAAGTTTTTACACCATCCTAGGAAGTTGAAAGTCCATTGATTGGGCCCTTACATCATCTCATAAATCATTCATTCATGTGCTTGCTAGTTATAAGTGTTGGATGGGATGAGGTTACCTATCCATTTCAATGGGAGTAGGCTGAAGCCCTACTATAAATAATTCTTCCTTGTGTTTGTAAATAAGGTAGTATTTCCAGTAGGTTAGGATTTCCCTTTATGCATTTCCTTTCCTTGTGTTTCCCTTTCTTGTTTCTTGTTCCTTTATTTTTGTTTGTTTTTACACCTTGTGTTCCGGTAACCACTTATTACTTTAAAAAGGCTATGTATGTGAAGAGGACCACACATCCATTTTAGTGTTGGGTGGAGTAGTGTGAATTGAAGGAGTAACTCGTGGGGGGAAGTTGTGTTGAATGGCCTAGTTGAACGATAGAAAGTGTGTAAAGAAGGGGTGTATGGAAAAGGTGGATGATAAATTTTGGTGTCAATATTTCTTAACAAAGACCACATACGAGAGAAGAAAAAGTGTAGGAACAACATGAGCTAGGAAATGGAAAAAATTAGGTCAAGGAAAAAGAAGTGCCATCGGTCCTGCAAAAGTGTGCTTAATATTCTTCGGTCGGTTTGGGATTTTGTGCACCATAAGGGTGTAAAAGGTTTTTCATATAGGTTTGGGTGCATGGGTAAGGGTGCTTAAGGTAGGATTTAGTGGAAAAATATGCATTTGATGTAAAGAACGTCAATAGGTGGTGTAGAATTTATTTCTGGAAAGAAGGAAAAATCTATAAGTATGAAGTCGGGCATGTTATTATTTACCTTGCAAACTTGAAGATCTCTTATGAACTCGAGAATATATGAAAAAGATTTATACGAATATAGAATCATTGAGATTTAAGTACGTGACTAGGGTTGATCTCGCAAACTAGAGTGGAAGGAGTACACGGGTGTAGGGAAGAAAGTTTTAGAGGAGCACGCCATCTTGTGGAAGAATTTTTCCAAGTTAGGGTTCTATAGCTAGGGAACAGGAGTAGAAGGATTATTTCACGGAGTTGAGCCACAAGATTAAGAAGAGTAAAGAAGAGGAGAAAGAGTAATTTAGGTTGTATCCTGACAATTAAAAATGGCACCAAAGAAGGTGACAATTTCACCAAAGAAGAAGGGAAAAGGGAAAAATATACCACCACTAGTTTTAATGAGGAGTGGTATGCAGAGATGTAATACCAACATGGAGTATTACCAGGAAATAATGGAGATCAAACGTTAGGAAGATGGTCGTGAGTGACTAAAACCATCATACAAGTACCATAGAGAAGGATGTGGATTTATAACTGGTTAGTCTAATTGATACGAGGACACCGTAAGGAATGCCAATTTATAGTGATGAGGTGAAGGTGGAGCCGGGTAAGGTGGGTTGCTAGAACCATATGAGTTGCATTATTTTTGCAAGCCCAAGATGCTATACCAAAGTGATTGATTTTGTGCATACATGAAGACCACTTATATTTTAGAGACCACAAAATTCACATAACCCCTCAGCTCATATCAAAATTTATTGGCCTATTTTATGAAAGGGACTCCTTTGATGATGACTTGAATGATAAGGAGGCCATCAAGGAGATTATAGAGGCCTATGAATACAAGAAGGGTTCACGCTACTTTGATATTCCAAATATCCCCAACCCTATAGTGAGGATGGCTACACACTTAGTTACCAAGTTGAATGGTCAAGAGAGGTGGACCCCAGTAAACAAGGCATGGTTGAATGTATGCTGGAAGATTTCTGAAGGAACCATCTACAATGTGTCTGAATTTATTGCAGATGAAATCATTAGTAGCATGAAGGAGAGGGAAAAGATAATGTTCAGAAATGTTTTCCTCACCATCATCTTCTCAGAGATTGGAGTTCTTGATGGGCCAGAGAAGTTCATATGGGAGTATCTAGATGAAGATCCCTCACCCACGAAAATATTTGAGAAGTATACGTGATACCATGACGGTCACCCACAAGGCGCGCCTAGAGAAATGGTATAAGCGAATGCGTGACACATTCAGGGTAGAGTGGAGGATACCTGAGAAACTACCCGTGCTTGTAGATGAAGAGGCTGAGTTTGCTATATATCAGCATTTCTGCATTGGAAGATTCACTCTGATGGATGGGACTCAGAGTCCATGGTGTAAATTTCCGTTCTCTTTCACCATGTAGTATTTCTAAGTAGGGGTCAACCATTTCAAGGAGGCCAAAAGGCTAAGGTTTGACTTGAGTGAGGTAGACCAAGACCACCACAAGCTATGTAGAAAGCTCGTATACCCAAATAAGTGCGCATATGTGGAGAAGTATGTCTCCCACAAAGTGTATATGATAAATCCATTGACATTGCTAATTCTGGAAGGACTACAACAAGAGTATACTTACACATTAGGAAATTTTTTTGAGAAGGGAATCTACCTGAGAATGATGTCTCCATTCTAGAAGACCCCACAAGAAGGAAGAATGTTGTGCCAAAGAAAAGGGAGAGATAATTGCAAGAGAAGAAGGCACCAAGTGTACAAACAACACAATCTATGCTTGCACCGAAAACAAGCACTAAGATAAGCACTTATGTATGCATGAAGAATTCCCGATTAGGTAGAAGACCCTATAAGAAAAGGCCTTAAAACAAGAAGTATGTCCCACACTAGAAGAATCACCAAGAAAGGAGTCATCCATTTAAGAGGAAGAGAAG
The DNA here is from genome assembly GCA_018340775.1 of Taxus wallichiana var. yunnanensis. Taxonomy (NCBI): domain Eukaryota; kingdom Viridiplantae; phylum Streptophyta; class Pinopsida; order Cupressales; family Taxaceae; genus Taxus; species Taxus wallichiana. The sequence goes on from CM031239.1 coordinate 51,031,194, forward strand.
GAAGAATCCCCAGCTAGGAAGAAGTAGAAGGTGGCATAGAAGGTATCCTCGGAGAAAACAGAGCTTAGAGGCCTACAGGGGTGAGAAGGATGATGATGAGGATGAAGAAGTTCAGAATCATCCCATGTATGATATACATGATTCAAAAGAAGAAGGAAATGAAGAGAAGGGTGGCAAAGAGGAAGCAAACGCTCAAGGTAGAGGGGTGAGTGAAGAGGTGAACACGAAGGATCAGAGGACCCCAAGCCTCACCAAGGTAAAAATAGAAGAGGTCAGTAGAGATAAGTCACATGAATTATCAATAAGTTAGTAGAACAGGGGTAGAGTGCAACACATGTGAAGTTCTTTAGGATATAGAAAAGGAGATCATGTGAAAAGAGTATGGCAGCATGGGAAGAGACTGTAGGCTAGTAGTAAGCTTTCCAAAGGCTACGTAAGTAGGTGAAAAAAGCGTAGTGGTAGCACAAAGGAAAGGAATGGGTTATATTAATGATATAAGTAAGTTGTTACACACGCACTTTAAAACCATTGTGCTAACAAAAAAAACCCTTCCATGCCCTCATTTGACATAGAAGGCATGTACCCATGGACCAAGAAGATGTTATATTTGGCATTTGAGTCCCACATTGATGATCCTGAGTTTGAAGTGATCCAAGGGGCACTGATGAAGGTACCAGAGGAAAAAGGAATTAACCCCCTGGTAAATTCTCAATAGTTTTTAGATGAGCAAGTTTGTAATGCACTCAACAAGGTTTCAGTTGAGGTTGAGGATAGACTTTTATAAAGGAATGATAGGCTGAAATTCCTAGAGGTGGAATTGGAGAAGAAGGAAGAGGTGCTTGTCAAGAAAATGAAGGATCTCAAACAAGAAAAAAACTAATCAGTTCATAGCTAGGCGCGAACTGAAAGAGGAGAAGGAAATGGTGCACCTATAATAAAATTGAGATGATTACGGATGTTGTTGTCTTAAAGAATCTTGACCAAGTGTCACCCGAGTAAAAATATGAATAAATCTTATAATGCCTAGATGATTTTACTCGTATCCTCACAATGGAGAGGAAACTACTCACCTTAGGATCTACAAAAGAGGTGTTGGCCTTCCAAGAAAGGGAGGAGAAGTTGAAGGTGGTAGAAATCATTTCTCGGATACCAAATTCCTCGCTGATCTAAAGGCTATCACACAAGTTGTTGAGGATTCTTGTGATAATTATATTGATAGGGATAGGGTAGCAAGCATTTTAGTTGCTACACATGAAGCAGAGATCAATTAATTTCAAGAGAAGAATAAGGGGAACAAAGAAGAGTGGGAAAATATCCTAGCTGAGGTGGAGAAGAAATATGAATCCTTCGAGACCTTGTGGGGCTTGATCAAAAACTAGCTGAAGGAATTATACCCCTAGATCACCCGAATGATGGATGATGCGTTTTATGTTTTTGGAAAGAAATTTGAAGGGATTATTGATGCGATGAGTGCCAAATGGGGATGAGCTAAGTGCCCTAGTAGGTGACCTCTATTAGCAAGTGCAGAGCAAGGTAGATTCCTGGGAGAAGCTTGAGGTGGATATAAGGAAGGATTTCCCACTCCTCCTTCAACAATAAAAAAATTCTTCTTCATTCCCCCATTCTTTAATTTGTTCATCCCTCATTCTTTCATTCTTTATTCCAACCTTTTAGATTCCCACCATTCTTTATTCTTTAAAGAAGAGGTGTTCCCGAGGATGGAGAACAAGCTTAGTGTGGGGTGATGTTGGGCCTTAGAATATTGGCTAAGTACAAGAAGGAACATGGGAACACGGGAATAATATGAAGAAGGGAGTCCAAGGTAAAGGTGAGAAAGACAAGAATTTTAGAAGGGTTTAATAGAACCCACGCACGTGCACAAATAAAAGTAAAGGGCTTTAGGACTTAGCCATATTCGGCATTCCAGGGAGCACATGAGAAAAGTGTGACCCGACTAAGCATGCGGAGTGGATAAGGTGCTATCCTGGTAACTTGGTGGTCAAGAAAGGAATATTCCATGTGATGGAAGGATCCAGAAAGAAATCATTACAGAGAGTGGAGATCCTATATGGGAATAAGTATGCTCCATTATAGGACAACCTTGACACTTGATGACATATCCGATACTTCAGAAAGGCATGGTGGTGGGAAATAAATCTATATATAGAGATGCTCGGGAAGAATAAGGGGATAATAACAAAAGAGACACTATCAAGTAAAAGATCGCAAATAGAGAGAATGAAAGGTGAAGCTCTAGAGGAATAATAAAAAGGTTCCAGAGAGTTGGGGTTCTCATTTAGAGGATTGTAGGAGTAATAGATTGTCTACAGGATGGGTCTATGAATTGTTTTTGTAATATTGGAAGTATAGTGAGGAATTCTGATGCATGAGTCTTTTTGCATTTATACATTGGCTTGTTATGGCCTTGATGAATGTAATATGGTTTTTTAACTATGATCAATATGAAATATATGGTTTTGTTCTAAATATGTATTGTTTATGATTATAAAACCTAATTAATTTCCTTTATGGTTTTGCATCGAGATATATTATTCATTTTATGTTTCTCCTATTATGTTGATCAAGGAATAATTGATAGAACTCACACAAGATGTCTTTGTGGTAAAATAGGCTAGGTTCAAGGGTGCAAAGGGATAGGAAGAACCAAGCGCGCAAGATAAGTCAACATTTAGGACTTAGCCATTTTGGGCATGAAGATCATTTTTTAGAAGATATCATGCAGAACACACCAATGATGCAGAGACGTGCACACCACACATTCTTTATTTTGGAGGATCAGATTCTAAGCACTTTTCATGGAGATGGTATAATAATAGGATTTTCACCTTAGTTAACTATCGTAGTCTATATATAGCACACTTGTATGCGTGGCTATGCATAAAAATTACACATGGTTATTAATAGCATGTAACCTATTTTGGAATAGATAAATAGTGAAGGAAACTCCCACCCTATATATGTAGCAAATTACCCGGTAGGGAGATGATGGATATAGAGAGATAGATAACATACTATTCATGTTTTCTCGGATTACCATATCAAAACAATGCACACATCAACATAGATTACCAATATTGTAAGGAGATTCTATGTTATTGTGATAATTAAGAGATGGAAGATATTGACTGAACCTAAGTGTCATTCCTATTTGTAAATGGATAGTGCATGTTCTTATTTCTATCATGATTATTGTTTAAACCTATTCTTTCCTAGATCTAGATCTATCATACACTCTATAATGATGTATTAGTTATGGATATATATACTTTAAGTCTTCATCATGTTGACATTATGTTACAACAACCCTAAAGAGGGACTTGGTACCTTTATGTGCTTTGGTGAGTACTCGAGTCTAGGCTGAGTGATGTGCGAGTTTTTCTAGGGTGTTATCTAGTGAATTCTAGGCTGCATCATTGGTTAGGTTGCTGGGACCTCTTTTTATTTGTTTTCGGATGGTTCTCGATGAAGATGTATCGGTTAACTCTATAAAGTATTGAGGAGTGGATACATGATCTAGAGGAAGACTATGCACAATGGTTCATCATCGGATCTAAGTTTAATGCACACCTATTTCTGGAACAAAATTTGTATGATAGTTTATATGAGACATTTTTTCACCATCTTTCCAAAGTAGAATTATATGAGTGGTTGATTGCTTATGCATATAAGAGAAATTGGAGGTATCGTGCACTTATTTGGACATAGGAATAATTTCAGGTCCTTTATGATACTAATCTAATCTGGACTCATGTTGTGGATACATGGTTTCATAGTGTTCTAAATAGTTATATTTAGGAATATTCAATTTTATGTATTCTTTCCCTGGAGGTAACTAAATTCTAGTTTTTTTGTATCCTAGAGGAAAATCTCTACAAAGTATTCTAATAGCGATCAAGATCTTGATGGTAACTTTTAACCTAGAGAGTAAATCGATGACTAACTAAACCTCACCATGCATGAGGGAAGGAACAGGCTTGGTGAAAGATGGCATACCTAGCGGTAGAAAGGCAGAGAGAGGAGAGGTGTCTTAAGTATAATGAGGCATGTGAGAGGGAGATAGAGAAGTAGTTAGCCATTGAGAAAGTATGGATTTTAGGAGAGAGATGGATCATGAAGGATTTGAAGTGTAACATTCCCATTTATGACTCTAGAACAAGGGAATTTTTTTTTACATAACATTCTCTACTCTAAATTATTATAATTTAGAACACACATTCCAAGTTTTAAATAATGTTCTCTGTTTTGAATGATTATGATTTAGAACACACATTACGTTTAGATTAATGTTCTCTATTCACATATTCATAATATGGAACACACATTCCATGCCATTCAATCACATAACAGATAACCATATGCAGCTATAATGACTCGATGAATTACTGATCTCCCATTTCATGGCTCGGAGTTTCATCGATCTCTCATTTCATGACTCGGCTTCTTATTGATCCTTCATGTTAATTCAATGTAATGTATACTAAGTATACTTGGTTCTCTTTACCCTTTCGGGTATTGAAGTGTTCTATTCAAGATGCCTATCCGAATATCCTGCTACCAATATCCATATGAAATCTCACTTCTTAAACTAGGTGATCTAGGACAACGCAACCAACAGCTTGCGATACTTTGGCCAAATATTTTCACATGCTTAGCATGATCATATTCCTAGACAGAATACTTGTCAAAGGAATACGTCCTTCACCCCACTTCATCTGTTATCTAGAATGGTCTTTTTGACTCCTGTCAGTCCTCTTGTCCCAAGTTGAACCTTAACTCAAGTTAGCAATATGAAAAGGTATAGGGGACACTCATGATGACTAGGGGTACACAGACATACTCTGTCAACCCTAGTCGACTATGCGTGTCTAGTTACCTTTAGTCATTGCGAGTCACCCCATATATAAGGACATATTCCTTACTTGGTCCAAAGTAAAACTAAGGCCAAGTCCGAGCTTATGTAAACCTAGATGATCCAATTCAGAAGGGTGTTGCTATATGTCAACTGCAACTTTGTGTCATCTTGAAGACCCGACCTTCATGAAAACACCTTATTGCAGTTGGCATGTACCAACATCCTGCAGAATCCTTCCACCTAGGATACATATCCAGCTAAGAGGTTAAATACCTTCTTATCTTTTTCAAATTAAAAGTTAGTTTTAGCAACCTTGCTGATTTTCTAACCTCTTTGATTATTACAGTAGCAAGCCATACCTGGCTCCAACTCGTCATGTGGATAATTTAATAACTTACCCTTCTTCCTGAGGGCTCGTATATCATTTCTTTTTTAATTAGATTTTAGACTTACAGTCCAAATCAACTTAACATAGTAAGGTTAATTTACTAAGCTTAATTAGTTCATTCACAACTGATTCTAAATCTAGGTTTCCTTTATATTAGACCTCATTTGAATGAGGTCTATTTCTTATACACATGGATCCATTTCTTTTCAATTATCTTACCTTAATTTAAGGTTTATTAAGAGGAGATATGATTTCCTCTTCTGAGTATCCTTGGATATGACACTCCAAGGGTATTAACAAATTCTTATTCGGAAACTAATTGTTCTTTCCTCATCATCCATTTGTTAGGATCCATTTTCAATGATTAATTACACATGAATTCATATGTATTTTACCCTTTTATCAAGTTAATAGATAATCCATATTGACCTAAGTATTAACCATTTGTACATTCCAACTTAAAAGTTGTATTTAAGAGAAGAGTAGAGTGTCAATTCCCTCCTTCCCATTATTTATTTTAAATCTAACAACCATCATTTATACAGGTATAAATTCAAAGAGTAGGAATAAGTTTACAATTCCCTTTCAAAAAACTCAATAATGATACAAAAATAAAATAACACACCATTCCTTTTCTCATTCCTTGAGGTAAATCATACATATACATTTTACAATTCCAATATTTGAACTTTACTCATGCAATCAACATTGATAACTCAAACAAAATACAACTTTTCTTTTTCAATTACATCAAAGGAATAACAATGTCTCATATAAGGTCCAACCTCTAATTAAATGAGATAAGTATCATAAAAGAGCATGTCTTCTTTAACACTTACGGAATCCATCTACAAAAATTGCTAGCATGAGTCAGTTCATCGAACTGAGCATGTTAAACACTTAACATTAAAAGGATGTGCTCTTGACTAACTGTCTCATTAAAAGAACCCTACTTTTATGAAATGTTCAAGAAATTGAGATAGATATCTCATAAGAATTAAGTATCACTAAAGGAAGAACAAATTAAATGACCTAGCCATAATAAATAAACATCATGATCAAACAACACTCTTAGTTAGCAATCTCCTCAGAAAATTACAGTAGACAAGTCATATTACATCCCCAAATACTTATCCATTCCTTACTATAGTGTGTATAGTTCATTCCATATTTAAACAAATGTTCCAAAAAATATTAACTCTAACAATTCCCAAAAGAGAGGTAATTGAGAGAAGTAATGAATCACCAATCATACAAATCAAGATCAAATTTCGTTCTATCTCAGTAATTGGAAATTTTATGATGGAATAACTTCAATCCTAAAAAAAAATTATTTCCCTCCTAATAATCACTCGGCTTCAACCAAGTTTAATGAAAAAGAGGGATAGTGATCGACACCAAGAAGGTGACTTTTGTCACCCTTCGAATTCAACAACACAGCATAGTATTTACCCCACTCGGAGAGAAAATAGAATGTAAATCACATTTACATACACCTAAAGGCAATCGCACATCGATTCAATATCTCCTTAATAGAAATTTAAAAGAGGAGAAGAAAGAAAGAAGTATTTCTTCCAATTATCTATTTTACAATCTCCTACGGTTAACATGACCGAACTGGTTGATTTCATGCAAGGAGGAATAATAACGAGAGTAAACAATCAAGAGAGAGATAACAATCAACTTTTCTTTTAAGCACAAGAGTAATAGTAATGAAACCCACAACTCAGAAAGGAGAGAGAAAACAAAATAGAAGTCGATAGTCAAAATGAGAGAGGTTCTCATTACTTCTTACCAATATTTTACCAAAATATAAAAACTGTAACATGTAAATCAGTTAAAAATAGTGTACTTCTCTCAACCTGAAACAGGGACAGTCTCAGTAGCTTCTAGCTACCTTGGTAGAAGTTTTTAATGAATTTCATTTACAGCTAATCCAATTTGTCAAGAAACTACTAAAATTCCAATTCCATCCCCACGTTAATAGCCATATACGCTACAACAAGCATGTTCATCCTAAAGATTAAAATGATTAAAAGATTACAACCAAGTAAAACATGGTCCCAATTCCATAGGGATAAAAGAAATCATTTTTAATTTTCAAGGAAAAGAATCCACCTTGGTTTAAACACAATGGAGATCATAAAGGAGTTGCCATTCATAGTACATATGTTCATCATCGAATTCAAAGGAAGAAAGAAAAATTGTATGCTCTAACTCAAATCCTTCAGGTAAACAAACTGAGCTAATCTCTGGTTTGAATAAGGAGGTTATTTTTAAACAATCGTTTATGGGTACCAAATGTAAGAGAAACAACATATCCTTTCAAAGCATGCAAAGGTGAAGTCGATACGGTGATCCCAAGGTCTCTAAGGAAACCACATCACATTTAAACTGTATTGCGAGTAAGGAAGAACAATTTAAATAAAGTCTTGCCTTAACATCCCCACTAATCCATAATTTTTGAGCATGTATAATTCAGAAAATAGTAGACATATCACTGTTGCCTTTAGTAATTCAAACCCACAAGAAACAACAAAAACTGAACACCCATTTCATCAAATCTTAGCAGCAGTGAAGGAATTCACATATAATTATAGTTTCAACTGAGAATATCGATTTTCTCATACATGCATTCAGAAAATACTCATATTGCATCTTTTCCAAACAACAAACTCAAGTAGAAGATCATAGCCAAAACACACTAAAACATTTCCACAAAACCACTCATTTCTAAGAGAAGAGTTATTTTAATGAAGATGTTTAGTAAAAATCATAATTGTTTAATAAGAAGAGCCTAACATGCCTAGTAAAATTTCTTGTTAACTCGCAGAAAGTAACAAATCAAGCTTCTCAACAAGAAAAATATCCCAACTACCTCCTTGTTTCCACAGGGTTTGAAATAGCTTGAAGGCACTCAAGATCATGATGGATCAAAAAATAGACTCACAGGTTCAAAGGAGCAACCCATACATGGAGAAAAAACTAGAAAAACCAAATGACCAACAACTTCCATAAAACCCACTCCTCCTCTTTCCTAGGAATTTTCTTCACCGAAACCAATGCTATTGAATGCATTGAATGCACTTTCCCTCTCTTTCCTCATGCCACCACCAATTCAAACTTGGTGAATTTCCATTTTAAGTTTTTGCATGTATTTTTAAATTTAGCAACAATGTTAGTTAGACATCCACTAACTTCCCATGCTTCCGCCAAACTTGGCAATTTAAAAATGCAAGGACTATAATTTATTCCACATTAATAGTCTAGAAACCATCGCCACTATCCTCCCACTTGTCACATAACCCATAGGTCCCCTTTAGGATTAGTAATAGTTTAGGTCATCTTATTAATAGTTAGGTTTCCACCTTAGCTCTTAGATCTTTGGAATTCATCTTAGGTTAAGTTGCAACCCTTAGATTAAAGTCCAAGTAGGATAGGACATTACAACATAGATTAGAGCATAGACCTTAATAATTCAGTAATAGGTCCCGAGTAGGTCTTACCACCTTAGGTTAAAACCAACATAGTATAGGACATTCCATCCAAGGCTAAAATATTTTCCTTTATATCCTTATAACAAACCTTTTAACTTCTCACGCTATCCAACATTATAAATTATGTATCCAGGAGATCCAATCTTACCATTGGCAGCATGATGCCAAGTAAGAATACTTGAAACTAGGTCCTTCACAATTTACAACAAAACCCAACTCGGTTCCAAAATACCTTTCATTTAGAAGGTCAATTATCAAGATGACAATAAAGAAGAACTGAAGCATACCTTGGATCAATGGAATTGATTCAAGGTGTGTTGTTAACATATATATATATATATATATATATATATATATATATATATCAAGTATGAAAACAATTCTCAGGTTCACAACTTGCAGTTGCAAAGTAAAATGATATCATTTCCCATTAAACAGAATCACAGTAAGCATGAATTCAGAACAACAATACTTACTCATTACAAACATGATTTTCAACATCAAAGGAATACACCTTCCTAAGACAAATCACATGTCGACATTTGCAATATCAAAAGGGAAAGTCATCGTAGTAACTACCATGATCAAGACGTTACATGAAGCTCATGAAAAAAGTTGTGGATCTGGAGCATCGAAATCCCCATGTTGGAAAGCATGACAGGATCCCTCCTTGGCCTCACACATTATTGTGCCAGCAGAGACTACTTGGGCTACATGTGTGCATCTTAATGCACCTAGTGACCTAGCCCTCAAGCGCTTGGTTTTCTAATATCTAGTACGACAAGTAATCAACAAGTGAATTTGGGAAATAGGATAACTAGAGTAAGTTAGAGAGAAAGTATATGAATGGAAGGAAAGATAAATTCAATGTTATTTGGAAGAACAATAACAGGGCACATCATCTTCACAAAATTTAAATGCGCCAAATGTTGGATTCACCTCTCGGAAGTGGAACTACCACACAGACTATAGGGGTTCAAAGATAGTACCATTGTGAGCACACGGGCGGTACATCTAAAGGTCCTATTCTAGTTATAGGTGGAGGATCGGGAAGTATAGGTGGTTCTAGTTTTGGTGGATGTACTAGTTTTGAATGTAGGGGAAACACAGGAGGTTCTGATCAGATGGGAAAGGTCTACACCAACCCTAGAATATTTATATGGATATGTCTCTTCATCTTCTGGAGTATAGAGACATATAGGATGATACCGAGCATGTGCACATGTGTGAAATATTGTGTCACATGATAGGGATCACAACTTCGAGTGCAAGGAAAGTCAATTTGCTACTACATTACAAGGATGTGCACATATTTATTAAAGGAAGTTTGACTCTGATCAAACTTACATGGATTATGCAACACTGAAGGATGATTTCTGAAAGAGTTCTATATCCCAAAATTTGAGCAGAAGAGTATAAGTGTGCTCAAGGATATCAAGCAAGGAACTACCGAGAATATATGTGAGTATGATTCCCATTTTAAAACACTCATATCTAATCTTTCTTATGATATTTGCACAAGCCAGCATCCACAATGGTTCATTGGTGGATTAATTACACCATTTAGAAGAGCATTGTCACATAAGACATACATTGATCTATGTGAAGTAATCGGAAGTAGCTTATCATGCAGAGGGCGATTGGAAGCATTGACACTGGTGTTAGTCCATTATTAGAGGCACATATTGTAGCTATGAAAAAACAATTAGAGAAGCTATCAGAAAATTTAGTCCATGAAACATGCTCAGGGATTTGGTGTATAGATTGTGAAGTGGAAGGTCACACCAAGGATAGTTTCCCTCACAAATCTATATGCTCATTACTGTTGGACTGTGAGATCTATCATTTGAATCATGATGCTAGTCACTATCCTTTGTTATAGTGTGTGATAAGGAAGAATGTATCTTGTTACTGTAAAATTTTCCAGTCCACGACCCATGATACTGAATATTTTTGGTTGATTGGTCAGATCTAGGATGCTATAGACATTGGGGTATGACAGAAAAGCGTAACGGATAATTCTAAGGGTAAGAATGAGCACCAAGATTGGGATCATAATAAAATGCACTATGATAGGAATGAGGGGAATTTTGAAGGAGGTCATAGAAGAGGACACAGATATCGCGGTGGATATGGAGGATAAGGCCATTGTGGAGGAAGAGGTGAGTTCCCTCATGGCATGTGTTATACATGTGGATATCCCGACCATTATAGGTGTGAATGTACCCATAATATTGCATGATATTTCTATGAAAATAACCATAGCTATGAATAGTACATGAACTTATATGAGCATCCGAGTAAGTAACATAAGCAAGAAAACAAAGGTGTTGGGATGGTTAGAATTTAGCGTACGATAGAATATTAGTGGATGCCCAAGATAGAACTTGGACTTGAGGCATTAACAAAGAAATATTACTACATGAGCTAAACTAACATGCACAAGAGAGGCATTGCACCGAAGCCTACGATCACCAAGGAGTAGGTTTTACATACAACGTACCTAGATCCTGCTTATCGAAGGAATTCTATCAAGAGATCATGGAGGTCCTTAGGAATATTCAAGGTGAGATATACTATTTAAAGGAGTAGTCAAGGAATATTAAGTATAAGAAAGAAGTAAAATAAGTCCCCTCCGATATTGATGAAGTCTCGAGAGCTTTGTAAAATGCTTTGCACTAGGAAGATATTATTCTATTGCTAGGAAATTGGTTAAAGGGGAATACCCTTTGCACAAGCACCGAGAATGAACAAAACATCATACATGTAAATCTTCCCCCGATAGCATTGAATATGAAAAGGAAATTACTCTAAATGATTTTGTGGATGGTTGGATGTTTGGGAAACATATTGATTGATACAGTGTGGAAGTTAATGTGCTTACATTAGATGCATGGGTATAAATGGGAAGGCCTCCATTGCAGCTATCATCTAATGTTATTTTTATGGAAAATGAGACTAAGGCCACTCCCATAGGATTTTGAAGGATGCATCTATAACCATACAAGGGGCCAAGTTCACTAGGGATTTTGAGGTATTAGCACTTGTGGAGGAAGACAATTTTCCAGCCTTGCTTGGATGTCCTTGGTGTTATGTGAATAATGATGACTTGAGATTCAATAAGTGGTATATCAGATTTGAGAACAAGGAGGAAAGGGTTGTAATACCTTTAAAAATGGGAATTCTACACCATATGTTGAGCCTCTAAGTGAGGAGGACTTAAATAGAATCTATGTATGTGTTATTTAGGACCCAGAGGTCAATGAACCATCAAAGGAAGGCATCCTACAGTCGGAAGATTCTCATTCTATTAGTGATACTACAAGCATTGCTTCTGAAAATTGGGCTTATGGTAATATGAACTAGTAGGACACGAGGTAAAAGTGTGGTTTCTCACAAGAATGGGCTTCATTCTATTCAAAGAATAGGTAGCGTAGTACCTTGGTATACTAGGGTAGAAGATCTTCCTATATTTTTGAAAGCCATGGAAGCATAGTGGACAAATAAAATTAAGAGAAGATATATGTTAGTGTATACCTTGCGCGAGATGGTATTGCAGACTGGTGGGTATTCCACGAGAGATAATATTATAGAAAGGGGGGAGATTGGAACCACCCTATCTACTAGGTTTTTAAGGAGCAATGCACCTACGCAAATCTACACTTATAATGGTGATCAACTTGTTTAGCATCACATTTAGTAGTGTGAGAGACTCTGGATAGTGGGATATGAAGCATTACCACATTCACTCTAGCTACATAGATTGTATTCTACTTTATAAGGATATGCACATGTCTGTATATATATGTAGAACTACATAGAGAGACCGGTAATTGGTAGAAGTTGATTTACACGAATGATCCATACCTTTGACTACTTCTCAATTAAACCTACAATATAAGAAGCATTAAAATGTGTCAAGTGCTTAACTATGGAAGATAATGCAAATGCATAAGATAATATTTAGGAAATATATAGTGAGACAAAGTCTGGAGCATGTTTTAAAAAGGAAGAAGAAATGGACTCCATACTACTTGAATGCGCTTGCCTTGAGAAAGAGAAAGGATAGATGGTTTATATCTTGGATGATGAGGAAGTTGAGTGCCTAGATATTGAACATTCTCAAGGGGTGCATGAGGTCTTAGACAATGCAGATGAGGATGCACACACCTATCAAAAATCCATGAAGAAAAAGAAGGTGAATATAGGTTCGGAGGCCGAGCCAAAGGAGGTCATAATTGAAGACCATTGGTCGAATCGAAATTTTCAAAGATCATTGAGTTACTTAAGGATTACAAGGACTTATTCCTTGAGGGTATCATGAAATTAAATGTGTGGATGAATCACTTGGGGAAATGAAGATGAATCTTAAGGATGGTGCACACCTAGTTAGAAAGTGACATATAGAATGAATCCCAAATTATGTGAAAATATGAAGGAAGAGATTGATAAGATGTTGAAATTTGCATTTATTGGACCCTTCGATGAGTCGAATGGGTTAGTCATATGGTGATCAGTATCAAGAAGGATGGTAGGATTCAAATCTATGTAGATTACAGGGAGTTGAATGTTGCATGTATCACAGACCCTTTTCCTACACCATTAACTAAGGAAATACTGGAAGGAGTGGAAGGGCACAAAATATATTCATTCATAGATGGGTTTTTTGGGTATCATTAGGTTAGGATTACTCAGGAGGATCAAGAAAAGACAAATTTTACTACTAAATGGGGTAGTGTTGCCTATATTATAATGCCTTTTGACTGAAAAACACACCTGCTATATTCTCATGGATAGTTGTTCGGGCATTCAAAGATTTTGTTCACAACTTCTTATCGGCTTATCTAGATGATTGGATAGTATATGGGATTGTGAAATATCATTGTGACAATCTACACTTAATGTTTGAATGATGTGAACAATTGAGTATCTCTTTGAACATCAAGAAGTGCATATGCGTTACACCTTTTGGAATATCATTAGGACATATAATCTGCAAGGAAGGTTTTCTAGTTGATCCAACAAAGGTTGCGGTCATTCTAGGCCTCGAAGAACCTACCAGTCAACGTGAGGTGTGTGGATTTTTGGGTCACATAAAATATTAACAGAATTTCATCATAGCGTATGCCATAGTTACTACACCCTTGAAATAGTTACTAAAAGGAAAAGGTACATTTTATTAGGGAGAAGCTGTAGTAGCACGCATTTGAGATATTAAAGGAGAAACTTACTACCGTGCTCATTATATGCTTTCTCTCATGGGATAAACCATTTCATGTGCATGTGGAAGCCTCTCGGCATGGTCATTGGCACCGTGTGTTAGCTCAACTGGTAAAGGCATTGTAGATCATCCAATTTTCTTTGCTAGTAGGAAAATGAATCCTTCGAATAGAATTATACAACTACGAGCGAAGCTTTGTTAATGATCTATCCATTACACAAATTCTGATAGTAATTGTTAGCAACACCATTTTTATTTTATATAGATCACATGGAATTGAATTATTTGGTGAAAAAACCCATCTTACAAGGGAGCATATGCAGATGGGTACTCCTATTTCAAGAGTTTGACTTCAAAATTGTTGTGATGCCAGGAAAAGTAACTCGGACTAAACCACTTGTCTAGAATTCACTCAAGAGAATAAGCACATAGAATTAAAGAAACCATGTCGATGGACAATTATATAGGTTACAACACGTGCTATCGTAATTAGAAGACATTGTTGTCTTTCTACGATGGTGTGGCACTAGAAGGAATGAAGGCATTAGAAAAGAAACAACTTTCAATACACATGACAACATTTGTGTTAATTAGTGGTGACCTCTACAAGTTAGACAGAGATGAAGTATTACACCATTGTGTATTAGATCATGAGTGAAAGGATATAGTGGAGGAGGCACATGGTGGTATTGTAGGTGGCCACTATATAGGTGATGCAACTGCCCAAAATATCCTACTTGATGGATTATGGTGGGAGACACTATATAAAGATTGTAAAGCATATTGCAAAGTGTATGACCATTGTTAGCGTCTAGGTAAATCGAGGAAAAGAGATGAGATGCCTCTGAGATCTATTACTAGTTCCGAACCATTTGAGAAATGGGACATTGATTTTATAGGACCTATTTCACAAGTGCGCATAGGACTGGATCACACTATATCATTACTTGTACTGATTATCTCACAAGGTGGTCAAACAACACCTATGAAGGACTATACAATGGCTATAGCTGCTAGGTTTCTATGGGAGAATGTTCTTACAAGATATGGATGTCCTTTAAGCTTGAAAAGTGATAGGGGTACACACTTTTTGAATGAGAAAATCAGAATCCTATTAGATGAGTTTATGGTTGCACACCATAAGAATACACCCTATCATCCTTAGGAAAATGGATCTGCATTGAGGCTTTCAACAAGATTTTGAGCTAGACATTGACAAAAAAATTGTGATGTTTGAAGAAAGGATTCGAGATGACAATGTGTCACTATTCTTTAGGCATATAGAACAACTTATAAGAGATTGAAAAAAACCACACTTTGTTTTATTTTGTGTTTGGTATAGAATCCATTATGCCAATAGAATTAATGTTACCTTATTTTCGCATTACGTGCACTGGAGGTCTAGCTAATGAGCGGGGAAGAGTGTACTTGAGAAGATGATTCAACTGGATGAGAAACATGCCATAGAATGATGGAGTAAAAAGAAGGAAAAGGCTAGGTAGAATGCATGGCATGATAGAACTATAAGGGATAAGAAGTTTGAGATTGGAAAAATGGTACTTCTCTATGACTCTAAGTTCTTGCACCATCTAGGAAAACTTAAGGTACATTGTTTGGGGTCGTATGTTATTACTTACATCCTTGAAACAAACGCTTGCAATTTAGAAGCACTAAATGGAACATAGCTACCAAGTTACTTTAATGGGATTAGACTGAAGCCCTACTATAAATAAGTCTTCTTGGTGTTTGTAATAAGGTAGTATTGAAAACTACATTAGGTTTCCATTCTTTGATTCCTTAATGTATTTCCTTCATTTTTGCTATTCTTTTTCACTTTAGTTTTTGTTCTTGTGTAATAAGCGCGCTTGCACACATCAAGATAACTACAATATGGAGCTTTTTGATGTGCAATAGACTACACATAATTTTAGTGTGGGGTATGATTATTGATATTAAGGTAGAAGACTACCGAACTAAAAGGTGCAAAGGAATAAACTGTTATGGATGTTTGTCAAAGTAAAATATTACTTATCAAAAGTTACCAAGGATGGAGATGAATGAAGGAACAATATAACATGAGGTTAGAAGATGCCTTTATAACTACCAGATAAGGTACGGTGATGAGGCACTTTCGGGTGCATTGGTGCACATTGAAGAGAATTCTATGACTAGAGGGTAGGAAGGTGCACTAGAAGGTAATAGGCTGGGCGTGAATATGTACCCCATGGAAAGAATAAATTTGGTTGATAAATGAGAGGATATTTAGTAGGTGGAGAAGAAATAATTGCATAAAAATTTGAAAATCTATATAAGGATGGGATACGAGTTCATTTTACCATTGTGATTAAGAGTATTTGAGAAAGATATAAGTGCAAAAAGATAAGTAATCGATTTGAGGTGCGAAAGGTGTGACACCAGACTTGACAATTAGATCTGTTCATAGAAGAATCTTACATCCCCAGTGGTGAAGGGTTTGAGAAAAGAAGGACGATAGAAAGGAGATAGGGCACGTGATTTCACCTAGGTCACACTAACTCGAGCTAGAGTTTGAGTCAAGCATTACAAAGATGAAGAGGTAAGTGTCTACATAAGGATTGCAAGGTAAAAAAGGCACCCAAGAAAACAATGCATTGGGAAAAAAGGGGAAGAAAAAGGTAGTTGTAGAGGAGGAAGAGATGGCACCTGAAAGTAAATTTTCAGAAATGTAATATCCAGATGGAATCATAGCCATTCGGGAGAGAGAATTTGCATATAAGAAAAAGTAAAGTGAGAAAGTATAACCACGGGACCACGAGAGAAAAAGTAATGCTGGATACCCTACTCAACACGTAGATAAACAAACACATGACAGATGACATGTCATTTTAGGATGATAAAGCGAGAAACTTCTGAAAATAATTGGAGTCTACCAAATATATGAGCTTCCATATTTCGATAAGTATGATCCTTTACACCAATGGCTTATGAGCAGATTACATGAGGAATTTTTCTTTTTTGCAGGACTTAGAGTGAGACTCTCATCCATGCTGATCTCCACAGTGATAGGTTTGAAGGCCATAGGAGAGGATATAAACACTGACCTAGCATATAAGGCCATTATTCTAGAAACCATGAAGGAGTTGGGATAGTTAAAGGGTCTGCGTAGTATGGACATTGATAAACTAAAGAATTTTTCGGTTGTACAAACAACATCACATCTTGTTACAAAGTTGAATGACCAGGAGAGGTGGTCATAGGTAAACATAATGTAGCTACACATTGTGAAGCAGATGTCGAAGGAGTATTCTAGAATATTATAGGCTATATTACAGAGCAGAGATAGTTGAGGAAGTGTGAAAGGGAGGAAAAATCAGATTTGGAGTTGTTCTATTGTCACTGGTATTCATGGAGATTGGAGTACTAGACGGACCGAAGGAGAAGATATGGGAATACCCCATGGAGAATAAGTCACCAGCTGAAAGGTTCAACAAGTACCTATGTAAAGGGTCCATGATAAATGATGTCAAGAAAAGAGTAGAGAAATGGTACGATAAGCTCTGCACGACCTTTGAAGAAGAGTGGCACATCTCGAAGGACCTACCTTTGGTAATAGGGAAAAAAGTCTAGTTTGTTATATATCAAAATTTTTACATCGTGTGCTTCATTACATCACACGCTTCCCAATGAAAGATGGATCTTGGAGCACTTTGTGAAAATTCCTTATGCTTTCATAGTGAGGTACTTTTAAACATCATTCCACGATTCACAAACATGCTTTGCTCGGCATTCAATACTGAGAGAAGGTAGACTATGAATACCACAACCTGAGAAAGAAATATGTGTATCCAGGGTGAAGTACATATATCGAGAGGCTCATTTTAGAAGTATTGAGCATTAATCCCATGAGTCTAGATATTGGAGATATTAGGGCAACACTAGTGTACCTTCGGTTGAAGCACAAAATTAGAAAACAATAAGTACGTGGAGAATGAGCTTGTGTTGTCGGGGCTATCGAAGGGTCAACATACAATGGAGAACATACCGGTGTCAAAGCCCACATAAACCATTGATATAAAAGATGAATAAGAAGAGCATTAAGATAGTGGTGGCTTGGAGCATAGAAGGATCCAACCTTCAAATAGTAAGGAATCGAGTGTGCCACTACTCCACCACATGGGAAAGATGAAGAAGATGATACGGAGGTAGAATAGGTTTAAGAAGGTATTCAAACACACAAGGACTCAAGGTGGAACCCCGCAAACGGTAAGGAGATCACCTCATCTCTCTTCGCACAAGGATTCCATTGAGACAAAAATGAAAAGGAAGTGTATGTTAGATGAGGAGGTTAAATAATTGGAGGAGAGCGCACCAAGATCTCCTACTCCACTTGAGCAAGAAGAAGATCCAAAATATGAAGATATGAAGGATGGAGAAGAAGAGAAGGAAACATCTAAAACTACACATGAGACTGCTCATTATACTATACATAATCCTAACCTTGAAGCTCAAGTTAAAAAATGGCCAAGGATAAATAGAATGAGTGGAGAACACAGCGCACCACTCATTAAATACACCGAGAATATAGGAAAGATTTTCTGCACCCACTTCCAGAGAATGATAGCATAGAAGGATTTATTTGGTTGGGAGCTAATGGATGAGGATATGGTGACCGTGCACAATCGAAAGTAGCTATCATGGTCAATACACACCCACATGGATGAGGATAAATTTGATGTATGTGAGGAGTCATGCGTTTCAAGATGGCTAAAGAAGGCACCCCAAGCTAGACATATGACAATAAAGCCTATTGTCATGTCAGATGAATAGGTGAGAAATGTATTGGTCAAAGTCTCAAGAGAAGTTGTGAGGCGTAACATGGATAAGACAATCAAAATTAGGGTGCTCAAGAAGGAGATTAAAATTGAGGATGGAAAAATAACACACCTAATATAGCAAAGAGACTTGGCGTAGAAGGAAAATGTTGTATTTGTTAGCCTCGCAAAGGAAATTGGTGATCTTGTCATGAAGGCTAGGCCATACCAAGAACCAAAGGTACCAAAGATGTTTCCTTTAATGATACACTATGTAAGTACCTTAGTAGACCTAGTGCTTGAAGATGAACCTTTGCATATGCCAGTGCCAAAGGATCTAGCACAAGAGGTGAAAAGGGAAAAGGCTACGTAGTAAAAAGGTTGCATTATACGATGAAATTTTGCAAGTGCTTCAAGAAGAATAGAAAAAAGTGGATCGTGCCTTAAATATATGCACAACTCTAAAGGAATTGATCAAGGTAAACACTCGAAAAAATATAATGAAGTCTAAAATGCTATGAGGGATGACACCTTGGTTCACAAAGAAAGGTTAACTATTGTAAAAAAAAGTGCGAGGGCTTGGTAGTAGCACAAGAGCCACATAAAGAAATATTAAATGAGCCTAGGAAACTCATCACACAAAAATGGATGCACTAGAGTGAAGGGTGATTGCAATGTCTAGCATCATGTTGGTCTTGCAAAATGAAAAGAGGAAATTCGAAGGATGGGCTTGAGTCCATCGTTGTGGAAATTCCAGAGATATCGAAGAAGGCTCTCACCAAGTGGCAAGCCTTAGAGCTTGAAATAAAAGAGGAGTATCCACAGTTGATCTTTCAAGATTAGGCGAGATGAGGCTACGAAATAAAAGTGTTCTTTATTCATTCAAATTCTTTCTAATTCTTTCTATTCAACAATTATTTTTTGAGATACCCATTGTCGAGGAGACAATGAGATTAGTGTGGGGTAATGTTGATCGGGAATACATGACGAGAACTCGAAAAGAACTTTGCACAGGGAAAACATGCAAGGTTCAAGGGCGTAAAGGGACAGAAGAACACAGGTGCGCGCTTGAGGACAAGTCAAAGCATTTAGGACTTAACCATTTTAAGGGAGGAATATCTATTATTAGGAGATAGTGTGCATAAAACACCATAAATGTAGAGATGTGTGAACCACGCATTGTCTATTTATGGAGGATCAGATTCGAGCACTTTTGCATGGAGACAGACTAAGAATAGGATTGTCACCTATTATCCAAAATAAGCCCCTTGCTTATTTTTGGCTAACTCTCTTTCATTTCTTCCTTCCTTGTGCCTCGAGTCAAAAAAATTTACTTTTTACGAACTCATAATTTTATTGAAATGGTTTCATCAGGTAGGTAATTTTCTCCCCTTTCCAGAAAGGTAAAGTTTTCCCTCTAACTCCTTGTCTTTTGCAAGTTATGGCTCGGCAGAGTTTGGGAGGAAATTTTCCCTAGGGAGGTCCGCGGACCAATCAGAACGTGCCACGTCGGTGGCGAATGGTGGGGAGTGGAGATAAATTTGAAATTTTTACCAAGGAGTGACATGGCATGCTAAAGAAAAATCTTGGCCTGAAGGCCTGCCAAATCAAAATATGACATGTGTCCATAGGGCATCGGAGGTCGACCGATGGGGAGAAGTTGGGAAAATTTCCAAAATGGGTGAAAAAGGAAAATCTTGGGCTGAAGGTCCACCAACCAATAGGGAGATGCCTCATTTCCATAGACTGGTGGTGGGAGGTAGTGGTTTGGGTGGAATTTAATAATTTCACTAAAATATGGCAAATTGTTGAAGAAAAATCCACCCCGATGGCCCATGCCAATCAGAACATGCCACATGTCCATATGGCCGACAAAAGTCAAAAAGGGTGTGGCGTCAAAGGAAATTTTTGGAGTTCATACCCATGCCAATAGAAGGGTGCCACATGTCCTATTTCAACCACTTTTGATCTCGATAATTGTGGGAGAAAATGGAGAAACGTCCTGGCAGGAAAAATTGTAGAATTGACTTTCAACCACCAAATTTCATGAAGTATGGTCATTTTTTATCTACAAAACAATGTACTTCTAAGTATGGGTTAATCCATGAATCCCATCACTCTACAGTGAAATTTGAGTAATTTGGTTGGTGGTTGAATTCATAAATCCATTTTTCCCACGTTTTTGTTTTCTCTCCTTTTGCTTGATCATTAAAAGCTAGTTATGGCTCATTTGTAAAGGTTGTTCATATTTTTTGCTCTTCCCTCCCTTCTTTTCTTCCCTAGGGTTAAAAATGGAGTTGGAACCTCCTCCCCTACTCTGTAATGGAATTTTTTCCTTTTACCATTAAAATGATGTTCTGTGTAAACTTCTGGAGCAACAAAAAACATGTTTTATGGTGCATCTATCCATCCTTGCTCGTTTTTTCTTGTCTTCTTCTTGCCTCTCTTCATTGCAGGTATTTGTGCATGTTTGAATGTTCATTACAAGTTTGGAGCTACGTTCATGGAGTTTTGGGACATTTTACGTGTGAAATATATCCTTGGGCCTGTGATGCATCTATCCATCCTTCCCATTGCTCACCTCTTCTTGTTCCATGGCAGTTTTGATAGATGTTCAGCATTTTCCTTCTCTAGTGTATCATTGTTTTAGTGTAGGATCTATTTTTCTCTCTTTTCTCTCTCTTTGTAACCTTGGCATAGCTAGATTAGGATTAGATTAGATTTCTGCACTAGAATAGCTTATGATAGGTAGTTTAGGAAGAGGAACTAGCCTTCTATGGAGAGATTTACCCATTTGCAAAGGTCCCACACTTTGGGAAATTTCAATGTTATGCATTCACACCAGATGAGTTTTCCTTAGAAAAGTAGATCCATAACTCATTTGGTAGTGTTTTGAATTTGCACCAACATTTTTGGCACACCGGTGGGACCTTAGAGGTCTTCCACTTCATCTTTTACAGGTTGGTGTGTTCCCGTGAAGATTTCCACCTTTGAAGGCACTTACAAAAACATCCGTAACTCCATTCGATTAGAACCCATTTCTGAAGGTTTATACCCTCTTTCCATTCATTTTCATTCATTTTCCATTCATTATTCTTTCCATCTCTTTCATTCTTTTCCATTCTATGAATTTTGCAATCATCTTCATTTTCATCATGGAATTCACATTTACTGACAAAGATATATTCCATCTCCAACATGTTTTACAAATCCTCCAAATCAGCATTTTGATCAAATTCAAGGCCAACATGCTTACCCATATGATCAATACCAACATCAATTTGGTTATGAAGAAAATCAAGAGCAAGGGTACGCATGCAATGAAGACAATCAAATGGAAGATGTTTATTTTGTGGAGAAAATGTAAAATATGGAGGCAAAGATGGTGCAATCAAGAGAAAAAACTCAAATGAAGGATTTTAGAATTGGTTACAGGACTCCTTGTCCATGTGGAGGTCATTTTCCAAGACACTTTAGCCCTCAAGAGAAGCTAGACTTCATGACTGAGATGCTGCCCCAACTTGCACAATGGACAACAAAGATAGAGGCCTATAAACTTGGTGTTCAAAAAACTTGTAAATGGGTAAGCAAACCATCTTATGCCTTTCCTTTTCCTCTTTCCCAATCATTTTTATCTCAACAACGGTGTTAAGTTTTAAACTCTCCATCTACTGTCACAAATGTTGAATCCATTTATCCATTCCCTAGTCTTCCACCCCATCTCAATTCTTCTTTCCTCTTTCCTTCCAAATAGTCATCCCCTCCACAAGATCCAATAGAAATACCCTCTCCTCTAAAGAAACAAGAGGTTTCACCTCCTCCACCACAACAAAAAATTGCAAAATCAATTGAGTTACAACCCACCCCTCCTCTTGCATTGTCAAATCCAAGTTGGAAGAATGAAAATAAGAAAATCAGTCATCAAGGACAGCAAGAAGAAGATCCAAACAAAGAATAAAAAATAAGAATTTTGGTAAGCTTGGTTCTCAAATTTGGGATGAAAAACATTCCTTTGATGGTTAAGCCTTCAGAAGAGGTTGGAGATGGAGAACAAGTGGAAAACAAGGCTGATTTTATAGTAATAGTGAAGCAAGAAAAACAACATCTTATTTGTGATGAGTTGAGTGTCCATGTTGGCACTTTACCCAAGGAGAATGTTGATCTAATTTAAGTTTCACAATCAGCCATGGAGGAAGAAAGCTCTAAAGAAGATCTTGCAGTCCCAACTTGTCCTCTAGGGAAGAAAATTGAAGATTTTGACTTGACAAACTTCATGCTAGAGGAAGAGTGCAATCAAGAGCAAGATTGTCTCCAAGCAACAGAGGAAAGAGAAGCTGCTCAAAATCTAGAAGAAGAGGAGCACATTCCAGCTGTGGAGGAGAAAAGTGCAGATCCAAAGGCTTTGAGCACAAAGCAGGCTATAGAAGAACCTTCAGTTCTTCTTTCTACTTCATCTCTCTTGAGTTCTATTGTTGAAGAAGAGTTTGATCTTTCAAACTCAATGATTGAAGATGAGGAGAACCATGGTGAACAAGTTGCTGATCAAGAGGACACCATGGAGGAAGTTGAGCATTTGTAGTAGGACAGCAATGAGGTAGTTTATCTGTCAGATTTGGAGGACTATTTTGATGGAGAAGAACTGGTTGAGTTTCCACCTTTCTCTCTTTCATCATCCACATTCCAAACACAAGAACCTACTGTCATGGAGGAGAGCATTCATTTGGAGCAGCCTACATCTTATAGCAGCTCTTTAGGATCAAGATTGGAAGATTTAAATCTTCCATGTTCTTCATTTGGGGAAGAGAAACAACAGAAGAATTACACCACCCCCTCCACACCATTCATCCAAGAAGGTCTACAAGGAGACTCCATTTTTGAGTTGAATTTCAGAGCTATGGGAATATAAAATGGACCAAACCTTTCCTAATCAATTATTTGGCTTCATTGGAGCCAAGGAGAAGCCACAACCAGTCATGCTTGCTTCGAGCATGAGGATGAGCTATAAGGTACCAAGGATTAGTACCAAACCTCTTCAATCCAAATGCATGGAAACTAAATGAGGTATTGGATTTGTTTGCAGTTAACAACTTGTTGATTTTAGTAGAATACCAGCTTCTATTTGATTTTCCACTCATCCAACCAGCCATGTTCAGTGCCAAATCAGTTGCATGGCTGCCCATTTTGAAGAAAGGAAGCTATTTTGCACAACCAATTGTAGGGTTTGTTTAGCTCACCTTTGATTCCAGATTAGGGTAGATTAGGTAGGTTCACTTTCAGCAGAAGAAGTGCTTGTGCACACTCTACATGTTCCATTTGGGGCATGTATGGTTTTCAATTTTGTACATAGTTTTGGTGTTCCTAGTTTTGCTCTTGCACAGTTCTTTTCAGTGGCATTTTGGTGAGAACAAATCTAAGTTCAGTGGGCTTCAAGTGGCTCAGAAGGAATTTTTCAAAGTTTAGATCAATTTGTAGGCTATAACTCATGAATCCATGCCCAATTGATTCTCCAAAGGCTACTAATCATTCATCTAGCGGAAGATGATCCCCATGAGTTGCCAAAATTGTTATCCAAAATAAGCCCCTTGCTTATTTTTTGGCTAACTCTCTTTCATTTCTTCCTTCCTTGTGCCTCAGTCACAAAATTTTACTTTTAGGAACTAATTTTTTTTTTTGGAAATGGTTTCATCAGGTAGAAATTTCCTCCCCTTTCCAGAAGGTAAATTTTTCCCTCTAACTTCTTGTATTTTGCAAGTTATGGCTTGATAGAGTTTGGGAGGGAAAATTTCCTAGGGAGGTCCATGGACCAATCGGGACGCGCCATGTTAGTGGCGGAATGGTGGAGAGTGGAGGTAAATTTGAAATTTTTAACAAGTAATGGTGGGACATACTAAAGAAAAATATCACCCTCGAAGGTTTGCCGGTGAATCAAAACATGACACGTTTCCACAGGGTTTCGGAGGTCAGACCGGTGGGGAGAAGTTGGGAAAAATTCCAAAAATGGGCGCAAAAGGAAAATCTTAGCTTTGAAGGCCCATCGACCAATAGGGATATACCACATGTCCACAGACTAGAAGGAGGCAGAGGCGTGGGGGAATTTAACAATTTCACTAAAATATGGAAAATGGCGCAAGAAATCTCCACCCTTGATGGCTCGTGCCAGCAATAAGAACATGCCACATGTCTATATGGCCGAAAAAAAGTCAAAAAGGGTGTGGTGTCAAAGGAAATGTTTGAAGTTCAGGTCCACACTAATAGAAAGGTACCACATGTCCTACTTAGGGCAATGGTTAGTGTCGAGGAAAATTTTGAGCGCTCCCCAACAAATAGAAAGATGACACGTGGTAGCGGAGTAGCAGAGCGGCGAGGCAATTTTGTAATTTTTACAAAAAAACTAAAAGGCATGGAAACACCAGTCAAACCCGTGGACCAATAAAAACATGCCATGTGGCAAAGGAGTAGTGGGGTGGAACGTTTTGAGAAAATTTTCCCAAAAATTCAAAAAGGGGAAAATTTCAAACTTTTTGGCCCGCCAATTGAATTTTTGCCCTGTTTTTGTCCTAAATCTTCAGAGGGGCATAACTTTCAATCCAAAGTTCAGATTTTCACGTTCTTGGTGTCATTTGAAATATCGTGAAATTTTCTACATGATGGAGGGTTAAATTTTGTATTTTGATGGAGAATTGTGTAAGAAAATGGAGAAATTTCCTGGCGTATATAAAAACGTAGAAATGACTTTCAACCATAAAATTTAATGAAGTATGGTAATTTTTTTAATTTGTAGAACAATGTACTTCTAAGTATGGGTTTTCCATGAATCCCATCACTCTGCAAGTCAAATTTTAGGAATCTGGTTGGTGGTTGAATTCATAAATCCATTTTTCCCACATTTTTGTTTTCTCTCCTTCTACGCTTGATCATTAAAAGCCGCTTTTGGCTCATTCGTAAAGGTTTTTCATCTTTTCTACTCTACCATCCCTTATTTTCTTTCCCGAGTTGAAAATGGAGTTAGAACCTCCTCCTTGCTTTGTAATGGCATTTTTACATTTTACCATTAAAATGATGTTCTGTGCAAACTTCTGGAGCAACAAAAAACATGTTTTGTGGTGCATCTGTCCATCCTTGCTCGTTTTTTCTTGTCTTCTTCTTTCCTCTCTTCATTACAAGTATTTGTGCATGTTTGAATGTTCATTTCAGGTTTGGAGCTATGTTCATGGAGTTTTGGGACATTTTCTGTGTGAAATCTATCCTTGGGCCTGTGATGCACTTGTCCATCCTTCCCATTGCTTACCTCTTCTTGTTCCATGGTAGTTTTGATAGATGTTCAACATTTTCCTTCTCTGGTGTATCACTATTTTAGTGTAGGCTCTTTTTTCCCTCTTTTCTCTCTCTCTGTCTCCTTGGTATAGTTAGATTAGGATTAGATTAGCTTTCCTGCACCGGAATTGCCTGTGACGAGTAGTTTAGGAAGAACCACCTTTCTCTGGGAGCTTTCCCCATTTGCAAAGGTCCCACACTTTAGGAAAGTTCAATGTTGTGCATTCACACTAGATGAGTTTTCCTTAGAAAACTAGATCATAACTCATTTGGGGGTGCTGTGAATTTACACCAATAGTTTTGGCATGTCGGGTGGGACCTTATAGGTCTTTCACTTCATCTTTTATAGGTTGGTGTGTTCCTGTGAAGATTTCAGCCTTTGGAGGCACTTGCAAACACATCTAGTGACTCCATCCGATCAGCAACCCATTTCTAAAGTTGTAGACCCTCTTTCCATTCATTTTCCATTCATTATTCTTTCCATCTCTTTCATTCTTTTCCATTCCATGAAGTTGTGCAATCATGACTTCATTTCCATCATGGAATTCACATTTACAACAGCAGTATATTCCACCTCCAACATGTTTTACAAATCCTCCAAATCAGCATTTTGATCAAATTCAAGGCCAACATGCTTACCCATATGAGCAATACCAACATTAGTTTGGTTGTGAAGAACATCAAGAGCAATTGTATGCATGAAATGAAAACAATCAAATGGAAGATGTTGATTTTGTGGAGAAAATTCAAAAGATGGAGGAAAATATTTTGCAATCAAGAGTAATAACTCAAATGAAGGCTTTCAGAATTGGTTGCAGGACTCCTTGTCCATGGGGAGGTCCTTTTCCAAGACACTTCAGCCCTCAAGAGAAGCTAGACTTCATGATGGAGATGCTGCCCCAACTTACACAATGGACAACAGAGATAGAGGCCTATAAACTTGGTGTTCAGTAACCTTGTCAATGGGTAAGCACACCATCTCATGCCTTTCCTTTTCCTCTTTCCCAATTTATTTTATCTCAGCAGTGTCAAGTTTTAAACTCTCCATCTGCTGTCCCAAATGTTGAATCCATTTCTCCATTCCCTAGTCTTCCACCCCATCTCAATTCTTCTTTCCTCTTTCCTTCCAAACAATCATCCCCTCCATAAGAGCCAATAGAAATACCCTCTCCTCCAAAGAAACAAGACGTTTCACCTCCTCCACCACAACAAAAAAATTGCAAAATCAATTGAGTTACAACCCACCCATCCTCTTGCATTCCCAAATCCATGTTGGAAGAATGAAAATAAGAAAATCAGTCATCAAGGACAGCAAGAAGAAAAGCCAAAAAAAGAAGAAAAATCAGAAGTTTTGTAAGCTTGGCTCTCAAATTTTGGATTACAAAGATCCACTTGATGGTTAAGCCTTTAGAAGAGGTTGTAGTTGGAGAATAAGTGGAAAACAAGGCTTGTTTTATAGCAACAGTGAAGCAAGAAAAACAACAGCTTATTTGTGATGAGTTGAGTGTCCATGTTGGCACTTTTCCCAAAGAGAATGCTGATCCAATTCAAGTTGCACAATCAGCCATGGAGGAAGAAAGCTCTGAAGAAGATCTTGCAGTCCCAACTTGTCCTCTAGAGTAGCAGATTGAAGAGTTTGACTTGACAAACTTCATGCTAGAGGAAGAGTTCAATCAAGAGCAAGATTGTCTCCAAGCGAGAAGAGGAAAGACAAGCTACTCAAAATCAAGAGAAAGAGGAGCACATTCCAAGTGTGGAGGAGAAAATTGCAGATCCAAGGGCTTTGAGCACAAAGTAGGCTATAGAATAACCTTCAGTTATTCTTTCTACTTGATCTCTCTCGAGTTCTATTACTGAAGAAGAGTTTGATCTTACAAAATCAATGATTGAATATGAGGAGAACCATGGTGAACATGTTGTTGATCAAAAGGACACCATGGAGAAAGTTGAGCATTTGCAGTAGGAAAACAATGAGGTAGTTTATCTATCAAATTTTGAGGACTCTTTTGATGGAGAAGAACTGGTTTAGTTTCCACATTTCTCTCTTTCATCATCCACATTCCAAACACAAGAACATGTTGTCATGGAGGAGATAATTCATTTAGAGCAGCCTACATCTTATATCAGCTCTTTAGGATCAAGATTGGAAGATTTAATTCTTCCATGTTCTTCATTGGGGAAGAGAAACAACGCAGAAGAATTCCATCACCCCCTCCACACCATTCATCCAAGAAGGTCTACAAGGAGACTCCATTTTTGGAGTTGAATTTCAGAGCTATGGGCATATCAAATGGACAAGACCTTGCCTAATAAGGTATTTTGCTTCATTGGAGCCAAGGGAGAAGCCATAAATAGTCATGCTTGCTTCTAAGCATGAGGATGAGCTACAAGGTACTAAGGATCAACTACCATAACTCTTCAATCCAAATGCGAGCAATTAAAAGAGGTATTGAATTTGTTTGTAGTGACACCTTGCTAATTCGGGTAGAAGACAAGCTTCTTGATGATTTTCCACTCATCCAACCATCCATGTTTAGTGCCAAATTAGTTGCATGGATTCCCATATTTAAGAAAGGAAGCTATTTTACACAACTTGATTGCGGGGTTTGTTTAGCTCACCTTTGCTTCTAGATTAGAGTAGAGTAGGTAGGTTTTCTTTCAAAGTAGAATTTCTTGTGCACACTCTACATGTTCTATTTGGGGCATGTATGATTTTCAATTTTGTTAATAGTTTTGGTGTTGCTGGTTTTGCTCTTGCAGTTCATTTCAACCACATTTTGGTGAGAACAAATCTAAATTTAGTGGGCTTCAGTGGATCGGAAGGAAGTTTTAAAGTTTAGATCAGTTTGCGCTACAACTCATGATTCCATTCCCAATGGATGCTTCAAAGGCAAGTGATCATTCATCTAGCAGGAAGATGACCCCTCTGAGTTGCCAAAATTGTTATCCAAAATAAGCCTCTTGCTTATTTTTGGCTAACTCTCTTTCATTTCTTCCTTCCTTGTGCCTTAGTCAAAAAAATTATTTTTAGGCACTCAAAATTTTCTGGAAATGGTTTCATCAGGTAGAGAATTTCCTCTCCTTTCCATAAAGGTAAAGTTTTCCCTCTAACTCCTTGTATTTTGCAAGTTATGGCTAAACAGAGCTTGGGAGGGAAATTTTCCCTAGGGAGGTCCGCAGACCAATCAAAATGTGCCACGTCAGTGGTGGAATGGCAGTGAGTGGAGGTAAATTTTAAATTTTTACCAAGGAATGGTGGGGTGCGCTAAAGAAAAATCTCACTGAAGCCCCTTGATGAATCAAAACATGACACGAGTCCACAGGGCATCGGAGGTCGGATCACTGGGGAGAAGTTGGGAAAATTTCCAAAATGGGTGCAAAAGGAAAATCTCAACTTTGAAGGCCCACCAAGAAAAAAGGAAAATGCCACATGTCCACATACCGATGGGAGGTGGAGGCATAGGGGGAATTTAACAATTTCACCAAAATATGGAAAATGGCACAAGAAAACTCCACCACGATGGCTCGTGCCAATCAGAACATGCCACATGTCCATATGGCCGATAAAAGTCAAAAAGGGTGCAGCGTCAAAGGATTTGTATAGTGGCTATAGCTACTAGGTTTCGATGGGAGAATGTTCTTACAAGATATGGATGTCCTTTAAGCTTGACAAGTGATAGGGGTACACACTTTTGAATGAGACAATCAAGATCCTATTAGATGAGTTTATGGTTGTAGACCATAAGAATACACCCTATCATCCTCGGGAAAATTGAAATGTTGTGACTTTCAACAAGATTTTGAGCTAGAAATTGACAAAAATTATGATATTGGAAGAAAGGATTGGGATGACAATGTTTTAGCTATTCTTTAGGCATATATAACAACTTATAAGAGATTAAACAAAACCACACTGCTTTTTTAGATTGTGTTTGGTATAAAAGCCATTATCCCTATATAATTTATGTTACCTTCTTTGTGCACTTTGTGTATGCTAGAGGTGTAGCTGATGAGCTAGATTTAGAAGAGTGTATTGAGAAGATAATTCAACTAAATGAGAAACATACCATAGCACAATGGAGTCGGAATAAGGAAAAGGCAAGGAAGAATGAAGGGCATGATAGAAACATAAGGGATAAGAAGTTTGAGATTGGAAAAATGGTACTTCTTTATGACTCTAAGTTCTTGCACCATCCAGGAAAACTTAAGGTACATTGGTTGGGGCCGTATGTTATTACTTACATCCTTGAAAGAGGCACTTGCGGTTTAGAAGCACTAGATGGAACATGAATACCTGTTACTTTAATGGGAGTAGGTTGAAGACCTATTATAAATATGTCTTCTTGGCATTTGTAATAAGGTAGTATTGAAAATTATATTAGGTTTCCATTCTTTGATTCCTTAATGTATTTCCTTCATTTTTGTTATGCTTTGTCACATTAGTTTTTGTTCTTTTGTAATAAGCGCGCTTGCACGAATCAAGCTAACTACAATATAGAGCTTGTTGATGCGTAATAGACTACACATAATTTTAGTGTGGGGTATGATTATTGATATCAAGGTAAATAACTGCTGGAACTGAAAGGTGCAAAGGAATAAACTGCTATGGATTTTTGTCAAAGTAAAAGTATTACTTCTCAAAATTTACCAAGGAAGGAGATGAATCAAGGAACATTATAACATGAGGTAAGAAGATGTCATGATAACTACCAAGATAAGGTACAGTGACGAGGTACTTGGGTGCATGGGTACACACTGAAGAGAATTCTATGACTAGAGGGTAGGAAGGTGTGCTAGAAGGTTATAGCTAGGGTGTGAATATGTACCACACGGAAAGAATAAATTTGGTTGATAAATGAGAGGATATTTAGTAGGTGGAGAAGTAATAAATGCATCAAAATTTTAAAATCTATATACGGACGGGATGTGAGTTCATTTTTACCATTGTGATTAAGAGTATTTGAGAAAGATATAAGTGCAAAGAGCTGAGTAATTGATTTGAGGTGTAAAAGGTGTGAAACCAGACCTAACAATTAGATCTCGTGCATAGAAGAAGCTTACATCCCAGTGGTGAAGGGTTTGAGAAAAGAAGGATGATAGAAAGGAGCTAGGGCATCCGATTTCACCTAGGTCATGCTAACTCAAACTAGGGTTTGAGTTAGGAATTACAGAGTTGAAGAGGAAAGTGTCTACATAAGGATTGTAAGGTAAAAAAGGCACCCAAGAAAAAAAGATGCATCGGGAAAAAGGGGAAGAAAAAGGTAGTTATAGAGGAGGAAGAGATGGCACCTGAAATTAAATTTTTAGAAATGTAATATCCAGAGGGCATCATAGTCATCTAGGAGTGGGATTTGCATATAAGAAAAAGAAAAGTGAGCAAGTATAACCATAGGACCACAGAGAACAAAAAGGAACTTGATACCCTACTCAACACGTAGATAAACAAACACATGATAGATGACATGTCAGGTTTAAGATGATGCAGCTGAAAAACTTCTAAAAATAATTAGAGTCTACCAATTATATGAGCTTTATACGAATGGATTATGAGAAGAGTACATGAGGAATTTTTCTTTTTTACGGGACATAGAGTCGAATCTCATCCATGCTTTGCTCTCCACGGTGATAGGTTTGAAGTCCATAAGATAGGATATAAAGACTTACCTAGAATATAAGGCCACGATTCTAGAAACCAGGGAAGGAGTTGGGGTACTTGAAGGGTCCATGTAGTATGGACATTGATAAACTAAAGAATTGATCAACATACAAGTAGTAACACATCTTGTTACAAAGTTGAATGACTAGAAGAGGTGGTCATAGGTAAACACCATGTAGCTACACATTGTGAAGAAGATGTCAAAAGGAGTATTCTAGAATATTGCAGGCTATATTGTAGAACATATAGTCAAGGAAGTGTGCACGAGAGGAAAAATAAGATTTGGAGTTGTTCTATTATCGTAGTATTTATGGAGATTGGAGTACCAGGATGAAACGATGGAGAAGATATGGGAATACCCCATGGAGAACAAGTCACCAAATGAAAGGTTCAACAAGTACATATGTAAAGGGTCCATGATAGATGATGTCAAGAAAATATTAGAGAAATGGTATGACAATCTCTGCGTAGCCTTTGAAGAAGAGTGGCGCATCCCTAAGGAACTACCTTTGGTAATAGGGAAACAAGTCTAGTTTGCTATATATCAACATTTTTGCATCATGTACTTCATTGCATCACACACTTCCCAATGAAAGATGGATCTTGGAGCCCTTAGTGAAAATTTCCTATGCTTTCATAGTGAGTTACTTTTAAACATCAATCCATAGATTTACAAACACGCATTGCTTGGCCTTTAATATAGAGAAGGTAGACTATGAATATCACACCCTGAGAAAGAAATATGTGTATCCAGGGTGAAGCACATATATCAAGAGGCTCATTTTAGAATTATTGAGCATTAATCCCATGAACTAGCTATTGGAGATATTAGGGCAGCACTAGTGTACCTTCAAATGAAGACTAAAATGGAAACCAATAAGTATGTGAAGAATGATCTCACACCTTTGCCAGGGGGCACAAAGGGTCAACATACAATGGAGAACATATCGGTGCTGAATCCCACATAAACCATTGACGTAGAAGATGAAGAAGAAGAGCATGAAGATAGTGGTGGCTTGGAGCATAGAAGGACACAACCTTCGGATAGGAAGGAATCACGGTGTTCCACTACTCCACCACATGGGCAAGATGAAGAAGATGATATGGGGGTAGAAAAATTTCAAGAAAGTATTCAAACACACAAGGAATCAAGGTGCAACCCCACAATTGGTAAGGAGATCACCTCATCTCTCTCCACACAAGGAGACCATTGAGCCAAAAATGAGAAGAAATTCTATGTTAGATGAAGAGGCCAAATAATTTCAGGAGAGCATGCTAGGATCTCCTACTCCACTTGAGCAAGAAGAAAATCCAAAAGATGAAGAGATGAAAGATGGAGAAGGAGAGAAGGAAACATCTAAAACCACACATGAGACTATTCAAGATACTATACATAATCCTAACCTTGAAGCTCAAGTTACAAAATGGCCAAGGATAAAGAGAATGAGTGGAGAACACAATGCACCACTCGTTGAATACACTTTGAGGACATAGGAAATATTTTCTACACTTGCTTCTAGAGCATGATAGCAAAAAAGGATTTATTTTATTGGGAGCTAATGGATGAGGTTATGGTGACCTTACACACTCAAAAGAAACTATCATGGTCAATGCACACCCACATGGATGGGGATAAATTTGATGTATGTGAGGAGTCATGCATTTTGAGATGGCTAAAGAAGGCACCCCAAGCTACACATATGACGATAAAGCCCATTGTCATGTCAAATGAATAGGTGAGCAATGCATTGGTCAAAGTCTCAAGAGAAGTGGCAAGGCGTAACATGGATAAGGTCATCAAAATTATGGTGCTCGGGAAGGAGATTAAAATTGAGGATGGGAAAATAGCACACCTAACACAGAAAGTGACTTGGCACGAGAAGAAAAATGTTGTATTTGTTAGCCTCACAAAGGAAATTGGTGATACCATCATGAAGGTGGGCCATACCTATAACCAAAGGTACCAAAGATGTTTCCTTCAACGATACACTATGTAAGTACCTTAGTAGACCTAGTGCTTGAAGATCAACCCGCATATGCCATTACCAAAGGATCTATCACAAGAGGCAAAAAGGGAAAAGGCTACAATAGTAAAAAGGTTGCATTATATGAAGAAATTCTATAAGTGCTTCAAGAAGAATTGAAAAAAGTGGATCATGCCTTAAATATATGCACAACTCCAAAGGCACTAATCAAGGTAAAGACTCTAAAATAAGATAATGAAGTCTAGATGGATATGAAGGATGATACCTTGGTCTGCAATTAAAGGTTAACTATTGTAAAAAAGAAGCACGAGGGCCTAGAAGTAGCATAAGAGCCACATAAGGAAATATTAAATGAGCTTGCAAAACTCATCACACATAAAATGGATGTACTAGAGGGAAGGATGATTGCAATGTCTAGCATCATGTTGGTCTTGCAAAATGAAAAATGGGAAATTATGAAGGATGAGCTTAAGTCCATCATTGTGGAAATTCCAGAGATAGTAGAGAAGGCTCTCACCGAGTGGCAGGCCTTAGAGGCTGAAATAAAAGACAAGTATCTAGAGTTGATCCTTCAAGATGAGGCAGATGAGGCTAATAAATAAAAGTGTTCTTTTTCATTCAAATTCTTTCGATTCATTCTATTCGACAATTATTTTTGATATACCCATTGTCGAGGAGACAATGAGATTAGTGTGGGGTAATGTTGATCAGGAAATACTTGTGAGAACTCACACAAGAATTATACACTAGAAGACATGCCACGTTCAAGGGCATAAAGGGATAGGAAGAACCCGTGCACGTAGGACAAGACAACATTTAGGACTTAGCCATTTTTTGGCATGAAGATCTATTATTAGAACATAGTGTACGAAAAACACCAACACTGCAGAGATGTACACACCACACATTGTTTGTTTATGGAGGATTGGATTCAAAGTGCTTTTGCATGGAGACAGGACTAAGAATAGGATTTTCACCTCGCTTAACTATCAGTAGTCTATAGATAGCACACTTTCATGTGTGGCTATGCATGAAAATGGCATGTGATTATTAATAACATGCAGCCTATTTTTGGCATAGATAAATAGTGAAGGGAAATTCCTACGCTATATATGTGTAGTGAATTACCGTAGGGAGATGGTGGATATAGAGAGGTAGATAACATAATGTGCATGTTTTCTAGATTATCATTTTAGAACCATGCACGCATTGGCATAGATTTCCAGTATTATAAGGATCTTTTGTGTTATTGTGATAATTAAGAGATGGAATATATTGATTGAACCTAAGTGTCATTCATGTTTGCAAATGGGTAGTACGTGTTCTTATTTATATTGTGATTATTTTTCAAACCTATTCTTTCCTAAATCTAGATCTATCATGCATTGTACAATGATGTATTGGCTATGGATCTATATAATTTAAGTCTTCATCATGTTAACATTCTATTAGAGAAACCCTAAAGTGGGACTGGTACCTTTGCGCGCTTCGTGAATGCTTAGTTTAGGTGAGTGATGTGTTAGTACATCTAGAGTGTTATCTCGGTGAATTCTAAGGTACATCACATTATCGAACTAGGCATAATGATATGATTACTCATGTTAAATATCTCAGAATGAAAACATGGTTCTTTACCTTTTTGCATCTAATTTTCTGTCACTAAGAAATTTATTCTCACAAGAATCACATAAAGGAACAACTCGGTGTCCTTGGGTGCCTTGGGTGAGTGCCCAATGCCCACAGGGTGATATGTCGGTGTGCACATGATTAGACTGTTGTTCTAAGGGCATAAAAAATGACTACATGACACATAACCACTAATCATATAGCTCGAAAGTTCATGGCATTTCCAGAAACTATCTTTGCATGTATTCCAAACCTGCTAATAATATGATTCAATATAAAATCCATAATAATTTGATGATTTTATTTCTTAGTGGGGATAACCTCAACCCATTTGATAAAATAATCACTAGCCACCAATATCCATTTGTGGCCTGCACTTGAAGGATATGAAATCTCTCCAACAAATTCTATACCCCATTGTTTAAAAGGGGATTCAATTAACATTGGTTGTAAAGGGAGAGAACCTGAAGCCTTCATTCTTCCATACAATCTCTCGACAACTTTCTCATTGTCTTACCAGTAAGGTTTTATCTTTAAAATTATGGGCCACCAATATCTTGCCCTCAAGATCTTGTGGGCAATTACTCTTCTAGCAAAGTGACCCCCACATACTCCCCCATGAAAATATGCAATTAATTTGGGAGCTTCATCCTCTATAATACATCTTAAAAGAACCCCTTTAGGATTATTCCAAGCCAACCCATAATCAGTGATAATATACTTCTAGGAGGCTAGTTTGAATGTCATTCTTTGATTATTTTCTAAATGCCATAAACATTACAAATTCTTGAGGTAAAATATGATGTCCTTATACCATGTAGAGTTGACTAGTTTCTCATGGAAATCCATATTTCCTCCTCAACTTCATTTACTTCCATTACTTGCAGATTACTTTTTGCCATTATCTTTTCCAGGCCTATACCTCTAACTAGTTTAGTGGTCTGAATATCCATGTCATATTCCTACAATTTTTTCACCCATCAACATCTTTTACTGGAGATTTCCATTTATAATAAGATGTATTTGACCATAGTGTGGGGAACATAAGATATAATCTTAGAGCTTAAGATATATGGCCTAAAACAATTTATTTCTCTAACCAAGGAAAAATCACGCTTCTCCATGATGGTGTATTTCAACTCATCTCCTGTAATGCTTTACTGAAGAAAGCAATTGACCTCTCATTTCCTTCCTCATCCTTCTGCAATAGTTTATATGCAATGGTATTTTTAGAGGAAAAATAAAAAAATTGAAAGGCATTTTTTAATTAGGGGTTGCTAAGACAAGAGAATTTTTAGTGCTTCCTTGATTTCTTTTAAATATTTGTGAGATCTCTCCTCCTATTTGATAATATTATCCTTCTTTACCATACTTGTGATGGGGACACTAATCTTGGAAAAAATGGAAATGAATCTCCTAA
Organism: Taxus wallichiana var. yunnanensis; assembly: GCA_018340775.1. Lineage (NCBI taxonomy): Eukaryota > Viridiplantae > Streptophyta > Pinopsida > Cupressales > Taxaceae > Taxus > Taxus wallichiana. The sequence continues at coordinate 51,067,964 of CM031239.1, forward strand.
TGAATTTTATCTGACCAAAGAAGGATTGGATTCCTTTCTTAGTTTTGGGAATAAGAACTTTGTCAATAGCTTTCACTCTTTCAGGATCAATCATGACCCCCTCTTTTGACACAATGTGCCCCAATTTTTTTCTTTTTAACCCCAAAATGGAACTTCTTAGGGTTCAATGAGATGTCATACTCTTTGCACCTCAGTAGCATCTTTCCCACATGTTGTAAGTGATCACTTATCTTTCTTGAAAACATTGTCACATCATCCTTGTACAAAATAATTAAATATTTGATATAACCTAAGAATGCTATATCCATATCTCTTTGAAAGGTATATCTAACATTTGTCAAGCTAAATGGAATTCTAACATAAACATAGGTACCCCATGGAGTAGTGAAAATATTTTTATTTTTACTGAATGCTTTACTACCACCTTGTTATACCCTAATAATCCATCTAGAGTAGAACTGTATTTGATTGAGGCCTTATTCATATTTATAAAGTTGAAACTCAACCTTATATCCCCATTCTTATTTTTAACTAGCACTAAATTTACCACCCACGAGGAATATCTTGTTTGTTGTATGATGCCTCTATCCCTTAATTTTTGTAACTCATTTTGCATTTTAAGGAACGTAATGGATTGATTGGCCATTTTTTCCATAGATGGATTAGCATTAGGTTATGAAGGTATTTCATGTTGTAAAAGGTATTCCTTAGATGCTTTAAGCTCGAGTAAGACCATGCTAAGTAGTCTTGATATTTTTTAACATGTTGAAATAGGATTTCTTCTCTTCCTTACTCAAATTACTACCTAGCCATATTTTCCTAGGCCTTTCATTAGTTCCCAGATTATGCTCTTCCACATCTCTTGAAGCTGAGATGTGTCTATGAATAACCCTATCAACATTATCAAAATTTTACTCTAAAGAAACCAATCCCCTTGGAATGGTGTTAGTCTTTAGCTGAATGATATCTTTTCCAAATAGGGTTTCCTTGCCATCACAAACAGAAATCATTGGCTCCCAGTCCATACATTGTTTTGTAAATTCTCCTGCATTCTATAAGAACCTCTAAACCTAGGAATCATCTTCAAATACCTACCAATGTTTTACATTGTCAGGGATAGATGCTCTTGACAACACTTTTATATCATAGTCATAATAAGGAGACATTGTTCAAATTTCAAATCTAGATCCCAATACTACCAACTTGTCAAAAATCGACATTTTAATTTAAGTTATGATATATTACGTTGAAAGAGTCAAAAATTTCAATAAAATCCCAAATTGCATGCTTATATTGTTTCATTCTTTGATTCTTGGTTGCATACAATTTCCTAATTTATTTGAATACCAATTCTAAATCTCCTTTAATAATAAAGTCCTTGATACCATACCTCTAATTAATTATTAAACCCAAAAGCAATGCTTCATATTCTACAATATTGTTAGTGCACTCAAATTTAAGTTTAAAGGAAAAACTTAAAGTCTCTTGATTTGGAGACACAAGGACAACACTAGCATTGTTCTCCAAATTAGAGCAAGCTCCATCAAATATCAAACCATTTAGTTCAATACATTTACATTTATCAATTTCATGCTCTTTAAAATATGTATAGCCCACAAAATTATCAACATATACATATGTATATAACACTTTGTAAGAAGCATTATTAGGATCTTCAATCAGATGTAGCATCTTTTTCCCTCCATATAGTTTAACAAGGCTTCCTTCTGTTATTATGGTTGCATATGAGATATCTATTTACACACAACCACCCACACTAGCAGCCCACTTTCTTGACAATAAAATTTCCCACTTAATAGGACAACCCACAATAACTACATTCATGGTTAAACATTTACAGGTAAGCTACCAACTACACTACTAAGCCTTTAACATACCCAATCACCGGTACTTCCCTTGATTGTATGCCAGTGTAGTTTCCAAAATTTGTTATCACTTTGATATCCAAATCATTCATTACCTCAAGAAGAATCACATTACATGATACCCCTGATTCAGACATACATTTGTGCATTAATCTATCATTGATGAGTAAATTAGTATAAAAAGGATCAACATCAAACTAAGATTCAATAAGAGCAGGTTCCCAAATATACAAAGCAGATGATTCTCCCAGTCTTTCAATTCTTATGGAACTTCCATTTATACTATGAAAGGGGAAAATCCACATTATTCACATTCTTTCTTAGGGGTACTACTTCCTCTTTTAACCTAGAGTACTCAAATTCCCTCTTCCTATGTTTATGGATCCTAAGCAATTCAATAATAGGCACAGTGAATTTGATTTGAATCAACATATCGGTCATATCATAAGGTATATAATTGGGTAATATTATGTTGGGAGGGAGAGTGATTTCCCCTTCTTGTGGTATGAGACTCTTTACAACTTGTGCATGAACTGGGATAAATGATTTATTAGGAGCGATTGAAACTTTTCTAGATGTATCCTTTTTAGGGGGTTCCTTTTGGATTTTAGTGAGAAGATGAGTTGTTTTTGGTATGTGGATCTCCTCATTTGACAAATCTAGTTCTAAAATTGTAATTCTTTTCTTGAGAAACCAATGTAATCATCATCAAATATATGTCTTCTTTACAAGGAGTTCCCCTATCATACTTCTTAATCATTAAAGATATTAAATTCTCAAATTCATGATTGGGTAATTAAAAAGGATGCACCACATGAACTTAAAAATCATCACTAGAAGGGAAAGGAGATGCATGGTGAATACATTCCCAAATACAAGTGTAAAGTTCTTGTTGGTTTCTCAAACGTGCACCTGCGTATCGATCTCTAGAAAGGGCCAAGGTGTCTAAGACCACGGTGGAACCATCCACAAGTTTTGGTTCCTTACATGCTTGGGATAGATCTCAAGAGAAGGATGGTTTCTCTATTTATTTCTACTGCTACTACTACTCCTATTGTTGAAAGGAGAGACTAAGCTAAGAATTCCAAGGGACCAAGGAAAGAAGGATAACATGAAGTAAACTACAATAAAGGTGATAGCACCGAGAAAAGAGGGTTGAACACTATCTTTTCCGAGAGATAATGATAGGGAATGCATGAAAGGAGGTGAGGTGTGGCTAACAAAGTGAAATATGCATTAACCATATTGTTCTCATGGAACACAACCAAGTATGGAATTGCGAGGATTTGAAATAACATAAGAATACATAATAAAGAGAAGAGGAATGAAGAAGGAATGAAAACATGCTAGGATAAAGAATAGTCACAAAACGATGCTTCGATTACTTCCAAATATGCACAGTAATCACATTAAGGTGATACAGAGGCCAATATCCATATGCAAAAGCTAAACATGGAGGTCTGCATCTCAAAATATAGAAAATATGGAGTCATTAGCAACATGCGTAAGGATCCAGAGTGTCCAACCTTTTACAATGAGCCTTGACCTTAATTTTTATAGAATCAACACAGAGGGAACAAGGAGAGAGAGAAGTAGGAAAAAAATAATTTGAAGGTCAACCACCATCGTTAATGCCTCTTACAAATTCACCTGAAATTTGTCGTGTCTGCATCAAGTAATTGTTTGATGCCTCAAAGTAAGAGGAACGATGATCAAATTGAATCATATCTAGTGGTTGAAGAAATATGATTAACTTTAATGGCACAGGTAGATGTTTTCCCATTTTCACCCCACCTAACCTCTCCAAAATTAAAGTTTCAGATCTCCATTGCATTTATGAGGATGAGATCTTTCCAACAATGATATATTTTTTGTATTTTGAGACCTGAGTCAAAAGATATGCCCATTTGAAATTTGAATCAGGTCCATACAAAATGGTGAGAACCAGCTACCAAAATGGGCCCCATTTTGGAACAAGACACGTGGAGGGCTGGTGCATGTCTGAGGGAAGCCTTTGTATTTTTCTTTATGATTTATGTGGAGCCGACACGTGGTTTCCTCTGCGGTCCGCTCGCTTTCTTCATGTTTTTTTGGCTAAGTCTTTTGCTCAATGGGGTCATATATCTAATAAGGGACATACGGTAGCCTAACACTTGTTTGGAAACCCTCTCCCTAATTTTGATCTAGAATTAGTGCCATGATGACACTTAGCACCCTCTGCCGGCCTATCTCAATTCTTTGATTATTTAACGCTGACCTTATCCCTTTACTAAACTAGATGCATGGAGGCTCCACACTCATTTAGAAGCCCACTCGGATTTTTCCTTTAAAGTAGCATCGAGTTAACACGTGGAATATTTCATAGGCACTTGCACTTTTCAATGGCCACTCTTTACTTTTTAGGCCCCGAACACTCACTTGGACCTCTGCTTTTGGATTTACCTTTGGAGATGCACCGAGCTAACTAGAAAGAAGGTGAACACATGGAGTGTGGGTGCAAGGGAGAAGGTGCAAGGGTGTGCATGAAAGAAAGAGGTGAGGCAGGAAAGTATAAAGAGATGAATGAAATTGTGTGTGACACGTGGGAATGAGAAGAAAGTGTGTAAAAGGGAAATAGAGGGGTGGCATGTGTGCAAGAGGAAGGAAGAAAAGAGGGTGCATGAAGGAACTGAGTCTATGTAATCACATAAGATGAATACCAAGGACTTAACGATTAGAAGGTAAGTCTGTAAAAGTTATGTGTAAGGAGTGCGTGATGGGATAGGAGATAAATCATGTGCATAGGAGAAAGACATGCAAGGGAAAATGGAAGGAGATAAAAGAATGTAAAGGGGAGTAGGATGTGTATGCAAGTTATCCAAATCACTAGGAGATCTATTTGGATAATAGTTTTGGCAACTTTCGGGGCCATCTGCCTACTAGATGAAAGAGATCAATAGCCTAAAGCATCCATTGGGCATGGAGTCTACTTGTTCAATCATGAAAATGCCCCTGTAATCACTTGAAAATCATATCTGCACTCTGTTCTGAATCTCACAACTGCTGAGAGAAGCTCTACATTCTGGAAGTAACAAAAGATCACACGCAGAAGCACACGAGGGAAAAAACTATGTACAAAAAAGCAATTTGTGTAGAGCACACTTGGAGGAATTGAAACTACTTTAATATATACAACATGATGTAACAAACCTAATGGAAGGGTTTGAGATAGATCCCATTTACTAGGATTTGCAATGTGCTTCCATCCGGATGAGTTAACTCGAAAGAGTTAGCTTCTTTGTAGGACTTGATGATGTATGGGCCACTCTAAAGTGCATAAAAATTTGAATGGCACCTTGGTTTAGCTTTGTTAGCATCCCATTTTAGAACTAGGTCCCCAACTTTGAAAGCTTGAGGCCTAGCCTTTCTATCAAACCATTTCTTTGTTTCTTGCTGATGTTGTTCTAGCTTGATCATGGAAGAGTTTCTGAGCTCTTTAAGATGGAGCAGATTTTCCATCTCAATTTCTCTCGATTTTCACCCTTAAATTTCAATTGCTAGGCAAGTGCCAATGAATTTAGTTCTAGTGTCAAAGGAAGGGTAGCCTCCTTGCCATAGACAAGCTTATAAGGTGAAGTTCCTATTACCTTTTTGACTCTGATTCTTTCTACCCAGTGTGTGCAAGAACTTTGTATGCCACAATCTTTGGTTGATGTTCATTATATGCTTCATGATTTTGATCAGGTTCTTGTTTTTGATTCTACCAGACCGTTTCCTTAAGGGTAATAGTTGGAAGAATTTTTCAAGTAAATTCCTAGATTTAGAGCCCAATCAGTGATTTTAGCACCAAGGAAGGCCTTTGTATTATCAGAGATAATGGTTTAAGGAATGCCAAACCTTGTGACTAAGCCTTCAAGAAAGTCAAGGATGACTACCTTAGTTGATTCTTTAAGTGCGATAGCTTCTATCCATTTGGTGAAGTAATTTGTAGTTGTCAACACCCATTTATGTCCAGTGCTTGAAGGAGGATTGATCATGCCTATGAAGTCGAGACCCCATTATGGAAGAGGACGATCCTTTTAGATTATTCGGAGGGGAAGCATTACCAATATTTTCTTTCCTGTAAAGAAAGTGCATTCTTTACATTTTATGACCCACCTATGTGCATCTGCAAATAGGGTAGGTCAAAATATACCTACCATTTTGATCTTCATTGTTGTTGTTTTTGTAGAGAAGTGTCCACTAGAGAATCCATCACGAAATTCTCGCGACACTTTCTCGGTCTATGTGTCATTGATACATCTTAACAACATGTTGTCTAGATTTATTTTGAAGAGAATCCCATCAATCAATACATAAGGGATAGATTACAACTTTAGATGCCTTCTCTTTTCTTTGTTCAAACCAGGAGGGTATGTGCCCTCGAAAGGAATATGATCATGTCCTTGATCTAGTCATGTGTCTTTGAGGTCTATATTTTTTCATATTCTACAAGTGGTAAGTCTTCATCAAGAAATAATGAAGCCTTAGGTTTAATCTATGCATCCTCAATAATCTACTTACAGAGTGCACTGCCTCTTACTAGCTTTGTGGCCTTAATAGTCACATCATATTCCATGATTTTTTTCACCCATTGTGCTCTCTTCTCACTGATTTCTACTCCCATGATGAAGCATCTAACAGATGAGTGGGAGAAAAACACCTTGATATGATTTGTGGTGAGCATGCTCTTGAATTTCTTGAGCACACACATGATGGTGAAGACCTACTTCTTCATGTGACTATATTTCAATTCATAATCCTTCAACATCTAGCTGAAGAAAGCCACTAGCTATTCCAGCCCTTGTTTGTTTTCTTGTGTTAGGACAACAACATAATGCTTACATCAGCACCATAAACATAAAGGATGAAATCCTTTAAGTAATCTGGATTGATGAGTGTTGGCACACAAGCAATCTCTTTCTTGATCTTGTTGAATCTTTCTCTTCCTTTTGTTGTCCATCTAAAGGCTATGTCCTTTTTGAGCATGAGGGTGATGGGCCGAACTAGTCCCGTAAAGTTAGGGATAAAATTCCTAAAAAAGTTAATCTTGCCAAGGAAGGATTGTAAGACCTTTTTGCACACTGGCAAGGAAAGGGATAGGATGGCTTAAATGCGCTCAAGATCAATCATGATACCATATTTCGAAACCACATGGCCCACAAGATTTCCTTGAGACACCATAAAATTGCACTTCTTGGGGTTAAGAGATATCCCAAATTCTATTCATCTCTCAAATACCTGTTGTCAAAATTCCCCCCAGGGTAAATTTCGATAACATGCATCAAAAGTTGCAGAAAGGCAAATAAGTCAATCCAGGAAAAATCGCGAAAATCGGCTAAGTCCTAGTCCTAAGTGTTGCTCGGGACGTTTGGGACAAAAATGCCCGAACCGGCCGGTTCGGCCGAAATGAGCACAGGCAGTCCAAAAGAAAATGGGACAAGTGGGACAGAAGTACGCGGCGGGCGCGAAAAGCCGATCCACCTCGAAGAGAAAAAATTGGCAAACTGCTGAAGAGGGTCGCCTTCGGGACAAGCCGGCCGAAAAGGCGCGAACCGGCCGAACCGGGCGAAAAAGGGCCATACAGTCCAAAATCAAGTGGGACAAGCGGGCCAAAAATGCCCGAAATGTCCGAATCGGCCGAAATAAGTCGAGAGGGTCCAAAATCAAATGGGACATCTGGGACAAATGGACGCGAAATGCCCGAACCGGCCGAAATGAGCACAAAGGGCCCAAAATCAAATGGGACATCTGGGACAAATGGAGGCGAAGGGCGCGAAAGAGCTGGCAGGACCGCGGACTAATCAAAAGCTGCCACGTGTCCCATTTAAGGGCCCACGAGGAAATTTCAAAGGAAATCCCACCAAAAGGTAGAGGAGAGAGAATTATTCAGTGAATCAGAGCTTGCCACGTGTCATCCAGGTGGCAGAGCGCGGGAAGAATTTCAAAAATCCATTTTCGTCTGTTCCGTGCCCTAAATCTTCAGATCACCATAACTTTTGATCCAGAGCTCAGATTTGCGCGCTCTTTATATCAATGGAAAGCTAGTAAAATTCTCTACACGTTTCCAAGGTCAATCTTGCATTTTGGTTCAGTTTGGAGGATGAAAATCAAGAAACACCTCTAGCGCGAATAACCAAACAGAAGTGATGCGTCAACAAACAATTTTAATGCAGAAGACAATTCACCGCTCCTGTTAGGCAGCCCGCCGTTTTCCAGATCCGCCGCTTCTGCCATGATGAGATGAGTTAAATGCATTCAGGAGGTGGTTGGGGTAGATTTCAAATTCCTCTCTCTTTTCTCTCTCATTCTTCCTATAAATTGTAAGGAGGGGCTTCTTTCTAACGGTTGGACATTCTTGTTTTGCAATTCCTCCCTTCTCTCCTGCTTGCAAGAGAATTCATGGAGTTTTCAAGCCTCCCACATGGACTGTAATGCCACTGTTGCCTCTTAGCCACTGCAATGTATTGAATCGATTCTCTGAGCAATATATATGTCTGTGATTAAATTTAAATCCTCTCATGTATTCATTGTTGTCATTTTGATCTCTCATTGCATTTCGGTTACCTGTGCGTGGTGTGGTATTGCGTCTATATGGTCTGTGTTTATTTTTGCAAAGCTTATGTTCTTCATTCCTCGGTGCATCACCTCCCTAGCTTAGGTTTATTTTTATGCATTTCTCTCTCCCTGTCTCCTTGGTAGTTAGATTAGTTTTTGGGGTAAACCTCTGCGTTTCATTGGTGCATCTGAACAGAGGAATAGGAACCAGCCTTTCTCTGGAGAATCCTTCTCATTTTCAAGTCCCACACTTGGAGAAAGGATTCAATGTTATGCAATCACACTGGATGCCTAAGAGATCAACCTAGAAACTTGATCTGCAACCAGGGGTGCTGTGATTTTGCATCAACAGTTTTGGCACGCCCGGTGGGACCTAGAGGTCTCATTTTTATTGCAGCAAGGTTGATATGCATCTGCTGCAATTTTCTTGCTTAAAAGAGCTATTATTTGCATATCTGGCGACTCCAAGAGGAAGAATCAATAGAATTTCAGCAGTACAGGCCTAAAAGCTTATGAGAAGAATCACAAGGTCAAGAGTTGGAGAGGAAGAAGTGCTGTTTGAATACCTACAATTATCTCCAAGAAGAAGGCAAAGAGGAAGAAGGATTCAAAGGTCTCCATCTCCACCAAACAGAACTCTTTCAACTCCTCCACCTGAGTGGCCTTTCTTTCAGTATACAAGGGTTTTAAGACCAATCAGAATGGCGCAACCAGTGAACCCCTATGTCAACTTCACAGGCAGCAGCCCACTTGCTCTCAATGCACAAAATCCAATCCCAGTTGCAGCACTGAAGAACATTCCATACTTCACTGGAGAAAATCAGACCACTCCTGGTGATCATGTCAAGGACATCGCTAATATTTGTGCAATCCATGAGATTAATGAGATGCAAGTAGCTGTCAAATTGCTGGCGTCTTCATTCAAGGGGAAAGCATTGCAATGGTTTAGGAGCCTTGGAGCTGGCTCTATCACAAACTGGAATCAGCTATGTATTGCACTTCATGATCAATTTGGGGAGAAGGGAGACAACTTGTCTCTTTTGGAGCAGCTGACAACCATCAAGAGAGCTTCCAATGAGCAGCTAACTGACTTCAACTTCAGATTTCAAAGATCTTGGGATAGAATTCCAATAGCAGTCAGGCCAACAGCAGAAGGTGCTTTTCTATACTACCTTAAAGCTTTAAATTCTGATATTTCTATGTTGGTTCAATCTATGGGAGGCACAACTATCCCTGCTGCATATAGTATTGCCATTAGAGCTGAAAATTGTCTGATTCAAGCTGGCAAGCTAGCTCCTAGGCCTCCAATGCCATTATATCCAAGTATAGAGAGCCCAAGTACTAGTCAAGCACCTGTCTTAGCTCCTATTCCCACCCCTAGGAATCAAAGTTCAAATGAAGCTTCCACTTCATCTCCAGGTGCCCCAAATGAGCTTCAAGAGGTCATGAAGCAACTGCAAAATTTAGGTAATGAGCTGGTCACACTCAAGAGACAACAAGCTCAAGGTTTTAGACCTTCGTATCAGCCTCAAGCTCAACCTAATAGGCAGCCATATCAGCCTCAAAGACCACCTAATCCAGCTGCAAATTTAAATCAAACAAGGCCTCCTGTCAATAGACCTTTCCAGCCCTATAATCCAAATGCCATATCTGCCTCTAGGGCATTAGTACCAGCACAAAATAATATGGCACAGGAGTACGACTGGTGTTACCCTTGCAATCTACCTCACAATCAGTCAGCATGTTTCAATGGTGCATTGAATCAGGCCTTGATGGTGCAAACCATTGGTGTTGCTCAAGATCCAAGCCAGGAGGAGAATCAACAGCAACAAGAAGGACCCCCAACAGAAACCACATTGGCAAATTGGCAAACGGAAGACTTCTGTGGAGTTAACCAACAGCCTTTTCAAGGCATGGCTGCCAATACACGGTCAAAGAAGAGAAGCATAGAAGAGGGACAATCGTCTAATCCAGTTGTTTCTCAACCCACTCTTACACAACAGGGGTCAGTAGACCAAACACAGCTCCAAATGTGCAAAATCAACCCAAGGTCCCTGTTGTAGCAACACACGCACATGCTCAAGCTCCAGATAAGGTTATACCAAGTAGGGGGCAGCAAAAGGATAGTTCATCCCCTTTCAACATCATCGATCAAATGAAGAAGACACATGTGAACATTTCCATGTGGGAATCACTGGCGATCCCAGGGCAACGAGATTTATTGCAAGCTGCAATGACTGATTGGTCTGCCAAAAATGTATCAAACCTGGGACATGAGAAAGTTCTCACTAATGCAGTGCAACATGATGGGGGGCATACAAGAAAATTTTGAAGCCTCCGCCTTTCTATGTTTCATTGATTGTTGGAAATCACTTGATGCACAACTGCATGTTGGATTCAGGGGCCAGTAGTTCGGTGATGCCAAAGCAAATAGCAGACCAACTGGGTTTGAAATATGAGCCAGTACTGAAAGGAGTTGTACAGTTAGATGGAACGGCAGTGGGGACTGTTGGAGTCATCAAGGAGTTAAGTCTAACACTACATTCCTGTCCTAATGTTACAGTTTTGCAAGATGTATCTGTGATTGACCTTCCACCACTCTTTGCGTTGTGTCTATCAAGAGACTTCACTGCGAAAATCGGTGGATATTTATCTGCAGATTGGTCGCACATGATTTTTAGGACAAGGTATGGAGCCAAAGCAACAATCAGGTCAGAACCAATTGCCAATTTCCATATTGAGCCTTATGTACCAGGCCCTATCAATGCAAATTGCTCAGCTTTTGATCAGGAGGAATGTTCAAGTGATCTAGAAACAGGTACTAAGGTCGAGGGAATTCCTGATTTAACTTTGGATGAATGGGCAAACAAAAGTCATGAATTTGACCCATACAAAGAAATTGAAGAATCTGAATTAGGCGTGTATTGTATACACGAGGAAAATTCACCCATTCCTGACATCATCCAGCCTGAACAAAGAGATGAAAACAAAATCTGGAGATTATTCTTCGATGGTTCGAGAAGCAGACAAGGTGCTGGAGGCGGCGCAGTGTTGATTTCACCACAGGACATCAAATATTTTTCAGCTTTCCGTTTCCAGTTTTCCTGTTCGAACAACACGGCTGAATATGAAGCATTGATTCATGGACTTCATTGGGCCAGGAAAAAGGACATAAAGAACTTGCAGGTGTTTGGCGATAGCGAGCTAATCGTCAACCAAGTTAGGGGGCAACATGCTACAAAGAACGACTTGCTGAGGAGCTACAAGAATAGGGTATGGGACCTCATTGAGGATTTCGAAGCTTTCAACATTGTGTCCATACCCAGGAAAGGAAATGAAGCCGCAGATAGGCTCGCAGCAGTTGGAGCAACGTTTGATGTGGTTGACAACATCAGAAGAGGAAAAACGCAGCCACACATCCATGTGGTTGTAAGGCCAGCAGTTCCAGATAATAACACAAGCTGGCAGGTGTTTGAGAACGATCAACAGATCGTCAATTTCTTGCAAGAAGAAGCTGAATTTTTGGCTAGGAATCAGGACAGATTAGAGCAGCAGTATGGGGATCAAGTAGTACAGCTGCAGACAAACAAGCTTCCTAAGGGTTTGGTAACATTGGAGTCTATCTTCAACCCTAACGACCAGTTTCGTAAGGAAAAGGCAAACATACAGGTCAAGAGAGAAGATTCGGAGCCAATTCCGGTTGGGGAAGGTAAAACACTTCAAATTGGCAAAGTGGCCACCGAACAGGAGAAATCAGATTTCATACAACTTTGCCAAGAGTTTCCAGATGTCTTCACTTGGAGCTATGAAGACTTAAGAGGATTCGATCCAAATTTGGCACAACATACCATAGAATTGGATCCAGATGCTAAGCCCGTCAGGCAGAAGCAGAGACCAGTCAACCCTCACATTGAGCCTCTAATGAAGAAAGAGCTTAACAAGCTAATCGAGGCAAGCATTATATTCCCTATCAAGCACTCAAGCTGGGTTGCGAACTTGGTTCCGGTCAGGAAGAAGAGCGGAGAAATCAGGTTGTGTGTGGACTTCCGAGACCTCAATAGGGCATCTCTCAAAGACCATTACCCGCTTCCTTCAATGGAACAAATATTGCAAGTAGTATCCGGTTCAGAGAGATTCTCTCTCCTAGACGGCTACTCAGGGTACAATCAGGTGATGGTGAAAGAAGATGACCAATTCAAGATGGCTTTCACCACCAAATGGGGGACCTATGCCTACAAGAAAATGCCATTTGGGCTATCAAATGCTGGAGCCACCTTCCAAAGGGCAATGGATATGGCATTCAAGGGGTTGATCAATAAAATAGTTTTGATATATCTTGATGACATCACTGTATTCTCAAAAAGTGCAGCGGATCACCTCTGTCATTTGAGGCAAGTATTTCAGAGATGTAGAAGATTTGGGGTATCATTGAATCCCAAAAAATGCATATTCTTGGCTCACGAGGGAAAGCTTTTAGGCCATATTGTTTCAAAGGAGGGGTTGACGATTGACCCAGAAAGAGTTGAAGCAATTCAAGCATTGCCATTGCCGAGTCACAAGAAGGCTCTTCAAAGCTTCTTGGGAAGGATCAATTTTGTCCGTAGATTTGTCCCAAACTTTGCTGCTCTTGTGAAGCCAATAACGCTGATGTTAAAGAAGAGCATGGCATTTAAGTGGACATCTGAAGGCAAGGCAAGTTTTGAGGCAATCAAAGAGGCTATATCTCAAGCTCCGACTCTCGTCAATCCAGACTTCTCCAAAGACTTCGTGCTATATGCCTTTGGTGGTGGGGAAACGATTTCTGCAATCCTGGTACAACAAAACAAAGGAGGATTAGAACAACCAGTTGCTTTCTTCAGTCAAGGCTTGGAGGAATACGAAACTAGGTACTCTTTCATTGAAAAGCATGTCCTTGCGGTAATCAGAAGCTTAAAGAAATTCAAGCACCTAGTCGCAAACAACAAGATCCAATTATTAGTCTCACATGCTGGGGTTAAGGACTTCCTTCTGAACAAGGATCTGAATGAGAAACGTGCAGGATGGATAACCCGTGTCATGGAATATGACATCGAGATCAAGGTTACCAAACTAGTACGTGGGAAGGGACTATGTGAGCAGCTTGCCTTAAGTCGACAAGTTGAAACAGGTAATGAAAAAGAAGCTGTCCTGCTGTTACAAGATGATCAAAAACAGGAAAATGATGATGTGTCTACTCCCTGTTGGACTCAGAATATGATACATTTCCTACAGACAGGCATGTGCCCTCCAGAAATGAGCAAAGCAAAAAGAAGGTACTTCAGACTACAAGCAGTTCCTTATGTGCTTGTTGATGGTATCTTGTTTAAAAAAGACATCAACGGTGTTCTATTGAGATGCGTTGGGACAGGTCAGATTGAGAGGATCTTACAAGAGTTCCATGACGGGGAGGCAGGAGGCCATTTCACCCCACGAGTAACAGCTCTCAAAACCATGAAAGCTGGTTACTATTGGCCTACTATATTCAATGATTGCTATTCATGGGTCAAAAAATGCAAGAAATGTGCATTCTTCACAGGGAAGGGAAGGTTAGCAGCACTGCCCCTTCGTCCAATTTCAGTAGATCATCCATTCATGCAGTGGGGATTGGACTTCATTGGAGTCATCAATCCCAACTCGAGTCAAGGCCACAAGTGGATTCTTACAAATGACAGACTATTTCACCAAGTGGACCGAAGCAGTAGCGCTCAAAGAAGCAAGTGAGTCTAGCATACTAGACTTTTATGAAGGAATAGTAACCAGGTTCGGTGTGCCGGCCACCATCATATCAGATAATGCATTAGCATTCATAGGTTCAAAAATTACAGCATGGGCTGTCAAGAATGGAATATATTTGAGCACCTCTTCAAATTATTACCCGCAGGGTAATGGACAGGCAGAGTCCACAAACAAGAATTTGCTAAAAATCATCAGAAGGACTCTAGATGAAAATCAAAGAACATGGCATACAAGGCTAAAATCAGCGTTATGGGCTGACAGAATAACACCAAAGAGGTCTACAGGTAATTCTCCCTACAAGTTAGTCTATGGGAAAGAGGCGGTGTTGCCTATATCATTAGAATTGCCAGCCTTGGAGCTCATGAAGCAGTTCGAGTTATCTGAGTTCGAACCAATGGAGGTCAGGTATGCAGAATTGATAGAAATAGAAGAAATCAGAGAACATGCAGTTCAGATGATTGAGAAGGATCAGGCCGTAGTAAAAAGATGGTTTGATAAGAGAGCTGGAGCAAGGACCTTCCAGGAAGGGGACCTAGTTCTGAAATGGGATGCAGATCGGGCAAAACCAGGAAGGCATTCCAAGTTTGATGCCATCTGGAGTGGTCCCTACATGGTCACGGGATGCAAAAAAAGTAATGCCTTCCAATTGTCTGCATTGGATGGAGAGGAACTTCAGATTCCGGTTAACGGAGTCTATCTTAAACATTGCTACTAAGAAAGGTTTGCCCTTGTAAATATTAGTTTAGATTTCCCTTAATTCCTCTAAGTGCGTATGCACATTGTCCTGTTGTATTTAGGTTTCTATTTCCCTAAGTGCTTTGGCACAGGTTTCGCTGCTCTCGGGTCATTTTCTACAGTTCGGAGTGTTGCTGGAGAAGAAGTTGCAGTATCAGGCTTGTTTCAGGTTATTGCTTATAACTCCATGCCCAATGGATTGCTAAAAGGCCACTGATCTTCTACCTAGCAGGCAGGTAACCCCGCTGAATCGTCAAAACTGTTGTCAAAATTCCCCCCCGAGGGTAAATTTCGATAACATGCATCAAAAGTTGCAGAAAGGCAAATAAGTCAATCCAGGAAAAATCACGAAAATCGGCTAAGTCCTAGTCCTAAGTGTTGCTCGGGACGTTTGGGACAAAATGCCCGAACGGCCGTGGTTCGGCGAAATGAGCACAGCAGCAAATTCAAAAGAAAATGGGACAAGTGGGACAGAAGTACGCGCGAGTGCGAAAAGCCGATCCAGCTGAGAAGAGAAAAAATTGGCAAACTGCTGAAGAGGGTCGCCTTCGGGACAAGCCGGCCGAAAAGGCGCGAACCGGCCGAACCGGTGAAAAAGGGCCATACAGTCCAAAATCAAGTGGGACAAGCGGGCCAAAAATGCCCGAAATGTCCGAATCGGCCGAAATAAGTCGAGAGGGTCCAAAATCAAATGGGACATCTGGGACAAATGGACGCGAAATGCCCGAACCGGCCGAAATGAGCACAAAGGGCCCAAAATCAAATGGGACATCCGGGACAAATGGAGGCGAAGGGCGCGAAAGAGCTGGCAGGACCGCGGACTAATCAAAAGCTGCCACGTGTCCTCATAGGAGTAAAGGTCAGAAAAGTCAAAGGGTGAATTTTCGAGCACCGAGCCGAACAAATAGGATCGTGCCACGTGTCCCATTTAAGGGCCCACGAGGAAATTTCAAAGGAAAGCCCACCAAAAGGCAGAGGAGAGAGAATTATTCAGCGAATCAGAGCTTGCCACGTGTCATCCAGTGGCAGAGCGCGGGAAGAATTTCAAAAATCCATTTTCGCCTGTTCCATGCCCTAAATCTTCAGATCACCATAACTTTTGATCCAGAGCTCGGATTTGCGCGCTCTTTATATCAATGGAAAGCTGGTAAAATTATCTACACGTTTCCAAGGTCAATCTTGCATTTTGGTTCAGTTTGGAGGATGAAAATCAAGAAACACCTCTAGCGTGAATAACCAAACAGAAGTGATGCGTCAACAAACAATTTTAATGCAGCAGACAGTTCGCCGCTCCTGTTAGGCAGCCCACCGTTTCACCAGGATCCGCCGCTTCTGCCATGATGAGATGAGTTAAATGCATTCAGGAGGTGGTTGGGGTAGATTTCGAATTCCTCTCTCTTTTCTCTCTCATTCTTCCTATAAATTGTAAGGAGGGGCTTCTTTCTAACGGTTGGACATTCTTGTTTTGCAATTCCTCCCTTCTCTCCTGCTTGCAAGAGAATTCGTGGAGTTTTCAAGCCTCCCACATGGACTGTAATGCCACTGTTGCCTCTTAGCCACTGCAATGTATTGAATCGATTCTCTGAGCAATATATATGTCTGTGATTAAATTTAAATCCTCTCATGTATTCATTGTTGTCATTTTGATCTCTCATTGCATTTCGGTTACCTGCATGTGGTGTGTGGTATTGCATCTATATGGTCTATGTTTATTTTTGCAAAGCTTATGTTCTTCATTCCTCGGTGCATCACCTCCCTAGCTTAGGTTTATTTTTATGCATTTCTCTCTCCCTGTCTCCTTGGTAGTTAGATTAGTTTTTTTGGGTAAACCTCTGCGTTTCATTGGTGCATCTGAACAGAGGAATAGGAACCAGCCTTTCTCTGGAGAATCCTTCTCATTTTTCAAGTCCCACACTTGGAGAAAGGATTCAATGTTATGCAATCACACTGGATGCCTAAGAGATCAACCTAGAAACTTGATCTGCAACCAGGGGTGCTGTGATTTTGCATCAACAATACCTTTTTCCAGGTGCGACATGTGATCCACACCTTGCTGTGAGAAGATAGTTATATCATCCAAGTAAAATAAGATGAACTCGTTGGCGTAACCTTTGAAGGAAATATCCATGGTGTGCTGAAATGTTACGCATGCATTTGACAGACCAAAAGGCACTTTCTGGTATGCATATGTTCCCCACTTGGTTGTAAATGTTGTTTTGAATTGATCATCTTCCTTGACTAGGATCTGGTTTGAAACCCGAATACCCATCTAGCCCGGAGAATGTCTCTGTGTGCCACCACGGTCTATAGAATCTACTCCATCTATAGAATCTACTCCATTTAAGGCAAAGGATAATGATCCTTTAGAGATGCCTTACTCAAATCTTTGAAATCAACACAAATTCTGATTTCACCATTCTTATTGTGTACTTTAGAACCATATTTGTAACCCAAGTAGAGTATTTGATAGGAAAGATAATTTTTTTCCTCAATGAGTTTTGATAGTTCCTTTCTCATGAGGGGATTTTTTTGGATTTACTGGTTGTTGTTTATGTCTAATGGGCTTTATGCCGGATCATGGTCAATGGAGTGTTAAGAATCACTTGGATCAAAACCTTTGAGGTCTTTATACTCCCATAAGAAAACATCGTTGTATTTTTATAGAGAGAGATGAAGGCTTATTTTTCTTTATGCGCACAAGTCTTGTTGAGTAATAGATCCTTTCCGTGTGCAATAGTAATGGAGGAGAAATCCTCTTACATGATGTGCATGTATATTTCTTCACCCTTGAACTCGTCATCAGGGCTGAACATATGATCTAAGGTGACCAGCCCTTTAGGCAACTTATTTGTCTTCAGTTGTATTACTTGGTCACCATAGCAGTTTTGCAAGTTGACTTGCATACTTGATGAAAATTCAGCTTCATTCTGGATAAAATAGATGATCTAAGCATCACTGTCCAACACTTGCCAACTGGTGTTATTGTCTAGGATGGATGGTATGATCACCATCTTAATGTGTTGAGTGTTTCCTTTGAAAAATTCCTCAATAGGATAAAATTATGAACCAAGCGTGGCCATTTGCTCATCTTATTTTTTCATTCTGCGTGGGACTACCTGTAGATTAAGGGCACGAAAGCTCTCATGTAGGTCCCAAAATCTATGTTTAGAAGCTTTAATAATGTTATTATTTATATGGAATTTATTGGTGACCTGGTGGATGACCAATTCTATGTCCCCAAAGATAAGCAACACCTTAATTTTCTTCTTCTCAGCAATAAGCAAGCCATACACGAGTGCTTCATATTCTTCCACATTATTAGAGCATGCAAACTTCAATCTATGCACAAAGAATAATTTCTCATCTTTAGGGTAAATGAGAACCATTCTGCTCTCCCATGCCATTTCTACTGGATCCATTAAAATATAACTTCCATAGACCATTTTGAACTTTGTCTCCCATTAGCATGCACATACACATAACATCTTCTTCCAAAATACAATAAGTACCAAGCCTAGTTTCATAGGAATCCATTCTTCAACATAGGGATCCAATTTTTATGCCTTTCCACCCATTCATCAAGTACTAGGTCTAGAATAGAGGGTGGAAAAGACTACTCTTTAGGAACTGAAACTTGTTCTTTCTAGATAAGACAATTGGCTTGGAGAGGGGATGGGACATATGGCTCTACATGATAAGAAAATATAGGCTTAGCTTGTATGGTAAACTAGGTACCATACCTTGTCTTGAGTAACACATGATACCAATCAAAAGCCAAGCTACCACCCACTTTAGCAAGAAAAATTCTCTTGATAGACATAGGGCAAACAAAGGAGGCAGTCAATAATTGACACATCTTGAGTAATTTTCAGGCTTGGACATGCATGGAGGGTTAACTCAAGATCCTTGATGACTCCTGAGGTGGTTACAATTGAGCCATCAAGTTGTAGGACTCCTTTGGACAAAGGGCTATATTTCGACCTAAGACATCAACTACCTTCTTAGGCATAATAGAAGTAGTAGCACCTTATTGAATCAAATAGTTATGCACTAGGTGTTTTTCTATAGTCAAGGACATATAGAAGGGTGGGGTTTTATAAATTTTACTTACTCATTTCTCATATTCTTGGAAGATTTTGAAAGAAGCGCTTGGATTTTGCATAACCAAGTCGGCGTGCGAAGTGGTGCCGAGCTTCATGCAACAGATCCCGTTGAGATGGAATGGTCAAGGCATCCCACATTGTGACATTTATGTTTGTTCTCTTCATCTGGTCAACAATGCTAAATGGAAACCCCCCACCTTGTGCATTTAGGGAACAACATCCCTTCTTGACTATTAAGGTGCGAGAAGCCTAAATTTTAGATGAAGTAGAGGCCTGACCTACCAAAGGATGGGCATGTGTTGCTTGACAAGGAGCTTTACGTAGGAACTCCCGCATAGGGATTTGAACACTTTTTGTTACAAAATGTTTTGTTTGATTCTTTTTTATTTTAAAGATATAATTATATTATTGGGACCGTGACCTGCGTGCACTCGACTATAATATTCTTTTCTTATATCTTGTGTTGCCCAAACTTGGGAACGCAATTGATCTTTTGTATCTTCTCGCAGCTTGGTTGATTGCATAGAATTCCTCCTCACCAAAGAACAAAAAATTGTTTTCTAGAGGATCTTCTGGTCTTTTTGGATTATTTTCTTCGTAGGTGCTTGTTGAGGGATCAAAGGATGAAGCATTCTAAATCATGAAGGCTTGGGTGCATGCAACATTAGCGAAATGATATTGACTATGAGGAATTTTACACGGATGCACCATTTTGAATCTTGTGCCAAATTGTTTTGAGCGAAACAAGCGCTTCTCTCACATTGGGTGTTGGGAGATAAGGCGCAGGAGGGACAACTTGCAAGGGAATATTTTCATTAGGTTGCCACATATCATTCTTCTATTTGGGCATGTATCTTTAATTTTAGTATTGATTCCACCAAGGCTAATGCCCTTGGCCATGTGCCTAATTGGAATTGCCTCTACAAGCTTGTCCTTGTTGCTTTTCCAAAGATATGATTTTGTTTGAAAAAATTTTGATCACGGCCTTCACTTCTTTGTTTTCCTTTTTTTGTGATGGAGAATAACATATTGAGGCAACCGGTTGTGCACTCTGCTCACGTGTAGGAATAGAGGCTATAGAAGGCTAGGGTGCTTGCAACATTTCTAGGAACAAGGGCATAGGCGGTCTGGGAGCTAATTTTCCCACCTGAATAAGACTATTTTCTGCCCTTACTGCAATACTATAAGTGGTTGGTAAGGTTCTACCTCCCATAGATTGTATCATAACTGAAATATCGATGTTGAGAACCTTTAGATAATAAAGGAAAGCATGTTGGGTTGTAGGTCTTACCACAAGAGGAATTTTGTCCCAAGTATTTTGAAATCTAATGTTGAAATCAGTCATCTACTCATTGGGCACCCTCCTTGTTGTTGTCAGTTGCTCCACCAAAGATAGGTGATCTGAATTTTCTTCAAAATAACTACATAGAGTTGTTCCCAGCTCATCCCAGGTGGTGATAGATCCAAGTCTCAAGCCTCGGTACCATTGAAGTGCTCTACCTTTGAAAGAGGTCATAAGCAACCGATCAAGCTACATCATTGTGTGTGATTAGATAGATTTAACACACATTTGCTACATCCTAGATATGCTCTTGAGGGGTGACTTGATTCTCACCAGTAAAGTAAGGAATACTCTTGATCATGCCATTTGGGATATCATGTTGCATGTCCAAGAGTAAGGGACTCCCTCCATCAAAGTTTATAAAGCTTCTTAATGGGGGGAGTGATGAGCCATTGTAGGGGACATAGGTTGTATTTTTATAGGAGGACTTGAATGGGCATGCCGCACTAGAGATAGAGATGTGTGTGTTGGATTTCTAGAACAAACTCTTCTTAGGGATAGGCTGGAGGTATTCAAAAGAACCTTCGGTTGCTTCACTTCTTCTTGTGTGCACTCTTATCACGAAAGGCACTTAGGACTCTTGAAACAAAGATATTAAATATTAGGAGTCACCAGATGTGTTTGAAATGAGCCTCTTCAAAGGCTAAAACACTAAGTTTACACACTAGAACTTAGAGATATGAAATTTGATCTTTTAATGCTAGTCCCACTGGGCGTGCCAAAAACTATTGGTTGCTCAAATGTGCAACCACATCTCGAGATATTTGAAAAGGGCCGAGGTATATGAGAACACAATGGAACCATCCCAAAGTTATGGGACCTTACATGCTTGGGATGGAACTCGGAGAAGGCCGCCTTTATCTATTTCTCTGCTATTGCTACTCCTAGTCTTGAAAGGGGAGATTAAGCTAAGAATGCCAAGGCACCAAGGAAACAAGGATAACATGAAGTAAACTACAAAAAGAGGTGATAACACCATAAAAGAGGGGTGAACACTATTTTTTCTAAGTGAGAATGATAGGGAATGCATGAAAGGAGGTGAGGCACAAGTAGCACAAAGTGAAATATACATTCACCGGATCGTTCTCGTGGAACACAAACAAGTATGGAACTACAGGGGATTTGAAATAGCAAAACAATACATAATGCAAGAGAAGAGGAAAGAAGAAAGAATGAAAACATGTTAGGATAGAAAATAGTCACAAAATGATGCTTCTATTACTTCCAAAATGCACATAATCACATAATGATAAGAAGGCTAATATCCACATGCAAGAGCCAAACATGGAGGTCTGCAACTCAAAATATAGAAAATATGGAGTCCTTAGCAACATGCGTAAGGATCCAAAGTGTCCAACCTTTTACAATGAATCCTGACCTTGCTTTTTATAGATTCAACATAGAGGGAAGAAAGAGAGAGAGAAGTGGGAAAAATAATTTGAAGGTCAACCACCATCATTAATGGCTCCT
The DNA here is from genome assembly GCA_018340775.1 of Taxus wallichiana var. yunnanensis. Classification (NCBI taxonomy): domain Eukaryota; kingdom Viridiplantae; phylum Streptophyta; class Pinopsida; order Cupressales; family Taxaceae; genus Taxus; species Taxus wallichiana. The sequence continues at coordinate 51,089,830 of CM031239.1, forward strand.
ACAAATTCACCCCAAATCTATCATGTCTGCATCAATTAATTGTTCGGCACCTTGAAGGAGGAGGAAAGGCGGATTGAATCAAATCAGATCTAGTGGTTGAAGAAATTTGGTTCTACTTTAATGGACTGATATATGTTTTCCCATTTTCTCCCTACCTAACCTCTCCAAAATAAGAGTTTGATATCTCCAAGGCCTAGATGAAGCTGATATATTTCCAATGGTGATATATTTTTCAGATTTTGAGACCCGAGTTGAAATATATGCCCATTTGAAATTTGAATCGGGTTTGTACAAAATGGCGAGAACCAACTACCAAAACGGGCCCCCTTTTTCAACAGACACGTGGAGGGTTGGCACATGTCTAAGAGAAGTCTTTTTATTTTTCTTTTGGAGTTACGTGGGGCGACATGTGGTTTCCTTTGTGGCCCACTCAGTTTCTTCATGTTTTTTTGGCCAAGTCTTTTGCTTGCTGGGGTCATATATCTGATTGGGGACACACGACAGCCTGACACTTGTTTGTAAACCCTCTCCCCAATTTTTCTCTTGAATTATCACCATGCTAACACTTGGCACCATCTGGTAGCCTATCTTAATGCTTTGAATATTCAACCTCGACCTCGTCCCTTTATGAAACTCGGATGCGTGGAAGCTTTGCGCTCATTTAGAATCCCACTCGGATTTTTCCTTGGAAGAAGGATTGGCTTAATACGTGCAATATTACGTAGGAAATTTGACATTTTAATGGCTTCTCTTAACTTTTTCATTCCCTAAATGCATGGCAAGTTGGCACTCATTTGGGCCTCTGATTTTGGATTTACCTTTGGAGATGCGCCAAGATGACTAGAAAGAAGGTGAACGCATGGAGTGTGGGCGCAAGGGAGAAGGCGCAAGGGCACGCATGGAAGAAAGAGGTGTGGGAGGAAAGTAGAAAGATGTGAATGAAAGCATGTGTGATGCGTAGGAGCAAGAAGTAAGCACATGAAAGGGAAATAGAGGGGTGGCACACGTGCGGAGGAAGGAAGAAAAGAGGGCACACAAAGGAACTGAGTCTATGTAAGTGCACAAGAGGAATGTCAGGGACTTAGCTGATTGGAAGGTAAGTCTACAGAGGTGCATGCAAGGAGTGTGTGATGGGATAGGAGAGAAAGTAGGTGCACAGGAGGAAGGCGTGCAAGGGAAAATGGAAGGAGATAGAAGAATGTGAAGGGGAGCAGGATGTGTATGCAAGTTATCCAAATTGCTAAGAGAGATATTTGGATAATAGTTTTGACACTCATCAATTCAGTAGAAGTGGCACCTTATTGTAGATTATTTGGGAAATACATCATGCATACATCACCAAAAGTATCATCATCATCTTTCCTCTCAACTTGCTCATTTAGATCACGGGGGATGTGGCAAGAAACACTTATCATACCAATCAATGTCATGGTTTTCTTCTATGATGAAAACCCTAGTAGTCAAAGGATTAGGGACCAATTTTTTTCTATTGGTTGTGGTTGTTTATTTCCTAATCCCATGGGCCCTTTTCCTCTCTCTCATCTCATCTGTGATCACCTCTAGGATGATTTCCAAATCTATTTTTTCCCGAGATTGGCGTTGGCCTTGAGATCTCTTTCATATTCCTTTTCCTACTTTGGAAAGCTTATAAGGTATTTATTTATCTGCTCCTACCGAGTATTCACAACTTATTTCAGATCCACCGCCTTTCTTTTAAAAATTAGTGAACAGATAAGTGGAAACAATTCCTCAAATCACAACAATAGGAAACTATATAAAAAATTATACTTGCAAAAATATAACAACATAAATAAATAATGCACAAAAGAAGACAAGAAAAGATTTAGCATGGTTCACCCAATGTGTGCTACATCCACCAAGAACTTGCTCATATTTTATTATCAAAAAGAGTTAAAAACTCTCATGGTCTTCTCTCGGTTATTATTAAATCAAAACATAATTCCAAAGATGTTAATCCACATCTAAACAACAATTGACACCCAATTTTGTAACCTTGATAAATCTTGATCACCTCTTGATCACTAAGACTCAATACCTCTTAAACACTACAGATATATTTAAGATATCCTAAAACCTCTATTTATAGGACTACAATCCTTTTAAGATGTCTTAAAGCCAACCCTATAAATTTTAAAGTCACAACCTTTCAACTTCCCATGGTGGAAAAATTGTCACGACATTGACACCAATTAACAACAAATTAATGGCAATGTCACAACAGATAACTATAGAATGATCTTAAAGTTTCCAAAATTAACTGCTCAAACTCCAACACTTTAGTACTAATTCTAGAAAACCAAAAACAGGCTCCACACCCAAACAATCTCACACTTGGATATTGTTTCCATTGAGCAAAGTTCTCAACCCTTCATTATCAACCATAAAGGCCAATCAAAGTTAAACACAAATTCAACTTCTCCCTTGTGTATGCCTTGGTCATCATATTCATAGGATTATGATTGGTATGAATATTTTCAAGTTTCAACTTATCTTCTTCCAAAGTTACCCTGATGAAATGATATCTTAGTTGAATGTGCTTCATCTTAGAGTGGAAATCAGATTTCTTCACCAAATGAATATCTATCTCGACTATCATTATGTAGTCTCCCAACTTCCTACTTATGAACCAAATCATTAAGAAACTACTATAGCCAAATCATCTCCTTGCTTGCCTCTATGGCATCAACATACTCAGCTTATGTGGTTGAAAAATCCACAACCTTTTATAGCGTGAAATCCAGGCTCACTGTTATATCACCAACCGTAAATACAAACCTTGTCATGCTCCTCCTACTATCCAAATCTACTATCATGTCTGAATGTACATAGCCATGCAATGTAGTGTCTCGAGCCACTTTGAAACACAATGTTGTTCCCATGGTCCCTCTCAAATACCGAAGGATTCACTTCACCGCCTACTAGTGCTCTCTACCCGGATCACTCATAAGCCTTCTCACTTGCTCCCACTACATTGAATATGTCGGCCTAGTGCATACCATAGAATACATCATGATACCAACCATTGATGAATAAGGTACCCTAGACATCTATATTCTATCCTCCTTAGTTTTGGGACTCGATCCTTTGATAATTTAAAGTGACCTACCAAAGGAGTACCAACCGATTTACCTTCCCGCATGTTAAACCTCTCGAATACCTTCTTTATATACCCTTCTTGAGATAATAACAACTTCCTCTCCTTCCTTTTTTGAGTTATTGTCATGCTAAGGATTTGTTTTTCTTCCCCAAATCTATCATAGAAAAGGAGTCGCATAGTTACTTCTTGAGTACCTTTATTTCTGCATGTTCTTCCTTAAAACAAGCATATCATCCAAATATAGGGACAAAATAAGATGATTAACATGAAGAAACTTATTGATGTACATGCAATGGTCTCAGGTGACACTTGGAGTAACCCTGCTCCTGCATAAAACTATCAAAATTCTTGTACCACTATTGTGGAGCTTGTTTCAAGCCATATAAGCTCTTCTTCAATTTGCACACTAACCTCTCCTTCCCTTTGACCTCATTACCCTATGGTTGATGCATATACAATTCCTCCTCAAACTCACTAGGAAGGAATACAGGTCTTCACATCCAACTATTATAAGTGTAGGTCTTTTATTGCTACTAAACCAAGAACAATCCTAATAGAAGTCATTTTAACAAAATGAGAAATAATTTCATCAAATGCTATACCTTTCTTCTCGTGAAAATCCCTTGACCACCAACTAGGCCTTGTACCTTCTCCTACCTTCATCTTCCTCTTTGATTCTATATACCCACTTATTTTGCAATTCTCTCTTACCCTTAGGTAGCTCCAAAGAGATCCCAAGTCTGCTTCTCTAGAAGATATATATATGCTCTTCATCCATGGCCTACTACCACTTCTTCCTAACATATATCATGTACTACTTCCTCAAAGTACTCTGTATCTCCAATCTTAACGAAAAATAAATAATTCAAAGATGGAGTAAATCATTCAGGTTCCCTTCTTACCCTAGAAGACCTTCTCACCTCAGGAGTTTGGGGTTCCTAATGAGTAGGTTCTTGAACTAGTTGTGCTGAACATGCTACACCTAAACCAACCCTAAATACACCTTGTTATCATTAATTTCCTCTAACACTTTGTGTATTCCTTATTTGATTACTCTTTTTGTTCCTACAACTGATTTGATTTGTATACATGTTTTTTTATTAAAGACAATATCTCTAGATCAAATATTTTCTTTGTCCTTAAGACTCCAAACACAAACAAAATTCATCGTCACCATATCCAAAAAAGGTGAATTTATCATACTTAGCCTCTAACATGGTCCTATCATCTTTATGAATGTGAACAAATACGTCACATCCAAATACTCTAAGAAATGAGTAATAAATTTTCTTACTAGACCAAGCCTCCTTAGGTATACCTCCATCCAAGGCCATAGAGGGTCCTCTGTTAATCGGATAAAAATATTTTCTTACCACTTTCACACAAAACATGAGTGGTAGCCCCATATGTAACCTCATGCACCAAGAACACTCCATGATTGTCCTTTTCATCCTCTCTGACATTCCATTTTCTTGTGGAGTATTTAGAACCATTCTTTACCTGCAAATCCCATTTGTTGAATAGTAATCAAGAAATTCATTAGTGCAATACTCCCCTCCATTATCTAACTTTGAGAAATTTCAACTTGATACCTTTTTCATTCTCAACCAAGGCTTTCCATCTTTTGAAAGTTTTAAAAAAATAATATTTCTTTCTAATGTGATATACCCAAACTTTTCTTGTTGCATCATCAATAAAAGTGACATAATAAAATGAAAACCCAATAGAGTTTACCTTAGCTATCCCCATACATCTGTATAAACTAACTCCAACTTACCCTCATTCTTGGTAGGTCCAACCTCAAGGAATCTCACCCACTTCTATTTCCCATAAAAAAATTCCTCAAAGAAGTCTAAATCTAACTCTTTTAATTTAGAAACCTATCCTTTATAATTTGCATGCCCTTATGATTCATATGACCGAGTCTCTAGTGCCATAAATTTGCATCTCCATCTATAGAAAATAAATTACAATAATCAACACCAATTGTTAAATACAAATTACTAGTTTTCTTACTTCTTATAACCACAAGAGCTCCCTTGGTAACCTTCCAAGAATCCACTATAAAATTGACCATACAACCATCACTACCCGATGACCAACTGATATCAAGTGCTGCCTCACCTTAGGCACATACTTGACATATTTAAGTAGTCTTGTGTTCCCATTCTATATTTTTTCCCAAACACAATCTTTCCCTACTATGCTACATAGTTCATCATCACCAAGATATACATGTTCAAAACCTCCTTGAAAAAAATCAGTAAAGTAATGTCTATGTGGAGTGGCATGGAAAGAATCCCCTGAATCTAACACCCAAGACTCAACAATATTATCTAAAAAAATAATTAATGCATCTTGACAAACATCAGCTATTTCCAAATTTACCTCTTTAGTTTCCTCCTTGTTCTACTTATCCCGAAGAGCCCAACAATCTTTCTTAGCATGACTAACATTCTAACAAAGGCCAACATTCTAACTTTCACTTGGACTTTAACCTTCCATGATCATTTGACTTCCCACGCTTACCTTTCCCTTTGTTATTTTTTCTCCCTCTGCTCTCCACCATCAAAGTGTTTATAGAAGTAGAAGAATCTCCAAGTGCTCTTCCTTCTCATTTTCTCACTTACGATCAAACCTATCAGATAATCAAACTTCATCTTTGAATTATTAGAGACTGAATTACTTACAACCATAACCAAGTTTTCCGAGCTATCTATCAAGGAGAAAAAAATTAGAAAATCCCTTACCTCATCATAAAATTCAATTTTTACAAATTTTAACATACTCACAACCATATTAAATTCATTCAAATGATCACTAACAAAACGATTCTCGCGATCTTCACATTAAATAAATTTTTCATCAAAATATATTTTATTATAGGCGAGAGGGTTTTTCATATAACTTCCCAACGCACTCATGAGACCTTGTGTGGTATTCTCCTGCGATATGTTGAAAGAAACCAAAGATGCAAGGTATAACCGAATTTCCTCGTGTGCCTTTCTATCCAAAGTAACTCCCAATCCTCATCCTACATGGTTGTAGGTTTCTTTGATTTTCTAGAAAAAGGAACATGGAGGTAATTTTGATACAAGTAATCCTCCATTTTCATCTTCCATAGACCAAAGTTCTTCCCATTGAACTTCTCAACCCTCAATCTTCCCTCATCTGCCATAGCTCCCACTAAAGTTAAAATTTCCCTGTGATTTACCACTTCAGCAAAAACTCATTAAATCTCTAATACCACTTGTTAGGAATTAGTGCAAAAATATGCGGCAACATTTATTTAAATCAAAGCAGGAGGAAACTATATAGAAAAATTATACTTGTAGAAATATAACAACATAAATAAATAATGCAAAAAGAAGACAAGACAAGATTTAATCTGGTTCACCTAATATGGGCTATGTCCACCACCAAGAACTTGCTCATATTTTATTATCAATAAATAGTAAAAAAACTCTCAATCTTCTCTTAGTTATGAACTCGCAAGAGAATTCCAAAGTTGGTAAACCACATATAAACCACAATTGACACCTAATTGCTTAACCTTGATAACTCTTGATCACCTCTTGATCACTAAGACTCAAGACCTCTTTAAAACTCAAGATATCTTCAAGATACCCTAAAACCTCTATTTATAGGATTATAATCCTTTTAATAAATCCTAAAGCCGACACTAGAAGTTTGAAATTCATAACCTTTAAACTTCACAGCTAGAAAAATTGTCATGTCGTTGATGACACCAATTAAAAATCAATTAACAACTTAACAACAACGTCAAAGTAAATGACTATAGAATACTCTTGAAGTCTCTAAAATAAACTGTTTGAACTCGCAACACTTCAATACTGATTCTAGGAGACTAAAAATAGGCTCCACACCCCAAAAATCTCCCACTAGAGAGACTGTTCCCACCGAGAAAATTTCTCAACCCTTCATTATCAACCATGAAGGCCAATAAAAGTTGAAAAAAACTTCAAATTATCCCTTACGACCACCTTGATAATATCCACATGATTCTAACTAGTATGAATCTTTTCCATCTTCAACGTATCTTCTTCCAAAGCTTCCCCGATGAAATGATATTTAGCTGAATGTGCTTCATCCAAGAGTGGAAAATAGAATTCTTCACCAAATGAATAGTTCTCTTACTATCACTATGTATTATCCCAACTCCTATTTATTACCCAAATCATCAAGCAACTCGCTATAACCAAATCATCTCCTTTCTTACCTTTGTGGTTGAAACATATTGAGCCTGTGTGGTTGACAAAGCCACAACATTTTGTAACCATGAAATCTAGCTCACTATTGTATCACCAATCGTAAATACATAACATGTCATGCTCCTCCTACTGTCCAAATATCCTTCCATGTCCAAATCTACATAACCATGTAATGTAGTGTCTGGTCCACCGAAACAAAATAATGTTCTGTTGGTCCCTCTCAAATACTGAAAGATCCACTTCACTTCATGCCAATTCTCTCTACCTGGATCACTCATAAACCTTCTCACTACTCCCACTACATGGGAAATGGCTGGCCTAGTTCATACCATAGCATACATCAAGGTACCAACCACTCGATGAGTATGGTACCTTGGACATCCGGATTCTATTCTCCTCGCCTTGGGACTCTGCTCTTTTGATAATTTAAAGTTACATGCCAAATCAGTTCTAACCGTTTAGCATCCCGCATACTAAACCTCTCCAAGACATTCTTTATGTACTCCTCTTGAGATAATACTAGATTCCTCTCCTTGTTCTAAGTTATTCTCATACCAAGGATTTTTTTCCTTTGCCTCCTCCTTCACGAAAAAAGGAGTCACCTAGTTGTTTCCCGAGTACCTTTATTTCATGCATGTTCTTCCATGAAACAAGCATATCATCCACATATAGGAAGAGAATAATATAATTACCATCAATAAAATTCTTGATGTACACCCAATAGTCCGAGTGACACCTGGAGTAACCCCGCTCCTACATAAAACTATCAAACTTCTTGTACCACTTTTGTGGAGTTTATTTCAGGCCATACAATCTCTTCTTCAATTTGCACATTAACCTCTCCTTCCCTTTGACCTCATAACCATGTGGTTTCTACATATATAATTCCTTCTCTAAATCACCACCAAGGAATGCCGTCTTCACATCCAACTTCTCTAAATGTAGGTCTTCTACTACTACTACTAAACAAATAAAACTCCTAATAGAAGTCATTTTAACAAGAGGAGAAAGAATTTAATCAAATTCTATACCTTCTTCTATGTAAATTCCTTAACCACCAACCACACCTTATACCTTTTCATGCCTTCATCTTCCTCTTTGATTCTATACACCCACTTTTTCTATAATTCTCTCTTGCCATTGGGTAGCTCGATCAGATCCCAAGTCCAGGTTCTCCACAAGAGATCTATGCTTTTCATCCATGGTTTTCTCCCACTTCTTCCTATCATCTGCCTCGCACTACTTCCTTAAAGTACTCGGCTCTCCACTATCGACAAGTAATATCTAATTCAAAGATGGAGTAAATCATTTAGGTTCCCTTTTTAACCTAGAAGACCTTCTCGCCTCGGGAGTTTGGGGTTCTGATGAGTAGGTTCCTAAACTAGTTATGCCATAGTATGTTATACATGAACCAACACCTTAGACACCGTGTTGTTTGCAATGTCCTCTAACACTATGTATTCTTTCATTGATTCCTCTTTTTGATCTTACAATTGATCTTTATACATGATTTTTTCATTAAAGAAAATATCTCTAGACTGAAATAGTTTCTTTTCCTTAATAATCCAAACACATAAACCAAATATATTCTCACCATATCCAAAATAGGTGAATTTATTAGACTTATCCTTTAAATTGGTCCTATCATCTTTATCAATGTGAAAAATACCTCACAAACAAATACTCTAAAAATGAGTAATCAATTTTCTTACTAGACCAATCCTTCTCAAGTATACCTCCATCCAAGGCCATAGCGGGTCCTCTATTAATCAAATAAACAATTGTGCTTACCGCTTCTAAACCAAAACATGAGTGGTAGCCCCACATGTAACCTCATAAACCTAGCATGATCCATGATTGTCTTGTTCATCCTCTTTGAAACTCAATTTTCTGTGAAGTATTTCGAACCGTTCTTTTCCGTGGATCCCATTCCAAACCGAGAAATTCATTACTCAATACTCCCCTCCATTATTCAAACTAAGAAATTTAAACTTGAGACCTGTTTCATTCTCAACCAAGATTTTCCATCTTTTGAAATTTTTAAACACATCATATTTGTTTCTAATGAAATATAGCTAAAATTTTCTAGTTGCATCATCAATGAAAGTGAAATAATAAAATGAAACACCAATAGAGTTTACCTTAGCTAGCCCCCATACATCTATATGTAGTAACTCCAAATTACCCTCCTTCCTAGTAGGTCCAACCTTGAGGAATCTCACCAGTAACTTTTTCCCATAAACACATTCCTCAAAGAAGTCCAAATCTAGCTCCTTTAATGGGCAACCTATCCTTTATAATCTACATGCCCTTATGACTTGTATGACCAAGTCTTTGGTGGTACAAAGTTACATCTCCATCTGCAGCAACTAAATTACAATAATCAACACCACTAGTTAAATGCAAAAATGTAACAGTTTTCTTACCTCTTGCAACCACACGATATCCCTAGGTAACCTACGAAGAATGCGTTGTAAAAGTGGATCGTACATCAATCACTACCCAGTTGACCCGTTGATATCAAGTTCTTCCCGAGATTAGGAACATTCTTTATGTCCTTAAGTAGCCATGTGTTCCCATTATCCTTTTTAACCGAACACAACCTTTCCCTACTATGTTGCATGGTTCATGATCACCATGATATAAATTTCCAAAATATCCTTGAAAAAAATTAGTAAAGTAATGTCTATGTGGGGTGGTATATAAAGAAGCCCCTGAATCTAGCACCCAAGAGTAAATAATATTATCTAAAGAAAGAGTTAAAGCATCTTTAAAAACATCACATGTTGCCACATTTACCTTTTTATTTTCCTCTTTTTCTTCTTATCCAAAAGAGCCTAACAATCTCTCTTAGCATGACCAACCTTCCCACAAAGGTGCAAACATTCTAACTTGCTCTTAGACTTTTACCTTCTATGATCATTTGACTTCCCATAGTTACCTTTCCCTTTGTTATGTTGTGTCCTGTGCTCTCCACCGTCAAAGTATTTCCAGAAGTAGAATAATCTCCAATGTTCTTTCTTTGAATTTCATTGCTTAGGATAACACCTATTACATCCTCAAACTTTAGCTTTGAATTATAATAGACTCAATTACTTATAGCCATAACGAAGCTGTCCCAAAGATCTGGAAAGGAGCACAAAATCGAAAATCCCGACCTCATCGTCAAAGTAATTTTTTATCGAGTTTAACATAGTCACAATCATATTAAATTCATTAAAATGATCAGCAATAGAACCATTCTAATATATCCTCTTATCAAATAAATTTTTCATCGAAAATATTTTATTAGAGGCGAGGGTTTTTCATATAACTTCCCCAACGTACTCATGAGACCTTTTGTGTTCTTCTCCGACAATATGTTGAAAGCAAATGAAGATGCAAGGCATAACCAAATTGCACCGAGTTCCTTTCTATCTAGTAACTCCCAATCCTCATCCGACATGGCTATAGGTTTCTTTTCTTTTCTAGTAAAAGGAACATAAAGGTCCTTCGATACAAGTAATCCTCCATTTACATCTTCCACAAATCAAAGTTCTTCCCATTGAACTTCTCAACCCTCGATATTCCCTCATCTACCATAGCTCCCACTAGAGTTAAAATTTCCACGTGATTTACCACTTCAGTAAAAAACCACCGAATCTCCGATACCAATTGTTAGGAATTAGTTAAGAAATATGCAGCGATATTTCCTCAAATTACATAGTAGGAAACTATATAGAAAAATTATACTTGCAGAAATATAACGACATAAATAAATAATGCACAAAAGAAGACAAGATTTAACATGGTTAACCCAATGTGGGATATGTCCACCAAAAAATTGCTCAAATTTTATTATCAACAAGAGTAAAAAAATCTCATAGTCTTCTCTTAGTTATGAACTCACAATAGAATTCAAAAGATTCTAAACCACAATTGATGCCTAATTGCTTAACCTTGATCACTCTTGATCACCTCTTGATCACTAAGACTCAAGACCTCTTGAACATTTAAGATACCTTCAAGATACCCTAACACCTCTATTTATAGGATTACAATCCTTTAAGAAGTCCTAAAGATGATCTTAGAAGTTTGAAAGTCATAACCTTTCAACTTCCCATGACTGGAAAAACTATCACGACATTGTGGTAATTAACAAAGTAACATCACAATAGATGACAATGAATGCTCCTAAAGTCTCCAAACTTAACCGTTCAAACTCTAACACTTCAATACTGATTCCAGAAGACCAAAAATAGGCTCCACACCCCAACAATCTCCCACTTGGAGACTGTTCCCACTGAGAAAAGTTCTCAACCCTTCATTATCAACCATGAAGGCCAATCAAAGTTGAAAACAACTTCAACTTCTCCTTATAATTGCCTTGGTTATCATATCCACTAGATTCTGAATGGTATGAATCTTTCCCATCTTCAACTTATCTTCCTCCAAATCTACCTTGATGAAATGATATCTCAACTGAATGTGCTTCATCCTAGAGTGGAAAGCGGAGTTCTTCACCAAATGAATAACACTCGACTATCACTATGTAGCCTCCCAACTTCCTTCTTATGACCCAAATCATCTCCTTTCTCTCCTATATGGCTAACACATACTCATCCTATATGGTTGACAAAGCCACAACCTTTAGTAACCATGAAATCAAGCTCACTGCTATATCACCAACCGTAAAATACATAACCTTTCGTGCTCCTACTTTCCAAATATCTTGTCATGTCTGAATCTACATAGCCACGCAATTTAGTGTCCGATCGAGCAAAACACAATGTTGTTCCCATGGTCCCTCTCAAATACCGAAGGATCCACTTCACTACCTACAAGTGATCTCTATTTGTATCACTCATAAATTGCTCACTGCTCCCATTGCATGGGAAATTTTAGGCCTAGTGCATACCATAGAATACATGAAGCTACTAACCTCGATGAGTGTTATACCACCGGACATCTGGATTCCATCCTCCTCATTCTTGGGACTCTACTCATTTGATAATTTAAAGTGACCTGTCAAAGGAGTACCAACCGGTTTAGCATCATGTATACAAAACCTCTCCAAGACATTATTTATGTACTTTTCTTGAGATAATACTAGATTCCTCTCCTTCCTTTTATGAGTTATTCTCATACCAAGGATTTTTTTTTCTACCCCAAAATCCTTCATAGAAAATGAGTCACCTAGCTACTTATTGAGTATATTTATTTCCTGCGTGTTCTTCCCTACAACAAGCATATCATCCACATATAGGCACAAAATAATATAATTACCATCAAGAAACTTCGTGATGTACATGAAATGGTCTAAGTGACACCTAGAGTAACCCTGCTCCTGCATAGAATTGTCAAACTTCTCGTACCACTGTCGCGGAGCTTGTTTCAAGTCATACAAGCTCTTCTTCAATTTACACACTAACCTCTCCTTCCCTTTGACCTCATAACCCTATGGCTGCTGCATATAAAATTCCTCCTCCAACTCACCATGAATGAATGTAGTCTTCACATCCAACTACTCTAAGTGCAGGTCTTCTACTACTACTAAACCAAGAACAGTCCTAATAGAATTCATTTTAACAACAGGAGAAATAATTTCATAAAACTCTATACCTTTCTTCTATGCAAATACCTTGACCACACACTAGGCCTTGTACCTTTTCTTGCCTTCATATTCCTATTATATTCTATACACCCACTTATTTTGTATTGCTCTCTTGCCCTCGGGTAGCTCCACCGAGATCCCAAGTCTTGTTCTCCATAAGAGATCTATGCTCTTCATACATGGCCTACTCCCACTTCTTCCTGGCATCTACCTACACTTCTTCCTCAAAGCACTCTGGCTCTCCACTATAAGTGAGAAATAAATAATTCAAAGATGGAGTAAATCATTCAGGTTCCCTTCTTACCCTAGAATACATTCTTACCTCGGGAGTTTGGGGTTCTGATGTGTAGGTTCTGAAATGGTTATGCCGAATATGTTACACCTAAATGGCCCCTTAGACACCTCGTTGTCTGCAATTTCCTCTAACATTATTTATTATTTCTTTAATTCCTCTTTCTAATCCTGCAACTGATCTTTATACATGAATTTTTCATTAAAGATAATATCTCTAGACCGAAATATTTTTTGTCCTTAAGACTCCAAACATGGAAACTAAAGTCATCCTCACCATATCTAACAAAGGTAAATTTCTCATACTTAGCCTCTAACTTGGTCCTATCATCTTCATCAATGTGAACAAATACCTCAAATCTAAATAATCTAAGAAATGAGTAATAAATTTTCTTACCAGACCAAGCCTCCTTAGTTATACCTCCATCCAAGGCCATAAAGGGTCCTATGTTAATAAGATAAACCACTACGCTTCTTCGCTTTCCACCCAAAACATGAGTGCCAACCCCGTATGTAACCTCATGCACCTAGCACGCTCCATGATTGTTTTGTTCATCCTCTCTAACACTCCATTTTCCTATGGAGTATTTTGAATCATTATTTTCTTGTGGATCTGATTTAGAGAACAAGAATCAAGAAATTCATTACTACAATATTCCCCTCCATTATCCAACCTAAGAAATTTCAACTTGAGACCTGTTTCATTCTCAACTAAGGATTTCCATCTTTTGAAAGTTTCAAACACATCAGATTTGTTTCTAATGCAATATACCTAAAATTTTCTAGTTGCATCATCTATGAAAGTGACATAATAACATGAACCACCAATAATGTTTACCTTAGTTAGCCCCATACATCTGCGTATGCATTAACTCCAACTTACCCTCCTTCCCGGTAGGTCTAACCTTGCGAATCTCACCCGATTTTATTTCCCATAAATATAGTCCTCACGAAGTCCAAACCTAACTCCTTTAATCTGGGTAACCTTTCCTTTATAATATGCATGCCCTTATGACTTATATTACTTGAGTCTTTGGTGCCACAAATTTTTATCTCCATCTACAACAACTAAATTAAAATAATCAACACCAATGGTTAAATGGTTCGTCATCACCAAGATATACATGTTGCATGGTTCATCATCACCAAGATATACATGTCCAAAATCTCCTTGAAAAAATCAATAAAGTAATGTCTATGTGGGGTGGGATGGAAATAATCCCTTGAATCTAACACCCAAGACTCAACAATATTATCTAAAGAAATAATTAAGGCATCTTGACAAACATCACGTGTTGCCACATTTACCTCTTTAGTTTCCTCCTTGTTTTGTTTATCCCAAAAAGCCCAAAGTAATCTTTCTTAGCATGACTAACCTTCACATAGTGCCAACATTCTAACTTTCACTTGGACTTTGACCTTCCATTATCATTTGACTTCCCATAGTTGCCTTTCCCTTTGTTATTTTTTCTCCCTCTGCTCTCCACCATAAAAGTGCTTCTAGAAGTAGAAGAATCTCCGCTTCTCTTCCTTTGCATTTCCTCTCTTACGATCAAACCTATTACATCCTCAAACTTCATCTTTGAAATATTAGAGACTGAATGACTTACAACCATAACCAAGTTGTCCTAGCTATCTATCAAGGAGCAAAAATCAGTAAATCCCTAACCTCATCATCAAATTCAATTTTTAAAAAGTTCAACATACTCACAACCATATTAAATTCATTCAAATGATTAGCAATGAGAGACATTCTCGACATCTTCACATTAAATAAATTTTTCATCAAAAATATTTTATTAGAGATAGAGGGTTTTTCATATAAATTCCCCAACGCACTCATGAGACCTTCTATGGTCTTCTCCTGTGATATGTTGAAAACAACCGAAGATGCAAGGAATAATTGAATTGCCCTAGGTGCCTTTCCATCTAGTAACTCTCAATCCTCATCCAACATGGTTATATGTTTCTTTTATTTTCCAACCAGAGGAACATGGAGGTCCTTTTGATACAAGTAATCCTCCATTTGCATCTTCCGCACACCAAAGTTCTACCCATTGAACTTCTCAACCCTCGATCTTCCCTCATCTGCCATAGCTCCCACTCAAGTTAAAATTTGCTTGTGATTTACCACTTCAGCGAAAAACCACCAAAGCTACGATACAGTTATTAGGAATTAGTGAACAAATATGCAACAACATTTCCTCAAATTATATCGTAGGAAAACTATATACTAGAATTATACTTGCATAAATATAACATCATAAATAAATAATGCACAAAAGAATACAAGACAAGATTCAATATGGTTCACCCAATGTGGGCTACGTCCACTAATAAATTGCTTAGATTTTATTATCAACAAGAGTAAAAAAACTCTAATAGTCTCCTCTCAGTTATGAACTCACAACAAAATTCCAAAGATGCTAAACCACATCTAAACCACAATTAACACTCAATTGCCTAACCTTGAACACTCTTGTTCACCTCTTAATCACTAAGAGTCAAGACCTCTTGAAAACTCAAGATATCTTCAAGATACCCTAAAACCTCTATTTATAGGATTACAATCCTTTTATGAAGTCCTAAAGCTAACCCTAGAAGTTTAAAAGTCATAACCTTTCAACTTCCCATGGTTAGAAAAACTATCACAACGTTGACCTCTTGTCAAAAACTTATTGAATCTGGTATTGAAGTCTTAAACAAGGTCATTGGGATTATTATTTTATATTCTCAAACTTATATAAGAGGAACCTAGGGTTAGTATTATCCACATACTATAATTTAAAGGCATTCTTCATCTCAGTCCATGAATCTATTGAGTTCTCTGGTAAAGATTTATACCATCACGTGCATATTTTTCAAGAGTGTGAATGAATAGCTTGACACATACATCTTCAAGTTCTATTTATAAATCCTCCTTCATATTAAAAATGAGTTTTAAGTGATGATCACTAGTGATGGCATTATTTCCTTGAAATTTGGGTAGCTTATTTCTTCCATCTTGTGGTACAATATTTGGATACCCAACCATTCCTCTAAAATATATTGGTCTAAACATATTAATAATGAAAGAAGGTCTATGTGGAGGTCAAGACATTTTATTATGAGGAGGTGACCCTATAGGAGGATTGAAACATTATGGGATAGGAGGTATTTGAGACACGTGTATGATCTTCAAAGTAAGTATCCTTCAATGGATCAGTCTCACAAAAAACCCTATTAGTTATAAGTGATAAAGGAGGAAGGTGAGGAATACCTATACCAGTTAAAAATGATGGCCCTTCACTAGTTGGAGTGTTTAGATTTGCACAAGGATTACCTGATTTTGAGTTGTCTAAAGATGTAGAATAATCCTCTATTAAAGGTTGATCACTTTCCATAAATGGCACTACCTTCTCTCCTGACCTTTAATCCCCAAAGATTTCCACTCTTTTTCTTATTTGGGTTTGTTCTTCCAAGATATGGAAGCAATATTCTAGCATGATCTTTATTAAATAAGGACCTTCTTCCTTCTAGTTTTGAAAATATCAGCAACAAATCTCATTTATCAAAGCTTAAGACATTGGTATTTACCAAAAATTTGAACAAATATGAAGTCACCACTAAGGATTTACACCTTAGGTGTATATATCATTGTAAATAACTTGTCAGATACAAATGAGTACTTGATTTCAACAAATCTTGACAAATATTGGCATCCTTTGTCAATATTTATTTCTTGTCAAGTAGATTTAGTGCAAAGATTACATAAACTAGGAACTATCATGCAAATAACTTCTGATCTAGATTATTTTTCACAAAGATCAACAAAGGATGACATCTAGACCACTTATTTGTATCTAAACAAGTTTGGAAAGCTACCGAGGTCGATATTTATACATATTTGCACAAATATCCTGGAAATGGTGCTAAAGTGGTGTTGGTACCCAAATCAATTCCCCCTTTTTGGCTGAACAACATAAACAAAATGAGAAATATGCTTAAAGGATGATGGATCTAGATTTATGTATTTTTGTAGCTGGATGGATCTCATCATCATTTTATCACTCGAGCTCATAAAATTCAGGTAGCACCATGCTGAGGGTATTAACTACCCTCCTACTTTAGGCTCTTCCTTTAGCTTGAGGATGAGACGACTTGTTATGTAGTCTGTATTTGTGAGTAGAATGAATGTATCAACAATATTTCAAACTCATTTGTAAAGTAATTGAAAAATAGCTTTGGGAAGACATGGTCAATTTAGTATAGTCTAACTCTCATGAGTTTTCACTTTTAGATAATGCGGATGTCTTCTAAACAAAGCTTAGACTACTAAAAATTATGAAATCAATTTTCTTTGGAATATTTTGGCTTCAATGAGGCAAGCATGGATAATTCTAGTGGGATTTTTGGTTTTAGATGTATTTGGTTGGGGAATTAAGTAGGATAAAGTTGATTATACCAAATTTCAGATAACTTTTAACAAATGTTGGGAAATCTACGCAGTGAAAGATAAAAACACCTCAAATAGCTCATAATGCACCTTCAACTAGAAGATGTACATTCATGGAGGCCCAAGAATGCACAGTTTCACACAATATTTGAGAAATTAAACACAAAATCTCATGCTAAAAACTCAATAAAATTTCAGGGATCTACAATTTTTCATGCCTAAGATGCACTCAAAGACTTACAAATGACCTTTAACAAAATGGAGACATAATGATTTTAAAATTGTTTACTACACATATGAAATGAAAGCTCTTCTCACAGTACAATTGCAATTCCCATGATGCTACCAGAAGGATAAAGTTTTGTGTGATTTAGAGAGATCCCTAATATAAGACTCAACATGCAAAACATGAATAACTATTTTGAAATATTTCATCTTAAAAGAAAACAAAAATTCTCATGATCAAAAAAAAATTAACTCAAAGATCAATCAAATTTATCAGCAAGGGAAATTTTGATTTATAGTCTCAATGTTTGTCAATGGTTGTACACTTGCAACCATCTTGACATGATTTAATCTGAAATCTTACAGAAATTAATAGGTTTCTTAGATGAGTTCTTGGGAAAAATGGTTTTCTCTTAGTTTTCCTTTCTCTTCTAAAATTTCAGAAAATTTAACCCCCTTTACACGAGAGTATTCTCATCGCATTTATACAATTCTATTTTCTCACTTACTCCCACAATTTTCCCCCCAAAAACATGGATCTTCAAAAGAATATCCTTATTTACAATATATAATTCAATTTATGTTATATTCATGTAGATGACTCATCGAGATCTGCTGAGTTTAAGAAATATGATCTTTTCATGCTACACCCTTAACCTATTGTTTGTATTAGGATATGAGTAGCCGACTTGTGGCTTACCATATAATTTTATTATATCATTTCTACTTTCTTATGCTTAGTATGTCGGCCTTGGTGATGGCCATAACATATGAATAGTATATATAGGGTATTGTAGGTAGTAATTAATCATCATTGGAGCATTTGAGTATTATTGTATGGTTTGGAGGTTGCCCCCTTGAAGTGGCGAATCTATTCTAATTGCATATCGAGATCATTATTCTAGAAAATTGTGTTATTTGGTGTTATATTTCTGCTCATGATCAGAATTATACAAGTAATTTCATTACAAGTGGTATCAAAGCTGCGATCTGGGCCAAAATTAGGGCAAAAACCCTAATTTTTTTCCACCATATATTACAAACCAGAGTGAATTGGTGGGATATATTTTTACCATAGTTGTAAAACATTTCAAGTAAGGTTCCCTAAAAATTTTAGACATTTTAGATTTATTTTGCAAATTTATTACAAATTTTGGGTTTTTCATAAAATTGCTCCCTAGGGTGCAAAAATGTGGATTTTTTTCAAATTTGTTAATTTTTGGAAAGAAAAAAAAATTCATTTGGGGTTTGTTCTTTAAGTTTTTTTATATTTGGCCGAATTCTTTTCAAAATCCAAAACCCTAAAATTTGACCGTAATCCCTACATCCTACTATTTTGGGGCATCATGGTGGGGCCTTCCACAAGGGGAATAAATAATCCCATCACTCCAGGTAAAACACCAGAAAAGGATGAGATAGTAGTTGAGGAGTTGGAGACAGAAGATATAACTACAGATTCCTCAGGGTTAGGGTTTACTTCAACAAACCATAAAGTAAGCCAACTTGAGTTTAACCTGAGAGACCTCGAATCTAGGGTGGCCAAAAAAGAAGATGTGGATAGGATTGGACATATATTGGAGGATTTCATGCAAAAATTCAGTATGCATATGATGGGTAATCATACTTATGTCAATCAAGGTGGATCCTCAGGTCAACATAATAGACACATGAGCTAGAGTGGATCTTTGAGTGTGCACAATCCAAATACGAGCACTCTGTAGGCCCATACTATGTTTCCAAAAGTGGAGATGTGTAAGTTTGATGGAAAGGATCCACTCAATTGGATCAACCAAATGGAGAATTTCTTTGAACTACATCAGATTCCATTAGGACAAAAGGTGACCATGGCATCTTTGTATCTCGAACTTGACCAATTCATATGGTATCAATGGTTATGTGCTCAAAGGAAGAAGAGTGGTATTAATGTTACATGGAAAGTCTTCACTGAAGAGTTGCAATTACACTATAATTCTAGTGTGTCAGATAATTACTTCAGCCAATTAGCAAAGTTGAGGTAGACAGGATTTGTTAAGGATTACATTCATCACTTCCAAAACCTTTCTCTGCGGGTGGAAAATATTACTGAAGAGAATCTAAATGACCTATTTCTTGGGGTTCTTAAGGATCACATTGAGCATGAGGTGCATATTTTTAATCCTCATAAGGTTTCTGATTTGATGATTATGGAAAGAAGGGTAGAGGAGAATTTTTTTTCAAGTAGGAGACAACATTTCACTTTTACTAGAGATCGCAACACCTTGGCCCCAACACTCCCTCGGCTAGTTAGATTGACACCTCAACAAATTGAAGAAAAAAGAGAAAAAGGGTTATGTTTTAACTGTGACAGTAAATTTGGACTGGACATAAATGTGCTAAAAAGAAGTTGTTCTATATTGATGGGCCTAGTGAAGATGAAGAGAATAATGAAGATGCAGAGTCGAAGTCTTGGTTGAGCTAGAGGAGGAGTCAGGAGATCCTTAGCCAATGATCTCATGCCATGTAATTTTAGGTATTAGCACCCCCAAACCCTAAAGGTGGTTGGATTTCTAAAAAAATAGAGGGTCACAGTGTTGATTGATTCAATAAGTACTCACAACTTTATCAATCATAAGTTAGCAATGCACCTACACTGTTTCATTTATCCAGCTCATGAATGTCAAGTAATGATTGCTAATGGAGGTATTGTTACTTGTTCTAGGAAAATTCCATAGCATTAATCTTTCCATGGGAGATTACATACTAAATAGTCCCATGTATGCCATTTCTATGGGAGGAGTAGACATTGTGTTAGGGGTTCAATGGATTACCACTCAGGAACCATTTGAGATGAACTTCCAAGACTTGTTTATGTGATTTCACTCGAAGGAAGGAATTTTGAGCTAAGAGGTTTAAGAGAAAAGTCTCAAAAATAGTAAGTTCTCATCGATGCACAAAATGCTAAAAAGGGTGCAGAGGGATTTGTGGCAAAACTCTTTTCATTGGAGGCTCATCATTCTAAGGACATTATACCATCGATATGAAAGCAAAGTGTTGGATGCACATTCTATTGTATTTAAAAATATACCAAAGGGCTTACCTCTAGAGAGAGATCATGATCATGCTTATTCGGTTATTACCAGAAGTGAACCACCTAACATCAGACCTTATAGGTACCCATATGTGCAAAAGAGTGAAATCGAGAAGATTGTACAAGAGATGTTGGAAGCAAGAATCATCCACCATAATCAGAGTGTTTATTCTTCTCCAGTAGTGATGGTATGAAAGAAATATGACATGTGGTGCATGTTTCCTAATTATAGGGAACTTAATAAGTACACAATCAAAGATAAGTTTCCTATTCCTGTTATTGATGATTTGCTTGATGAGTTGCATGCTGTTGTTTATTTTACAAAGCTTGATCTTCATTTAGGATACCACCAAATCAGAATCAAGGATGAGGATGTCCATAAAACCGCCTTTCAGACACATGAAGGCCATTATGAATTCTTGGTAATGCCTTTTGGACTCATAAATGCACCTTCTACATTTCAATGTTTGATGAATTCTATTTTTAATTCATTCCTATGGAAGTTTGTCTTAGTGTTTTTCAATGATATATTAATTTATAGAAAAACATGGGAGGAACATTTACATCATGTAAATAATGTTTTGGAAACCCTTGAGCAACATCAAATTTATGCAAATCCCTCTAAGTGTTCTTTTGGACTCAAGGAGGTTGAATATTTGGGTCACATTGTCTCTCATGAATGGGTTAAAGTGGATCCTAATAAGATCAAAGCCATGATGGAGTGGAAGGTTCCAAAAACCCTAAAGAATCTACAAGGATTTTTGGGGCTTACAGGTTATTACCAAAGATTTATAAGGCATTATGGAAGCATAGCTACACCTCTCACAAATTTATTAAAGAAGGATTCCTTCCATTGGAGTGAGGATGCAACCAAAGCATTCGAGAAACTAAAGGAGGCCATGTGCACCACTCTAGTCTTGGCTACTCCAGATTTTTCCAAAACATTCATTGTTGAATGTGATGTATCAGAGGTGGGTATGGGGATATTTATTATGCAAGAAGGTCATCCTATTGCCTTTTTGAGCCATTAATTCAAAGGTAATAATATTTCTAAGCTGACTTATGAGAAGGAAATGCTAGCCATACTTCATGCAGTAAAGCAATGGAGACCATATCTCATAGGAAGACACTTTAAAGTGAAGAAAGATCATGATAGTCTGAAATACTTCTTGGAGCAGCATTTATCATCTGAAGAACAACAAAAATGGGTCTCCAAGATGTTGGGATATGATTTTGAGATTATCTATAAGAAAGGGAAGGAGAATGTAGTTGTAGATGCTCTATCACGGAAATATGACTCAACTGCAGCCTTGTTATGTGCCATATCCATATTATAGGAAGATTGGATAGATGAGGCAAGGTCTGAATGGAGAAATGACCCAACCACACAAAACCTCATTCATCATCTCTAGAATGATCCAAGAATGTATGAAAAATTTGTATTGAAAGGGGATGCTTTATGGTATACATATATACTATACCTATGTAAAAACCCCACTCTTAAAAATAGGATTCTATTTGAGCTTCGCTCTTCTCCAAAGAGGGGGCCACTTTGGATTCTTGGAAACTTATCATCAATTCAAACAATATTTCTTCTAGGAAGGGCTCAAAGGGGATGTCCAAACATTTGTGGCAAAATGCATGGTTTGTCAGCAAAATAAGGGTGAAACAGTTCGATCCCTAGGTCTTCTACAACCTCTATCTATTCCTAGCCAGCAGTGGGAGGAGGTTTCTAAGGACTTTATCATAGGATTGCCTAAATCTGAAGGAAAAAATGTCAGCATGGTTGTGGTGGATAGACTCTCTAAATATGCTCATTTTTGTGCCTTTGCACCCATTTTTTGCAAGCATAGTAGCTTGACAGCCTTCATGGACATAGTTCGAAAGCTTTATGGGACACCAAAGATTATAGTAAGTGATCAAGACCCTATATTTACTAGTAATTTTTGGACTAATTTATTCTCATGTTTGGGTACTCGGTTAGCTCGTAGCTCTTCTTATTATCCTCGATCGATGGGAAAATAGAAGTTGTAAATAAGTGTTTGGATGGATATCTTCATTGCTTTACATCAAATAAACAAGAAATATGGGTCCAATGGTTGCCACTTGTAGAATGGTGGTATAACACTTCCTTCCATACTTCATCTAAAATGTCTCCTTTTTTGGCACTCTATGGGTACCATCCACCATCCATCACATCATCATTAAGAGCAAAACTGTAGGTTAGAGCAGTAGAAGAACACATTCAACATCAACAAGAGGTCCTCTCTAGTCTCAAGGAGAACTTGGTCATGGCACAAAACCACATGAAGCAACAGGCTGATCAACATCACATAGAAAGGAATTTTGAAGTCGGTGATTGGGTTTTTGTGTGGTTACAACCATATAAGCAAATGTATTTGAAACAAAAAAAGGATAACAAACTTTCACCAAATTATTATGGCCCCTATCAAGTATTGCAAAAGGTTGGTACTGTAGCATACAAATTAGAACTTCCACAATCCACCGAATACATCTAGTCTTTCATGTTTCTTTCCTGAAGAAAGTAATCAAATAGAGAGTATGTGCCAAAATAGTGTTACTGAGCTTGATGAGGAGGGGAGGGTCATCTTGGAACCTGAATGCATCATTCAAACGCACACTAAAAGATTGAGGAAACGGGTTATTACCGAGTACCCGATCAAGTGGATGAATATGGACAATGAAGATGCAATATGGGAAGATATGACATTCTTGCAGCAGCCCGAGCTTCTCAACATTGCGGACACTATTTCTTTGAAGGGTAAGGGCATGCTACACCCTTAACCTATTGCTTGTATTAGGATATGAGTAGCCATCTTGTGGCTTACCATATCATTTTATTATATCATTTATACTTTCTCACGCTTAGTAGGTTGGCCGTGGTGATGACCATAATATATGAATAGTCTATATAGGGGATTGTAAGTAGTAATTCATCATCATTGGAGCATTTGAGTATTATTGTATGGTTTGGAGGTTTCCCCCTCAAAGTGGCAAAGCTATTCTAATTGCATATTGAGATCATTATTCTAGAACATTGTGTTATTTGGTGTTATATTGTTGCTCATGATCTGAATTATACAAGTAATTTCATTACATTTCACATATTTTTCTATGCTTACATATGACTGGGATGTTATGTCATCATTTTTTGCCATTTATCTAATTATTGTTTTTCACTTGGTGACTGGATATCCACTTTTGATGATTTTCAAGCACCTCCAGGTGATTTGATTTGACAAATGCTCTTACTTGATTTCCAGAATCCATTTTGGATGTTGCACACTTCTTTTCATGCCTTTCTGGGTTAGTTACCACACATGATTCTTGTCAAATCATATCAATTCACCATTTTTCTCAATTCCAATTCATTTCAAATTTTAATTTCCTTGTGTAGATATCTTATTTGGATCTCAGAGGTAATTTTACCATAATTATATCCAGCTCAACTCATGTGTCTCGGGATTCCTATAAAAGCACACCATCTACTTCACCAATTCATACTTTCTTTTCTAAGTATAGGAATTTTGAGGAAATTCATCTGCATTATGGAAAAAACACCAGTAGCATCCATCTTGAAGGAGATATCTTCTAAATATTTGCATTATATTTTTGATTTGTCGGGTCCAGATGAAACATTTGTGAGAATTTTGTTTGAGATTGATGACCTTATGGACTCTACTAGGCCTTTGTCAGCTGCATTTGTTTGAGGTGCACTGGTTATAAGGCTTGCCAAGATAATTCTTGTGTTTTCTTCCTTTCAGATGATGTATTTTCATATATTTTGGCTTGAGTATCAAAACTTTTTGATTATTTGAGGATATTTCACATGGTGAGAAGGCCTAGTGTACATGGTATAGGAAATAATGTATGATCACTTATTTTTAATAAATCATTTATTGTAAAAGAGATCCCCCTAGGATCATATGTGCTTTGGATGGAGAGATCTCACTAAATATAGTGCCTTCCCTTTACCACAAGTTGAATGTACTTGAATAGTGTATTTTAGTTTTGGAGGCAAAACAACTAATGACTACGCTCCCTCTATCTTATGAACCATCATTTCCTTTTGTGAAAAATCATAAGGGTGAGTCTAGTTCCAAGACTTCTGCTCTAATTACTACCTCCATGATTTCTACTATAGTTTTTTCAGAGTCAGTTGTGGTTTCCCTTCTAGTTGAAGCTTCTCAGCTAACATCTTCTACCAAAACTAGAGGAAAAATGGTGTTTTATAAAGGTGGTTTGGATATGGGTGAATGGGTCTCTTTTTACAAGAGGTGGTCAGAATTTCTTAGTCTGTTAGATGGTCCCTTGTCTAGTATGGATGACCTTTTTCAATGTTCATGTATCACACACTAGCAACAACCATTTTTTTTTTTTTCAAATCACGCTAGGGATGGATGAACATGGGCTTAGGAAAAACAAATTAGTGAAAAAAATCCTCTTTATAGAGAGGATTTTGTGTTAAAGGAGTTTACTGTATTGGATTCCTAAAGTTTCTTTTCATATTCCCTTCTTTTGTGATACAAATCTTGAGGATATATGTAATCTTTCTTTTCATGGGTTGGGGCCCCTATAGATCCTCATTTTGCCTTTTTCAAAACACACAAAGTACTGAGACATCTCATTAGTTTATATGCTTTTATAATGGACATAAAATTTCATCTAATAAATATAAAAATATAATGCATTATATCGAGAATAGCAAGTTTAAAAGTAATGTTCATCCTTCATGAAGTAATAGTATCAAATAAAACATCAGTTACAAATGAAATATGAAAATAAGATGAAGTTTTAAAATGACAAGCCTAAGCTTGTTTCTAATTTTTCATGTCTGCATATTTTTCTTCTTCAGTTTCTTCTCTTGTTTTGGTAGCCTTGTCATATATGCATCATACCTTTGAAAAAGATCATTGATTTATTCTTCATCTAGCCCTATATGGTGTTGGAAGATCAAAATCACCTATTTATTGCATCCACACAGTGACCCATTTTTGCTTAAAATCTAATGGTTAAGCCCTCAACTCTATAATTTTGTTCTCAATTTTACTCATTCTTTTAATAAATTCGTAAGAAAAGTCATATTTCTCAATATTTTTCTCAAAAACACTAAATAAAAGGTCAACCTTTAGATCACCATAGCTTTTCTTGAATTTTTCAAAAACCATATCTTCAAGTTTTGAATCAATAACATCTAAGGTATCATCAACCCATTTCCTTTTGGCTTTGTTGTCATCCTCAAAATTCCCCTTTTTGAAGTCAAGTTTCAAAAATTGAGTCCGTAATGTGGAGTATTCGATCACGTTGAGCCCGCATTGTTTGAGAACAATTTGAAAGCCGAGCATGTTGGTGAATTTTCTTCCTTTCTTTTTTATTTTTTTCCCGTAGTCGATAATGACAGGCGTATCTTCTCCATTAATTTTTACCCCATAATCCATGGGTAGTACGTGGGAATCTCTGATTGGATGTGGTTTGGCCATGTTTCAAGCATCAACAAAAGCCTCCATGCATCTAAATGACACAACTCCAAGGGCAGGGTCCAAGAGACAATACTCAAATAAGCGCAGGCTTTCCATGTGTTCTAGGTTAAAAATGAAGGAAAAACAAGCTCAAATCAGCTAAGTATGGAAATTTCAGTGGATAGCGCCACATGCCTCATTAGTGTAGCTTCAAGATTCAAAGCTAGGGGTAGTTCTCAAACTTGCGCCAGTCCTCCATGTGTCCCAGGTCCAAAAAGAGAAAAATTCAATCGTTAAAATTGACTAAGTATGGGAAGGTTGGCAGAAGTCTCCACGTGCCTTAATGATGTAATTTCGAAGTGAAATTGAAGGGTCGATATGTAATTAAAATCTGATCACCATGTTGTTAAAGTCAATGGGGAGATAGAGTTGATATTAAAAATTTCAAAACCGGTGGAAGGAGAAACATGTCAATTTGGCAAATTTTCGGAGGCATTTCCAAAATGAAAAATCAAATGAGTGTCAATCCTCCAAGTGTATAGGGGTCAACATAGGTCAAGAAAGAAATAGGCCTGAATTAGCTAAGTATAAAAGAACCGGAAGAGCTCTCCATGTGTTAGCTTTGTTGAAGATTCAAAGGAAAAAAATGTAAAAGGCATCCATAGGCCTGTCCCAATCAATTCCTTCCATGTGGGTGGCCCAAATTTAAAGTTGTAGAAGCAAATCACATGGCCCATGTTTTAACTAGAAAAATAATGTAATGGTTATATATTTAAAAACCTATTTTTTCTTCCATTAATGTTTCTTTGCAAATCAATAATTTGAAAGGGCATGGATGATTGGAATAAGTTGTAACTATTTCTTGCTTGCTCGAGGAAGTTGTAACCGTATCTTGATAGCTATATCATGGGATTTCAAAGCCATTGTACAAGTTGGAATTTTGATAGTATGGAACTGTAATTTCTAATTGGAAGAAATCCATACAATTTTTTTTCCATTTTTCCTTTGCTTTCAATTTCCTTCTTACTCGATCTATGAATCATTTAATCTTTGCATGCTTAGAAATTTTTTGTTCTATTTTATATAATCTCAAGAACTTTGAGTCTATAGATTGTGCCCATTATAAAATTGAATGGTTCTACTCTACATCTCATTTGATCAATACATATAAGGGTTTTCTCTACCATCTCTTTTCCCTGAAAGTATTGTCTTCTTATGCCTCCCTCCTCTCTTCAAGTCTTCTATCCTCATTTATTGATAACTTTATAGGCATAAATCACAGTTCAAGATATCAGGAAACCACCATTGAATGAAATATTGTATATTTATACATAGGTTTTACCCCGATTTCAATAAGGGAACCTCCCCCATTAAAGAGGAGGGACTTGCTTGTCCCCTGAATGTGGTTTCATTCCAAGTGCAAAACTGAAACCCAACATTTTTTGGTGACTCAGCTGGGGAATTTGTTTTACAAATTTCCTTTCTTAAAAGAACAAATAATTTGATCATTTCTTTGATCTCGTGACTCTAAGATATACTTGTGGTAGAATGGATCTTGTGATTTAAGGTCCCTAATTTAAAATCTTAGATCAACAAGGTTTTCAACTTCCTCCAACAAGAAGAAACAAAAGAGATCATTCCACAAGCACACCTTCTGTTGAAGACACAACTTCTTGTAGTAGCATTCCTCAAGAACAACTTATCCCTAATCTTCGTGCCCTAATTCTTACTAGTGTCTCAGTTCCACTTTAAGAAATCTTTCCAACAATGGCAAGATTTTTGCCCTTGGGGACAAAGAGTTGGTCCTCTGTCTCTTCCTCAACCATTGCATGAGTTACCTAGGGGTAACAAGAATACTTTTCTCAAATTTAGAGGTGATGGAAAAGTACACCACTGATGAACACATTACAACTTTCATTGTTGCATGTGGGGTCCTTAGAGTTGAACATGAGGATGTATCTGTGAGGTTTTTTGTGGAAACCTTGTAAGACAATGCTACAGATTTGTTTTACCATCTTCCCGCTAGGACCATCATCGATTAGACTACTATGAGGACTGAATTTAAGAAATGTTTCAAACTTTATGAATATGTGCATGCTTTACTAGCTCATATTTCTCAAATAAAGGAGTCACATAATCCTATGAGATAATTTTTGGCCAAGTTCAACAAGTTAGTTAACAAGATTCCACTAGATACTAGACCTGTTGATCAGATTCAAAAGTATTTCTTCTTGAATGCTCAATTTATAAAAGTAAGCTATGCCCTGAGGAGAGAAAATATTGCAACTTTAGATGTTGATTAGAGATTAGATGTCAGTGTGGAAGATGACTTGATTATGTCTAGAAAGATGAAGAGGGATTCTTTCAAATCCAAAGAATCTTCTTCTTCCTCTCTCCTAGAGGTAATGTGGATCGGTTTGTGCAAAATATGGCTAATGATCTCATTTCCATCAAGAAGCAATTGGCTCAAGATGCCCGATATCAAGATGTTCAAAGGAATAAATTTTAGCCTAGGAACCACTTGCCCTCTTCTCAAAATAGGTTATCCATTCAAGGCCACCCCTCAAGGTTCCTTTCAGGTCTTTAGTTGTGAAGTTCTTGAGCATGATGATGAGGAAGAAAATGGGCTCTATGATGAACAAGAAGAGGAAGCGATGAATAACTGGAGGAGCTCTGGTTGTTCTTAAGTTCATCTCCTCACCACTAAAGGTGTGGATGATGAATATGAATATGAGGATGTAGTGGCTGAGATGAGTAGTGAGTCATACGTTGTTATGACCCAAGAGCAGACCAATAAATAGGAAAAAGTGGTGCAACATGAAAAAATATCCAAGGAGTACTCCATCACCATCCTGGTGATTACAAGAAGAGGAGATCCTATTCCTACTACTTCCACCCAAAAGGTAAGCTTTCTTAGTCCTTCTTCCTCTACTTCTACTTCTAATAATTCTTGTCCAACAAATGATAAAGCTTATAGATCAAAAGCTCCTCCTACTCCTAGTAGTGATTCCCCATCCACATCTGGATCTTTTGACATTATAGGCCATCTTAAAAAGACCAAGATTATGATTTATGAGGAAAAGTTCTATCAAACCCATCCTAAATCCTATGCCAAAATGGTTAAATTTGTAAATTCTAAATCTAAAACCTTGGCCCATTCTTCTAAAGGTCTTTTTACCACTCCTTCTTCACCTCCTAAACCCATCCTTGTGTCTGCAATCACTTCACCTAATGAGAATATCAAACCATTCTATGTGACTCTCCTCATAGCTAACCACAAGCTTAGAAATTGTGTCATTGATTCTAGTGCATTTGATAATGTAATGCCTGTAAAATTGGCTCCTACTTTGGGTCTAACCTAACCCGCACTTATGGTTCTTTCTATTCCATGGAAAGTAGAGAAGTGTCTTTGGTTAGGAGAATCAAGGATGCACAAGTAGCTTTTACTACTTTACTAGAGAATAAGGTCTTTGCTACCATAAAGGTTACTGATATGCCTTTTCCTATGGCATGCTACTAAGTAGAAACTTTTACAAAGATGTTGGAGCTGAGATTTAAATGGATTGGTCACATGCCTTGATCCTGTTAATGGGAAGATGAAGAAGCTACTTCCGAGAAGCAAGCAGAGTATATTGTGAAAAGATAGATGATCCTAAATCACAAATATTGTATGAAGACATTGGTCATGGGAACTATATGATCATATCACAAGAGGAGAAAATTATACCAAACGAAGTGTTGTTTGATTGTAATTGTGTGTGGAATTTGGAGTTTGATGGAATCTTCTCCTTAATTGGTTCTAGAGCCGATGTAGTGCTCATTTCTCTTGGGGCTAAGGTTCATTCTTTCTCCTTCAAAATTTAGTTTGAAAATACAAACAATACTATCGAGAATGATGTCGTTATCCTTGGGTTGAGCATGGAGAAGGAAATGGGGGTGAAGAACCTTCTTGCTCATGGAGATGCAGAGTTAATTGTAAAACAAGCTAGAGACCTTTATCGGGTAAAGAACATAAGGTTGAAACAATATAGGAATCTGTTTCTAGGATTCCATTTAATTCCTTGATCCTTTTTCCATTGAAATTGTGCCTGGAAAAGAGCACTAAGGCTGAATCTTTGGCTATTTTGAGGTCCTTGTTGATTCCTCACCCCGATTTCCCTTAGGAGAAATTCACCATTGAGCTGATCCATAGACCCAGTGTGCTTGACAATGCAAATAATTGGCAAGTTTTTAATGATGACCAGCATTTTATTTCTTTCTTGGAGATCGAGATAACTTTGATTAGTTGTACTTTTAAGGAATTGATAATCTACCTACAGAGTGTGTGTCATCAAATAAAGATGGTGTCAAAGAAGAGATGGATCAAGATGGATGCATCAAACTGAAAGGAAACCAAATTCCTAAAGGACTGGTGAGTTTTGACAATCTTTTTGATAAACATGATAGATATATGAAGGCTAAAGTTTCCCAAGGAGCCTGATAATCTGCTTTGAGACTAAGAAAGTGAATATTGTGAGTCCCGATGATCCCAAAATGGTCAACATTTAAAAATGTTGCACTCATGAAGAGAAAAATAAGGTGGTGAATCATTTGAAGAGGTATGTTGATTTTCGGCCTACTCTTATGATGATCTTAGGGATTTTCAGCCTAAATAAATGTAACATTTCATTCCTCTTAAGCCTGGGGTCAAACCTTTCAAATAGAAACAAAAGCAATATAATCCAAAGATAGCTAATACAATTTTCCAAGAAATAAAAAAGATTTTGAAGGATAAGATCATCTTCCCCATCTACCATTCAACATGGATTGCCAATATAGTACCTTTCAAGAAGAAGAATGGTGAGATCCAGATCTGTGTGGACTTTAGAAATCTAAATCAAGGTTCTTTGAAGGACAACTACCCTCTCCCCATGATGGACCAAGTATTGCAAGTTATCACAGGCTCGGAGATGCTATCTATGTTAGATGGATTCTCAAGGTACAATCAAGTAGAGGTGAATATTGCAGATCAACATAAGACTACCTTTACTACTCCTTGGGGCACCTTTGCATACAAGAGGATGCCATTTGGTCTCATCAATGTTGGTGCTACTTTCCAGAGGGCCATGGACTTGGCTTTTGGTAGTTTGAAAGGGAAATGCATTGTTGTGTATTTGGATGACTTGACAGTGTTTTCTAAAGCAAGAAAAGATCACTTTCAACACCTTTAAATAGTATTATAGAAGTGTAGAGAGAATGGAATTTCTTTAAACCCTAAGAATTATATGTTTTGTGTGAAAAAAGTAAATCTATTGGGACACATTGTTTCAAAGGAAGGGATCAAGATTGATCTAGATAGAGTTAAGGTCATCCATAAAATTCCTATTCCATCAAGTAAGAAAGGTATCCACTATTTCTTTACTAAGATCAATTTCCTAAGGATATTCATGCCCAATCTTACAGAACATACTATGAGCAAAGACTCGCATGATGAAAGGGAAGAAAATTTTTGGTAGTTCCTCCAAGGGAATAAATCATTTGAGGGCATTAAACAAGATATTCTAAAGACTCCAATCTTTTTGTTCTCTAACTTTAGCAAAGATTTCATTATCCATTGTCATTCCACTAAAAATACCCTAGTTGTTGTGTTATCCTAAAAGGATGTTGAATATCATGAGCTCCTAATTGCATTCATGAGTTATGTCTTGAAAAACATGAGCTGAAGCACACCATGATGGATAAAAATGCTTTTGTAGTTGTCAAAGTTATCAAGATAGGTTTTAGATCCTTAATTCTCATTCTATGGTGCTTTGGTGCACGATACAACAATCAAATCCATTCTTACTCAAAGCAAGAATTTGGAACCAAGAGAGGTAATTGAGTAGAAAAGGTGTAAGAATATGATTTTGACATCGGCCAAAAAAGCTCATTTGGGGTAAGGGCTTGTATGAGCTCATTTCGAGGGAGCTACCAAGGAGTTTTCCAAAGATGGAGTTGATGTCCTTGTTGTTCTGTTCCTCACTCAAAAGATGTATGGTATTCTAACATTGCTCACTTTTTGACCTATGGAGGGCGTCCATATCATTTGAGTGCCAAAGAGAAGAGATCCATCAAATTGTGGTCTGCACAATATGTGCCATGGGAGAATGTTTTTTTCAAACGAGGCATAGATGGAAGTTTTTGAAGTGTGTAGACAAAGAGCAATAAAAGAATTTGTTCTCTACTTTTCATGACCAAGATTTTGGAGGTCATTTATCCTCTGTTGTAACAACTCATAAAATAATTCATGCTAGTTATTACTCGGCCCATTCTATTAGGAGATGCATCAAAATGGTTTGGTAAATGTGAAGCATGAAAAATGTTTGTTGGAAGACCTAATTTTTCTGCGCTTTGCTACTAAAGCCAGTAGTGATTAATGAGACCTTTCAATACCGGGGATTGAAATTTATTGGAACTCTTAACCCACCTTCTAGTGCTAGACATACCCATATGTTGAATGCCACATATTACTTCACCAAGTGGGTGGAAGCCATCCCAGTCAAGAGTACTACTTCTAAGGTAGTTTGCAACTTTATTAAGGATAACATATTGATCAAGTTTGGGACCCCAAACAAAATTGTGACTGACAATGCTTCCAGCTTTTCTTCTACTTGAGATGATGGACTTCTTTTATGGGTATGGGATCTCACTTGCTCATTCTTTAGATTACAACCCCAAGGTAATGTATAGTCAAAATCAATAAACAAGAACTTGGTGAACATATTTAGAAAGCTTGTAAATGATTCTCATAGGAATTGGCATAAGAAGCTATATGATGCACTTTGGTCTGATAGAATTACACCCAAGAGAGAAAGTGGAATGTATCATTTCCAAGTAGTGTATGGTGTGGAAGCTCAACTACCAGTCACAAAGGAATTGCTAGCTTTGCATCTGATGAAAACCATTAAAGATTCAAGTTTCAAAGTAACTCTATTGACAAGATAATTTTGTACCTTCGAAGCTTGAGGATAGATTACAAGTGGTTGATAGGATAATAGCTCATTAATTGAAATTGAATACTTTGTTTGACAAGAAATCTAAACCCGAGTTTTCCAAGTGGGAGAAATTATGTTGCTTTGGGAAAAAGACATGAGATATGAGGAAGTCATGGTAATTTTGATTCTCTTTGGTTTTGTCCTTTTATAATCAGACATTTTGCTAGAGACAATTGTTTTTATCTAGATTACATGGATGGTTCTCCTCTCCCACTTCCTTATAGTGGGAATTATCTGAAGTTGTTCAAGTCCTAGGTGACTAGGTGGTCCTTTTGTATTTTTGTACAACGTTTTGGTTTAGGGTCATTCCTTTGTGTTTCATTTTTGTTCTTCCTTTTTGGTTTGTTTTGTTTCTTTTCCCATCTTGTGTGTGTTTCCTTGTATTGGTTTTTCTTTTGACTCCTTTACCCAATGCATAAGACACTGGTCCTCTTTCCTAGAGTTATCTACAGTTCTTGATGTTGCCTTGTGTCTTTGTTCCAAGCCAAGTCATCCCCAAAAAGAGCCAGTTGTTGTCATCCTCAAAATTCCCCTCTTTTGAAGTCAAGTTTCAAAAATTTTGAGTCTATACCTTGGAGTATTGGATCACGTCGAGCCTGGCATTATTTGTAGTTTTCCCATTCATGGAGAACAATTTAAAAGTCAGTGTGTTGGTGAATTTTCTTCCCTTCTTTTTATTTTCTTCCCACAATCAAGAATGACAGGCATATCTTCCTATTAATTTTTTCCCTAGAATCCATGGGTAGTACATGGGCATCTCTGATTGCATGTAGTTTGGCCATGTTTCAAGCATCGTGGAAGCTTCCATACATCCGAATGATGTAACTCTAGGGGTAGGGTCCAAGGCACAATCCTCAAACAAGTGTAGGCTTTCCGCATGTCGCAGGTTAAAAATGAAGGCAAAATAAGCTCAAATAGGCTAAGTATGGAAGGTTTAGAAGAAAGTGCCACATGCATCATTGGCACAACTTCAAGATTCAAAGCTAGGGGTAGTTCTCAAATTTGTGCCAGTTCTCCATGTGTCTCAGGTCCAAAAAGAGAAAGATGCGATTGTTAAAATTGACTAAGTATGGGCAGGTTGGTGGAAGTCTCCACGTGCCTTAATGGCGTAATTTTGAAATTGAAATCAAAGGGTTAGTCTCCAAGTAGGGCCAACTCGCCATGTGGTTAAAGTTAATGGGGAGATAGAGTTGGCCATTGAAAAGTCCAAAACTGATGGAAGGAGACACATGTAAGTTCGGTGTAATTTCAAGAGGCATTTTTAAAATGGAAACTCAAATGAGTTCTATCCCCCACAAGTGTTTAGGGGTCAACATAGGTCAAGCGGAAATAGAACCAAATCAACTAAGCATAAAGGAACTAGTGGAGATATCCACGTGCCATCTCGGCGTAGCTTCAAAGGCAAAAAAATGTACAAGGCATCCATAGGCCATCCCAATCAATTCTTTCCATGTGGGCGGCCCAAATTTAAATTTGTAGAAGCAAATCCAATCGCCCATGTTTTAACTAGAAAAATAATGTAATGGTTGTATATTTAAAAACTTATTTTTTTCCACCATTAACGTTTCATTGCAAATCAAGAATTTGAAAGGGCATGGATGATTGGAATAAGTTATAATGGTATCTTGCAAGCTATATCATGGTATTTTAAAGCCATTATATGGGTTGGAATTTTGATATTCTGGAATTGTAATTTCTTATTGGAAGAAATCAATACAAAGGTTTTTCCATTTTTCTTCTACTTTGTCTTTCCTTCTTGCTCGATCTATGAATCATTTAATCTTTACATGCTTAGAAACTTTGTGTTTTAGTTTATACAATATCAAGAACTTTGAGTCTACGGATTGTTCTGTTATAAACGTGAATGGTTCTACTCTATATCTAATTTTCTCAATACATATAAGGGTTTTCTCTGCCATCTCTTTTCCCCTGAAAGTATTTTCTTCTTCTTCCTCCCTCCTCTCTTCAAGTCTTCTATCCTCATGTACTTGATAAATTTCCAGGAATAAAACACATTTCAAGATATCTGAAACCACCATTGAATGAAAGATTGTATATTTATACATAGGTTTTTCCCACGCTTTCAATAAGGGAACCTCTCCCATTAAAGAGGAGGGACTTGCGTGTCCTCCTCGACCATGGTTCCATTCCAAGTGCAAATTTGAAACCCAATAGGCTTCTATCTTTTCTTCGATTCCATTCAAAAATTCCACCTCAATCCTTGCTAACTCTTCCATAACATGTTGAGTTCCTTGCTAATTCTTGTGGCACAATCCATTCTTTTCAACTAATTCATGACTGAGATGATTTATATGGTTTAATTTTTGAAAAATTCATTCAAAGTAGAAGAATTCATTATCACACTACTCAATCAGTTCAATACTTTCATTAAGTTTATTTTTGATCTCTTCATACTTTTTCTTGACTTCTTCAATTACTTATTTTCCCTTTAATTTTAACCTCTCAACCCATGTGTCCATAGCTTGAACTTTCTTAATAGCCTTATCAATCTTTTCCTTTCCTTTTGAAGTGTTAGTAGAGGTACTTGCTTGAGTTTGAATATACTTCCCAATTAATTATTGCAGACTAGAACTCAAAGCTTTGACTTGTTCTTTCAATTATTTCTTAGTTATTCTATCCTCATCAACCTTCTGTAACAAGTCACTTACTGCCTCTGATACTCCCTATTTCAATTGGTCTCTTGAAGGATTTCCTAAGGGAATAAGTTGGACACTATAATCATTGGATATTATATTTTCTCTTATATTTCCGTAATGAGGGATTTCCGATTCTAAATTTTAGATCCCGGTAGATCAATATGAGTTTTGGTGAGAACTCTATATCTTTTGGAGGTTCTTACTGGTTTTGGAAAAGATAGAGTTGTGAGATCTATAGCCTCCATAGGGAAAATTTACTTTTCTTCCTTTGAGATTAGCTATCCTATCTAACCTTTTATAAGATTGGTCCCAACTTTTGTTTCTTGCAGTTCTTGTTGAGGTTTCTTGGGGACAACCACCAACTGCTTAGACATCTCTTTTTACATTTTAGATTGATGGTTCTTCTTGCTTTTTTTGTTCAACTCCCATAGTTATCTCTTTATTCTCAAACTATGTTAGCACTTCCACTAACTGTTCTCCTTCTTGATCTTGAGTTTGGGGCTATTTAGTCTCCTTCTGAGTTACATTAGTGATTACAATCTGTTCTTTCTTCATTTCTTCAGCTGATGTAATCTCAACCTTTCTTTGGGGAGTTTCTTGAGCTGATATCTCTCTTGCAGGCACTCATTTTCCTTCCATGATATCCACCTCCTTTAGAGGCTACTGAGATGAAACATTATCATATTTTTTATCTGTTGATACCTCATGTTGTAACATGGTGGGTTGGCTTTCCATTACGATTTTCCTTAACTTTACCCAAATATTGTACATCCACACTATCAACAACCTTATCCTTAATAGTTACATCTTGTGCAACCTCTATTATATTTTTCATCTGCAGATTTCCCTATTTGAGATGGTTCACTATCCTTAGTGACCTTGACTTCATGGGAGGGATCATTCTCATCCAATACCTTTGTACTTACATTTTTTCCACTAGGTACTTCTAGCTTGTTCAACTTTGGATCTTCCTGATCTACAGAGAATACCTTTGATGTTTGAACTCTAATTTTAGTGGTTGGCATATGAGTATTTTTTTCTACTTCTTCACTCATTTGAAGATCACTTACATTCTTTACTATTTTTTCATCAATAAACATGTTAAATGCATCTAATGTGGTAAAATTCCCACTAGTATCAACATAACCTATCTCTACCTGACTCTTTGTTGACTCTTGCAATTGTTCAAATAAAGGTACGTTGAAATTTTAAACTGACATGGTTTTAGTATTTTTCACACCTTAATTCAAAACATCACTATCAACTAGATCGAGAAGACATTACCCTGAGTTGTTTGTTCCTGAGTTCTCCCAATTATCACTCCCCCTGAAGAAAAAAATGAAAATAAAGGAACTAATGCTACATGTTGTACTTGCGAAACATTAATCCTTTCCTGTACTATAGGGTTAATCACTTCATCCCATTTCTTAAGTTTCCTATGTGTATGAGCACCTTCTCTTACCAGAATTGGCTCATACACAACTTTTTGTCTCTTGTGTGCCCTTTCAAATTTCTTAATATCTGGTGCCACCTTTCTTTCAACACTCTGTGATTTAGATTGGATGTTGCCACTAGTTATGGATCCTCTCATTAGCTTTTCAATATTATAAGATTCTAGAAACACTTCTAGAGGGGCCCTTTGTGTAGCTGGACCCTTTCCTTTTGATTGTATTGGAACGTAAAAGTGATAGTAGCATTTTGCATTGATTTTAGGAGCATTTCTTCAATTTTCTACTTTAGAGTAGACATGGAAGTACTAGTTCCACTGGTAGCAGAATTCCATTCATCCACTATTCCTATGGTAGGCCTTTTTGAAGGAAATTAAGGGGCCTTTCCTCCCAAGGGATCCATTATATAAGATCCTTCTTTCAAGGGAGGAAGGTCATCTTTTAATTTTTCCAAATCCTTGAATTTAATAATAAATCTTATGCTTTGAATTGACAAATCAATGTTTTTTTGTGTTAACCAATTCATTTTTCTTCTCATTACATCAGTTATTTGGGAACAATATTCATGTGAATCCTTTTTATTCCAATTCAAGGGGGCATTGGTTGTCCCTCCACCTTTTGAACAAGGTAATATTGACTCACAATATGTGGATCATCCACAACTCCCTTAGGGATAACAACAATATTGAATTCTATAATTTTGGTGAGGGTCATTCCTGAGAAGTCTCTTAGCTTGACCTCCACCTCATCTCTACAATTAATCAAATAATACTCAAATTGAGGCTCATGCTAAAAATGTTTGCAAGATTATTTAATACCCACCGATGTCATAATTAACCCTTGCCTCTAACCTTTCCATCTCAAACCTTTTCATCTCATCTTCCATTAATTTGGAATTTGTAATTAAAGGTTAGGAGCACCTTATAATCATGATGGGAAACTTGATGTTTTTCTTGTGTTGTCCAACAATTAGTTTGTGAACTGATGTCAACTATCTTGCCAATTCACACAAGGACATTTTTTCATCTAAATATCTAGGTAGCTTACATGAGTTTCCTTCAAATCCACTTGACTTCGATGCATGTAAACTTCTTGTATTAAATGAAATAATAACCATACTCTATTAGTGTTTTCCTAGCCTCATATGTAATCGTATATTGTTCCCATTCTATTTTAAACAAGCATACATAGGTGCAAAAATGAATCATTTACTTATCTTACATTTCCTTCCCAATTACCTAATTGTATTTGGGGAAAATATCATGAATTTGGAATACTTTGAAATTATCACGTGGCACAAGGATAGGGAAACTCCTGTGGCCTACAATGTTGTAGATCAGGTATGTCATCATGTAGAATTTTATTTCTTTAGTGCCACCCATCATCATTTTTGTTGTCGGTGCTATCATGTGGTCATGAAGTGCTTCTATAATGAAGGTTCATGAGAAAATTTTACCCTTCTTCTCCAAGACAATCCATATGTAGGTGAAAATCCACTCCTTGAATTCATTCATTGTCTCTAATCCAAGCATTCAACTCAATAATACCATCACATCTTCTCGTTTCATCAATGAATTATTCTCTAACAAGTCTTTTACCGATTCAAGTGGTTTCTTTCTTCTTTGTTAAATTCCATTTGGTATTTATAAGCCAAACATAGTATTTTTCTTAGCTTCAAAATCTTATAGGGCTAAGTCTATATGCAGGGTTATTGTATTTTTAATCACAAGAAATTTTAGCATTATCTTGATTATTACGGGTGTCAAAGTGAATACCACTTTTCCATTTCAATCGATTACTTCCTCTTCTCTCGGATCATAATTCATGGCACATGGTCTTACCCATTATGGGAAGTGTACTAAGGGTGGAATAGCACTAGCTAAAGCAATATTGTTATCTTGAATCAAATACATTAGTTTACTCTTGTTTGGGCTATTGAATATTTGTAATAACTCATCTAGGTCAGCATTCATCACATTTGAATTCATGATTTTATCTAGATCACTAGTGATTCCAGAAGTATAAGGAAAACATTATGGCATGATCTTCATATTTAATGCCCTAGTTTTACTTTGAATTTCCTTGCAAATGAATAAGAGTATGGAAGTGTCTTATTTCTTACCAATTTTTAGGTGAATATCCATGTAGTTTGGCTCTGGTTTGAAAAAATTTTAACCTATGGTTATCAATTCATGTTCTAGATCAATCTCACATTGTTATCTAAGAAATTTTGCTAACAATGACATCCTGATCTAAGAAAATGATAGAAAAAAATATCCATGCACTCAAAAAATTCAAAGTTCCTTCTTGATTTGTGTAAAAATACATTAATGATGACATTCATTAATGAGTTGCATCATGGCCCTCCATTTTTATTTTCCCAATTTTAAATATGATCCATCCACATGGAATAGCCTTACACAATGTGGGCTCGAGGAAATTTTTGCACTTTTGCATCATTTTTTAAAGCAGACATGTTTAGTTACTTGACTCGATCGCCCACCCTTGAATTCCATTCGAGTTTGAAATGTGGTTGCATACCAACAAAGGTAGAGCTACCGCCATTTCGAATATTTTTCTCTTTCTCAATTAAACCCAAAGTTACCAATTTTCTCTGATGACCCGCTTCCCTGCTCTTTACATGAGAAAGCACCACGTGTCCTTGGGAGTCTTGGGAGCTTCTTTTCACTTTTATAATTTATCACCTCAGTGTCAAGAAATAAAATTAGGCTCTGATCCCTCATATTCAACCAAATTGTGACATGTGTACTTCTGTGGAGGCAAAGTTAATTTCTATTTTTGCATTTTTTTGACTGCGAATATTCGAAGGAATATTCATCAAGCCTCGAGGCCAAGTTAGAAAATTGTTGATGTTATACAATTGTTGTAACTTTGTAACTTCAACTGTTAAACCAAAAACAACTTGAAAACACCATGTATCATTAGATGATGGAGCCAAACATGAAATTTGTAACACGACTTGAGAATGGTATATAGAGGAATTTTACATTATTTAAAATCGATTCACGAATAGTTTTTGAAGGGATATTTGAGAAAAATACGTCAAACAAGATCCTCGACCGAAAAAGAGGAAAAATAACCTAAGCATGGGATTTTTAGATGGATTTAGCATGATTGTAACATTTGAACTCATATTTTCACATGGGTAAACTAGACAACATAATATTTTTTTGAAGGCATGTTCAAGACCAAGGGGTGATGTGGTCATTTTTATACCCATCTACTAGCTTCTAACCGTGTGTGTGTCATCCTATCACCCAACGGGCACTAAGAGCTCACCCAAGGCACACACAGGTGCCAAGCCCATCCGTTATGTAAATATTGTGAGAATATCTTGCCATTGTTAGAGGATTAGTTGTAGAGAAGTGAATATTCATGTGGAAGCACAATATGAGCTATCATATCCTTATATCCAAGAATTTAATAACAAGAGAAACATAATGGCATGAAATAAAAAGAGAATATATGTCATAAAACATAAGGAACTAACTCTAGGGTTTACACCTCTAAACTAGATATTTAGAATGAGCCATGTATTCATATTGATAATAATCACAAGAACCACATTACATTCAAAAGGTTCATATCGACCAAATATACAAAGATAGCGATCTAACCCATACATCGAGGTCCTAGTTATACTTTCTTTATTAGAAAAATTCTACAATCCCATCCCTTAGACATGATAACATTCCTATAGTTATCTAATGAGAACCCTAACTTCCATGCCCTCCCGATATTTTCTACAGAGCTTCACTTTCCTCATATTATATTCCTTTCATCCTAACCATCTTCTTGTCTCTCTTCATGCTTTCGAACCTATCTTCTTCTACCTGAGCATCTCTATATATAGGTTTATCACCCACCGCCATGCCTTCCTCTAAGATTATATTACTTGCCAAGTGTCCATGTGGTCCTCTAATGGAGCATGATTGTTCTATTCCAAGCTCTCCACTTTCTGCAATGATGTCTTTCGGGAACCTTCAATGCTTGGAATATTCTTTTCTTGACCATTAAGCCACTAGGGTGTCACCTTATCCATTCAACACACCTATTTGGGTCACATTTTTCCTCAATTTCCTTTAGAATGTTAAATATGGATGTCTTTAGACCCCCGAGTATTGCCTTAAGCACGTGCCTGGTTTCTCCTTAACCCTTATTAAACCCTTATCTTGCGTGCTTCTCCCCATGCACCCTTCTCCCTATTGGTCACAAGCACTCACGTTCCTATTGAAACTTAGCCAATATATCAAGACCTAACATCACCCCATAGTAAGCTTGTTCTCTATCCTCGAAAACATACATATCCTCCAAAGAAAAAAAAAGAATGGCGGGACTTAGATAGTTTGAATAAAGAATGAAGGAATGGAGAATGAGAAATGGAAGAATGAAAAATGAATAATGTTATTATTGCTATAAAAGAAGTGGGAATTCCTTCCTCATTGTTTCCTGTATTTTCTCCCATGCATCTACTTCACCCTACACCTACTGAAGTAGTTTTCCTACTAGAGTGCTCACCTCTTCAAAACTCACTTCATGTTCCTTAGCATTCATTGTATCAAAAATCCCCTCCAACTTCTTGCTAAGGTCATCAAGAACATCCAATATTCGTGTGACCTAAGGGTACATCTCCTTGAGCCAATTTTTGACTGAACCTCACAAGGTGTTGATTGCTTCTAGTTTCTTTTCAACCTCACCCAGGATCTTATCTCACTCTGATCTGTTTCCTTTTTTATTTTCTTCAAATTTTTTTAGCTCTTCCTCATGTGTAGAAACTAATATATTTTTTACTCTATCCCTATCAGCACATTTACTATACATGGTCTCATCCATACGCATAGTGGTCTATACAATGAAAAGGATTTTGAAATATCGTGTCACTATCTCCCTAATCTTCGATTCTCTTCCTCCTTTAGGTGAGTCAATGCCTCTTCTCGCTAATCTTAGAGTGAGTGGTTGCCTCTCCATGGTAACGATGTGGGTTAAGTCTTCCAAGAATTCCAAGGTTGAATCTTATTTCTGCTCGGTAGTTCTAGGTCCGGGTGTTTCAAATTAATGTAATCCATGATCATTTCAATCTTCTTGTACACCTCGTGTACCTTCACCTTCTCCTCCCTTAGTTTATGCCTTAACTGTGTGCTTCTCAACTCTTCCCGCATCGATCCTTTCTCTTCTCAATGAGATCACCCTTCTTCTTCTCTATGAGAATATCCTTCTTCTTCTCTATATCTTCCTCTAGGAACCTTACCCTATCATTCCTCCTAAAGAGTCTCACCGTAATCTCTCTTGACACATTGTTGAGCACATTGCAGACTTTATCATTGGATAATTAATGATATTTTACTAGGGGTTCACTCCCTTATTCTTTGGTACCTTCATCAGGACTCCCTGACTAACCTTGAACTCAGGATCATACACATGGGACTCAAATGCCCAAGATAGCATCTTCCTTATTTGTCGGTACCTACCTTCTTCTTCAAATGAAGACCATGTAAGGAGTTAGTCTGTGGGCATGGTACTCTAAAAGTACACACATAGTACCTTACTTGGATCATTTATGTAACTCATTCTATGCTCTTGCACAGCTACCAAGATCTTCCCTCTTGTGCACGCTACCTTCAAGAGCTTATCGCTAAGATGGGATCTCCATCCATGCTCTCATACTATTTCCCTATGATTTTCTTCTCTATCTCCTTGATTATCTCATTAGTGCTTCACTCCACTAACTCCTTTATTATGCCTGCTACTTCTCTTTCTACACCTCTTCTATTTGCTCCCTGGGTGAGGCTTGGGATCCTTTGATCCTTTTTATTCACTTTCTCGGTCTCCCCTTGTCCTTGAGTGTCTTCCTCTTCCCCATCCTTTCCTTCATTTCCCTCATCTTTGAGTCATTCACATTGTATGCAGAATGGTCCTAAGCCTCTTCATGCTTGTTATCATTTCTCTCACCTCTATAGGCCTACAAAATCTCCATTTCTTCTACATTTTCCTTCTCTGCTAACTCTACCTCTTCCTAATTGGTGATTCCATTATAGGATATTCTTCCTTCTCTTCTTATTTAGTAAAAACTCTTTTCTTGGTGATTCTTCTTGTGTAGGAGGATCTTCTTTCTCTGGCACCTCTTCCTTAGGTGATTTTTTCTTTTCCTTAATGGGGGAATTCTTCCTCCATGCATATGTGTTTGTCTTCACACCTAACTCCTCCACACCCATCGATTGTGCTACTTTTACACTTGTTGCCTTCTTCTCTGGCACCTCTTATCTTTCCCTGTTCCTTGGCATGACCTTCTTTTCCCTGGTGGGATCTTCTAGGATGGAGACATCCCTA
This sequence comes from Taxus wallichiana var. yunnanensis, assembly GCA_018340775.1. NCBI lineage: Eukaryota > Viridiplantae > Streptophyta > Pinopsida > Cupressales > Taxaceae > Taxus > Taxus wallichiana. The sequence goes on from CM031239.1 coordinate 51,133,737, forward strand.
TCCAAGTAGGCACCCTTTTCATACTTGCGCCCGATGCACATGTACACCCTCATTGTGATCCTTCCAGCATTTGGTAGTGTCACAAGTTTTGTCATGCATACCTCATGGGAGACATACTTCTCCACATAAGCGCGCTTCTTGGGCTTACTATATTTTTGTGCATCTCATGGTGGTCTTGGTCCACCTCAATGAGGTATGGAATTAGTTTTTGGCCTCCTTGAAGGGATTGGAACTTTCTTGGAAATATTGTGTGGTGAACAAGAAAGGTATTTTACACCATAGACTCTCGGTCCCATCTAAAAATGTGAATCTTCCAATGTAGAAATGCTAGTAAATATTTTACTCATCATCTCCTTATACTAGCGCTGCCAATTTTTCAGGTATCCTCTATTCCACCCTGAACATGTCATGCATCCTATTGTACCATTTCTCTAGACACACCTTGTGGGTGGCCTTCATGGTGTCACAAGTGTATTTTTCAAATCTCCTTGTGGGGGAAGGATATTCATTTGGATATTCCTAGAAAAACTTCTTTGTCCCATCACACACTCCAATTTCTGAGAAGACGATGGTGAGGAGGACATTTCCAAACATGATCTTCTCTCCTTTTTGCATGACACTAATGATTTTGTCTCCAATGAAAATAGAAAGGTTATAGATGGTTCCCTTCATAATATTTCAACACACATTTAACCAAGCCTTTTTTATTTTTGTCCACCTTTCTTGTCCACTCAACTTGGATACCAAGCGTGCAACCATCCTCATCATTGGGTTAGAGATATATGAGATATAGAAATAGTGCAATCCCTTTTTATAATCATAAGCCTAGACTATATCCTTAATGGCTTCCTTATCCTCCAAGTCATCATCTAGTGGATCCCCTCCATAGACAAGGCCAATAAACTTAGATATTAGTTACGGGGTTATACACATTCTTCGGCCTATGAAGTAGAAGTGGTCCTCATGCATGTGTGACATCAACCATTGGTATAGTCACTCATGTTTTCCAAAGTAGGGAAACTCATAAAGTTGTAGCAAACAACCCTTCTCCAATGTTACCTTCACCTCATCATCATTGATAGACATTCCTTTTGGTGTTCTTTTATCTCACACCCAACAACCAATTCCAATGCCATATCTTTCTCTGTGGTGATTGTGCTATGGTTGTAATCACTTGCTATCATATGCCTTACATAGGATACCCATTATTTTCCTAGCAACATGAAATTTGGGTATTTCATTTCTGCATACCACTCTTCATTGAAACTAGTGGTGGGAGTTTGTTTCCCCTTTCCCTTGTCCTTCTTTGGTAAGACGGTTTCCTTCTTTGGTACCATTTTCTTGTTAGGTTAAAATCAGACTCTTCCTTACTCCTCTTCCTTTCTATGCTCAAACATCTGGCTCAACTTTGCAAAGAATCCCTTTACTCCCATGCCCTAGTTGGATAACCCTAACTTGGACAATCCTTCCACAAGATTGCGTACTCTATTGACACCTTCTTCCCTATGCCCGTGCACTTTTTCCACTCTAGTTCACATATCACACTAGTCACACACTCATATTTTAACAATTCCTCCTCACAAATCTTTATTCGCGGATGCCTTAGTTTGAAATAGCTCTTCCATATCATAATAGAAAGGTAAACAATAATATTCCCAACCTTCTACTTATAGTTTTTTACTCATCTCCCCTAATAAATGCCATGCCACCTACTAATGTACTTAGCATGAAATGCATATTTTTCCACTAAGCCAGTCATAAGCACTCTTACCCCCACACCTAATCCTATGTGAAAAATCCTTACAACCTTCAAGAATGTAAAAATCCTTACTGACCAAAGGTCCTCACGCATGTGTTTTCTCGCGCTAAAGGCACTTCTTCTATCCTTAACCTAATTTTGGCCCTCACCGATCTCACATTGTTCCTGCACTTCTCATCCTTTGTACATGGTCTTTGAAAATCTATCCTGACATAAAAATTCCTTATGTCCACCTGTTCTATGCATGCTCTTCCACACTATGCACCTTCAATCTGGGCCATATTCTTGAATCCGGCCATTGAAACACAACTTCCACTTCCATTTTACTTTTCATCTCCACCCCACACAAAAATAGATGTACAGTCCTCTCGTGCATACAACTAATTTTGAAAATAATAAGTGGCTACTGGCACACAAGGTGCACAAAACAACAACAAAAACATAAAAAAGAAACGATAAATGGAAACACAAGAGGGAAATGCATAAAAGTAAATACTAGGATAAATGGCAATATTGCCTTATTTATGGAGGGCTTCATCCTACTCCCATTGAAATGGCCTTGTAAGTGTGTTCCATCAAGCACTTGTAACTAGAAAGAACTTGAATCAAGGATGTATGAGATGGTATATGGCCCTAACCAATGGACTTTCATTTTCCTATAATGGTGCAAAATTTTGGAATCATAAAGCAAGACCATCTGCCTAACCTCGAATTGTTTGTTCTTAATATGGTGATCATGTCATGATTTTTGTCATGCCTTTTTAGTATTTTTACTATATCTATGAAGTGATCACCTTTCATCCAATTGCATTAAATTCTCCATGCACTCTTGAATTGATTATTAATCGCTTAACCCTCTCATGCGAACAATATGTAGTGATGGTAACATAAATTAAACTGGTAAAACATCCTCCATGTCAAACACCGAATGATGGCCTTGTTCATTCTCTTGTAAGTTGTCATGTATGCCCATATAATAGCTAATACGTTGTCATCCCAATCGTGTCTTTCCACATCACAATTTTTGTTAGCGTGTGACTCAAAATTGTGTTAAATGTCTCAACAGCTTCCATTAGCCTAAGGGTGATAAGGTGTTGTCCTATCATGGGACACCATTAACTCTACCAACAAAATCCCGATTGTTTCATTCAAAACATGTGTACTTCCATCACTAGTCATGCTTAATGGGCATCCATACCTACTGATTATGTTCTCCCATAAGAATATAGTAGTTCTCGCTATTGTGTAATCCCTTATAGGTGCTTCCTCTGTCCATCTTCTCAAGTAATCAGTTCACATAATAATATAGAATGAACCACTCCTTCGCGTGGCAGGTGAAATTGGTCCTACAAATTCAATGGCCCACTTTTCAAATTGTTCTATAGTGGACATAGGTCCTAAGGTAATCGCATCCCTTTTTCCTATCTTTCCAAGGTACTGGAAATGGTCACATGCCTTCCAAGATTCAATACAATCCTAGTAGATGCTTTCCCACCAAATCCTTGCTAGTAGAATCTTCCGCGTAGTCACATTCCATACATAGTGCCCTCATATAATCCCACCATGTGATTCTTCCATGATTGCAACATGATCATGACCTAACACACCTTGGCATAGAACTCATCATGACCTAACTTGTATAAGTCTCCACTAATTATAATGTAGGGCACAACACATATAGCTAATTGTTTGCTTTCCAAAGTTTAGATTCCTTCTATCACCATACCCATTTTGAGATACACAACAATATATTCTAAGTTAGAGGGTGCACACCACAATCTAAATAATTGTGCATCCGCATAACATCTTCAATGTTCTTTGTGTCATCCCTTGAGTCAATACATGAAAATTGGTTAGGCCTTGAGTTAGTATTTACTTGTTTTACAACAATTGTAAACTCAAATTCCTAAAACAACAAGACCCACTGACAAATGTACCCTTGAAAAATGAGATTTTTTACTAAGTACTTCAAGGCCATGTGATCTATGTAAAATATGAAGGGTATTGATAGTAGATACTACCTAACCTTATGCAACACGTAAATAATCAAAATTGTTTCACACTCATTAGTGGTGTAATTTTGTTATGTTGGTGTTAACTTCATACTTGAAAAGAAAAGGGGGTGATCAACAATCCCTTCTCCAGGTTGTCCTAGGACTACTCCAGTGGTTGTCCCTAAGGCATCAACATGCATTTGGAAAGGTTTATCCCAAGAGGGAAACAATAGTATGGGCCCAGTGACAAGTCTATCCTTTAGAGTGTAAAAAGTCATTTGTTGTGCCTCTCCCTAGTGAAAGGTACTCTTGTGTTTTAGTAACTTCTCCAATGGCATGATGATTTTGGCATACCCCTTGATAAAATTTTGGTAGTAACCTATATGCAAAAGGAATCTATACACTATGCTTTGACTGGTAGGCTCCCTAACCCCACAATAACAACAACTTTGGTAAGATCCACCAGTAAACCTTTCTTAAATATAATGTGCCCCAACAGGGTCCTAAATGAAGTAGAAAAAATACACTTCTTAATGTTGAGGGATATCTTCAACTGTCTACATCTTTCAAACATCAGCATTAAATTTCCATAATGGTCTTTCACTAGTCCATACATTTCCCAGTCATTAAGGTAGAATTACAAAAACTTATGGATAAAATATTGAAATACTTGGACCACTATGTGCGAAAACACAACTGGTGCATTCTTCAATCCAAAAGGCATGACCGTATAGGTAAAACTTCCCCATTTAGTGGTTAAAGTTTTTTTCTCTTAGTCTTCTTTAGCATTTCTAACTTGATAGTATTCTCGAGAGTCCATCCGTTAAGGAATAGATTTCATACCCGCCACTCCTTCTAGGATCTCTTCACCGAAAGGGGTTGGTAAAGGATCAATTATAAATACCACACTTAAGTCCCCGTAGTCAACATAGATCCTTATCCTTCCATAATTTTTAATACTAATGACCATGGGACTAACCCATTCTAATTACTCCACATCTTCAATGAGGCCTGAAGCAATCATTTTTTCTATTTCCTCCTTGACCTTGATGCGAAGATTCACATATATTCAATAAGGCCTCTTTTGAATTGGGCACGCACCCTCCTTTAACTTAATCTTCTTTTCTCCCAAGGAGTGGTGAATTCCTTTAAGTTCATGGTATCCACATGGAAATAAATCCTGAAACTCATGCAATAGATCAATGATCTTCGAGACCTCTTTCTCCAATCAATAGTCTCCAATAAGGGCTCCCTTAGGTTCAGCCTCCAAACCAATGTTAACCTTATTTATTTTCAGGGGTTCATGGTAGGCGCATGCTTGCTCATCAATGTTATCCCTAACTTTACGCATACCTTTAGTATGGTTAACATTCAAACTTTCTACCTCTTCACCATCTATCACATAGACCAATTTCCCTTTTTATTTATCCATGCATGGGCACCTAAACCGCACTTATTTTAACTCTTCCTCATCAAGGTGCGGTTCCAAACTCCGTTCACCCAATAAATCCAATATCCTATCTTCAGTCATGGTATAATATCCCATCATTAGTATATTAAAACCTGTAATGCTCTACCCATCGATGCTTTAGTACTTTGATACTTGAAATATTAAAGAAGGTTAACTGTCACACTCTTGTAAATTTCCCTCTAGCGGTGCATCTTGGAGTGAATATACCATGTGCGTGCACAACCTTGGAAGGTGGAATAAATATTATATACCCATAAGGAAGGTGGTAAGGCCTCTATGCCTCACATCCATGCTTTCTCACATGCTTGGATGTGGAACAAAGTGGGTTCCTTCCCATGGTAATCTCGTATTGTAGTGGGTGCATTGCTTTGGGAGATTCTTACAGAGAACGTGATTCTCACCTCATGAAACTTTAGAAGGATATCGCTATGGGTCTCTAACCAGCGCATTGTGGTCCCAAGAAAGTTATAGTGGAGCATCCTTCTTTCAACCTCATTTCTCCATTTATCCTCCATTTCTTGCAAGAAATCATTTGGGTTGGCCCCTCTAGAATAACTTGGAAAATTCTTCCCTCCAAGGTGTCTAACTGAGCATTTCTTTATTACCCTTGTCACAAATCCTATTAGCTTTCACCCAATTAACTCATAATTCCTATGTGCCCAATTTTCACATGCCACACTAGTTGTATCACTCATGGATTGAGCATCTTCAAATTGAATAACTCCCTCTATAGGGTGAATCACATCAAGGCTTTTGATAGAGCGCATATAGATCCTCTTAAGAACTTATTTTCCTATGGGCTCTATAGACGATGCTGATTTTCCATCAGTTAAGGGGATGATGACCTGCTCTTGCTTGTTTTCAAATCTTATGTACCCCTTATTGAACCTTAGATCGACATTATTCTTATAATAGTAGTGGCACCCAGGTAATTCTAGAAATTTGTCTTCCTCGGCTAGTGCCAAGACTTCAAGTCCATAGTGAAATTTTCCCTTTGATAGTAATAATAACATCCTTCAACACACCAATGGGAATTGCCTTTGTCTTGTTATCCATATACATCACATTTAACTATGGTTGTAATGGGGTCGCTCCTATTTGATGCCATGTGTCTAGAGTGAGAACATTAAATTATGCACTTGTGTCAATCAAAATATTTCTCAGAAGCCACCCATCTACAACAACATTCAGGGTAATTTCTTTTTCATAATCAAGGCTATGGGGAGGAAGGTTGGCATGTAGAACCTACCTCTCACACCCTTCTCCAATGCATGCTACCTTCTCCTGTAACCACTCTCCTAGAAAGGGGATGATATTCTCTTGCCTCAGCATCTTGCATACTTCTCTAACCTCATCTAGATCCTTCTATGGATCCTAAACATTCTTCCTTTGCTCTAACTACCTTGACTACTCTTTCAGGCACTGGACCTCTCCATGAAGGCTCTTAATCACATCCATGGTTTCTTGATAAACCTCCTTTTAATGAGTAGGGTCTGGATATTTTTCATACACCACCTCTTCTCTAACAACCAAAGGGCCTTTGACTCGGTGCTTCCCTCGCACACATAGCCTCATCTCGCATCGCAACTAGTACCGATTCTAGTTCTCGACTGTGTGCCACTCTTGGCATCCATTGTGAATAGAAATTCCTCATGCTTACCATCTCGACACCTTTGTATTTCTTTTTCTATTGGCTCATGTGCACAAATAAATATGGGAAATCCTCATACATGTGCTTCTTTCCACACTACAAACACTGTAGCAGATCAAGGAACTCACACTTATAGTGCTATGTGGATCAAAATTTATAACACATCCCATGTGAGAAATCAATTCCTCCTCCTCTACCGTTACCATGACCATGAAATATTCCTTGAAATCCTATTCCCTATGTCCCTCCATCTATGTGACCTTCATAGTGATGACCATCATCCTTAGAATTACTTGTGAGGCTGGTTTGGCATACACTAATATCAATAGCGTCATGTATCTAATCAATCAATCTACAACCCTTGGTGTCATGAGTAGTAGAAGTGAAAATCTAGCAATAGCTAGACACATTCTTGTGGATCACATGCTACAAGAGTGGGCACCCACTTACATCATGATATCCATGGAAAATCTCATAGTCTATTGTCATGGTGTGCACCGATTTACATCAAGAATCGTCCTTTATATGCCCTTCTACCTCACAACTTATGCACCATAGAACACCGTGAGTCTCACACACCAAATTCACGAGATAGCTTCTCTAGTTCCTTCATCATTGTAGCAATCTAAGCCTCAAGGAAATGGCTAACACCAAGTATCCATGCTTCTAACAACCTCGGTGTGCGGGTAGCCTCTAAGGCCTCATGCGGGTCTATGAATGTCTTGTGTGAATGCACTCTCCTAAGTGGTGTTATCAATCCTCCAAAAAACCACCGAGAATGCTAAGTGGGGTGAATATCATAGGATAATTTTGATAAGAGAGTCTTAAAACACATTTCATACTCATGTACACTCTCTTCCATTCCTTGTTGAATATCCTTAAGCATGTTGATGTTATTCTATTCAAGTTTAGGGATATAAAATTCAACAAAGAAAGCATTCTGCAACGTGGTGTAATCTACCACTCTCTAATGGGGGTAATACTTTAGGTACCAACTAGGTGCACATCCTTGCAACGTCATTATAAACTGACTTGCCTTCCACTGTGGGTTAGTGATCCCTTCACATACCAAAGCAGCTTCACACTTGTGTACATGCTCTGCAACATCCTCAACACCCTTAGAGTCTAATAGGTGCAAAGACATCTTGAAAATAATTATTGAGGTGGTTGAGGCCCTTTGTTGCCTATTCCATAACCTTGATTTCCTCTAGTGTTACCTCCACCACCAGATCCACTAGATCAACAAATTCTCATTTCTCCCGATCCACCGATCCTCCAAATTTGTCATATCAACCAAGTCCTCTAGCTCCTATACCACTTGATATACCTCTCAGTAGCTAGTAAATAGCCCGAAGTGGCCGCACCTAGTGTTCCTAACATCCAACTAAACTGTGCATCAATAGTTTGTGATATTTCATCACTACAAAATATGTGTCCCACGCCTCTACGAAACATGAAACCAAAACTTTGCGTACTTGCACTTTTTCCAAATGTCATTCCAAAACATATTCCTCCAAACAAACGGAATGATTGTATAGCCATAGATGTATCAAATGTGAAAATATATCTCATAGGTGCAGATTGGTCACTCCCATGAACACCAACCAAGGGTTAGCAATACTTATTTCTAATTTGGAAGACTAAGAACCATGGGTTTGTCACTAGCGATATGAGATGTATTCAAATGAATCTCCTTTCTCCAAGTGATGAAATCTCATCGAAGTCAAGGAGTATCTCTCCCACATTTGCTAAGATGGGGTACCACAAACTACTTAGGCTCCATGTCCTCTGTGTGAACCTTAATTCCTTTCCACAATGTCTCGCCTCCATAAATCCATCACTCCCTCAACCTCACATTATCCAGCTTAACTCCCTTTCACGTGATTCACTATAATTGAGTTGTCTATCCTCTCTTTCTTTTTCAGCCATAATGTTTTCCATCTTATTCCACCATAACTTCCTTGCCTAGTGCCTAGAAGAAGCTTATACGGTCGTAAGAAATTCTTCCAAACTCAGCGTAATGATCATGATCTTCATAGCTAAAGGAATAGGACATAGAAATGATCCTCTAGGCTCCCTTATGAACTCGAACTCAAAACCTTAGGACGATAATATGTATAAATAGCATATTATAGGGTATAATTGGTCATCACTTTCTTCCACAAATGATCAACAACATACATCTAACTCGGATCAACATCTTGCACCTCTAATATTATTCTTAGGTCTAAATGTGAGATCTATAGTACTGCATTGATCTAGATGCATATGATGAAAGACATTTGGTATTTATAATCCATACATAGTCCTTTTTCTTAGCTTCATAATCTTGTAGGGCTAAGTCGATACCAAGGGTTATTGGATTTTTAATCACAGAAATTTTAGCATTATCTTGATGGTTGTAGGTGTCAAAGTTAATACCACTTAACCACTTCCATCAAGTACTTCCCTCTTATCTGGATCATAATTCATGGCATAGAGTCTTACTAGTTCTGGGAAGTGTACTAAGGGTGCAATAACACCAGCTAAAGTAATATTGATATCTTGAATCACCTCCATTAGTTCACTCTTGTTTGGGCTATTGAATCTTTGTAGGAATTCATCTAAGTCAGCATTCATCAAATTTGTATTTGTGATTTTTTCTAGATCATTATTGATTCCGTATAACAGGAAAACCTACCGACATGATCTTAATATTTAATATCCTAGTTTTACTTCAAATTTCCTTCCAAATGAATAAGAGTACATGAGTGTCTTAGTTCATACCAATTTTTAAGTGAATATCCGTGTATTTTGGCTATGGTTTGAACACTTTTCAATCTCTAGGTTCTCAATTCATGTTCTGTAACCAATTTCATGTTGTTCTCAAAGAAATTTTGCTAATAATGGTATCAAGATCTCAACAAACGATCGAAAAAAAATTGATTCTTTTGAAAACTTCAAAGTTCCTCCTTTCTTGTGCTAAAAATGCATTAATGGTGGTATTCATTAATGCATTCCATTATGGCCTTCCATTTTTCTTTCCCCAATTTTAAATATGATCCATCCACATGGAATAACCTTATGCAATGAAGGCTCGGGGAAACGTTTTTCACTTTTGCATTGTGTTTTAAACGTAAACACATTTAGCTAGCTAACCTGATCGACCTCTCTTGACTTCCATTCCTATTTTGACACATGATTGCATCCCAATGATGGAGGAGTTGTGGGCCATTTATGAATATTGGTTATCTTTCTCAATTGAACCCAAAGTTACCAATTTTCTTTGATGACCCACTTTCCTGCGCTTTGCATGAGAAAGTGCTACGTGTCCTTGTTGAGTCTCGAGAGCTTATTTTGAATTTTATACTTTATCCCCTTAGTGTCAAGAAATAAAATCAGGCTTCGATCACATGCATTTAACGAACTTGTGACATGTGTAATTCTTTGAAGGTGGAGTCAATTTATATTCGAAGGAATATTTTTGTGCCTCGAGGAAAAGTTAGAATTTTTTTCATGTTATACGATTCTTGTAAATTTGTAACTTAAATCCATCAAACCAAAACCAACTTGAAAATTCCACGTATCTTCGACACCAAGGATAAAAATCAAATTTGTAACACAACCTTGGAATGGTATATAGAGGCATTTTTCATGATTTAAAACCGATTCACCATTATTTTTTCATGGGGATCTTCAAGAAAATATGTCAAACAAAAATCCTCGACCAAAAAAGATGGAAAAAAACATAAACACAGGATTTTCAGATGGATTTAGCATGACTATAACATTTGAACTCACATTTTCACATGGGTATACCATAAAACGTAATTTTTTTGGAATGCATGTCAAAGACAAAGGGGTGATGTAGTAATTTTTCTATCAACCTACTAACTTATAACTCCATGCACACCGACCTATCACCCAATGGGCATTCGGCACTCACCCGAGGCATGCACGAGCATCAAGCCCTCCTTTATGTGAGCATTGTGAGAAGATCTTTCTAATGTTTGAGGATTAGTTGTAGAGAGGTGAATAGTCACGTGAAAGCACAACATGAGCTACCATAACCTTATAACCAAACATTTAATAAAAAGATAAATATAATGGAATGAAATAAAAAGACCATATCTGTCATAAAATACAAGGAATTAACACTAGGGTTTGCACCCCTAAACCAAATATTCTAAACAGAGCCATGTATTCATATTGATCATAATTCTAGTAACCACATTACATTCAAAAGGGTCATATTAGACCAAATATACCAAGATGGGGATCTAACCTCTGACACTGTAGTTTTCTCAATACACTATTATTTCTAATGGTGCACTAACACTCCTTCCTTTTGTAAATTGATGGCACACCACCAGTTAGGCCTATCTAACTCCCTTCCTACGACACCCTTTTGGTCATTTTTCCTCTTATAAACCATTTAAATAGGTAGTTATCACCTCGTTCTAACTATATTAGCTTCTTATTCTCTTCTAGCTTGCTTCTATTAGCTCCTAGAAGATCAATCCACTTTGTTGGATTGAGTAAGCCCTTCAAAACCCTTCCAGAAACCTAATTACTCTCTAAGAGAAATTAATTAGTCTAACCTAGGTTAATTACCCTCTAAAATAGTCAAATCACACTTTGACTTGCTAATGTGTTTTTATACTTTAGCCTTTGTCCCACACACACCTAAATCTCCCTTTTCTTCCAAACCAAAAACTATAAATAGGGCTATACCCCTCCCTCATTTTCTAAGAATCCTCTCTTCTTCCTAAAGACAAACTATAAATAGATTAGTCTTTAGTTTGTATTTCATCTTCTTTCATTTGAGATAAAAGCATTTAATATTGTATTTCATAGCATTAATATAGAGTAAAAGGGAAGATCCATTGGCCTTGAAGCTATTAATGGGGAGATATATTTCTCTTAACACATAAACTGAATGCTTAGATCCTCTTAGGTTCATTATTTCAAGATTTCAAATAATAGAGATTAACTTCATTTGCTTAGTTTGCATGTTAATTTCAAATCAATGTATGCAAAGAAGGAAACCTTGCTCATTTCTTATCACATGGTCCATTGATTAGATTGTTAAAATCCTTCTGGGGTTTCTTTAGAGATTATTACCCCAAATCTATGGCTTTTACAACTTTTCATTAAACACATAACCCATACATCGAGAGGTCCTCGCTATGCTTTATTTTTTACAAAAATTCCATAGACCCATCCCTTAGACATGATAACATTCCTATAGTTCTCTAATGAGAACCCCAACTCTTAGGGCCTCCTATTATTTTCTACCAAGATTCACTTTCATATTCCTATATGCTTTTCATCCTAACCATCTTCTTGTCTCTATATTTCTTTGTCTCTCTTCACACTTCCAACCCTCTCTTCTTCTACCCAAGAATCTCTATATGTAGGTTTATCACCATCACCATGGCTTCCTCTAAGATTAGATTGCTTGAAAAGTGTCCATGTGGTCCTCTAATGGAGCATGTTTCTTCTATTCTGAGATCTCCACTCTTTTCAATGATGTCTTTCAGAACCTTCAATGCCTAGAATATTCTTTTTTTTACTAGCACGCCTATAGGGTGTCACCTTATACATTCAAAGATGCTAGTTGGGTCACATTTTTCCTCAAGTTCATTCAGAATGTTGAATATGGCTAAGTCTTTAGACCCTAAGTATTTCCTTGTGCATGCACCCTGGTTTCTCTTAAACCCTTGTCCTATGTGTTTCTCCCCACACACTATTCTTCCTATTGGTCTCGCGCACTCACGTTCCTTTGACATTTAGCCAATATTTCGAGGCCTAATAGGTGAGATAATTTCAAGAACCAAGATATTTATTTTATATAAGATGTATTGTAAACAACATTAATCAATTCATAATCGATTTCATGCTATGGAAAATGAAAACATAATTGAAAAGAATATTTCTCCTCGTGGTATAATGGTAACTAACAATTAAATTAGTCTATGTCTTCTCAATGAATTTTAGTGGCCTATAGGGATCATTTATATCCATTGAACCACCCATTGGAAGACAACATATCTGAGATATTGATGTGAATAAGAAACCGCTAGGCTATGCCATTATTGTCTAGACTCAGCATCAATATTAATGTATGTATCATTATATCGATACTAATGGTGTATGCAATAACCAACAACCTGATAAGTACAAAATATGTTGAATTCAATGCCATAATGAAATTTTTAAGTATGTTATTTGGTAATTCCTTATTTGAAAATGCTTCCGCTTATAGAATTAGTTGATATCATTTTTTATAAATTTTGGAGCCTTATAAATTATTTTGTTTAAAAATACACATGGCTAACATACATAGTTCTAACTACATATTCATGTTGGTTACCGCCACACACTCCACTATTAATTTCTTCAATTGTTGGGTGTCTACATAAAACATTAATTTTTTTATAAATTTGTGGGACTTAGTAATGGTTTTTATTTATAAATGCACATGAATAACAAACCATTATTTTATTGCACAATCATACATGATGTGTCCAATATCTCCTCATCTATCATTAGAGATGGTTTACATAGAGTATTTTAAAATTACGAAAAACATGGTAATTGAAAACATAGCTCATTAAATATATTTATAAAATTATTGAAGGTAAATCACCATGTATATTTGGTTGTGTAGCATCAAGTTGATAGGTTTGTAAATCAACTCCTATTGTTCTTTGGTTATGCGTAAATAAGAAATGTGTAAGTAGCTTTTTTGGTTGAAATAAATTTAACATAATAAAATGTTCAAGTTGTATTCCGGTAATAAATTTCTTCATATATGAATAGTAATGGTTCAAAACATTTCCTCACTATGTGTCTCAACAATAAAAACAAAAAATAGATTGGATTCAAATAATGCACGTAGTGTGACACTTTCACTAAATGAAGTAATACTAAATAATTCAAGGAACAACATCAAGTGAACGTATCAACCCATAACTAATATGATTTCTCGCAAGAAAAGGATGTTTTTTCCTTTAGGCCAATTTTTCTTGCAATTATCAATTGTTGTGGCAATTTTTCCATCCAATCCCTAGTGAATTCTTCTCTTTCATCATTTCTATCTTCAAAATTTTGTACCCTAGTTATTGTGTACATAAGACAAAAACTTTTATATTTCTCGTTGATTTCATAAAGTCTCAGTAGCATCAATCCATAATCTATTCTCTAATATTTTTAACCTTTTCCATGTATTTTTTACTGTTTCTCTTAACATGAATGAATATTCAATTAGTATGAGAACAATAATAATACAATCCAACACATTGGTTCCAATAATTGTTAGCAGCTCCATTATTACTTTAGAAGAAATATCACTAGACAAATTGCAAAAATCAATGATAACACATTCTACATTGAAAGGATTGGTGGTAGGAATAGCTGATAGAGTTGATGGAAGATGGAATAGGTATGCACATTGACAAGTAAACCATTCTCTGTCCTCCATCATTGCGGGTATATTTTATTCCATTGACATCACATATTTGTCTAATATTGTCTGAGCCTTGATAGGAAGAACTTTTTCCGCCACTTGGTCCTTTTTCATTTTGATTTTTCCCCTATTTGGGAATTATATTTTATCTTTCCTTTACTCTCTTCACCTAATACTAAATAAAACTAGCAATAGTGTGATTCATGAAAATTAATTTTTTAATTACATTGGATTCACTTCGCAAGATGTAAATAGATTATTATATGAATCTTTTTATTTAAAATATTGTATAAATTTTGCTATCATTTTCCTATCTCCTTTTATTATATGGTACTAAGAAAAAAATTCTACTATTACACCTACTCCGAATAGGGCTAGTTAACTGAGACATCACCTAATTATACTTTATCTACTAGTTCTGCTAATTGATAGTTATTCGTCATTCATTCCTATAAAGATCCCCGAATGGATGTTGCCAATTAATTTGGATGAAAGTTATCTTGATTATCTTTGATAGGTGAACAAGAAAGGCCTATAGATCTAAAAAAATAAAATGTTGTATTCCTTTTATTCTATATATCAATCGATAATAATAGAAAACTCCATTTGTCATATAGATTTTCAGTTTTGTCCACTTTGAAAATCATAAATCATAAGGCATTAATTCTCAAAGTTTTGAATTAAAGGAAAACCATATGTTTTATATTTTTATATAAGGAAAGTTAATGTTTATAACAAATGCAATTAAATTAAAACACATTACTTTCCACTTATCTATTTTGGTTTTTGTCAATCTGGGATGTTGAATAAATCCAAGCGATTTCCAAACCATTATAGCTTTGTACAAAAAATCAATAAACTTTGTGTATATCCAAGTTCTGCTTCACTTCATTATATTGTTTTCAAATATTAGTAGTTTCTTCATTAGTTACATTTGTAGAAAGAATGTGAGCCCTTCAAAACCATAGCCTATTATGTAAAGACTTGTAATTATCTCGAGCCCAAAATCATTTTTTATGTACCTATTGTTTGATGGCCATCAAGAATATAAAATTTAACGTCATCCATTTCTAGGTATTTTGGATCTTGGAGCTCCACAATGTTATTCATATACTGTAATAAGGGAAGAATAATTGTGTCCTTCTATGTAGGAATAACATTTATCAACATAGAGTGCACAAGAAGGTCAACATTCTTATCATCTATAAGATGATATCGATACTCTGGAGGTGTTACTTGAAACATTGAAACATCAATTTAACATACTTCACCATTGAACAAAATTTAATCAAAGTTATGACCCGTTAAATGTTTTGTTTTCATGAATAAAGTGGCTACTTTTTTCAGCAATACAATTGATTTAGTATTCTTTTTCAATTCTTGCAACTTTGATCTAGATGGATCGATATCCAATTTAGCCAAATATGTTCACCTCAAGATAGTAAAAACTTGATTAGTTTAGGACGTGAAAGTGAATCTTTTCTATTCAAAAACTGAAAAATGGAAGATTTTTAATCAACTTTATAAAATTTTATTAGCACTATGCAAACATGCCACCGTGAATGTCTTTTGCATTTGAACCAAGTTTGTAATTATCTACTAACAACCCCAAATCCCAAATATATATTGAATAGAACATTGTGTTTTGTCTTTTGAGTCCTTCATTTCCTATTTCCTGAATAAAGAAACATATAACTCCATATCCAAAATAAGACACTTATTATTTTCTTAGTCAATGTGTTAAACCTAAACACATAGTGTATTGGAATCAATAACCGACGAGGATATAACCATACTAATGTCCTCATGTTCATCATCTATAACAAAAACAACCACAGGTTAGTGTAGTAGTTGTCATGGTTATGGATTTCAAAAAACCATTTCTCATCTCTTTTCATCTAGCACTCAACATCTTCAATGAATGGAATTGTTGAGAATGGAGTGGAAACAATGGAAGACATTTTACCTAAAATTCGGGTAGAATTAATTTTTTTTTGTATTATATGGTAATGAATGTAAGTATTAGCCATTGCGATCACCAATATCTATAGTACATTACTTTTTTTTATCATTGGAGAGTAATCAACGTAATGGTTAGTGAATTCTATCTTTGACTGGACATGACATATAACCTTCAACTAGTTACTAAAATTTATATTTTGAGGATCACATCACTAATAACATAAACTATGCAAAAATTTTCTCGAAATTAACATGTAACATATTTTGGATGGATTATCTGTTGACTAACAACCATCTACATTGTGTAGATAACATGAAAGGAAGGTTTGAAATTAATAATTACTTCACATATGGATTAATTTGTTTTTTTTGTGTTGTATGGTAATAAATGTAAGTATTATCCTTTGCGATCAGCAATCTCTATAGTACATTACTTTTTATCATTGTAGAGTAATCATTGTAATGGTTAGCGACTGCTAGATTTGAGTGGACATCATATCTAGCCTTCAACTGGTTATTGTGATTCATATTTTTTGGATCACATCATAAATAACATAAACTATGAAAAAAAATTCTTGAAAATTAGCATGCAACATTTTTTAAAAGGATTATCTCGGTGTCTAAAACCATCCACATTGTGTAGATAACATGAAAGGAATGTTTGAAAATATAGATGTTAGTGAGAGATAGGATTTAAGTCGACATATAAATGGACAATTTTTAACATTACTTGTTGGTAATTTACACCAATTGAATGGACTAGCATAGAGGCCATTAAGATTTAATTTTTCATATTTTGAGAAGAGTGTGTGAGAAAAAATCACATAACGAGGTCAGAGGTCACTAAGTAGTATTTGTTAAACATAAAAATGTTTAGTTGTTCCATAACACATATTGCAAGGAAAAATTTAGTGGTTTCTTAGACCTAATGTGTTTTATTCAAAATCTAGCATTGGAGTATGACGTAATTCACATCCACTCGTATTAAATAAAATGCTTTACGACCACAAAGATCTATTACTAATTGAAAGGAATGACATAAAGACTACTAGGATTTTCAATTTCTTGATTTAAAAAGAGTGATAAAATAACAAATCATTATCTAGCATAGCTATGGTCATAAAGTTCCCATCATTAGCTCTTGTGGTTCTAAACACTATCTCTATAGTTTTGGATCGACATTTTTTTAATGATTATAAATGTATCATATTGGCTTGACTATTCTTCGACATATCCAAGTGTTGCACTACATACCCTTGGGATGGAAGAAACCTTATAATGTTCTCATAAGATATATTCTTTATATCGTATAATTCATTAAGGTTATTATATTATAAAATACTTCGATACTATTAAGTTGCATTACTAATTGGAAATACATAACGGTGGCTAGGATCAACAATTTTTAGTTTGAAAAAGGGACCTCTAAGCTGGACATTACTAGTTGGAAAGAATAATGTAGTGTCCACTATGCTCAACATTTCATTAATTTGAAAATAGCTATATAATAACAAATATTGGGATAGCTTAGCAGCCACTAGGCTCCTATCATTACCGCTCATCATTATAATCACTATGTGTTAAAATTTAGACTGATACCATTTTTCATTAATAGTAGTTATATCGCATTGGTTAAACTTCACATGGAAAACCCACTAGATGCACTACATTACATCAAGAGAGATCAAGACTTGTTTATTTTACCTAAGATATATCTTTGTAAATTATAATCCATATTTTTTTGTATCAAAGAAAAATCCTACTTGACCGGTAGGCTCAATCATTTCTTAATTTAAAGATAGTTATTGAATAACAAATCATCTTATAGCTTATAAGATATTAAGATCTATATTTTCCTCTTGCCTAAGTAATCACTATTTTTACATCTTTAGGTCAATTATAATTGTCAATGATTATAATTGTATCAAATTAGCCACACATTACCTAGTGGAGATAATTATTACACTAATTTCCATCGAGAGGGATCAATACTTTCTCTTCATATCGAATAAAAAGCTTAGTGACCATTACAATCCATTACCATTCGAAAAGAATAATGTAACAACCGCTAGCCTCAACATTTTATAATTTGAAAATAACTATATAATTAAAAAAATGGTCTATCTTAGCAACCACTAGACTCCTATCATTACCACTTGTCATTGTGATCACTATTTTTTCAAATTTGGAGTGATAGTTTTTTTCATTGATAGTAATTACATTGTATCACTTGGAATTCACATGGTGGACCCAATTTCTGCACTACATTCCATTGAGAGGAATCAAGACCTATTTATTTTTCATAAGATATATCTAAAAATTATAATAAAAATTCGTTCAGATCAGAGGAAAAACCTAGCAAATGCTAGGTTCAAAACTTTTAATTTAAAAATAGCTATTGAATAACAAATGATGGTCTAGCTTAGTAGCCGATAGGATCCTATCATTACCTCTTATCATAGTAATCACTATCTTTACAATTTTGATGGATTATAATTTTCAATTATTATAATTTCATCAAATTGGTTGCACATTACCTGATGGAGCCAATTCCTACACTATTTTCCATCGACAGGGATCAATACTTTTGGTTCATATTAAATAAAATTATTAGTGACCACTAAGCTCCATTACAAATTTAAAGGAATAACCTAATGACCGCTAGGCTCAACAGCTTTCTAAATTTGAGGATAAATATTAAATAATAAACAATAACATATCTTAGTGGCTGATAGGCTCCTATCATTACCACTTATCATTGTAATCACTATTTGTTCATCTTTGGATCAATAGTGTTTTTCATTGATTGTAATTGTGTTAAATTGGGTGGACTTTACATGGCACACGCAATTGTTGCACTACATTCCATCGAGAGGGATTAAGTAAAATTTATCTTTTTTATTTTATATCTTTATAAATTGGAATCCATATTCATTCATATCAAAGAAAAATCCTAGCAACTGCTAAGCTCTATTACTAATTGAAACAAATGACATAACCTACTACGCTAACTTAATAGTTTCTTGAATTAGAAATAGTGATAGAATAAAAAATCATGATATAGCTTAGCAGCCGCTAGGATCATACCAATACCTCTTTTCATTATAAACACTATCTTTACAGCTTTGGATCACTACTAAATTTCATTGATTATAATCGTATCATATTGGTTGACTACCCTATGTCGAACTCGGTGAGGAACTATATACCCCTGAGAGTAAGTGATCTTTTTTTAAAGTTTTTTATAAGATATATCATTACAACATATAATTCACATCGGTTCTTATCAAATAAAATGCTTAATGACTACTAAGTTACTTTATTTATTGAAATAAATGACATAGGGGCTGCTAGGCTCAATAGTTACTTAATTTGGAAATAGCGATAGAATAAAAAATCATGATATAGCTTAGTGGTCACTAGGCTCATACCAATACCTATTTTCATTGTAAACACTATCTTTATAACTTTGAAGCATTACTATTTTTCATTGTTTAAATGCAAAAAACACCTTTTGAGATTTCAAAATTTCATGCCACGTGTTGTCATTTTTACTGGGTCCTATTTATATTATAATATCATGGTTTCATATAGGTTTGAAATATTTTATACTCATTTCTTTATATATAAATTTTGTAATAAATGTGTCAATTATAATGTTTTCTAACTATCAGGTTCAAACTTTCCATGTGGCACAAAGTAATTAGAGAATTATATTTCATTAGTGCACTACATCTAACATTATCTAGGTTGATTTTGATAAAAATAAAAATAAATTTGCCTATACATTTATACAATTTATTTCTTCTATTTTCTTATAATATTATATGTTTTATTACGTTTTTACTATTTTAAGCTATAGCCAATAACAAAAGGCATTGTTTTCAATATTATTTATTTTTTTGATATCCCGCACCTTTTCTTAATGAGTGGTAAATTCAAATTTTGAATTGTGAATTCCCCCACATTTGAGAGTATTTGAAATTTGAATATACTCACAAATTCTCCCGCTCTTTCGCTTAATGTTTAGGGAAGTCTAATTTTCAAATGTTCATATCCCGCACTTTTTTATATTTTCAAAATTTCTAACATGGAATGTGCTGAAAAAAATTATTAAATCCCATGGAGAGTTATTTTTAGGGTTTTTTATTTTTTAGTCTTGTAGAAAAGAAACTCGTGAAATCATATAACGATACGAGCAAGCTTTTTAGATTGTAGAGACACGTGCAAGAATGTTGAATTTTTTTACAAGGGAATAATCAAGTAGTAATTATAATCTCATTTATAGAATAGTCACACAAAGGACACACACAAAGGGCACACACATAAACTAGGGAGGAAAAGGGGTTACGGATAAAATAGTGCAAATAGTTAGTTTGATGCATAAAACGGAGGTTTGAATAAAATCACCAAGGAAAAAATAATCTCAGATTCAAATCAGGTATTTATCAAAAAATTATATTATACTAAATGTGCACCTTTTTGATTGTGGGCTTGTTCAATTTGTTTGTCTTTGACTAATTCCTATCTTTTTCACATCAGTTCAACTAGTCTTTCCCTACAAAAATGCACTCCACACCCTAGATCTACTTATCGGTTCTTTCTCGCTAGATTTTTCAAACCGTATTTTCTTCAAGGAAACAATGATTCTATTGAGCCCTAACCAAATAATATTTAATCCCTTTTCAGCTCTAGTTTTTATTTCATTTGAATGCTTTCAAGTATCCACCATTCTATGTCCCCCTCTAGATTTTTTTTTCCCCAATAATGATGGTCATGTCACATAATCACTATTTTTAAAAATTGTAATGGTTTGCAAGACTCAAATTATTGTTTAGGTATTCGTTACGACTACCTTTTATTCCTTTTATTATGATGATAAAAACAACCCAAGGTAATTATTTCATTGTACATTGTTTATATGGTTTCTGCGTTGACTTTATGAGAAGATATTTGAGGTTAACAAAATTATTTAAAACTATAAAATCATATTAAGTTTTCAATTATGTGATATATTTTTGTGCAATGGAAGGTAAACATATTATATATGTGTAAATTTTATAATATAAATATTTTAATCGTTATGTATTTAAATTTATATTTTAAGTCATGACAAAAAATCACATAGCTTTGTAGTCACGATGATATAATTCTTTTTAAACATGATTATTAATATTCCATGTATTATTGGTGAAATATAGAGTGTTGTCATATATTATTTCATGACTCTAAAAGTATTTCTATGCATTCAAATGGAACCTCTAGATTTATTTGTTATAATTTATAACTTTCCAATTTGATTTATCCTATTAGAATATAATTAATCAAGAAAAAATTGCGTGGACCTTAGTGACCACTAGGCTATAATTTCCTCTTGAAGAAAACTTATTTGTATCTCAACAATAATAATAAAATCTATGTATAATTGTATAACACATAGAAGGTTTATGTTTAGTGCTTAGCGGTCGCCAATATAACACTTTCGGTTTCAAAATTTGAAGTAAGTTTTTTTAATGTTAGAGATTGCTAGGATATACTAAACAATAATATTTGGAGCTTATGGGCCTCTAGGTAATGCGATCAAATAATATTTTGAGTCATGCGGTGGTTATGATTAAAAAAAAAAAGATTAAGATCTTATTGACCACTCGATTTAAAACAATATTATTTAGAGCTTAGAGTCCATTAGGTTATGTTTGCGACATATTATTTAGATATTATTTGTCACTAGGATTTAACAAAAACAAGAAATCTATTGTGAGTTTAGCGGTGATAGGGTATACCACAATACAATATTTGTATCTTAGCTATCATTAGGAAATTATGGTTATTTTGAAATTTTAGGCCAACAAGACACTACCAAAACATAATATTTGGAACATAATGGTTGCTAAGATTAATCAAAATTAAGAGATATATTTCGATTGTATCATTTGCTAGGTATGGCCACAACATATTATTTGGAGCGTAGTAGTACTAGGATTTCACAAATTAAATTATGGTAGTATCAAATTAGTGAGTGATACATACCGCCAAAACATAATGTTTAGAATATATGAGCCTAACATCCACTAGGATATGCATAATCATAATATTTAGAACTTATCGGTGGTATGATTTAACAAATCAAAAAAATTCATTTATAGCTACTCGTCATCTTGTTCCTTCCATTATCTAATATTTTGAGCTTAGATGTTACTAGAATTTAATAAGACCAAGAATGAATTTTTAGCTTATCATCTACTAGCTTATGTTGTAACATATTATATGAAGATCTTTTGTCGTTAGGATTAAAAAAAAAAACAAGTAAAATGTTGTGAGCTTAGTAGAAACTAGGTTAAGCCTTGAACTAAGAAAATACCAAAACATAATATTTGGAACATAACGGTTCTAAGATTTAATAAAATAAAGAAAGAAATTTCAAGACTAGTGTTCACTACGTTTACCACAACATATTATTTGGAGCTTAGCGGTCACTAGAATTTCACAAATTAAATTAAGGTAGTATCAAATTAACGGTCGCTACGCATCTTTACTAATAGTGTTTAGAGAAAATCCTTCGATAGGATTTCACAATTTAAATGAAATTAAATTGAGCTTTGCGGCTACTAGTATTTACAACAATATAATAATTTAAGCTTATTGATCATTAGATTTAACGCATAATATTTGGAGAATATCGGTCGTCAAGATTTAACACATTAAATTAAGAATCTAGGATCCTGACGGCCGCTAGGATATTTATAGTCATAATATTTAGAAGTTATTGGTGGTATGCTTTAACAAATAAAAAACATATTTTTAGCTACTCGACATCTAGGTGTTTCCATTATATAATATTTCAAGCTTATTTCTTTCTAGCATTTAAAAAGATGAATAAATAAGTTGTTATCTTAGCATCTCCTAGCTTATAATCCAACATATTATTTGAACATATGTTGTCGTTAGGATTCAACAAAAATAAGTAAGATATTGTAAGCTTATCAAACACTAGGTTATGCCTGAATGTTTTTTTAGCTTAGTGATTGGTATGTAATAACGGATATATTGAAGTTTTATGCCACTAAGACACTACCACATCATAATAATTGGAACATAGCAGTTTCTAAGATTTAAAAAAATATAGTAAGATATTTCAAGAGTAACGTCTGCTAGGTATTGATGATAAATATTATTTGGAGCTTAGTGGTCACTAGGATTTCACAAATTTAATTCGTAGTATGAAATTAGCGGTCACTACATACTACATGTGCATGATATTTAAAACAAATCTTTCGATAGGATTTAACATTTTAAAATTAATTAATTTAAACTTTTTGGTTGCTAGTATTTACAACAATGTAATAATTTAAGCTTAGTGTTCATTAGGATTTAACGCATAATATTCGGAGCATAGTGATCATCAAGATTTAACATATTAAATAAATATTTTAGGAGCATATTCATAAAAT
Source organism: Taxus wallichiana var. yunnanensis (assembly GCA_018340775.1). Lineage (NCBI taxonomy): Eukaryota > Viridiplantae > Streptophyta > Pinopsida > Cupressales > Taxaceae > Taxus > Taxus wallichiana. Next base: position 51,157,475 of record CM031239.1, read on the forward strand.
TTTGAATATATCAGGGTATGCTTTAACAAATTTTGAGCTACACATGAATCTAGGTACTTCCACAATTATTAGAATATTTGGAGTTAGATGTCTCGAGAATTTAACAAGACAAAGAGTAAAAATTTTAGATTAGCTTCCGCTAGTTTATGTTGCAAAATATTATTTGAAGATTTATTTTCACTAGGATTTAACAAAAAACATGTAAGATATTATGATCTTAGTGGCAACTAGGTTATTCCACAATAACATATTATGAGCTTAGTGATCACTAGTCATTTATAGATATTTTGAAGTTTTATACCAAAAGACACTACCACAACATAATAGTTGGAACATGGTGGTCACTAAGATTTTATCAAATTAAATTAAGATATTTCAAGACTAGCACCCACTAGGTATTTCCACAACATAATATTTTGAGCTTAGCGATCGCCAACATGTCACAAAATTGAATTAAGTATGAAATTAGTGGCGGCTACGTACTGCCACAACATAATATTAAAAGCATACATTTTGAAAATATTTAACAATTTAAATGAAATTAATTTGAGCTTAGTGGCTGCTATTCTTTACAACAATGTACTAATTTAAACTGAGCATTTGTTACGATTTAATACATAGTATCTGTAGTGTATCGGTCATCCCGCTTTAACAACACATCAAATTAAGATTATAGGAGAATAACATCCATTAGGATATGCATAATCATAATATTTGGAAGTTATCGGTGGTATGCATTAACAAATCAAATTAACAAATTTTGAGCTACTCAGCATCTAGGTGCTTCCACTATTTAAAATTTCCATCTTTGATGTCACTAGCATTTAACAAGTCAAAGAATGAAATTTTTAGCTTAGTGTCGACTAACTTATGTTCCAACATATTATTTGAATATTTTGTGTCACTTGGATTTAACAAAAACAAGTAAGATATTGCGAGCTTAGTGATCGTAGTCATTTACATATATTTGAGCATCGTGTGCGCTAGCTTATGTCACAATGACATATTTAGAACTTAGCATATTAAAACAACAAATACATGTTTAGAAAAGTATAACGTTTGGAATATATAAACTAACATTCAGTAAATCATAAATATTCATCCATTTACATGTCATACATATTACAATGCTTTCCTGCCTATCTCAGATACTAAAATTTATGATTCACTACGGTTCTTCCTTGATTATGGGTTGTTGTTGATCTAAGTCTTTAGACATAGTACCTTCCCGGGTTTGTTTCTCTCATTTGGGACCTTTTTATCATCTTGTTGTCATGCCTCCTAATTTATTTTTAATTCTTAAAATCTATAGTTATCTTTCCTATATCCACAATCGGGATTCTATATAACACAATAGACTTTTCAATAAAATCCTTTTGAATAATAATTGATATTTTGGTAATTTCCTTCAAAGTCTATTTTTATGTATTTTTTCCCTTGTTTTGGAAACAATCTCAATGACATGTGAATTTTCTCCTTTGTTTTCCTTAGTTATTCTCCTTTAACAATTAACTAAGAATTTTTAAGTGATGTCATGAACTCTTCATCAAAAACCAATTCATGGTTTCCATTAAATACTTCCATGACTGAAGCTTCTATGAAAATATGATTTCCTCTAGAAATAATGTCATCAAACTAAAAGATAGTCTTCTTACCTATTCATTCCATTCCCTAAGCCTTTCCTTCATATAATTAGTATATGTCTGACATATACCAATATCATCCATGGTCATAATTGAAGGGTCTTTACAAATGCCTTGTTCAATGACATGCCCCATATGTATTAATGTTTTTCTCTAATGATGTCATTATTGTGATGATTTTTTCTTCTTTTCAATAACTCTTATTCCACCTACTTTGCATCAATGAATTTATTTATTATATTATAAAGACCATGCAATGCCTCTTCTACATTAGAAATTGTATCTTGGAAGAAATTATGGCCTTTAATTAAGTTTCAAGATATTTGTTTCTATCACATACACCTCTCACTAGTTCTACAACTACTTTTTATAAAGCCCTTATCAAGGATTCTATATCTTCCTCATATTTCACTAGTTTGGAGCCTTTCGTTTCAGTTTCTTCGTAAGAGTGAAGAGGTCTTATGAATTTTGTGCCAAATAATGACTTGTTGTGTTGACATCATATTTTTGGTTACCCTTTTCAAGGTTCTCGTTCTTGGATTGAATTTAATGTTTACTAAGGGATCTTCTTGTTCCTCCCAATTTGGATGTTCTTTGTGGAAAATTACAAATTTATCTACCCAATCTTGACTTTCTTCATGTGAAGTGGAGGGAAAATATTTAGAGAGTTGCACTAGGGCTAGGGTGACTAGAATTATAGTTTGTATAGTCTCCTATTCTACATATGATGAAGTTAAGGAAGATTCCACCAAATTTGTAGCTTCATTTGGTTCGAGAAAGTCTTATCGAAGCTTAGATCGAGTTTTAGTTGGTGGAGATAAGGGAGCACAGGGATTTTCTAAATTTTTTGAATACAAAGCTTCCTTTCTCTTCATATCCTCCTTTTTAATATTTTTTCTTAGAGGTGGAACTACCCCTGTCTCCTTCATATTATGCTTAACAAGGCTATCTTTTGTTTGGGTAATCCATACCCGGTCATTAGCATCAGGCATGTTAGTATATAGTATATTTAATCTCCTTTATAAGACTTAAGGGGTTGGGAAGCCCTTTTCATTTTTTCATATTTCCTTAGAGGGTGTTTGGGGAGATGAAATGAATTTATATGGGCCGAGGTAGCCTTCAAATTGAGCAACCTATTAAAGTTTCTACATCCCACAGTGACTAGGAGGGGGGATGTGTTTTAATATTATCATCCTTAAACTTTTTAGCAATATCGTTATAAATATGATATGTAACTTCTTCTTCTACGCCAATTTTTCAGGAGCATAATATGGAAAATGAAAAGGAGGTGTAAGGATCCCCTTGATCATAAATATATATTTTGGATAGAAGAATATAACTCCCATTTTCCTTATGGAAGAGAAGATGTTAGTACATATTCTTGGTGTCATTGTTTCATGTAATTGTTGGTAGAGAGAAGGATACAAATAAGTGCATATAACTTGAATATGTGATTTGAAATGATGGGCTCACAAGTCTGAATATTTTTCATTTACCTTCAAATGGCTCAAAGGATACCATCTTTGATAGAAATCCAAACTATTGAGAACACCATAGACAGCATCAAGAAGATAGGAAGCCATGTAAAATGATTTCCGATGGTCGACGGAATTATTTATTTATCTCACTAAATAGAAACTAAGCAATTTCCCTAAGGAGGGAATCTTTTCGTTGTCAATAATAAAAAAAGTAAAGGGACCAAGGAAATATCCACCTTAGAGATAAAAGAATTTCCATATAACCTATTCTTGATAACCATGCCAATATGGACTCTGGTCTAAACCTTTTAATAAGGATATTAGGAATATATGAATCATCCATATTATCTAATGGGTCGAAGACCAAACTCTACAAAACATATCTTAATTTCCTTTAGACCATCCATGACTCGACTATTTTTTCATTATACAGAGAGTCCAGCTTTGGAAGTTTATAATAATTGTTGTATGCATTCCCAGCATAAAACCTATTCTATTTTTCCATGATTTAGAAAATAAGGACATCTCCTTGGAATTAGCATGAATTAGATAGGAATCGTCGCTTTCTTGAAATGGAACAACCACTAGTTTAACATAAATTAAATGGATACAAGCTATTTGTATCGCCCTTATTCCTTAGAACCATAGTGTTTGATCTTCCGTATACCCTTTTTCTTTCTGAGAATCAACATCAACACTTTCATCCTATATTACATAAAATAGAGATGAATAATGCTAAAATTCATCATATAAGGAAGATGGATTGAACATTACATCTCTAATTACTATATTTCCTAGTAGGAATATAAATAAGCATTTATAATTGACATTACCACTCTCCGAATTTTTGAGAAATTAAAGGGCCACAAACGTTGCATACATCATCAATAGAAATAATTACTGAGAAAAATGACATACTTTAATTTACGACAACCTTCATATGTACCTTATGCTGAATATTAGGTAAGATTAGAAAATAATTGTCAAATAAACAAAATAAGTGTTGATCCTGTGCAGTCATTACTAGGGTTAGCCATAACTAGATATTTAGAGCTTTAAAACATCATTTAGAGACTTACTATTAATGCAATCAGAAAATTGTGGTAGTAGATGCACCTCTGAGGGATCAATATATTAGTAGTTTAAATTATAGCATTCACTAGAAACACTCACTTTGTAAAAATATAAATGCAATGCAAAAAGTCCACTAATACAAGAACTCTTGAGGCTTCAAGACTTAGGTAATGTTGATGCTAGAGGTGGTTAATTTTTTCCACAAAAAAATATTTAGAGATTATTCTTATCCATGAATTATTCATAGGACAAATTTTATTATAATAGAAATGTTTTCCAATCTTTGCTTGCTGGTGGTGGGTCAAGATATACATACTATTGATCCTAACGGTCACTAAGTTTAGAAAAAACAAATTATTTAGAACTTCGCATGGTATCTATAGTTATTTGAAAGAACAAATATTATTATGATGAGCTAAATGATGGCAATCCTTCCACTACTTCGAGAGGTAAATACATAAGTATTTTTAATCCTAGCAATCGTTAGGGTCAAATGCAATGTATTTTTAGATCTTAGCAATGGATAGGAATCATTAACAAATAAATATAAAATTCTTATCCTTGTTATTACTATGATCATCCACAACACTATATCTATAGTTTAGCGGTTGTAATCCATCATAAACATAAAACTATTAATGGATTAACAAGAAAAATTTAGTAATATATCCATTTTTAGGAGTCAAAAATAAAAAATATGTTCCTAGAGTTCTCTTTAGTAAACCACACCAAAATATATAAATCTCAAAGTGGCGATAAGATCTATTAGTGCAAAATCACAGCACCCCCAAATGGCCTTGTATGTGAGTGGGGCATTCGGTGTGATTGCACAACATTGGACCATCTCTCAAGTTGTGGGACTTGCGAACCTGAGATGGACCTCCAAAGAAGGTTGGTTCATGCTTCCTAATCTACCTGCCACAAGCTACTCCAGTGCAGAAATAGCTAACCTATCCTAATCTAACCATTCCAAGGAGACAAGGAGAGAGAGAGAGAGAGAGAGGGTGAAAGAGAGCCTACACTAAGTGGTGATACACTAGAAAAGGAAGTGGCTGATCACATACCCAAACTTCTTGAAGTGGAGAGAGGTGAGAAGAGAAGAGGGTGGACTAGATGCACCACAGACCAGAGATAGATGTCACGTAGAACACCACTTCAAGACCCATTAAGCGCAGATTGCATGACCTATACTAAACATCGAATATGCACATTATACCTGCAAAGATGAGAGGTAAGAATAGAGAAAAATAAGCAAGGATGGACACAACCATCACGAAGCATATTTTACTTGCTCTAAAAGTTACATGGTAAATAATTAGTGGGAAAGGGGAAAGAAAATGCCATTCTGATTCGTGAGAGAAGGCTTAGACTCGAATTCTATAATAAGGAAGAAAGAGAGAGGGGGACAAGAGAGAAAGGATTAACAACCTTTAAATATGCCCCTCCTTTACAATATATAGAAGAATGAGAGAGAAAGAGGAAAGGAAAATTGAATCCTTCTTGAACCACCTTAAGATATATAATGAGTTCCACTCCGCCACAATGAAGATTCTCGTTGCAACACCCATGCATCCATCACTATCCCTTACTAGGAAATAAAGAGGCCCATTCTTCATCATGGCAGTAGGTGAGAGACTTGATAGCCTCAAAATTAACAGGCTGAAACATTAATGGAGGAAGGCTGAGAAGCCAGTGTTGAGATCTTTCCAAAAAAACCTCTCCTGTCCAAATCCAAGTTTCCAGTCGAAAGATATGGCTTTCTGAAGATCGGGATCTCAAAGCACAATATTTAAATTTTTTTGTCCATATTGGGTCCACATGGTAGCCTTTTGCACCTTGAAGATTCATCCCTTTCCTTTCACTCTTGAGAATGCCTTGAACTAACACGTGGCAGCTTCTATAAGATCCATGGTTCCCTTTACGTTTTCCCGATTCTCTCCTATTGGTAGAGGCACTATGCCTAACCCGAGATATGTGGAGGCTTGGCACTAGTTTAGAAACGCCACCAATTTTTACCTTTGAAGTTACGCTATTGAGACACGTGGAGTTATTGATAGGATTTTGGAATTTTCAATGGATGACTTTACCTTTTTGAACTCTAGGACACTTGGTGGGTAAGCACTCATTTGGGAACCACCTCTGGATTCACCTCTTGAAAGTGCACCGAAGAGACATGTGGCTCCTTCCACTGGCTTGTTCCTTACTTTGTATTTGGCTAAGTCCTTTTTTGCTTGGTAGGGCCATAAGTCGACCCCGGACACGTGGAGGCTCAGTGCACATTTGAGTCTACCCCTTGAGTTTTAACCTTTGGAGTTACACCGGGATGACACGTGGCTCTGTCTGCTAGCCCTCTATACTTAGTCAATTTAGTGACCACTGGATTTTCGGGCTCTGAGACACGCGGAAGGCCTACACTCGTCCCGAGTATTTGATTTGGGTTGCACCTTTGAATTTACACTGATGTAACACATGACACCATCTTCTTGCTCTCTATACTTAGCTGATTCGATCCGATGCCTTTCTCAGACCCTTTTTTGACTCTGTTGGACCCTAGACACATGGAAGCCTCTCGCTCATTTGAAAACCCACTCAAGATTTTACCTTTGAAGCGGGTGAGTCGAGTCACACATGGAAGCTTCCAGCCGAGTTGAGACTTTTTAACTGCCAATTGTCTCCTTTTGGACTTGGGACATGTGGAAGCTTTGCACTCATTTAGGGGCTTCTCTTTGGATGCATCTTTTGGAATTACACTGATCGACACATGGCACCTTCTGCGAGTCTATTGTTTGCCCCGAGTCAACTCATATGCGGCTAAGTCTGAAAACCTCGAGCCTTTCTTGTTTTCTTTCCTATCAAGCTTTGGGTTCCTTTTGGCATTGTTTGATCCTTCACAGACCCTGCTCCTCCATTGTAGAGTCCCGTTGTTACCTGATTGTTGGATTTGAATGTGATTTCTCAGGACAGAGCCAACCCTTAGGTTTTCTTTTGTGTGGGGACATGTTTGACCAATTTTACCCAGGGGAAAAAATTGGGATAACAATTTGGTGACTCACTTAGACATTTTCCTGCTAGATGAAGGGACCAGTAGCCTTGAAGCATCCATTGGGCATGGAATCAAGAATGATAGCCTGATACTGATCCTTTTTTCTTTGAAACTTCTCCCGATTTCTTGTATCCTCTACGACCTTGAAATCACCCATTACCGGGGATTTACATTCCCAATAATGGACTATCTCAAATCTAATTTTTGTTACTCTGTATTTTTGTTTTATTTGAAACTAGCAACTGTTTCATGAAACTATGGGTCTCTCTATCATGAATACTGAAGGGCCCGGCCTTTGCAGGTTCTCAAGCAATACAAACAAAACTTATGTACAAAAGACAAAATCATACATGCCTCAAATGAGACATGTAGAGTGTGAAAAAGCACTTCTTCTACTAAAAACAAATCTAAACCTACTCCTACACTAATTAGAGAGAAAGGGGACTCAAAAACATCCTACCATTGGCAGGGAGAAGTAGATTCCCTTCCTCAAAAGGGGCAGGCATGCAAATGATTTGTCACTGAATATGGTTGCTAGGATAAGTGAAAAAATGACCTTAAGCTAATCCTCCACCCATATCATCAAGGTATCAACTAGAAACAAGACAAATACCTCTTTAGTATGTTTCTCACTTGGTTCCGAAAGGTTTTTTTATCCTTGGCACTTTGAGGCTCTCCCTCATGCTTAGAAGAAAGCATGACTGGTTGTGGCTTCTCCCTTGGCTCCAATGAAGCCAAGTACCTGATTGGGCACAATCTGATCCTTTGAATGTGCCCATTTCTATGAAATTAGACTCCAAGAATAGAGTCTTCCCGCTGACCTTCCCGGATGGATGGTGTGAGAGATATGGGATCCTCATGCTCTTTCCCTTCCTCCTCTTGAGAGGAACATGGAAGATTCATATCTTCCAACCTTGTCCCGGAGGGATGCTATGAAGTGCGAGGTTATTGTAATTACACATTCTCCTTCATGGTAGTAGGCTCATGTTCTTGGAAGGTGGATGATGGAGGAGAAAATGATGTGATCTCCTTGGGCTCCTCTCCATCAAAGAAATATTCCAAGTATGATAGATAATATACCTCCTTGTTGTCTTGTTGCATGTGCTCGACCTCATCCATGGTTCCCCTCATCTTCAAGCATGAAGTTTGATAGCTCAAACTCTTCTTCGACATTAGAGCATGGAGGGGATGAAGTGGGAGGAAGAACTGAAGGTTCTTCTATAACTTGCTTTGCACTTGGAGCATCTACAACTATATGGTCCTTAACAGTTGGAATGTACTCCTCTTCTTTTTGATTTCGAGTAGCTCCTTCTTCCCCTACTTGTGTTATAGTTGTAGACTCCATCACTTGTGGCTTGAACTCAACCTCATCCATAGGTTTAACCAACAATTTGATCTTTTACACTTAAATCTATCAACCCAACTCTTCATATTTTCTATCATTTCTTCTCTGTTGGGTTCCTCTACTTACTATTCTCCTTGGCTGGTTTTTGGAGTATCTCACTGACATGGACTTGGGAGAGCAAGATGAGTGGTGGGTGGGGTATCCACTATTTTTGTTTCTTTTTGGTGGAAGGGAAATAATTTCTTTTGTATCTTGTGGAGGGTACTAAAATTTGGAAGGTAAAATGGAAGAGGAGAAAAGATGAGATAGAAGACTAGAGGATGGCGAAAAGGAATCAACACTTGGGGCAGCAAGTGAGGGGCTTGACTCTTGAAACTACTCGAATCGATAAAGCTTGAGGCGGAAAAATGAAGGATAAAGATCTGGTGACTGACTTACCCATTGACAAGGTTGTCTTTTTTCTAGCTCATAAGCCTCAATCTCCTCAATCCACTATGCAAGTTGAGGCAATACTTCAATCATGAAGTCAAGCTTCTCATGAGGTTTGTAGTGTCTTATAAAAGGGCCTCCCCATGAAAAAGGTTCCATGCAACTAATCCTAAATGATTTCATCTATGTTATAGCCCTGAATTGCACCATGATAGCCTCCATTATTTGGATCTTCTCCAACAAACCAACATTCTCCATGTAGTTGTCACCATTGTATGCATCCCCTTGTTCTTGATAAGATCTATAGCCAAACTAGCTTGTGACACCATGCGTATGGGTAAGCATAGTGTTTCTGAATTTGATCATATTGATGATCTGGAGGAGTTGAGAAATGCATTAGAGGTGGACTACACTATTGTTGCGACAAGTGTGAGTTCTAAGAAGGAAATGAAGTCATGATTGCATAACTTCATGAATAAAAGAAAATGAAACATGTGGAAAGAAATATGAATGAACATGGGTGAAAATGGATGGAAAATGTCTGCGCAATGTAGAGGATGGCTTATTTACCAGATGGAGTCACCAGATGTCCTTTGCATGTGCCCCAAAAGGCTGAACCTTAACAGGAACACACTAACCTACTAAGATGAAGTGGTAAGGTGCTTCAGACCTGTCCCACCGGGCGTGCCAAAATTCTTAGTGAAAATCATAGCACCCTCGAATGGCCTTGAGTGTGAGTGGGGAATTTAGTGTGATTTCAAAACATTAGACCATATCTCAAGTCAGTGGACTTGTAAACCCTGAGATGGACCTCTAGAGAAGGATGATTCATGCTTCCTAATCTACCCGCCATAAGATACTCTAGTGCGGAAGAGATAACCTATCCTAATCTAACTGTTCTAAGGAGAAAAGGAGAGAGAGAGAGAGAGAGGGTGAAAGAGAGCCTACACTTTGAGTGGTGATACACCGTAAAAGGAAGTGGCTGATCACGGACTCAAACTTCCTGAAGTGGAAAGAGATGAGTAGAGAAGAGGGTGGACAAGATGCACCACGGACCAAAGATAGATTTTACATGGAACACCACTTCAAAACCCATTAAGTACAGTTCTAGGACCTATAATAAACATCACAATATGCACATTGTACCTGTAATGATGAGAGGTAATAATATACAACAAAATAAGTAAAGATGGATAGAAGCATCACCAAACACATTTTATTGCTCCAAAAGTTACACAATACATCGTTAGTGGGCAAGGGATAAGAAAATGCCATTACAGAGCCATGAGAGAAGGATTAAACTCTTCATTCTACCCTAAGAGAGAAAGAGAGAGGGGGGAAGGAGATAAAGGATTAACAACCTTTGAATATGCCTCTCCTTTACAACATATAGAAGAATGAGAGAGAAAGAGGGAGGGAAAATCAAATCTTGCTTCAACCACCTTAAAACATGCATTGAATTCCACCTGCCACAATGAATATTCTCATTGTAACACCCATGCCTCCATCGTTATCCATTAATGGGAAAGAAAGAGGCCCATTCTTCATCATAGTGGTAGGTGAGAGACTTAAAAGCCCCAAAATTAGTAGGACAAAAAATTAATTGAGGTAGGTGAGAATTCGGCACTGAGATCTTTCCAAAAAATCCTCTCCCACCCAAATCCAAGTTTCCATTTGAAATATATGGCAGCCATGCGCACCTTGAAGATTCAGCCCCTGCCTTGTGCTCTTGAGAATGCGCCAGATTGACACATGATAGCTTCCACAGGCTCCATGATTTCCTTTTTGTTTCACCTGAGTCTCTCCTGTTTCTGGAGGCACTATGCCTAACTTGAGACACATGGAGGCTTGGCACTAGTTTAGAAACTGCCCTAGTTTTTACCTTTAAAGTTACACGGTTGAGACATGTGGAGTTCTCCGTAGGATTTTGGACTTTTCAATGGCTGACTTTACCTCTTCAAACTTTGGGACATGTGGCGTGTTGGTGATCATTTGGGAACCACCTCTCGGCTTCATTTCTTAAAAGTGAGTGGAAGGGAAATGTGGCTCCTTTCATTGGCTTTCTCCTTCCTTTATATTTGGATAAGTCCTTTGCTTGGCAGGGCCATAAGTTTGACCCTGGACACATGGAGGCTCAGTGCACATTTGATTCTGCCCCTTGAGTTTTAACCTTTGGAGTTGTGATGGGATGACACATGGGTCTATTTGGTAGATCTCTATACTTATCCAATTAAGTGACTGCTTCTACCTTTTTAGGCTGAAACATGGAAGGCCCACGGTCGTCCCGAGTCTTCGCTTTAGGTCATGCCTTTAAATTTATGTTGATGCAACACTTAACGCCATCTACTAGCTTGCTATACTTAGACGATTCGAGCCAATTCCTTTCTCAGACCCTTTTTTGACTCTGTTGGATCCTAGACACGTGGAATCCTCATGCTCATTCGAAACCCACTCAAAATTTTACCATTGAAGTAGCACTGAGTCGAAACGTGGAAGCTTCCATGGACCCGAGACTTACTAACTTCTTACTATCTTCTTTTGGACTTGGGACATGTGGAAAATGTGTTCTCATTTAAGGGATTCTCTTTGGATGTGTCTTTTCAAATTACATTGAGCTGACACATGGTACCTTCCAAAAATCTGTTGTTTGGCCCCAAGTCAACTCGTATACGGCTAAGTCTGAAAACCTTGAACCTTTCCCATTTTCTTTCCTATCGAGCTCTGTGTTCCTTTTGGCATCGTTTAATCCTTTACAAACCCTAATCCTCCATTATAGAATCTTAGTGTTACCTAATTGTCAGATTTGAAGGTGGGTTCTCGTGACGAGTAGACCCTTAGGTTTTCTTCTTTGCGGGGTTGTGTTTGACCAATTCTATGCAGGAGGAAGAATTGGGATAACAATATCCACTAGCATAAAATATTTTAAACTTAGTGTTAGTTAAACATCATTCAATGGACATCATTTATTGAACCGAGAAAATATTTGTAATACATGTTTTCTTAAGGGAATAACCTTTAGTTAGGGCTGATTAGTTTTATGTAGGGATGTGCATACCATTCTTTATTTATTAATAATTTTATTATATTGGCTGGAATTTTCCTTTCACAACCAAGTCCTACACTACATACCTTTGAGAGGGATCAATACTTATGTAGTTCTTATAATATATATTACAAGTTCTTTAGAAGGGATTTACTTTTTATACATGTATTTTCTTGGTATCATACGCAATCTTGAATTATAACTCTTTTTTGACCATTACAATTTTAAAACTAGATAAATTGTAAAGAATTGAAAAACTCTCTGACCATGTTCCTATGTGCATCAATTTATCCATATAATACAAGGTATAATGAGTTTAAATATAATAACCACTCTATTTCTAGTGTTAGTATGAAGATACAAACCTGAAAATCTAAGTATAATCTCCATGGTCATTAAGTATTACACTTTCCATATGTTTCCACCCACCAAAGTAATTTCAATAATATTTAAACAAAATATGTAGACAAAACATCCGATAACTATCCTAAAATTAGCTTTAGTTCAATTTCCTACAAAAGCACAGAAAGAATAATAGCCCTTTCCAAACAAAAATATATTTTCCTTCTGCATTTTCAAGAACAACCAATTTTAGGAAACATTTGTCGGTCCTCTTGCAAGAAACAATCCCAATACATGTTTGTACATTTCTTGTAAGCACACTATACACATATTGCACAATCATTTAAGGATCATTAGATTAAATGAAAAAATGACACAAAAACATTTGAATTGAGAATTTTTTGTTAAAATGCATGAAAGAATATGGTACGATGGAAAAAATTGACTATTGGAAGGAAAACATTTATTTTTTTGAAAAGGATACAAAAACTTCTACTTTTATTGAATATCAATAATTGGGAAGCGATAAAAATGGATTTCATTTTGCATATTTTTTCCCAAATAAATATTTAGAGCTTAGAGGTTGCATATCAACATTAACATGAAAAATATTAATGCAATGAGATATGTGCATAAATAAATGCAATATCGAGGGGTCACAAAATGCATACTTTGGTTCCTAAGAGGTCGTTAAGATGAGATACAACAATATGTTTGTATATTAGCGGTCATTAGGCATCATTAATAGTAAAACTATTAATGAAAAGAGAAAAATATAGAAATACATGCACTCTTAAGGGGTCAAGACATACGTTTTTATGATCCTAGCAGTAATTAGGATCAACCAAAATGAAACATTTTGAGCTTAGTGGGTGTTAAGCATCATTACTAGGAAAAAATCAATATTTCACTATCATTTTGAGCATAGCTGATGCTAGGCATATTTACTTATTTATAATTGTACTATACTAGTTGGACTATCCCTAGTGGAGCCATGTGCTACACTACATACCCTTGAGAGGGATCAAGACTTATGTATTTCTCATACTATTTACTATAAGTTATTAAAAGGAATATATATATATATATATATATATATATATATTACAAATTTTAATGATAAATAAAATCTCAAAAGCCATGGTGGTCTATAATTAGTCAAGAAAATGAAGTCTCAAGTTGCATGGTATAATGAATATAAATATAATGAGAACACTCTTTGTAGTGTTATTAAGAACATACTGGACTCGAACACTATGTATAATCTCCTTGCCATTAAATATCATAATTTCCTAAGATATCACACCTCCCTATTTCCATATGCTTATAATCGATTAAGAAAGAAAATCCCGACATCTTATAATTTTTAGCATTGATATATCATTAGATTATTTAACTAAAACAACCATAGATTTTAATTTTAATAAGTAATTGCAACATATGTATTTCCATAAGTATCTATTAAGTGAAACATTAATCAAAATCTTGTTTATCCTAACTTCTCAAATTACAGGTTTTATAGCTCCGTGATTCACTTTTTTAAGAAGGAACCTACACAGATGGAACTCTTTTCAATTTTCCTTTCAAGTCACATATATGTTTTATAACATTGTATTTCCCATAATTTCCTTATGCAAGAAAACAATTACTATAAACAAGCAAAAATTATTTCATTACTTATTACTATTTTATGTACTAGAAGATACTATCACTATTTCATTACTTTAATTTAAACTGAAATATCGATAGGAACCGCACAATAGAAGTCCATACGCCTTACATGAATAACAACCGTAATCGAATAAAATCTAATTTCTTCAACATTTTTCAGTAACACCCATTTTCTTCGCTATCAATAATCATTGATGTCCATGTCGTATTTTATAAAACATTTCTCAGTCCTCTTGCAAAAAAAAATCACATAACATTTTTTCCATTATTCGCAAGCACGATACACATATATTTCATAAATAAATTAGGGATCACTAGATAGAATAAAAAAATGGTGTCAAACCCTATTAGTTCATAATTGTTTATAAAATGTGTTAAAGAATCGAACGATTTGACTATTGGATGAAGAAAAAAATAGAGCTTCGTAGAAAAGGCTACGAAAAAATGTACATTTGTAGAATTTCAAAATTTTGAAGGAATAAAGGTGAGAACAAATACCAATTTTTACACTTTCATGAAAAAATACCTTCTTAGAATATTGGAAATCAAACTGTGGTCGTTTTTACGATGGATGATTATGCTTACAGAGCTTTTCCCTTACACCAATGTTCAGCCAAAAGCTTCACAAATTTAAGTTTCCATGAAATATACTTATAAATGAAAATATATGTTTTCATGGAAATGACACTTCCAATTGTCACTTTCTTCATCAGAGAATTACATAAAAAATGTGTATCTCATTAAATTGCTTTATATTTATTGGAAAATTAATGGTTATCAAAAGGGACACATATTTTGAATACCACTAGAACTTTACATTGTTTGGTTTAATGCCCAACTAATGTTGGTGGAACTACAATATTAACCATATATTCCACACTTAAATATTATGAGCATGATCATAAAAAAACACCATTCTCATTGTCAATATTATCATCTATAACTTACATAGTGAGTATATAAGTATTCCATAATTTGACTATACGACTAATAATATTTGGTTCAATTGATGCCTCACATATTGAATTATCTTATTTCTAATATCACACGAAGTTTACGTTATTCGGTTTGATGGCACACAAAAATATTAACCATATATTCCATACACAAATATTATCAATATTATGAACATTATCAATAAAAGAACACCATTCTCATTGGCAATATTATCATCTATAAATTACATAGAAAGTATATAAGTATTCCATACTTTGACTATACTACCAAAGACATGTCGTTCAATCGATGTCTCACATATTGAATTATCATATTGTCTTAAAAATATGCAGGTTTACCGACATCATTTTAAAAAACAATTCTTACATAAATAATATTTTTGGATGTGTGTGTCAATGATCTTGGTAGTGCACATGATGTTGATGGTTGGAATTTTTCTGAAATAAAAAAGAAGAATGCAAAAGAGAGAAGTATTAGCTAACTCTAATGCATGATATTTTTTCTTACATAATGTATAACATCTTTTATAATGGAATGAATGATGCAATACTATACTACTATGTATAGAAAAAATGTAAGTTACCTGGTAAAAAGACTTGCGACTTGAATTTTTACATCTAATATTTTCTCCATTAGCTTTCACTCGTGTTCCATTCTTTCAAGCTCAAGTTGGAGTCATTCAATTTTTGAATGAATAGATGCCTACAACTATTTATTACCTCTTTCAAATCTCCATAAGATTTTCTTTTTTCGCTTTACAAGTTTTCTCTGAATTCCATTTTTATTCAAAGGGGTTTCTTGGTTTTCTCCTTCCACGTTTTCAATGTTGATAGAAGGGATTTCTGATTTCCCTCGCATGTCTTTTTCAAAAGTAGAATTTTTTATATTAAACCTATCTTTTCTATTAAAACTAATAAGATTCAGTTTTTTCTATGTAATGTGATCCATATCTTCATGAAACTCCATATTCAATGTGTTGCCAATGTTTTTTTTTCCAATTATTTCTCCTTCTTGAGGGTTTTCTTCAACATGTTCATCTTGTATTTACATTGCATCCTATTGAATGTTTTTTCCATAAAATTGATTCAAAGTATATTATATATCATCCCAATGTTTATTTCCTAGTTTTCCATGATTTAAATATTCATACACCTCTTCATATTTTAAATTTTTTTTTCACGGCGATTTTGACCAAAGCTCGATTTTTATTCTTTCATCAACTCCACATATTTTTGGGTTATTGAAAATGTTTCTTCTAGTTTTGAATCATCATCATCATCATAAATATATGAAGAATTTATATCGATTTGTGAATTTGGAATGTAAGGACCCAATTTTTGTACACCCTCAGTATTCTTTTTGAAAATTATAGACATTGTTTCCATCAAAGTTTTGCACGCAAAAGTACTTTTCATGGAATTTACTTATCTATGTTGAAAAAACCATATTATCTTCATAGTTTCTTGGATTTTATTTTATCCCTTGGTATCCTGCAAATCTATTAGTTACTATAAACATTTAGAAATGAAAAAATTATCTTACTCCATCTTTTATGTAAACTTAATTTCATTTTATTTTTTCTAATAATAAATATACATCGGGTATTGCGCTCTGTAAATTCACAAAATCAAAACTTGTGGAGATACATTGAAAATTGGTGGAATACCTAATAACAAATGCAATATTTACAATCACTATGAAATGGGTGTATAAAATGAAATTATTCAAAATAATGTAACAATGCTTCACCTCTTTTAATTTTCTCAGTAACTCTAATCTTCCCTCACTTTGGTGTTGTCATCGTCGAAATGAGAATACAATTTTCCATTTTATTGTATTAAAATACAAACATTGACAGAGCTTGTGTGGATTAAAATTTAATATTGTACCACTTAACATTAAATGCAATATGGAAAAATAAAAAAATACTCTCAAATGGAGAATTTTAAATTATATGGTTTAATGGCCAATTAATGTTTAGGAAGCACAATATTAATTGGGTAACATTTGACCTTACAAAAAGTGTAATTTTTATTGTAAAGAATTAAGGTAAGATTTTTATAGATAATTTTTAATGTATGAAAACTAAATTTCAAAATTATTTGAAGCTTAAATTTGACATACATAAATTTAATTGGAATTAAGTATTTAATATTGACAATTATTAATAATAAACTATGTAGCATGGGTTACTTCTACTCAATATAATAGACAATTGTTAAAAATAAACTTACATTGTTAAAATATTACGTAAGATATAAAAACCTAATAAAAATTAAAACACATAATTGAATCAAATCATATAACACCATACTTAATGAAATAAAGACTAAACTTGAACTTTATACCATCAAATATACATAGCTATATAATTAGAGAATAAAATAGAAGATCGATTTACTTTGACACAATATTAATGGCCCTAAGTTTAAGTCTAAGAGGCCACTAGGCTAGACAAATTTTGAGTAGAATGATAAGTGAAAATTTTAGTGATGGCCCTTTGATATGTAAGTGATCGCTATTCCAAGTTTAAATGCTCACACTTTTTCATGTTAATTCTCGTATTGCATCGTGCGAGGTATCACACTTCTTCGTGTAATAGATCACACTTTGATGTGTGAGGGATCAAAATGCAATGTGCGATGAATTGCACTTCGTCATGCAAGTGATCACTTAGAGATGTGCAAGGCCATGAATCACTCGCACTATGATAAGTGATAAATCTTACATCCAAGTGCATGTTTTTGAACTTGGAATTGTGTCCACTCACACATTAAAGTGTGATCACCAAATTTAACCTCCCATTCTAGTCAAAATTTTAATTTTTGCGTCTACAAAAAAATTAAGTCATAATGGTCGTTAGGCTATACAACTTTTGAAATCCATACACTATGTGTTTTATGGATAAAAATATAAACGTAGCAACGGGATCTAAGGGTGTAATACAATGTGTTATATTTTTGAAGATTTGATTTAAATGAGGTTTCAAAGATGTTCATATAAGATGTATATTTTTATTTTCTCATTCTGATTTCAATTATCCATACTAATGTTAAATATTTTAGTGTCCTCAAATACTAATTTTCTATTTTTATTTGTGGATGCAATTGAAAATGAACTCTATTTTTTAATATGAAGCACATGAGGATTTACTATTCAAAGGTGTGAAAGTAGTGGATGGACTAGTTTATACATCCAAATATACACTCCATTGTAGAGATATGGGGTCTATCTTAATCGTTGTCACAATAAGTATTGTATTGAATGGTAGAGCGAGACTTCCATACACAATTTATGATTGTGAAACCCGGGTTCAAATTGAAAAGAAGGGATACTTTATCCCATAGGAAAGGAAGAAAGAAATGATTAAACATGTGATTTTAAAAGTTTCACATGTGGGGTGATGTCATTCAAAACATCATGAGCACTTAATTAGATGATAAATTTAATGAGGACAAGGTTTTGAATTCTAAAAATGACATACATTGTTTCAAAACTTTTGAACACAAGGATGAATTTACTACAATCCATATGGTGCTAAAACATTAGTGTGTCATAAATTAGGTGAGATAGCCGAAGAGTTTATATCCCTAGTTCAAGAACAACATGTGATTTCTAGAGTAGTGTTGGGATCCAAACAGGTTTGGTGTTTTTGTGGAGAAGAATATAATTACATGCAATAATTACTATCTAATTATACAATGCAAAAATGAACTTTCCTAGCCAATCAAAACCTTTTTATCTAGAAACAAGAACTCGCACTTCATGTGAATGGAAATTCGAACTCTAAGAAACAACTTCCACATCAAATAATGACTTAAATTTTAAGGGGGTTACTACAAATTTTATTTATTTATTTTCAAAATAACAAAAATTTGTTACAAAACCAACAATTACAAATGTCTGTGAAGGAGACATGGTGTGCTTTAAAAAATTAGATGACAATACATTTGGGGTGCATATTGATAAATTAATCAGGCCTTTTTACAAAGTTTTTCTATATCGAACGATCTCTCATCCAATGGCCGACACCCAATTGGCCCATCAAAATTATTTCATTATGGAAGTAAGGCTAAAAGAAATTCTAGAAGAGTTATCCATAAAATGTGGAGTTCATTTCAAGATCCATCACCTCAACCGGTATACACAAATTCACATGAATCTTCCATATGTATTAGTGATGAAGACTTGATAAAAATTCCTTACAACACTTGCAAAATGCCAAAAGGTAAATTATACTCCATCTAATATACCAAAGGAAATGGAAGATGATGAAAAAATAAGAGAACAGCTTTTGTGTGAAGTTGAGATAAAACCTTCATTGCATGAAAGGATGTATCTTCAATATATCTCTAAGTTATTTCAATCATAGTTTGAATTTAAGTCTAGGTATGAATGAACCTGCCATAAAAATGTATACTTATTACATTCACCGCAAATGATAGCAATTGTGATCAAGGTCAAAATTTTGAACATACTATAGATAAATATAAGATATGTGGAAGGGATGTATGTCATAATGCATGATGCAAATTTCATGGAATCTAGAAAACACATAATACAAATATAGACAATATTGTATTAATGGCAAGAGGAGGGTAGTAAATGGAAATACATCAAAACAAAAAAAATTCCAAACACTTTCACAACTATTAAATTGATATACAAAATGGTGGAGATGAATTTTGATATATCCCCACACATGTCTCGCTCGGTGGGAAAAGATGGTACTGAAGTAACAATGAGACTAATTCCTACATTTTATAGTTTTTATTACATCCTATAAAAATTTAATGAGGTCCTTTCACTATTAGACCTTCCTCTAACATCACAATCAAATGTCACAAAAATACGGCAACAACATTTGCTCCCATGTTTCACTCACCAAGAACAACTTCTTCATTAAATGTGATAAGTCTACAGATCTTAAGGAAAAATATACAACCACCTCATGTGCGAAGCACTAGCACAAATAGATCAATGCCATAAATGGTATAATGATTACATTCAAAGTTTTCTTTCAAATTACTATGCACATATAGTGTAATCACAACAAAATTCTAATAGCTATTTGAGCATTGTGTATGAAAAAATGGACAAGATGAAAACTTCAATACTATGGATGGGAAGAAATGAAAAATAAATAATCAATGCTATTAATATCTCTATCATATTGACTAGTATGCTTTGACACATGGGCACAAAACAGGGGGTTTTGGGGAATTTGGTCTCCCTTTGTTCGGTGAGGAGAAAAATTCACAATAACATCATTGACACTATATATTTGGAAGATAGAAGAACCACTTACAGATGAGTATGGTGATTTTTATATAGTAGTGGGACATCAAAACACCCATTACGTGATGCACTCTTTGTTGCAAAATTATGTGTATGAAAAGTGCAAGGAATACAAGTAGAAAAATGAGCGTGCTCATATAACTAATAATGTAAGAAGGTGTTCAAGTTAATTTTTAAAAAACCATGAATTCTGTAATTGCAACTAGATAATCCTGCAAGTGACAACACAAATCACACATTGTTTGCATTTTCATCCATGCTGAAAGCTAAAAGGTTTTTCAATAGTGTTCATATGTTTCCTTTTAGTGGGTCACACGCATGAAGACATAGATGGGACATTCGACCGATTATTATCATTCTTGAGCCAATTAGAAAAATTCACTTTTCCACAAATAATGGACACTTACAGAACATGCCAAGAGGAGTCCAACACATTCACTCCATACCTTATTGAGGAAGTATATGACTTTAAGGCCTTTGTGGAACCACACCTGCTAGATGGTAACCACAAGATCATGGTTATTAGCAAACCAAAGATGTTTAAATTACATGTCATTAACAACAGACACTCGTTATGGAGTACAAAACATTAATCATGGATTTTGAATGGTCGCACTCAATTGAGATATCAAAAATAGTGGATGGGAAACCTTTCTTTCCTGAAGGGGATCCTCCATTGGCACCCTTTAAATAGATAAAAGAGATGGAAAACATGTAGAGAAAAATTTAGGAATACATCACACACTGGGAAAAGAGTTCAAAAAATGGTGGAGAAGCATACTGGGTTTTGAATATTACATATTGGAAAAAAATTCTACACTCCTAGATAATCCCTTTGTTAATTGTAACATGATGAGGGGAGATTTTTTTGGCCAAAAATAATTCGGTTAGTGTAATGTATGATCAGATAGTGAGTGAACCACATCTTAACATGGATAGATACTATAGTCAAAATGTCCTTTCAAATAAGTATATATATGTTGGGTCTATTTTTCATATACCTCGACAACAATTCAACCTAGTAGTGGATGTGAATGTTATGATACTAATAAGACCAAATCATGATAACGCATACCTATATGGATGGGCAAGGTATAACAAATACTAAGATAGGATGTTCACACAAAGGCTCAAAAGCTAAGGGTATGCTAGTGGGAATCCACATGAAAAGAAAATACAAGAAAAGAAAGGTACCACTAATGCTTAAAGAAAAGGCAATGGTTGTGAAAATCAAGGGACACATTAGATATTTATATAGACAATGTCATTTTGGCATGGATTCCATGAAAATAATGGAAATGAGATCAATTTAAAAGGGACACGAAGCTATCTAGGCATACCTTGTACAAATTCAAGAACAATAACTAATACCCTAGTGAGGGATCAATGCTTATGTAATTTTCAAAGTAATTTTCCTAGAGGAATTGATTGCCTATGAAAATACATTTTCAAATCCACTTCTTCAAAATAACGTGTTTAACGTAATTATTCACTCTTTGTTGTTCTTTATGATTTATAGAATGGAAAAACATAAAAGTAGTTGACTTTATCACACGTAACTTGCACATTTACAATATCACGCCATTTTTATATATATTTATGCAAAAATTATATCAATATATAATATACATAAAATATTAAATAAATATAAATTTGAAGTATTTAAATAACTACTATTTTGTAGTTTTTAAAGGAAATATTGTAAAATTACCATAATTTACAAAAAAATTATAGGCATAGGTGGCCGTCAAAATTTAACCACTCGGCTGATGTAAATTTTTGGTTTCTAGGCTTATGTATGTTAGCAGCCTCAAGGCATATTTATCTTAGCGGTGGGTAGGTTTATGTAACCTACTACCAGAGGCTAGCGTAACATTGCAGCCACTAGGATTATTTCATCTAGAGGAATCTACTCTTTTGTAAGTTACCAAATACTAGGCTTATGTAAGTTAACAACCTATATGCTTATATAAGTTAGTTTCCACTACGCTTATGTGGGGAATAAAAAAATAACAAAATAATAATCCTAAAATAGTGAAATTGAAATCCAAAAATCAGGATTTAGAATTTGGATTCCAATAGTGGGGAAATAGGAATCTAATAATAGTGTTATTGGAATCCAATATTATCAAAATTGGAATCCAATAATAGCAATATTGGGATCCAATAATAGCGAAATTGGAATCCAATAATAGTGAAATTGGAACTAGAATAAATCCAATAATGACAATATTGGAATCCAATATTGTTAATAATGGAATCTAATAATAGTAATAATGTAATCCATTATAAACAAAAATGGAATCCCAAATACACAAAATTGGAAATGGATTTCATCCAATACTTAAAATATTAAGGTTCAAATTTATTGGAATATGTCTAAATTTACTTGAAATAAAAGCTATCCTCATATTGATAATTCTTTAACAATGTAATCAATGCTATATTATATTGTGACCTAACTTGTGAAAATCTCATCCCTTATCTAGAATTATCCATATTTACCAAAATTTGTAATCCTCTTGACATTTACCTTTAATGCATTTTTTACCATCGAGGTAAATCGATCTTAACAATTTTCTCTCGGGATCATACTCGTGGGATATGTTCAAACCTATGGATATCCTCCTAACATGAAATTTCATAAAAACAATTCTAGTACATCATTTAACATAACTCAAATTCCTAACTACCATGAATAAAATCATTCCACTTATCCACTTTTACAAAAAAATCCCTCCATGTCACCTTTTGTCAAAATTAATGAATAATATCTTCAAAATGGAAATAAAACAAAAAATATATCAAAATCTACTAAATTCATTCCTCTACTTACTAGTTTTTCTTTGACAATTATCATATGACCCTCTCAAACTTGCCCATCAAACTCAAAATCAGATGACCTCCTTCATATTTCGACACTAGATAAAAATACCTAGACTCTCTGTAATGGGAAAGAGACCGAATAATTTTTCATTTTTTCTCCCCACTCACACCCGTATTTCGAATTTATACCATCTCCACCATCCATGACACTCACGTCAAACCCACCACTCATCACACTCTCTTTCCCTCATCTCGTAGAGCTAGTTCGTGACAAATAATCAGTATACATCCTTAATTATATCATCAGTCGACTATTTAAATAATACATCAACGAATAACTTGATTTAAAAAAATCCACAAATAAAACATTTAAACAAAAAATAACTCCATGTTAATGGATTATTACTCTATATCATCCATAATCTTATACATTATATATATAGTTGGTGGGCCACCTTTTAGACCCTCAAATTCTAAATCTATTCTTCTCCCTTTCATATATAATTAATTAGTAGGAAAATACCCATCATCCTACATTAATTAATATCTCACTCCCACACATATATAATTTCTTGGGACATTAATCGATCCATCATATTCCCTAACATGTTTTGTTTCTTATGGAATCCAAAACAAAACCAATAAATTAATCGACCAATATAATAGTTAAACCTCACCCAATCACTCATCCTAGTCATGGTACCATATGTTTTTCCTATCATAATAATTTTAAGTGGTTATCCATCTCTATCCCTCCCCTCGTGACCATTTGATTGGGAATCACCCTTCCGATTTTGTTTTCTTTCTTCTTTTAATTATCCTTACTTCCTCTAGTTGAAATATCTCTTGAAAGAGAGGGAAATTTATACACCTAAAATAACACCCTTTACTAATTTACTAATTTTCTCTTCATAACATCTAACCTTATAATATCCCTCATCATCCCTTTATCATGATTAATTTCCCTAATTAATCATCAAATCACTTTCCCTCATATTTTAGTAAGTTATTATTACCAATCCTACCTAGCCACCTACTCATATAGCCTATCTTATAACTAATCATCATCATTATCTTAATGTAATTCGATCTTAGCACCTAATTAAATATGGAATTATCCATCTCTATAATCTTCCACATCTTGAATATTCCATCACCTTCTAATGCATTTTAAATTCATATAAATCTCCCTCAACAATTTATAATCCTATAAATCTAGAATATTTTGATTATCCATCAATTTAAACCATTGATATTCATCTCACTTAGATTAATCCTCACCCTCCATATATTCATAACTATAACTCACCACCCTCATGCATGGCCAATTTGGAGAAGAAAAACTAAGTATTGCATCTTTGTGTGCCATCAATCCAATAACAATGAAGTTCTTTTGGATTTTTGAGCCATCAACAAGAAATCTACAAGAAAGTTTCAAGAAACACTTTGGGCACATACATTCTAGCAAAGGAACAATTTTCCATCGAGATAAAGTGAGGTAATCTCTCATCTAAGATTTATTATCTTGATCTTATTTCTTCAATTTGAGGCATGTAGTCTAGTTGTAAGCTAAAATTTCTAATGGTTTACATGGATTCTAACATGCATGCTTGCAACTAAACTTGTACATAACTATCACATTTTGATTTTTTTGAAAAATATAACGCTACAATTTAGATTAAAAAAGGGCAGGTGAAATTTCAGACAACAAGGGGAGAATTTATTGTTTTGACATGACTTATTATATAAAATTTGGTTTTTCAAAGATTAACATTTAAATAGTAAAATATATAAATTATTTTTGTGTAAACCTACAATTGTTTAAACAAGTGGTTTATCACGTTATACATAATAAATAGTCATCAAATAGGTATACATCATCCCCTTTACAGAGATCTTCTTAGATAGATATAAATTCTTCATCTATATAGATATCTACTTCTATAAGACACAACTCTTCATCATTGAGTATAAATGAAACATATGAGTTGGTAATTAATCTTAAGCTTGTGTAATAACTTTTAGTTTCTTGTTAATATATATTATTTTGATTTCTATCATGATTGAAACATATAAAATTTATCTATAGGGAGAGTCATCCCAACCTTATATTTGACATAAAGGTTGAAACATAAGAAGTGGAAGGGGGGTGACATATTGGCAAAGAAATTATAAAAACAAAATTCTTTCTTTGAGGTAAATTTAATTTTTAATATGTTGCATTTAAATGAAGCCATCATAATATTGATGCAACCTATATAGATAATGCACTAATATTGACTTAATACACATACATATAAGAATAAAAATTCAAATGGTGATTTTTTCATCCTAATGATGAAATTCATCATAAGAACATTACAGGGGATAAAAAATCTCATATGAAGAGATTCTACTCAAATAATATGATTGGGTGATGGGTGAAAAACAAACCTTTTTCCTGGGACTTGAAATGAGGATGTTTCAATGGAAGAGAGAATTAGAATTCAAAACATGATACACAATTTATTTGATCATGATCATTAGGATGATAATGAACATTAAGATGAAGATAATAAATAGTAGGATCATGAATAATAAATGATACTTTTGAAATTTTCTTGAACTCCTTTGTTTATGAAGGGAGAGTCTATAACATTATTTTTTAGTGCTATATTGGAATCCACACCTATAGAAACGTTGGCTTGTGAAACATCGTGTTAATTTTTTATTGAGGTTAGATAAAAATTTCATAACATATTCTACATTTGATATATATTTCATTTGTTTTACATTATTTTATAGGCTAACTGAGGTAGTGTCAATGACATGAATTTGGTCGAATGGAAACTAGATTATCTTGGAAACATAGAGGCAATAATAACACTTGATCATATTTTTTTAAATTTTTCATATTTCAGTTTACTTGGTACCCTTCTATTTATAATAGATTTTTATATTGGAAAATGAAAGTGGCTTCTACTCAGTTGAATTTTCTATAGAATTACTTGAGGGGAAATCACTATATGTGTTTCCTCAAAATTGTAATAAGATATAAATTGTGTAATTTTTCATATGTAAATATTTTTTTAGACACATTATTTACATATGTAGATATTATTTTTCATGTATTAACATTTGTAATCTATGTTTGTCTAGGTATTCTTCTATCTTGATATAAAGATAAAAGGTAATTAGTAGTTTGTAATAAATTATGAGCTAAGGATGAAACACGTTGTTGATGACGAAAGTGTTTTAAAATGAGCATCATGGGGAATAAATGATGTTATTAACAAATATGATGAACACAAATCTAGTCCTTTTGACTTGTAAAAATTCACTAAAAAAATAGTTATATGTTACTAAGATAAATAATAACCTAGTAATGATCTTAAATATTTTTAGGCTTTAATTCTTGAATCTATTCTAAAATGGTAAAACATGGTACAAAAATCATAACAAAGTGCTAACCAAAATTAAAATATGGTACAATATCTTACCATTTCTCTAAGAGAAGGTAGAACATGGTACAAACAAAATTTAGAAATTTTTATTTGTAATGTAATGATACTACATTAGTACAATCCCTATCTACCTAGTTACTTCCTATCCAAGGTAATAAACACTAGGAATTGATTACGAGAATCTCGTGAAAATGTATGAGATTCTTAAAAACCAAAAAAATTGATAAAAAATGAGATATTTTAGTAAATAATTAACACAAAATATCACAAACACAAAACAAGTTAAGAACATGATAGTTTAAGTTTGAGAAGAAATATGTATGTTGAGTTACAAAAATCAATGATGAGATTTATAAAACAAAACTATGAGAGAAAGGATAATAGTATTTATGTAGGAAAAAGTAAGATGTATATATTACACCATTACATCACATTTACAAATATTTATTTTATTAGAAAACATGTATGACATAGTTTATAAAATTATATTTTTGGAGGATGTGATTTAGATGTGATTGTCATGAAATTAAATAGGATATGGGATTTTAGTGCATAATTGAACTATGAAGAACAAAGGGATTTTAGTATTTTCATTTTTATTTTACCAAATCATATTCTTCCCACTCTATTTTTTCCTAAGAACACATCCATCCCACTCACATTATTGGTATACATTTTTCTTATATTTAAAAATTTTAATCATCGAGATAACATTTAATTTTTTAATTTCAATGTTCAATATTGATAATTTTCCTTTCGGAGTGTTATGAACCCAACAAAAGAGATAAATTTTACCGAAGATGTTCACAAATGAATATGGAATTATAAAATAGGATTTTTTTAAAATGCTAACATGGGTTTGAATTCTTATAAAGATGATATCCCAAAAAGTAGAAACAAATTATTTATCCACAAAATTTAGATATCCTTGAAATTAAAAAGGGTTAAAATTTTTGTTATCTCCTTCTTCTTTCTTCATGTACACTTTTTCATCATGAACAACTTACTCAAAATATTCTAAAGGGCCAAAATCAAGATGTAGCATCGACCATTTATCATCCGAATGTCCATTATATTTATAGGGATAATACCACTTGGTCTCCCCACACATTCCCTTTCAAGATAATTTCATGTTTGAATTCCTCACTTTCTTTGATCTGAACCCTATTCGTCCATGATTTTGAAAATTGTATTCATGCCAAAAATTTTATTATAAGGTTTTGGTTTTTTCTTCATCTAGATTATTTATGTTCAAAAAAATTGTCTCCTTTTTATTTACTTGTTCATTTCAATCAATACATTTTATTTCTCTCTTCGTATGTTCATCAAGATCACAACAAAATTAAAAACCTATGAAAATAAATTCTAAGTTATTTAACTAATTCCTATAGCAATATCCATCCACATGAACCATAGATGAAATATCATTGAGGTAACCATAATGAGAAAAAATTGTGAGGTAGTAGTTGATGCACTAATTTTAGCAAGAACCTTAAAAGGTCATAACTTGTGCTTTGGGTTTCTGTTTGAGTCTATTTTTTTAAACCACTTGTTTCAAGAATATGAACACACTGGTCAACTTTCCTTCCAGGTTGGAGCATGTTTTGGCACATTTTCAGCCCAAAATACTCCATCTAAAGGCCAAAAATTATGAATTAAGTTGTAATTCAATTTTTTCCTATTTTAGGGGATTAATAAATTTTAGTCTCTTGAATGCATAGTAGGTTCGAAAGTTGGAAATTTTTCTAATTTAGGCATATTGAAGATGCATGGAAATTTTTGTGCCCATACAAAGAAACATACAAACTTACTAAGAATAGCAAGTTCTAATAAACTGCTAAAAAAGTAAATTCCACCACCTAGAGTAGATTTAGTCAAAGTTAGTTACTGTTTTCTTGGAAAATCAAGTTGGGAGTTGTTTTCCTATTTATGAAGCATTGTAATTCATGATTCAATAATGAAGAAGAAGATTTATTTTCTTTGAGTTCAATATATTTACAATGTATTGAGTTTGTGTTAGAATTGGCTACATTAGTAGTGTGGGCATGTGATTATCTTAATCAACACCTAACTTAATAAACATTTACATAAAGAATATTACAACTACAAAATCATCAATATATCAAACACACCTAATAGTATACATGATTACACTTTTCTTGTAAATTGTGCTTAAGATAGAAAGGGAATATTTATTTTTTAAAAACGTTTTAAAAATGTAATATGTTGTGTAGTTTTAAACATCATGAAAAAGAATTTTTTTATTATTGGTAAATAGTTTTAAAGAGACTATACCTTGTTACAAAAAGGCCTCAATAACTAGATATAACTATAAAGAAGTGACCAAAAAGATCAAAATCCAGATAGAACACTATGTCCATTAGTAACCAAGAGATAGTTACAAGCAAGAAACAAAATAGAACATAAACTGCAACAGAACAACCAAAAAGTAGTATAGTCACAACAAAAAGACCAAAAAAGATCAACAACTAAAACGATTCCCTCTAGCTTCGAGTGAGTTTACTTCTTAGATGCTTTATCAATTCCGGATCGTATCGTTTGCGGTGAGGTGAACAATGCTAATGTTGTTATGTGTACGTAGGGTCCTAAGCATTCAACCGCGAGATGGTCTCGGATCATCTCTTTTTCATTCCCCCAAATAGCACTAAGGATCCCACTAAGCATGGTCATGCTTCAAACTTGCTGCTCTAAAAATTCACTGATGCATTTGAAAATAGCCATGTTGTGATCATGTCTATCTTTTTCTCTCCCTAATCTATTGTCTAGTGAGTTCAGCTTCTTATAAATATCAGCAATCTGATCCTTCCCAATGTCATTATCATCATCAATTTTTTTCCTTTCTACTTGTCCATGCATTGTAGGTCCTTCTTAAGCTGCTTCATCTCTTTCTCCAGAGACTCCAATCTATGAGGCACATGATTCCCCTCCTGATGCAGGGCCATATCCATACCAACATTGCTGATATGCAACAAATTTTATGCAACTTCCAACTCTTTGGTGCTTCTGAGAATCTGGGAAGAGTGAGGGGTGTCAGTTTTTGGAAGCTTGGGGTTCTTGGTCTTAGATTTGGAAGGGGTGTCTAGAATGGGAGTGGGAGTAGAGGAGGTGGTGACATGCGGATCGCTAGGAGTGGTCGGGAAGCCAAGGAATTTGGAGACACAAAGCTTATGGAGCAGGAAGATGAGGCCTTGGTGGAGAGGGATAGCATGGGAGTGCTTCTGAAAGTCCAGAATAGAGCGTTGAAGGGAATTAAGCAGGTAGTGCGGGAAGTAGACTGCAAAATTCCTTCTAAAATGATTTAGAAAGACAAGGTGTTTAACAGGGACCATTTTGTATCACCCTTCCAAAGAAATATACCTAACCATCATATTTGTCACTTCATCATATGGCTTAGGAATAGAACTTACCCTAATGCCCACAAAAACATAAATTAAATAAATTAAATTATAATAAAGGTGAAAAATAAAATATTAATGAAGAAATTAAATTATAATAAAGGTGTGAAATCACATCAATATTACTATTACTATATTGTATTTTTGCATGATTTATATTTTATATTACGATGATGATGTGGAGTTATGGGTCATTGAATTGACATGATAATGTGTGAAGTATATATTTATCATGATTCAACATGATGTGACATGGAGGGTGGGTTAGATGAACCACCCGATAACCTTCCATGTCTCCATGTCCATCGGCCTTTACATTCCCACCGGGAGGTATAATTTCACATTTTATTTTATATTTAATTTTTTTCATATTTACAAATATTAATTATAAAACATGATAATGATAGGTCTACTAGTTATTGGGGCCCTTTTTATGTCACTAGATGTCCCTAGGCATCTAAGGACCAATCAAAAAGTTATGGATTTATAATTTTTAATAGGATTTAATTTCATTTGATTGATTACATTTACAATATTTTTATATTTCTTGTCATTTAAACATAAAAATACTTAAGTATAATAAGTATATTCATTTACGAGACTTAGAGGAAAATGAGGGAGAAAATAGTACACACTTTATTAAACTTTAGCTAAGGAATCACTATCTTGGAGGTATTATTTTTTATTTTTTATTTAAATTTATTCTAATTAATTGAATTATGTCAACTTATAATTTTATTGTAGAACCTATTTGGGTGCAGGAGCCTCTCAATTATCCTAATCTAAAACAAGAAAATTTAGGTAATAAAATATCCCTCCACCAAGCCTCAATGACATGGTATGATGAGGGGGAGGAAACGCAATGCCCCACAAACTTCATATCATGAGATTCATTATCACTTTATCCTTGTTATATATCAACACAAAGTGAGAGTGGCCATACAAATGACCATGTATCTAAAGAATGTTATCAATATAGTAGAGGATGTTCATGGAAAGTATGTATTTTAATATATTTTTACGTAAGTGTCTTAATTATTTGTATTTTAACTTATCAGCTTTCCTACTTTATGTTAATTTCAATCTATTTTTTTGTTAATTTATAGTGATTGATTGAAATATGATACATTTAAACCTTTAAATTATTTTGTGTTATGTATTTAAAGAAAATAATTGTTGGCTAGGTATGATATCTATTCAAAGAATATTGTCGAGAGACTAGAATGAAATCCTAGAAGAAAATTTTAAGAGAGTAATTAAATTAACATAGCATGAATTTTGGACTTCCAAATACAAAAAAAAAAAGATTAATTACAAATTTTGCATCAAAAGGGTTTATGATAATGAAAGAGGAAAATTAGGGCAATTTTATCACATAAATAGAACATATAAAAAAATACACTCTATTACTAATTTTTAATATCTATAATTTGTATATTAGATACAAATGGAACACTACTATATAAGAGATATTTATTTTACCTCCCAATGTACTTAAAGAATATTTGAATGGCTTATGTGAAAATTTGATCTAATATGAGAATAATAAGGTTTATGACAGTCAGTTAACTGAATATATGACATCTAACATTTTGATTTTTTAATTAATTAAATACTTTTACAAACATTGTAGTTAATGTAGGGAGGAAATGTAACAAGTTATTAAGTTAGGAAGCGTGGGTGAGAAAAGGTGGAAAAGTGACCCAAAAACGGACAACACAACTTATTGGAGTTAATAAACAAATTAGTAAGTTTGACATAAGTTATTATACAATTATACATCTATATATATTATATTTTATATAAATTATTAATACACACATTTTTATTAATTCACTATATTGGAGAAAACTGTTGTAATACATTTGTAATAAATAAGTCCAAGAAACATTAAAAGAAATGTGATGGGAGTTATCATGTTCATTAACTAGGTGAATGAAAATGGATTTGTATTGGTAAGACATATTGCTTAACTAGTTGTGAATTACATAAATTTTAAATTTTTAAATTTTTATGTTATATATTTGCAGGTTCAAAGACAATTGGAGCTGGAAGAAGAGGAAGGGGAGAAGAATCAATGTGATGAAAATTAGAGCAACGGTGAGGATAAGATGAATGCTAAGGAGGATGAATATGAGGAAAAGGATAAGGAGTAAGAGGAGGAGGACTAACGCTTAACCATATATTTATTTATTTTGTAGTTTGGAATGGAATTGGTCTCGTTTATAATTTACAAATGTAAATATATTTTACTTGTATTTTATAAAAACACATTAGAATATAAATATTGTGTTTTCTATTTATCCATAACATGTGTTTATTTTAATTATAATATTAATATAATATGATATATTGATAAGTTTTAATTAATTCATTTCATGTTTTCTATTAATAATTATTTTGCATTTAATATTTTTTTATATTAAGAATAATGATTTAGTTTCAAATAATTTATTAATTTAAAAATAATATAAATAATTATTCATAATTTTTAATTAAAAAATATGAATGTAATTAGCATCATTTTTGCGCCACATGTGAGTGACATAAAATGAAAGGTTGTTTCACTTATGCGTGGCATAAAATAGACACTAAAGTAGCTATCACATGATTTTATAATGACATAAATTTGATGTAATTAAACATGTCTACTCATGACAAGGTTGCTTCATATTTGTGCCACCTTGCACAACATGATTTCTTCGTAAAAGAATAACCAAAAAACAAAAAAAATCAATTCATGAAGTGAAATTGACTTACAAAAATGGTGTTATTAACACTTTATGTAGTAATTCCTCCTCTCTCTCGTAAGTGGAAACCTTTATGATTTGAAAAATACCTTGATTTTACACATGGTTTTTTTCTCAAACTACCCGATATGTGCTTAATTTGATTACTATCTAATGATTTCCACCATCATTGGATTGAACATTAAAACACCTATTTTTGTAGTAATCATAACATTAATAGATGTTGCACTAATTATTGTTATGCATTAGACTAGAAATCTAGGCTACTTAGAAAAAAGGGAATTATCTCTTTTGATACACGATTTCCCAATAGGTCTATTTCTCTTCCTTAGAGGCATCAATCCATGGAGGTTGCAATCACTCATGATGGTCCTCTCTAGGATATATTTGTTTCTTATCCTCCTACGAGATATTTTTCTTGGAGAGGAGATCCTTATAATTAACCATCACAAAGGCATAAGTTCAATTGGTTTCAAACAACAACAAACTTGGTTTATAAGATAATCAAGTTAAAATTAATCATGTTGCTAGGAAATCCAAATGCATAATTAACTAATAATAATTTTATTTATAAATTTTTCATCCATGTATCCTAGAGTGACCAAACATCATTTATTTGGCTAGCTTTTCAATCAAATCACATGTCTTGGGTTAATCACACTATTACATCAATGATCATCAATACCTATTATCATTAATCATAACAGCGTAATGTGCAAATAAAAATCAATATCAATAAAATTAAATCACATGAGGTATTTATATAATCAAAAATATTATATATATATACAACTAAATAAAAAATAATGGATATATTCTACCTTTAATAGGTTTATCCCTCACACAATTCTTCCTGGGTTCTTATTACACATCCTATGTTTCCTAAGTAGGTTACACAACCTCGAATTCCTAATGTCATCCTTATCCTACTACAAACATGTAACACATTCAAGCTCTAGGCCTCCTTATATAATAGGCTTCCCATTCTCATTTGAGGTCTTTTTATCTCCAAATAACAACACCTTTGATTTTTCATGAATGAATGAATGAGAAATCAATGTTTCTGATAACATGGGATTATATCTAAGTTTGGGACCTTTTTTTTGAGACAAACCTCTAGAGATGATTGGTTTCTCTACCTAATCCTAATGTTAAATTACTCCTACCACTAGAAATGCAACCATGTAATCTTATTCTAACAATCCAAGGGACCAAGCAAAGAGAGGGATGCATAAAAGGAGGTAAAATATCTTTGTGGGTGATAACACCAAGAAGAGGGGAAAAAGACTCTCAAATGAGGGGAAATGGGAGAAAGATAAAGGAGGAGAGGGAATACATGAATACCATAGTCCCAAAACAACATTCAAACTCTCATTTTGATGAAGCACGATAGAAATAAACCTTGCAAGATGAGAATAAACATGCAAAATATAAGTGCAAGTAGATGAAGAGGAAAGATAATGAAATAAACACAAGATATGCTAGAGAATATAAAAAAAAGAATTTTATTACTTCAAATAGATGCAAAGTCCATTACAATGAGGGAATAAGGTAAGAATCACACTGCAAATGTCCAAATTTGAAGCATGAAACTCAAAATACACATGTAGCAATTGGATAAGGATGTACTAGCATTACAAGAGGGTCCAACCTTTACAAATGAGCCTTTGTTTACAATTTATAGAATAAGGGAAAGAGAGAGGAGGGTAAAAAGAGGGAAACTCAAAATCATGCTTTCAACTACCAATAACATACATTAAATGTCTCAAAATAGGCATGATCACCCTTACAAGGCCATTCACATATGCTACTTTACTTGTAGAACAATAAATGAGCACCATACTTCATCAAATATGATGGTTGAGAAACATGGTGAAAGTTATGGTCATTTGAAGTTCGAGGCTCGAGATGGTCATGACGAGGGTTCCACATGAGTTTCCATAGTCCCCTTTAATGTGTTTGTTCTGGTGTAGATGAAGCAATGGTGATTAGAGAACCACTTTGGAATGGTGGAAAATTTCCATTTGTGCTTAGGTGAACCATCATATCCACATTTATACAATGAAGTGCTCCCTCTTTGATCGATCGATTGGCTATGTGGAGAACTAGTGGAATGTAGGAACTGTTCCACCATTTCTCCTAGTATCCACTTCATCTGAAACATTGTATCCTATGATTTATTTACCACATGAGTAGGATGACTCACCAATGCAGGGAACCAAAGGTGACCCAATGGAACTATTTTGTCTATTACACCAATGCCATATTTGTCTTTAACATCGTATCATGTGCTTTATTGTCAATACAAATGACTATGTGGGGAATTTAAGGCCCTAAGGAACTATTCCACCAGTTCTCAAAATATTTGATTCATTTGAATTAACTTCACAAAAATCCTCCCGTGTCCTGTGTGGTAATTTGGGAATAGAAGGAATGAAGGAACTATTCCTCATGTTCCCCTAAGGTCCAATTTAACCACACCAAAGCATATTTTACCCATTTCTTCTAATTTTTTGGCTAAGTGTTGGGTAGTATAACCTTTTAATGGAGAGGGAAATCCTCGTAACATTGAATTTCTCCATTTTTATCAGTTTGTACCTATCCAAGAATAATATAATAATGTTGGTTATAAAAATAACCTAGGGGTGTAATTTGGATAACAACTCCCTACTACTATCACTACGCATACCACTTATTTAAGGTCGATACTCTTTTACATCATGGTTCATCTAATCCTCTTAATGATGTTTTCATAGGGAAGGTATTGTGTTACTATTATTTTTTATATCACTATTTCAAAAATACCAAACATCAAATATTTATAAAGCATAAAAAATTCAAATATTTACAAAAACAAGCAGGACCTTCCTATGAACTTATTTCCTATCTCAGTAATTTACATATGTTATTTTTCATACAGATTTTATAGATATGATATTATTATTTATACTTTTTACACACATACAATCATGAGGTGTGCAGAGCTTAATGCATGACATACATAGATTGATACATGATGAAATTTTTTTGTCTAGACCCTTCCTAATTAAATTTTATCTTTTGGGAGTCTCACACTATATTCAGATGCATTTATTGT
The DNA here is from genome assembly GCA_018340775.1 of Taxus wallichiana var. yunnanensis. Taxonomy (NCBI): domain Eukaryota; kingdom Viridiplantae; phylum Streptophyta; class Pinopsida; order Cupressales; family Taxaceae; genus Taxus; species Taxus wallichiana. The sequence continues at coordinate 51,193,330 of CM031239.1, forward strand.
ATTATTAAATTTATTTCTTCATTACACTCGTTATTATATATTATGTATATGTTTTTTATATAACATGATTAAAACATGTATTATTTGCATAACTAGCTTATCAAGTGATCTATGTGCCTTTAGGATAATGTTTGTTGCTTGTATTAAATTTATTTCATGATTATATGATTTATTTCATGTATATATCCTATGGTATGTACTTTGATTATTTCGGTGACACGTTTTGGTGTCCCTTGTTTTCATCTTCTATAGCCTATTTACTATGGTATTATTTTTGTGAAAGTATTTCAAGTCCCTTTTTGCAGCTTTATAACTTTTCTTTGACTAACATATGTGACATTACTTGTGTACTGTATTATAGAATGCTTGTATACTTGTTTTCCTCTAGGTGTGTTTACAAATATACACGATTGATTTTATAATAATTTTTGCATTGAAAAATGAATTTTAGAAACGATAAATTGTGTGTACACAATCAAGTATTTTTATTTAAGTATAAAGTGTTCATTTCACATTGAAAGGGAATAAATCTAGACAAAAAAAAATTGGAAACTTATACTTTGTGATTTAAAAAAGTTAAATATTTACCACACGATTGAGAATAAATAAATATATATGAAATAGTAAATATCCACATGAAATAACAAGAAATTTGAAATTATGAAAGGACAAGAGTTCTCATGTTGAGCAGATAGAAATGGCCTAAGTATTAGGCACGCAAATATAGGGAATGGAAGATTTTGCAACGCTATGATAGGATTGGAGCACCTAGGAGAAAGACTTAGTCATTTTTGGATAAAGTGTATTTTTGGAGTTAGCGTGTGGAGCACAAAAAGACATGAAGAATTGTGGTTAATGCAATGATATTTTGGGAACAAGTGATAACTGAGTGTCATGCATAGATTAGGATAATAATAGGATTTCTACTTAGATTTAACTATACGAAGTCTATTGTTAGATCACTTGCATGTTGTGTATCCTATTTTAAAGGCACATGGCTATTATTTAGCATGTGACATATTTTGAGAAGTGCATGGTCAGTGAAGGGAAATTCCCCACCCCTATTTATATGTAATGATTTGTATGAGTTAGTGTGGGAGAACTATGGTAGAGTTATGTTGTTGGTTTTGTCACATGCATGAATCATGAAGATAATTATGTAATGTAAGAATATTTTGTGTTTTACATTACTTAATACAATAGTTAATATTGGATAGTGAATGATGTTGAACATGTCTCAATCCGAATATTGCATGGTAAAGCTTTTTGTAGTCATTATTTAGTTAATTATAGATATATTCTAAGAGCTAGATCTAGTTTATACACAGTGGGTTGTTTACTATTTTGAATGAATCTAGATATCTATATGCACCATCATGCTAATGTTTTATCCAAGAAACTCTAAAGAGGGACCTGGTGCCTTTGCACGCTTCGTGAGCACTCAAACTTTGACCGAGTGATGTGCTAGTGTGCCTAGGTTATTAATAGTAAATTCTAGGTGACATCATTTCTTCAATTACCGGGACCTCTTTCTCAGTTCTTCTTAGGATGTTGCGTGACGAAGACGTATTGGTTGACCTTGTAAAGTGTTGAGTGGATAATAGATCTCGGAAGAAGAGTACGCTCAAAGATTCAACATTAGATCTGGTGTTGGGCCCCAAAATATTAGCTAAGTATAATAAGGTGCATGGGTGCATGGGACCTAGTTGAAAAGGGTGCATGGATTGAAGGTGCATAGCAAAAGAGTCCTAGAAGTATGTTGTAGAAAATATGGCACACTCGTAAGGAAAAATGGATTTTTACTTATCCGTATTCAACATCCCACTAGGAGCTCCTTCAAATTTGAAAAGATATGGATGGAACATGATGAAATATTTTATAAGATTAAGAAATGGTGGAATTGGATTGGTGAGGGAAGTGCTCAATTTAGGCTTATTTAAAAGCTTAAAAATGTCAAAAAATAGGTTAAATTTTGGAATAAAGAAATCTTTGGGAATGTTTTTGTGAGAAAAAAGGAATTAAAACAAACTCCAAGATTATCTCAATGTTAGCCATGAAATGCTATTGCTCATGAATGGTTTCTTGGGCTAAAATCAAACCTTACATGGCTCCGTAAGATCATCACAAGACTTCCTTCATCACCCCTTGGTGGACTTTTTCTATCAACTCATGCCTTTTGGTCTTAAAAAAATTAGTACTACATATCGGTGCGCCATGAATTATATCTTCCATGACATCATGCATCACATATTAGAATATTACATAGATGATATCCTTACCAAATCTAAACATCAAACCAAAAAATTGACCATACTTAAGGATATCTTTGGTTGTCTCATCAAGTATTGTGTGCATCTACAACCAAATAAGTGCGGTGTTGCGGTACTTTCCAACAAAACTCCTGGGTTTCATCATTTCTTTCCGTGGCATAGAAGTCGATCCTGCTAAAGTCAAGGCTATTCTCGGAAATTCTTCCACCCACGAATATCCATCAACGTCAAATCCTAGAAGGAAAGTTTCAATCTATTCATCATTTTATCTTACAATTTTCCGATCTATCCAACCATTTCATCATATTCTCAAGAAAGATTTTTCATTCAAATGGGATGATGAATGTCTTAAATCCTTCGAATTCTTAAAACAATACCTCCTTAAACCACCAATGCTAAATATTCCTAAGGATGACCAGCCCTTTTACCTATATATTCCTGCCACTTACCATTCTTTAGGTGTCATGCTTTCTCATCACGATGAAAAACATTGAGAGCAAGCGGTTTATTACATAATTTGTACCCTTCTTGACTACAAAACTAGATATACCCATGCCAAAAAAATCTTCTTAGCCTTAGTTTTTGTCACCACAAAACTCTACCATTACCTACTCAATCAAAAAACCTTCGTCATTACTAATATTGTCTAACTACACTATATGTACGACAAACCCTATCAACATCAATGTACCGCACATTGGCTTATGCTTCTTACCAACCTCGACCTCTAATTCATTCATCAAAACTCCATTAAGGGCTAGGATATCACTGACCAACTAGCCAACGCACCTATTTCTAGGAATCAACCATCTAACTTCGATTTCCCATATGAGTTTTTAGCCACCCTTTCCCTGGATGAACCCGCTTAGCAAATGACCCTATTCTTCGATGGCTCCAAGTGTTAGCATGGGGTTTGGGTTGGTGTTATCCTCATTACTCTTGATGGTGAACCTATGCCTTTGTATTTCAAACTTGATTTTGATTGTACAAACAATATTGTTGAATACAAAGCACTCGTATTGGGTCTCCAAGATGCCTATGCCTTACATGTTAAGACAATCAATATATTTGGTGATTATCAATTGGTCATAAACCAAGTCAAATGTATATACCAAAGATCGTAATTAGATCCTTCAAAAGTATAAACAACACATAGACATATTTTCGACCACCTTTGACCATTACGCACTTCAAACCACCCCACGATCTACTAATAAATTTGTGGATACCATGACCGCTTGGCTTCTCATATACCTACTTTACCCACTCGAATCTAAAATATTTATCACAATACAAAGGCTACAATCACCCTCTTATTTACCTTGTGAGGTCTACTCTGTCAGAACGGTTTCCCCTGACCCATGTGACCTTTGGTATATGTAATGTGCAGACTATATTTTGCTTTCCATTCTATCCATTGATCTCACTCGTAATGGACAACATGAATTTCTTAAATGTGTCTTCCATTATGTCATTATGGGTGGTCTTCTTTACAATCATGGATTTGATGCCATTCTCTTACGATGCCTTAAAAGTTCTAAAATTCCCTACATCATTAAGAAATTCCACGATGGAATTTGTGGAGGTCACTTTAGTGGTTTGGATATCACAAAATTCATTCTTTTCCTAGGCTATTACTAGCCAACCCTAAACCACGAGTGTTGTGATTATGTCAAACGTTGCATGAAATGCAAACATGCTAATCTCCACCACACACCTATTCATGCCTTATAGGTCGCACAAGACCTTTTGCCTTTATCTTAATGGGGTTTGGATATTGTCAGTGAGATCAACCCCCATTCTTCACAATACCACCAATGGATCATAACCACTACTGAATATTACACGAAATGGGTAGATGTCATCCCCCTCATTTCTAAAAAAATCAGAGAAAAAATTTGAATTCATCAACCATCACATCATTTGTCACTTTGGTGTTCCTCAACATCTCATCATTGATAATAAGAAGCAATTTAAAAACAAAACCCTATGACAAGTTTACAACACTTTTGGCATTCAAATTAGTTTCTCGTCACCTTATTACCTACAAATCAATGGCCAAGCCAAATCAACCAATAAAACCTTGAGCACAATTCTTATGAAAGTAGTCAATGATATTCGAAAGGATTGACATATGCACATTCCTTTTGCCTTATGGGCATATCCCACTATTTTTCACACTTCAAGTGCTGCCACCCCTTTTTCTCTGGTTTATGGTACCAAGGCTATCTTACATCTTAAATTACAAATTCCATCTCTCCACATATCACTACAAGACATGCTCAATGACGATGAATTTTTCCAATATTATTTGGTGCAACTTTAGTTATTAGATGAATGTCATATCAATGCTCTTGATCATCTCCAAATCTACCAAAAGGTATCAAACATGCCTATGAAAAATGTGTTCACGAATGATCCTTTTAGGTCGATAACATCATCTTGAAGGAAAATCAACATGTAGCCAAAAAGGAGAAACATAAAGGGGGTAAATTTTCTCCTAATTGGCTCGGACCCTATATTGTTACCCATGCATATGGATCAGGTGCTTATTATTTATCTTCCCTCAAAGGTAAACCCAAACTGAGCCCCTTAATTCCCTACATATTCAACCATTTTATTGTTGACGTTAAGTTCTATACCACCTTTTAACAATTGATCAATCATCCCTTGAGCACCGTTCACCTTCCATATTACCCATTTTGAGGATCCACGAATAAAAAGGAATCATGTGATTCCCGTCACCTTTCATCCTTATCTTCAATATGAGTACCATGGATCTACTCATAGCATGATTCTTATGGATACTTTTCCTATTCTTGAAGATGGAATCCCATGATTGTTCATCACTTGAAAAAACCTATTTCACTATTAATCTCTATGTGCTATGGTCTTGTCTTCTAAACAAGAACCTAATCTTCCTCTATAGTCTTATCCATGACTTAAATGTCTTAGAAACAAAAGGGGATACAAATCCTTAAGTCAAACTTCTAGCAAATGATGAATCCCTCAATAGGAAATCTCTTCTCTCTAAAGTCCACCACTATAAATAGACTTCTCCCTTGAAGGATGGATAAATAAAGTCATTACAAAAGTATAATAAATATCTAGAAGCTTCCCACATCGATCGAGATTCATGAAGACCTTAAGGAGATAATATACCCATGCCATATATACTTCCCGCATCAATCAGGTCTATTAAAAAATGAAGAAAAAGATGAAATTTTCATCATGGACCTGCCTATTTTTTATCTTGTGTTTCTTGTTCTGAAGAACATGTTGTTATACACTAAGTTACACTTAACTTCCCATTCTCACCTCCTTTCCTTTCTATCCTAATTTCCACGTTACTCAAGGGAATTGCCACAAATGCAACATTTTGTGATTATGCAACTTTCTTCACCCTTAGAATGGTCCGTTACGTAATGCCTTTAGGGTATTATGTTCATAAGACCCTCTTAGGTATGGTTAACTCATTAGGTTATTATCATTTAAGTGACTATTTTACCTCATACCATTCCCTTCCTCATTACTTATTGATTATCCTATACAAGACCAAATAATCGACACCTATATTTAAAAATCACTCAACCATGCCTATGACCTAAACTCAATCATGCCTATAACCTACATTCACCTATGCCAAACACCTACTAACCCATTCCTCTACTTCATCATAATATTCCCTAGCTTCTAGGAGAACTACATCACCTGAGGTCCCTTTTCGCTAGGACTATGTAGGTAGCACTTTAAGGGCATGGGGTCCTTAGAGGTTTACCCTAACCAATTCCGACCTCTCCTTCCCTACCCACATCCCCTTGAATTAATCCCCACCCATCATTCACCTAAATATACCCTTCTCCCTTCCTATTTTACCCATTTTCACCCCAAATTTGAATTTACCTTTTCCCCCCAAAATCTATTTGCCCCTAACCTGATTTCTCTACACAAATGTGCCTACTAAACTAGGAATGGGATTGGATCATACCTCATCACACTTTTTTTCTCCATGGTGGCACATCGGGTCACTACACCGAGGGCCCTCCCGATTCCTTTCCTGCCTCTACCATCACCAACTAACCTCCTCACCTCCAACCAACCAAATCAATAAAACATATCTAGTGGACTTTCCTATCACCTATCAACCACCTGCTACAAGGCTCACCAACTCATCTCTCCATCTCATTCAAACGCTTTCAAACTTTTCCTCTCTCCTCTGTCATTTTATCCTATTTGGAAAATTACAAATGATTCCACAAAAAGAATAAATTTAATTTTTTAACCACACCCCAACCTCGTCCAACATCAATCGTACCTAAACCGACATCATCCCGTGCCCCAAAAAACCATGGTCAGTTTACCTAGAGCATCATTGGTTAAGCATGATTGGATTCAGTTACCTATTTTGGCCCCATGGAAACCCATTACACCTTATCTACTTTCCCGTAACCTTTTTCACCTAACTTGACCTTGACCCTGACCCTCCACCTCATCCTTTTGACCTCATCATTTATCACCCCACCTCACCATCAGTTGGGGCATATTTCTACCCCTCCTATGGCCTTACCTACACCACATCTTTTTTTCCACACCCGACCTCCTATGCCCGACCTATGTGCCTGGACCAAAAACATTGTTAGTGACCTTTGAACCACTGTACTCACTATACCTTGTAACATGGTTACCCATATTTTTTTATCCTACCAACCTTACCTTGCCTATTATCATGTTTTTTATCCTGACCTAACCTTTGGTGTAATAGAACATACCTAAACGTTCTTGTACCTGACCTCTATTGTGTTTCCACACCATATCCTATACCTTGGATACCAAACTCACTTCAAACTTATATGGATAGACCTCTCAAACTTTGGATGATGTAGAGTTTGCAAGCTTTTCACTCTAATATCGTGTCACGGTCTATACATGTGCATACGTTCAACTAGGTCTACCATTGACCTGTCCCATTCCCCTATTTTCCTAATTTTATTTTTACCTTATTACCCATTTTTACCTCCACCTACCATACACACACCTACCTACCTAGCCATTTCTTAAGTGGATATCCCCATATCCTCACCTGTTATGTCTTGCAATGATGGTACCTATTTTTCACAACCTAATTGCCTTACCTTGCCTATGGCTGTGACCCAAATCCAAACAAACATTGACCATTTGACCTTTTGGATGTACTATAACTAGACCTACAAGTTCATGTATCTTACCTCGTTGATGTTCCAGATCATATCCTTTACCGTGGATACCAAACTTCAACAACCCTTGTTTGGATGACCTTTACGATGAAGCTAACGTACATTTTTATGTTAAGAAACCCTGTTATCTCATAAAATTTACCAATATGTGCGTAAGTCTGAATGCTCTACCTAATCACCCTCCCTACATCTTATAATCACCATACCCTTGACCCTCACATTCTTTGCACCTAACCTTGTTTTCTCAAACCACCCACCTCCTCCTTTTATCAAACCACTCACCAATTCCTTCTCTCACCTCATCGGTTCCTAGTTTGAGGGGGGTTACCTTCACCCACACATGGGGCAACCACATCTTATTTTTGTCGAATCACTTACCAATACAATCCACACAACAAAAAAGGGAAAAATGTAGACACCAAAATTGTGTCACACTCCCCTTAACCCACTCGTGGAATAACCAACTCAAACATATTTACGTAGCCATGGCCCCTTCCACCCCACATTAATATTAATTTAATTAACTTAATTAAATTAATACCCATCCTCATAGCATCCATTACTTAATTATTTTCACTAAGATAAATTTCCACCTCACCTAGACACCTCATCTAGCCACCTCACCCTAGACCTATTCCTAGCATGTTTCCATAACTAACTAAGACTTGATCTTACTTGCCTTAATGAGATAAGATTTTTTCTAATTTTAAAAGCACATGCCTAGGATTTATCTAACCAAATTCCCACTCATTAGAAAGGAAGGTTCCGTTCTGCTCCGTGAGAATAAACTAACCTAGCCCAAGAAATCGAGGAGATCTACCATTTTTAGTAAACCTAGGGAATCCCACCTTAACCGATGTCGATCACCCCTAAACCGATGCCAGTCAATACAGAAATGTCATTGGTTGCCTTTTATTCACCTTAGCAACCTTGTTTTTGGGTTGGAAAACTCATAGATCAAGGATACGAGAAGTGGGCTACATCCATGCATAACCAAAGTCTTTTCACATACCTAGACATCCAAAGCCAGCACCAGGATAGATCCAGAAGCATTTCAATCACAGTGACATTCCGAGAGGCATCACTATTGCATCAAGCTCTATCCCACCAACCAATCATTATCACCACCGAACCATTGGACCTGTAACATTGGTAAGTGTTTTATCACTAATCATTTCCATTTTTATTCTTCCCATAGAGTTGTTATCATTTATGTTATCATTCTTCCATTAATATTCATATTCCTCCATAGTCTACTTTATGAAAAACTCAAAAACCTCACCCTTACCTTTATCAGATCACCTATCCTGCCCTTCTACCTCTTCGAGTGCTCTAAGCATTCCCATGGACCTCGTCATCCCCTTCTTTAGCTCTATCTAACCTCACCCAGACTCTGTAATAAGGTTTCTATTGAATTATTATCATCCAATTGTCGACACCTGCTTACCCATAACCATCGATGGTCTCCCAAAACCATCATTGGTTATACTTGAACGACATCGGTCTCTGTATTTCATACCATTTTTCCAATAACATAACCAATCAACCTTTTACCAAGTGACCTAAATAGCCCAAAACCTCGACCCTAGCTAGTCCCAAAGAACTCCGACACCTACGCACTTTAGATCTAACTAGAGCCTATACTTGTTATGTTGGATTTGCTTATTTTTTCTTGAATAAAATACCTAAATCATATCAATTTTAGTAGGAATTTGTTTATTTCTCACATTAAGTTTTTTAAAATAGTGTATTAATAGCCATCTAAGGAGTATCACACTTCCCGATCTAGCACACATTAGGTAATCCATTGTCATATATTATTTAACTCTTATTTTTTGGTTTTGTTTTCAATTTCAGTAGTTCCTCCCATTCAAAAGGAATCTCTCACAGTCATCATTGGATTGAGAAGTTAGGACACACACAACAACCAAAACTCGACCAATATAAACATGTATTCCTCCTTGGCCCTTACCCTTATCTATTTCATCTCAATAACGTAATGAAAATGGTGAAACACCATAGGCATGGGTAATGATATATGGTCCAAGCCAATTGTGAGAAAAATTTCCTTGCTTACTTTTCTCTTATTTGGTTAGATGTTGATTTTCCTTTAGGACGAGGTCTCATACCTAAAAGGTTCATTCATGAACACATTTTTCATAGGAATGTTTGATATATTTTTAGTAGATTTGGATATGGTGAAGAGCATTGAGACAAATTTAATCTAATAACTCAAGTTGTGCTAAACGATCCTGTGAAATTTATCGTCATTGAGCATGTCTTGTAGCAAGATGCAAAGAGATGGAATATGGACTTCAAGAGGTAAGACAACCTTGGTACCATATACTAGAGAGAAGGGTGTGGAAGCATTCAAAGTATGAAAACTAGTGCGATAATCCCACAAGGTGAAAGGGATGTGTGTATGCTAGTCCTTGCCAATATCATTGAATAATTTCATAATAATTTTGTTCAAATTTTTATTAGTCGATTCAGCTTGGTCGTTGGTTTACTTTAATAAGGTGATGAGAAAATGAGTTGATTCCAAAAGCATTTCATAAATTGTGTAGGGTTTTGTTTTTGAATTTATTGCCATTATTAGTGATGAGGCGGTGAGGAAAACCAAAGCGAAAAATGATGTGATGGTTAATGAATTCACATATTTTATCAACTTTTGTAGAAATGAGGGGAATGGCCTCTACCCATTTAGTGTAATATTCAATAGTGGTTATGATCCATTGGTGGCATTGTGAAGAATGGGGATTGATCTCACCAATAAGATCTAAGCCCCATTGAGAGAAAGGCCAAAGGTATCATATAACCTACAAGGCATGACTAGGTGTGGGATGGAGATTTACATGTTGTTGGCATTTCACACAATGTTTGACATAATTGCAACAATCACGGTTTAATGTTAGAAAATAATATCCCGTAAAGAATGTATTTTGCAAATGACTAAACCACTAAAGTGGCCCCGTAAATACCATCATGGAATTCCTTAATGGTGTAGGGAATTTCAGAACTTGTAAGGAATCGTAAGAGAATACCATTGAAGCCGCATTTATAAAGGATACCACCCATGATGACATAATGAGAGAGACTTTTAAGAAAGGAACATTGTCGATTACGAGTGAGATCGATGGGTAGAATGGAAAGGGAAAGATAGTCTACATATTGCTTATACTAAAGGTCACGTGGGTCAAGTGTGACGGTTCTAAAGGAGTAGAATTCACAAGGTAAATATGAGGGTGATTGTAGCCTTTTTATTATGACAAAGATTTTAGAGTCATGGCGAAGCAGTATCTAAAAAGCCAAGTAGGCCATGGTATCCAAAATTTTATTGGTATAATGTGGGGTGGTTCAATTTCGTAGTGGTCGAAGGTGTTTAAAATTATATCTACATGATGTTTATACTTTTGAAGTATCTCATTATGACAGAGTATATAACATTTACTTGGTTTACAACCAGCCTCGATTCGAATCACCAAAGATATTGATGGACTTAATATCTAAGGCATAAGCATCTTGGAGGCCCAATATGAGTGTTTTGTATTTAGAAATATTGTTTATACAATCAAAATCAAGTTTGAAAGAAAATGCATGGGTTCACCATCAAGAGGAATGAGGATAACAAAGAGGCCCCACCACCACAATGACACTTGGAGCCATCAAAGAAGAGTGTAATGTGATAAGTGGGTTCATCTAAGGATAGGGTAGCTATGGATTTGTCTAGGAAATTGAAGTTAGAGGCTTGATCCCTAGAAACAAGTGCGTCGGCTAGTTGGTCAGCGATAGCTTGGCCCTTGATGGATTTTTTTATGAATGTATTCAAGGTTAGGGTTGGAAAGAAGCATGATCCAACAGTGGCACGTTGATGTTGATAGGGTTTGGCATACATATAATGTAAAGGGTAATTATTTGTAATAATGAAGGTTTTGTGGTTGAGTAAGTAATGGCGAGTTTGGTAGAGATGAAAATAAGGCTAGGCATATTTTTTTGTGTGGGTATATCAAGTTTCATAGTCCAAAAGGATACGAATTTTTGATAAACCACTTTCTATCGGTGTTGGTCATCATGATGAGTGAGCATGGCACCTAAAGAATGGTCAATGGTAGAAATATATAGGAAAAAAATTTGGTCATATTTAGGAGGAATGAGCACCGGTGGTTGAAGAAGGTATTTTTAAGGCTTTGAAGGCTTTATGGCATTCATCACCCCACTTGAATGACATGTCATTTTGAGAAGATGAAATGGCTGATAAGTGGTGGGAAAGTTACGAGATAAAATGATGAATGGATTACAACTTACCCTATAGGCTTTGAAGTTGATGGAAATTAGTAGGAAAAGGCATTTATAGAATAGCCTTGACTTTATCAAGATCGACTTCTATGCCACACAAAGAAATGATGAAACCCAGGAATTTTCCTGAAAGTACCAAAATGATGCACTTCTTTGGTAGAAGATGAACACAATACTTGATGAGATGGTCAAAGATGAACTTAAGGATGGGAAAGTGTTTGGTTCGATGTTTGGGTTTGGTAATAAAATTATCTACGCAATATTCCAATATGAGATGCATGATGTCATGGAAAAGTCATGGCTCATTGGTATGTAGTGCTGGAATTTTTTAAGGCCAAAAGGCATGAATCGATAGAAAAAATTCCCCAAGTGGTGATGAAGGAAGTATTTTTTTATCTTTTGGAGCTAGTAATATTTTATCATAACCCAAGAAACCGTCCATGAGGTATAGCATTTCATGGCCAATAGTGATATCAACTAGTTGGTCAATGCCTGGTAGGGGAAAGTCATCTTTGGGAAAATCTAGAATGAGGTCATGGAAGTCCATGAAAATACGGAGTCCCCCTATCGCCTTTGTGACTAGAACAATCTTAGAAATCCATTGGGGATAGTCAATGGGTAGGATGAAGGAAACTAAGAGAAGGCCTTGAGTTCTTCTTTTACCGTAAGAGGAATGGGAGGATGCATTTTCTACAGCTTTTTTTTATTGGTTAGGCATCAAGAATGGTGATGATGTTGTGTACCACAATTTTTGGGTCGATACCGGGTATATTGGCATAGGACCAGGAAAAAGTGTTGTTATGGTCCTAAAGGAAAGAAGTAAAAGCTTCCTGTTTAGTAGCATCTAAAGATTGGCCTATCTTTAGAATGTGTGGGTCATCTTGAGTGTTATTGTTGATTTCAATGGTAGATTCATTTAACATGGTTTACATCTTTAAAGGTAACGAACAATGAATATAATAATCTTCCACACCTATGTGAGGATGGACTCATCATCTTGATAATAAATGACATTAATAAAAGGTGTATCATCATCAATCATGTCAGGATAAATGAATGGGAGAGAAGAGGGAGTCTCACCATCACGTTGATAGGTCGGGGGTCCTAGGAAATTGTGTTTACGAAAAAAAAATAGAGGAATAGATTCGGGATCTATGGACTTCGTGGGGAAGGTGGTGATGTGGGTCAATGATGTGGAGAAGGTTTGTCTTCCTTAATGAGGTCGACATGAGCCTTCTTCCACTATGGTCATTTTTTTACGAGTAGTACAAGAAATGATAGTATGATGGCCTTATTCGTAAAAGTCAAGCCAAATCATTTTCATGTGCACCAAAGGAGGAAAGTGTGAGTGAAGTGGCATTTAGTGAGGAAGTGTAGGTCAGATTAAAATGGTTGTGTTAGATATGGAGGTTTGGGTTTATAAGTGGTGATATCAAGTCCCCCATATGTTAGATTAGTGTGAAGGTGGGGAGGACCATAAGGAAAAACCTCACCTACGTTGTAGTCATAACCAGGGTGTTGATACAACTTTCTCGTACTCTTGCAGATTGAGGATTGTGTTGATATTGTATAGGTTGTACTCCCCTATAGTGAGGCATTGAAAGAAACCTTCTAAGGGATTAGTGGGTGATATGTGTGAAGTGGGGATAGACAACTTGTGTGATGGTTGGGAAACATGTCAGTTAGTGGTAGAGGCTATGGCGGCGGTAGGGATAGTAGGGTTAGAAGTCAGGGTAATGATAGATGCCTTGACTGGGACAAGTACATCATTGGGTTGGGAAAACATGTTATAAGTCTTGAAATCTGAAGTTTACGTCCAGAATGGTGTAGTTATGTCCCTTATGTTCAAATTTGAGGGAGTAATTTAAATTCAAAGGGACACAACCCATGACATGGATCCAAGGTTGGCAGAGCAACAAGTTATATTGTAACTCTCCTTCTAGGACATAGAATAGTTCCAAGATAGTGTGGGGACCTATGAAAATATGGAGAATGATGGTACCCAGGGTAGAGGTCATGGCATGATTAAAAAACGCAACATAACAAGGTTACCATGTATGCAATTGACAGGTATGCACATTTGGTTGTACGCATGGGAAGAGATGATGTTAATACTTAGCACCCCATTGATCATAACACATCGTATGTGTATATTATTGATATGGATGGAGATGAAAGGAGAGGGATTGGGGTCCTCGAACTAGAACGTATGATTTCTTCATCCAAAAAGATGAGGGCGGCTACTTGGTGAGTAGGTGGAGGTTTAGAGGAAGGTGACAAATTAGTGAGAGAGGATACATGATGAGGGGTAATGTTGAAGCATATGGGTGTGGGGTTATTTGGTAAAACCTCAATAGATTGAAGGATATCCATAAGGGCTTGAAAATGTGACTCGAATTTTGGATGAGGTCATATAAAGACATTTTGAGGGAGGATTGGTGTAATTTTTTTAGCATTGTGTGATGTGTGACCCCATAAGAAATAGGAAATGTAGGACCTCGAATGGTGAATTTGGGTGTGGGTGTAGATGGTATGTTGGTTACGGGGTTGGTTAACATGCTAGCTTCCTTTTCTTTGCCCTATCTTTCTGAGTGTAGGTAGTAACATGAACCATGTTAATTTGAGGAGAGGTGGATGAAGAGGTTGTGTCATTAAAGGTGTAACAACATGAGAGGAAAAATCCTAGCGGTGGATAAGAGCCTTGTGAAATTAGTAGGGCGCATTGACATTTGGGTGGTGGTTTATCCAACACTCTTATATGGACCATGTTGATCTCAAATTTCTGGGGTGGATAAAAGGGTTGTGGGTGTGGAGATATTGGTTGTTGAGTGGGTAATGGGTGAATATTTGGGGAGACTGGAAAAGGTGGAGTGGGTTTCTCATCTAGAATATTGTATTTGTCAAAATTTTGTTTAGGAGGAAAAATTTGGATAAGAACAATCTTCAAGGCCTTACAAATTTCTACGTCATGTCCTAGCACATGATGATAGGCACAAATCTTGGTCTCATCAAACCCTGTTGGTTTGTGCTTGAGAGGATCGTAAGGTTGAATTGGTGATAACGTAATGAAGGAAGTTTCTATGAGATTGGTTAAAATATTAGCATAGGATCCCACTAACATATTGCAATGGGAGGTGAGTGTGGGTTTTGGTACAAGATTTTTCTGATTGTGGAGGAAGAAGCTTTATAGGAGGGGGAATGGGTTGGTCCACTAGTTTGGTATGTGGAGTAGTCTTAGGTCTTACAGGACATCTATTTGGATAAAGGAGGGGTAGAAGAGTTAGCGATGGAAGGTTTGGTTGGTTTGACTACTTTATTGGAGGGTAGCAGATTCTTATGTTTAGGTTGCATCCTCTTAGGTAAAGGTGATTTAGGAGTATAGGATATAGAGGGAAAAGTAGATGCTAGAAGAGGACAAGTTACCCATGGGGAAACCTAGTTATAGTGGAGGTGGTTGGTGGAGGTTGGGTAGAAATAATGAGTGGGAGAGATGAGAGTGTCATGGGTAGTGACAAGGTTATGGAAGGTAGTGGTGGTATGGGTGGTAAGAAGGTCACGGGTGATGGCGGGGATTATGCAGATTACTTAGGTATGTTAGAGGGCCATGATGAGGAGGTGAGTTGTTGTGTTCTTAGTTTACCAATGGAAATAGGTTGCTTAGCTAAGGTTGTGGGGTGAGGTAATAGGATTGTGAAATGGGTGAAGGTGATAATGGTGTGGTAGATGAGATTGGTGTATGAGGCTTTCAAGGTTTGGTATTCCTTTTAGGGGATGAAATAATTTTAGTGTTTATCTAAGAAGATGAGGCTAAATCTAATTTGATGGGTGGGTGAGAAAGGTGTGATGTCAGCATGACACCTAAGGTAGTGATGGGTTTGGGAAAAGGAGATTATATAGGTGTGGGTAGGTGTTTGGGTGTAGGTGTGTGTTGGGTTATTGGTGATGACATGAAAGGTGTTCTAATAGCCATGGTTATGTTTGGTTTGGTTCATTGAAACACTTTTACATAGATTTTGGAGGTTTCGATGAGTGACAACCGCATTTGAGTTTAAGCGGGAAGTAAAAGACATCCCTAAAGTAAGGCTCTATAAACATAGTCTAGGCGATTAGCCAAGTGTGAAAATGGTACCACCATAAGTAGAGTTGATGTGGATTGAGTAGAAATCCCTATAAAATGTGTTTTAGAAACAGGGAAATGGATAGCTTGATTACGTGGGTAAGAGAGACAAAAGTGGATTGGAAGGATTTTAGATATCCGATGGAGAATAGTCGTCTAAAGGAAATGGTGTTTCTGAATCCTCTATGAGTAGAGGAGATGATAGGCTAGATGAGGGATGAGGTGTACTCTATATGTGACGGTGTAGGGAGTGGACAAGTGTCCCCTATGAGTAGGAGAGGTGCTACTAATGATAACTCGGTAATTTGAGGGTCCAGGGGTGGAGTGCTAATTATAGGATCTTCCACGAGTGAAGGATAAAATGAAAGGTATTCCTCTGTGGGTGGAGGAGTAGATGAAATAGGTTTTTGTGTAGGTAGGGGAGTTCAGGATTAGATTTCATCTATGGAAGGAATAGGGGAGATTTTGAAACTCTTTGGTATGTCATCGAAAATAGCATGGACCTCCCGGACATCGCTATCATTGGTTGAAGTGTCACCATTTTGGTTAGAAGATGGGGCATGATTAGGAAATAGTTTTCTGAAGATATGTAGGTTTTGGTTGGTGGGTGCATTAGGGTTATCCAAGACTATATATTTATTTTCTAACATTTCTTGGATGATATTCTAAGGTGATGCACTTACCATCAATCGACCTTTGACACGATGATTGTTACAAAATTCATGTTCTTTATACCACGCGGGTGTGGGAGATCAAGGTCAAAACCAATGTGTGGTTTTATAGGTGGAAGGGTAATAGCACCATCCTTAATAAGCTTTTCTAAAACAAAATAATAAGGTTCCCCTATTGGGGTATACATTTTTTGTTCTCGTCTCGAACTGGAAAGATTGGATGGGAAAGAGATAAGAAGAAGGTTTGGCCTGGTTTGATGGGTGAGAGGGTCTGTCCTTGAGAACTACGACATTGGTAGATCCTTTGGATTTTGAATAGTTGTTACAGGGTGTCAAAGATGAAGAAGCATAATTTGATTTCAATGTGATATTCTTATTACGTAGCTGAATTTTATTTTCTTTTATAGCATGAATCTCTTATTTTCGTGCCATGGTGAATTCC
Organism: Taxus wallichiana var. yunnanensis; assembly: GCA_018340775.1. Classification (NCBI taxonomy): domain Eukaryota; kingdom Viridiplantae; phylum Streptophyta; class Pinopsida; order Cupressales; family Taxaceae; genus Taxus; species Taxus wallichiana. The sequence continues at coordinate 51,210,339 of CM031239.1, forward strand.
TCTTCAAAGGTGTGGAAGTTCTACACCTACAGTGTTTGTGAAATGTGTCTAGCGTAAGCCTGGGTAAACAAATCTACAAGATCATTTTGAGGTAATTGAAATGTGAGTTGGTTAATTTGGCTACGCCAATGAGTGACAAAGTCAGCGATAAACTCATTGTCATACTATCATATGCAAAAGATCACCATGGTGACTTTCTTGACAACATTGATTGATAAGTGGTGTAAGAAGACTTGGGATACTTGATTAAATGAGTAGATGGAATGTCTAGGTAGCCTTATGTACCAATCTAATGAAGGTCCTATGAGAAATATTGGAAATTTTTGTAGGAGTAAAGTGTCATCATGGGTAATCAAGTAACAACCATGTTTGAAAGACCGCAAATGTTGTTGTGGGTATTCTTTACTATTGAAGTGGTTGAATTTTGGCATTTCCTAATGTACATGGTATGGGAAAATAGGAATGGATGGATGAATGGGATCATTACAGATTTCATAATAGGTGAGAGAATTACATGAGTCAGAAACTGATGCTTCTAGTGTCTGCATCCTTTTCATCATTAATTTAATGAGGTCATTGGTAGCTTGGAATGGAAGGAAACCTCCTGTAGTGTAAGAGGGATAGTACTAAACATGTGATGTGGGTGGCATTCCAGTGTATGGTGATGTTGAATAAGAAGGTTAAGAATAGGGGACCAACATAGAGGTCATATATCTAGAATGAATGATGAACAAGATAGGGGTTGTTGATAATATGTATATGTAGGTGGAATAATTGACTTGACTCTAGTGGTGATTGGGGGAAAAGAATGTAGGATGGAGAGGAAAATATCCTAAAATGGTGTAGGGGTCACCAACACCATGGGTGGTTATGTTGTAATTGGTATCTGTGAGACAATGGGTGCGGATGGGGTTATGGTCTGGGTGGTCAATGAAGGAACAATAGATACTACGGGTGCGAATGATGTTACGAGATACAATGGTCATAGCGGGTATGGGGCCTAGTTGTGAAACCACTAGGGGTAAAATAGGTGAAGGTAATGTTGAATTAGTAGGGGCTGATGTAGAAGTGGGGATAAGGGCAAGAGAGATGGATATGGGAATTCCATATATCAATTGACCTAAGGAATCTCGGGTGGAAGAGTGGGAAAGGTAGAATTGTAAGGCTACGGGATTCTGATCGAGGAGTCATGTGAACTCCTCACCGCCTATGGCAATGGTGTTAGGAAATCTTGGATCCATGGGTAATAAGGTAGATGGTGGTGAAGGAATCGGTGGGAATTTTTGACAATTAACATGGAATATAAGAGCGTTAGCTTGGTTACGAGTTAATACCATGTGAATGAATGTATATCAAGTGATGTTGTATCCTACAGATGACACAAAAAGCAATAGGAATGAGAAAAATAGGTATTTTAGGTGGATTTGGGAAATGTATCAGTTGAGAATTAGCATAGGGTAACCGACACTAGTTAATTATGACAGATGATGGTTAAGGGATAACTGAGGTTGGTTATTGTGAGAAAAGAACAATTTTACCAAATGAGGCAAAAATTGATGAATTTCAAATAGGTAAGCTATATGATGACCATTTATCAGAATACAAAGAGTACAAAGACTCAAAGAAACTCTAAATAGTAAAGAAGATGAAATAGGTGTCCTTTGGGAAAGTTAACCAAAAGGATAGAAAACTCGATAGTGATTAGGTAAAATTGATGGTCATGAGGATTCAACCGACACCGCTAAGTAAAATGATGTCATTACTTATGAAAATTTGATGAATGCTAGAAAATAGATTGTTATGACTGAGATTAGATTAATGATCAACCGAAAAGTCTAGAGATGATATCATGAGGCCTAACACACTCTGAGAAGAAGTCGAAATACTCCAACTGTGACTATGGAAAAAGAAAGGAAAATGGAGAAATGTATCCTCACACCTGAAAATGTACGTCAATCAAATGCTAAAAACATGTATCCAACAAGTGATTTTAATGTGTTGATCTTATGCTATTTATACGACTGACTCATGAATTTAGAGTAGAGTTTTTGGTGAGAAAGGTTTCCTATGAAGAAGGAGATCTAAAATGAGAGGTTTCATGTTATGTTATGGAAGGGGTGGGCTGTCCTCTAATGTAATGACTCGACAGAAGTAATGACATTAGTAATCACTGTCAATCCACTGATCGTGTGATTTTTGATAGCTTCTTCTGGGTGAGATTTTGTTTAAGAAGATGTGTATTTTTTAATTTTGTGTATTTTGGTAGAAGAAGAAGAGAGAGTTCTTTTCGATGATTCTTTGTGTCAACCATCAGTTGGGCATGACTTACAGCATATAGGTTGCCCTTATTTTAATGTGAGCTAAATGCAACATATAAGGATGAAATGCAACTAATTTTAAACCCAAATTGAAAAATTACATTCAATGAAGCAAATGATGAACAAGTAGGAATGTGCTCTTTCACTACTTATGCGAATGCAAGAAAGAAGAAATGGTTCATTTTAAGCACTAGAAAATAGATGTTGTTTTAGACAATTAGAAGAAGAGAGTATTACCAAGGAAAGAGATTTAGTGTGAATACATTTAGAAAGTAAAAAAACACACCATATTTACCTAGGAATGAAGAAAAATGCAAGGAACCTCAGATGGGTCCAACAGGGCATGAAAAAATGTTTCATCCTTTTCTCTACATTTTTAGAATGTGACAAAACAGAGATAAAGGTATGGGCTGAGGAGAAATATATGTTGTGTTGGTTTGAGGTTGATGCATGCATTATAAATCCTCAATCCAATGATGGCTGTCGAGCTTCCTTTTTGGCCGGAGGAACTACCTGAAATAGAAAACAAGACCACCAAAGAAGAGTTAAATAATATGTGATAGTGGACTACCTAGAGTATGCTACGTCCGGGAAGTGTGATACTTCTTAGGAGGATTTAAATCCACTATTTTATAAAAAAAATATGAAATAACTAAAATGTGTACATAAATAAATCTAGTGATAGTATTATGATTTACGTATCATAGATCACTATCAGCTTTAATATGATTAGATACTAAAAACTATGCAGGTCAAGGTCTTCAGGTCAATTTGCAAGTTGTTCAGGTGGTCTGCCCGATCATGACAAGGTCTTAGCGAGGTTGGGTGAGGTGGGTGGTTTTGGTTTACAAATTATTTGCAAACATAGAGAGTGGTGTCGGTCTAGGTATGGTGATCATGGTTAGCGAAAAAACGATGGTTGTGGCTAATCGGTGTGTTTATAGTTAGGCTGATAAGATTCAATAAGGTTTGTTAATGGGGTTTGAGTTGAGGTTAGGTAGAGGGCATAACGAGGTATATGAGGATCTTAGAAACCCTCGAAATATGTAGAGGTCGGGTATGGGTGGTTTTATGGTGTGGGTGGAGGAATGGTGGGTTTACAGGAAAGTAAATGGTAGGGGAAAAGGGAATGCAAGTAGGAAACTGATAACAACAATAGAAGGACCCAATAGACTGAAATAGAAATAAATGATGTAGGTAAAAAGTGTACTTACTATTGTGTAGGTCCAATGGCTACATGGTGATGATGATTGGTTGGTGGGATGGATCTTGGTGCTGTAGTGATGCTTCCCAGAATGTCATGGTGAGTGCAATATGTCTAGATTTTTCCTAGTGCTAGCTATGGATGTCTGCAGGTATGAAAAGGCTCTAGTTCTTCTTACATTTAGTTCTCTCCTCATCTCCTTGATCTCATGATGTGCCAACCCATAAAAAAGGTTACTAAGTTGAATAAATGGTAACCGATGATGGTTCCCGGTTGAGCGGCACTAGTTTTGGGATGACCGACATCTGCTAAGGTGGGATTCACTAGGTTTACTAAAAATGGCAGATCTCACATCATTTAGGCCAAGTCTGTTCATTTTTTCTGTAGATCAGAATGGACGTTATGTTTTTATGAGCAAGTTGTTGTGTAAATGTGTAACAAGGAAATTGACAATTTCCAAGCATGAAAACTATAGCCCTCTACCAAAATTTTCATGTTTTATCATTCCCAGGCACCCCAAGTAAAATTCATTACTCTAGTCACCCCTATTTGATGTAAAATTTATCCCCTAGGTGATTTAGGAAATTCTATCCATTCCCCCTAGGTGATTTTAGGAATTATGAAAAGATGTTATCTTTTGGTAGTATTGGGAAGGGCTATCACTGGCCTTCCCAGGACTGGACCAACCACCCTGGAGTGGAACAAAAGGGTAATATTCAACATGGAGGTGAATTTAAGACCTTAAAACATCATGGAAATGGTTTTGGAAGGTTTGGGGAAGTTTTTAAATACTTGGAGCAGTTTGAGTAAAAGAAGGGTTCACAAGCCTATGTAGTTCATAGGCCTAAAATAGTCATTTGGATTTAGAAGAAGATTTCACAAGCTCCAAATGGATTCATAAGTAAAACAAAACATCTTCGAAAATAGGATTCCAAGACCTACATTATGGTGAAATAATATTTTTCACAACACCTTGTTGCATATGATTGACATGTAGTTTTTCTATGGCACAAGTGGAGTCTCAAATAGAAACATGAATTTTTAGTGATTATATGGTCAAATGAAGACATTACACCCAAATAATTGGATTCAAAATTCCATTTTCAGTTAGGATCATATAAAATTTAACCAAGCAATTCCACCGGGAGCTCAAGTTATCTTCATTCCAATTTACCCTCTCAAAGGTAGTTCAGGACTTAGTCATTTTGTGAGAGGACACGTGTTAGCACCAGGATCCTGGTAGGATTTCATGTCCCTAAATTTCTTGAGGTCAGGTACATCAGCCCTTGAAAAATGTGCCCAACCCCCATGTGACCTCTGGGACCCTCATATGACCTCCAGACTTGACAGTTTAGCCCCCAGGTGCTTGTTTGAAGCATTCATTCCTTATCTTGTCGATCGGGCGCCACGTGTCAGCTCTAGCACAAATGTGGAAAATAATTTCCCTTATTTCCTTGAGGCAGGGTACATAATACATGGAAAAATGTGCCCAGTCCCTATGGGGAGTCATTTATAAACCCACGTGACCGACTTTCAGCTCCCGGGTGTATTTTGTGAGCATTCATTCCCTACCGTCGGATCGTGCGCCATGTGTCACCTCCAGGACCACCGTGGAAACTTATGTCTCTTATTTACCTAAGGTGGGGACATAAAACATGGAAAAATGTGCCCATCCCATATGGGGAGTCATTTGGACACCCACGTGACCAACTTTCAGCCCCTAGGTGCATTTTTGAGCATTCATTCCCTCTTGTTTGATCGGGCGCCATGTGTCACCTCCAGACCACCGTGGAAACTAATGTCCTTTATGTACCTAAGGTGGGAGACCTAATACATGTAAAAACATTTCAAGCCCCTATGGGAAGTCATTTGGATACCCACGTGATAGACTTTCAAAGACCCAGGTTCATTTTTCAAGTAAATCCGACATCGGATCAAGGACACATGGCATCACCCTGACCACCGTGGAAATTGATGTCCCTCATGTCACTGAGGTCAAGGAAATAAGGGACATAAAAATTCACCCAGCCCTTGCAAGTGTTGAGTATTGAAATCGCACTTATCCATTTCTTTCCCCTCATTTCTCTTTCATAGCTTCGTACTTTTCCACGACTCCCTACATGTTTGTCCATACAACTAGTCCACCATTATTGCTGCAAACCAGATCCTCCATGGCCACATAAATTATCCAACCATGAATACACAATAACATATAGGCATCGAGAGAAAAATGGATTGAAATGATGAAGAACGGAAGAAAATCAAGGTGTTTTGCCAGATAACCATGAAGTCACCTTATCAAAAAAGCTTCATATCTCACAAGATACAAGTCGATGGAGATGTCATCTTTTGCATAATTCCTCATTTTTCAAGGTGATCAAGATGAAACAAACAATAGGTCAAATGGTGCCTAGATTAATTTTCTCCAATAAAATCCTCTCTTCATGCACCAGCTCACATTTGTATGATTTCTTGTCATTTCGGCAATGGAAATGAACTAAAAATTACACACGAGTTCTAGATAAAAATCCTATCACAATGGAGTTGTTTTCATTGCAAACGAAGATGAAAACCAGACCTAAAAATTTCAAGCTCCATTAATGGCCACCATGGTAGCTTCATGCCCAAAGCCACTGCCGAGGTCAAATTTTCAAAATTTATTTCTAGGCATTCTAGTGGGAAAAACTAGGTGAAATTCGAAGGGTTTGATCATAATGAAAAGAAGAGTCCAAAAAATTATTTTCCATCGTAAATCAAGTACTGGAAACACCCTTTCTAACAAAAGTAAGTTCTCCTACACATGCTTGCTATTTTTGGTAAGTCTTCATCAAAAGTGGCTATGGAAAGAGCAGTGTGCACTAAAGATCTCCAAAAGTTTAGAATGATTATCCGAAGCAAAAAATAGTGAAAATGACCACTTACTAAAAATAGTAAGTCCCCCATCTGGGCATTTACTAAAAATAGTAAGCCACACTCAAAGAGTAGTTTTGGCATAATGGGACATTCAGAACTTTATCATATAAGAGATTTCCATGAATGAGGATCATCAGACTTCATTTGGGACAACATCTCTTGTTCTTCTTCCTCTTCTTTCTCTCTCTATTCTCTTATCATACAACACTCCCTCTCCTCAATGTTATATTTTTGAGTTAAGGGTTGCAATTTTGAATATGACTTAAGTTACTTTAGAAATATAATGTAACTTTAAGTCACCTTGTTATTATAAAAGGGACTTAAATATTTAAAGTGGAATATGAACAGTCTTAAGTCATATTAAGGTATTTGAAAGGTCATGAGGAAGATGAGGAGTCAATTCTATTCTATAAATTGTAAATCTACTCCCATTTCAAAGGGTTGGAAATTGATCTTGTAGACTCAAGAGTGCATTGCACCTAGAGAAAGCAAAGGAGATAGCCATTTTCTTCTACTCTCTTCCCCTCTCAAATTTCTTCCATTCCCACATTATGTACAACTTTTATTTGAGCAATCAATATAAGATGAAGGAATTTCTAGCTTTCTTTGACTAAGGGGTTTCTTGATACTTGGTGATCAATAAATTCTATCTAGTCTTGTTGCTATTTGTAGAGTTTTTCTTCCCATAAATGCATGAATATGATTTTCTACTTGTAGCATTAGTTATCCTACCTCTTTTATCACCCCCTTTCCCTCTCTACAGATGAATAACTCCCTAGTAAGAGATTGCTAGCTTTGTCGTAGGGTTAGTGGAGTGCCCCTTTTGTATCCCTAGTCAAAATACCACCACATAAATCCACACTTTCTCATGCATGCACATACAACAACTGCACCAGTTAAGTAGAGGGACTTAGACTCCCAGAACATTGGTAAGAAATCCACAAGTTTTTCCACCCGACAAATTTTCTTGCCAACAAGCAGGAAGGTGGTTAGAGGAATAATAGGATTTTGATTTTTATGGTTGAACTAAGTATTATTCATTTATGGAAACATGCTACGAATAGGTATATGGTGAGGTGTCTAGGTGAGGTGTGCATCCATTTAATTAAAGTAATTAAATTAATAATGGGGTGAGGATGGGTATTAATTTAATTTTAAATAATAAAATTAATATTAACGTGGGGTATAAAGGTTATGGTTAGGTGAATGTGTGTAATTTGGTTATTTAAAAGGGGACCAAGGGGAGTGTGACTCAATTATGGTGTCTACAATGAGTTTGATGTAACAATTGTTGATAAACCTAGAAAAGACAATGTTTTAGCTTATTTTCTCTTAAGAATGGAAAAAAATTATGAAGAGGTGGTGGTGGATGATTCTTTCTCAGATGAGCATATATTTTCCATTTCCACCAAGACACCATGGTATGCTAATATAGCTAACTATTTGGTTTTAGGTAAGAAACCTCCACACTATCTATATTTTGAAAAGAAATATATTGTAGAGAAAAGTGTGAATTTCTCCTCGATAGATAGTTTCCTATTCCACACAGGATATGATAATGTTATGAGAAGATGTATTGATGATGAATAAGTTTATGATGTCCTCAAACCATGCCATAGTGAGCCATGTGGAGGAAAATTTTATGAAAAAATAACAAAAAGTAAGGTATTAAAAACAGGGTATTAATAGCCTACATTACATGAGGATGCAACATTGTATGCAAGAAGATGTGATAAATGCCAAATAATGGGAAGGTCTTCCAAATCAGATGAAATGTCATTGCAGCCTCAAGATAGTATTACAACCATTTGATAAATGGGGATTGGACTTTATGGTACCCATTGACCCAAAGTATAAAAAAAAAAAAAAAAATTTGGTATGCATAGACTACCTCACCAAATGGATGAAGTAAAGGCCTTACCAAACCAAAAGAGTGACAACGTTGCAAAATTCCTATATGACCATATATTTACAAGATATGTTGTTCCAAGAGATATTTTCATAGATCAAGGTACCCACTTCAATTTGCTTGAAGCTATTTCGATTTAGCTACAGTAGTATGAAATCGACACAGAATTCTGCACCATATCATCCACAATCCAATGGCAAAGATGAAGTAACAAACATGGAAATTGAGGCCATCGTGATAAATACTATTTCAATACATAGAAAGGATTAGTAAAAATACTTCCTAAGGTAGTATGGGAATTCAATACCACATGGAAAACAACAATTATATTCACACCTTTTGAGTTATTGTATGGTAAGATTTTTTTCCTCCCTATTGAGTTTGAACATAAGACATTAAGAACTACATTAGAATTAGGTATATATTTTCTAAAGGATAGAGGCAAAGGGTTCTTCAACTCAATGAGTTGGATGAAATGAGGAGGAAAGTTGTCCATAATAAAGAGGTGGTACAAAAAAAAAAGAATCAAGTGGCATGAAAAGTACATCAAAACAAGGAAATTCCAAGAAGGGGATTGGGCACTTCTCTTTGACTCTAAATACAAGGACCACATGGGAAAACTTAGAACAAGGTGGCTAGGTCCATATGCAATTGAGAAGATATTTTCCAATGGGGTTGTAAAACTCAACACCATTGATCCTATAAGATTCAAACTATTGGTAAATGGTCATAGATTGAGGTTATAAAAAAATCCAACTGATAGGAATAATTTCATCCAAAGAGTTCATAGGAGGAAAAATAGATTGGAAATAATAACAACTGAATTAAGTACAAAGGTTGAACTGCTAGTTCATCTTCTGGTATTTTGGAAGAATGAGATCTTCAGTGGCCTTGGGTCATCTAGCTTGCTAGATACCCCAAGGAGGAATAAAAGTGATGTGATCAGCCCTCATGGTGATCAACACCACTCACTAACATGTTTTTATTTTATTAGCATTTATTCTTTGTAGGATTTTAAACATTTGAAGCAAGGAGAGCATAATCTTGGATTAAAGGAGATGGTGTAAAGAATACAATTTCAACTTGCACATGTATGCAGCCAAATCCCTATTTTTCTTTCTTTTGATAGAACTTGATTACATGAACATTCAAGACTCTAGCGGTGTGAACATTAAAATATATGGAGCTCATTATTTAAGACATTACCTACAACAACACTACTTACACCACGTGGTGAAGGTCTTCCCTTTCTCATCATTATCTTTTCACCCTATTTGTAAAGCATGCATTAGCAAGAAAACATCCTACATTGAATTGGGGAGATTTCACACAGGAAAAACACATTGATGACTTGTTAGGGAACTGTAAAAAGAGGAAAAAGAGTTTGGCTAGTTCCTCTATGCCTCCACTAGAAACATTAATTTCAGAAATCCCTTTTCCTACAAAAATCCCAGTTCCTTTTGAATTTTCCCTACCTTATGAAACATCATTCAATGAGGAAACACCACTTCCAAAATAGATCCCTAGGCCCATATCTCCTGAACGAGTTCTTTTTGCAGAGGAATTGTTAAATATCTCAACCCTAGAATATTCCTCTTCTAGCGAAAAGGAAATATTCCTCTAAAGCATCAAAATCACGAATAATATCGCATATACTTAACACCACAAATAGAAAACCTTCAAATTCTAGGTAAAATATTCTGATAGCACTAGACAATGAGGAGGATAGAAGGGTATTAATGATGAACCCACTCCAATGGAAGTTGAATAAGGAGTTACCATAATAACAAATGCAGACATAGTTATGTAGGAATAACCTATGGGAATTGAATAGACATAAAATGTTAAATTGGATGTACAACTTACTCCACATATCCCTATTGAATCCATTGGGATTTAGACTTAATTTTTCATGTAGAGATAACTCATATAATTCATGAAGGAAAATTATTGTTTGAAAAAAATGAAATTTTAACCAATATCCATGAAGACCTTGAGGTACCAGAGACTACTCGTGTGTTTCCTAAAGAGAATTTGGTAACTCGGAATGTAAGAAATCAACAATTAGAGCATCAAAAACAATACATATAGCTCAAATTATTGTCATTAAATGTACTGAACCCAATTTCCAATTTGATGTATAGAATGCAATTGACAACCTTGCCCATAATCTTGAAGTATATATTTCCCAAGCATCTACCCAGCTGATGTAGATATATGGCCCGCCAATTACTCCTATATCCTCTAACCCCGTGTCTTAATTATCCAATATACATCCACAAATTATTATACAAGAAGTCTTCAAAGAGCCCCTAGGCCAAAGCATATAACACCATGGTAACACATACTAGTTCGAAGTATTGGGTGCTAAAATTTGAGAAATATTGTAATAAAATGCAGAGAAAATGTGAAAGAGAAAATGAATAATTACTCTTCCAACACCTACAAGGCTTGTAAAGAAAAGGATAGGCTACTAAGGAAAAGAATAATGAGATTGCATGATTGAAAAAGAAACAAGAAGGCATAATATAGGTTGTCAATTAAATTTTCTAGTATAGACCACCTTAAAATGTTTACTCTACCTTCTTAAAAGAAAAAATGTTGTAATTGAAGTTTACTTATATCAGTAGTGATATTCCATTTGGCATCATTGGGGCAAGGCTACTTTTTAGAATTTATCTACAAATGCCACATGAAATACAATTTCTTCTTTTTGAGTTGTATATGTAAATTATGATTTATAATATGATAGATATTGGATCTTTCATCGTACATTGGGGATGTGCAAGTCGAGCACTATGATCTTATTTAAATAATGAAATCAATAGAGAAAAACATATGGTTGAATATAAGTAGTTGTGTAAAGAACAACCATTGAAGATAAGGGCATAAGAAAACAATACAAAGGCCATAATAAAAGAATATGCCAAATTCATAAAGGAACAAAAAATCAAGTAGGTAGTATACACGACGTGGGAAGAATCTCATGAGGAGGCCAGGGAATCACATTACGTATGACATAACTAATATAACACATTCATATAAGCATAGATGGTAAGAGATATCACCCGATCTAGAGAGGAAGGAAATTCATTCTTATCCAAATATTGTCAAAAATATCCAAAGAGTCAACCCATATATTTAGGTAGTGAAGGGATGTGGACCTACTCGGTTCCCAATTGGGTACTATCCACATATTTTCCACTATCCAATCCCTCATTGTTATGGAGACAGAGAGACTCAATGAGGAAGTACATAATAGAGCGTTAGAGAAATAATGTCCATTACTTATCTACTAAGCTCGAGGAACACCCATGCCAACTAATTTCAGAAAAATCTACAGATCATCTAGGTGGACACCAAAAAGGAAAAGGACAAATAAGAAAAAGTAGAAATGGACAAGCCGTAAAAAACTTAAATGAGGTCATTCAAGAGATTAAGTTTGGGGGTGTGATGAGACCCATTAATACTATTTTTATTATCTCATCTACTATATTTTGTCATGTTTATGTACCCTTGCAATTTTTATTTTGGTCATCCTATCAAGACATTCCCACCTTAACCAAATTTTATGGCACTTATATATTAATTAATATAGTTATTACTAAGTTACTTTATCTCATGGATTTTGTATGTGCATTTTAATCTCTTTGATGTTATGAATGACTATTGAGTGATTGATATGAATGTTGTACTTGTTGCAAGGATTTGTTATCCATTTACACTAACCTACAACCAAATAACTCTACCATAAATCAAGTATGATTATTCTACAACAACCGGGCATGCAAAAACACGGACTCGTTCAATGCAAAGCACCTGCAACCAAACAAAAATGCACACATATACACAACCATGATTATGGGGAAGATGATCAACAATAATTATTCACCTAAATTCTCACCTACTAAGTAAAGAAGTACTTATGTCAACAATAATGGGTCTCACGCCAAAACCTGATTATTCTTTGCAACTACAACTTGGAACTAGTTGATCTAATTTCATAACTAATTGTTTTAATGAACAATTAGTTATGTTGATGTATTAGAACACTTATCTTCAGTTCTGATTGCATGCATAGGAATCCATAGATTTCTTGGGAATGATCTGGTACTCAATCAAAATGTAACTACTAGTTGAATAAGTCTCCTCACATATCTATTGAATATAAAGAGAATGATACGACTGTAGAAGATAAATATTGATAGAAAGGAAATTGTTGTAGTTGCATTTTGTAATCTTAATGTTGATGAATAAAAATTTGAGTTCTATCATTCTTTTTGTAGACACCATCCTTAGGAAGGGATAGCACCCAAGGTAGGGCCCACTTGAGGTTTTCTAAATCCCTCTCCTTTCTCTTTTCTATTTTAATTTCTATGCATGAGTAGATTAGAGTTGTAGCATTTCATTTCTTCACTTATGATTCATTTTTGTATGTTTTATTCAGTAACCATAGTATCTATTTGTATCTGCAATCTAGTTTAGTTGTAGCATTATGTTTTCTTGTTATTTTGATAGAATCATTTAGTTATATCTCTTCAACACTTGTAATTTTATATACAACATTGATAGTGTTGAAAATATACATTCCTAACTTTGATGAATAAATGACTATGGATTAGTGAACAACATACTAATTGTTGTAAGTTAATTTGCATAACTAACCAACATGTTGCATGGGTTTAGGAATTTAGAAGTGGAAACTCCTCACCAAGGAAAGTCAAATTATGATATTATAGATAGTGACTATGATATCCAACACATCCAATTGGGAAGGAATACCAGGGAATTATTAAAGCAAGAAGTTACGAGAAGAAGTTGAAGGTTTAATACAAAACTTCATGTTGGTGCTTGATTTAAATCTCACCTTTTTATCCAAAGTATGCCTTCAAAATATTTCTCTAACTGATTTTCCCATATTTTAAAATGTATGCTCAAATATAGGACCATGTTGGATGCAAATGTGAGTCTTGCGTTTAGGGTGTGAGTCCTCTTTTTAGTCAAGGAACATAATAGTTATGTTTCCCCTAACAATCCCTCTGAAAATTGGCCCCTCTCTTCCTTCTAGTGTTCTTTTATGTTTTGTAGGGCTTAATTTTTCTTAGTTGTGGAATTAGACGCGGAAGGTATCCACGTTTACCTTCAAAGACATCATTCAAAAGGCACAAAGAATTAGATAATCTATGGAAGCAAGGATCGACCATGTGTCAAAAGTGTAAAAAGGTAGCCTAGGTGGACTGAAAAGTCAAAGTAATGAATAAGGTCTCGTAGGCCTCCACATGTCACCCAGGTGCAAATTTATAGAAGAAAAAGAGAGGGAAACCCCAAAGATGTGCAAGGTTTCCACATGTTTCCCATGTGTATCTTCAAGAGGGGACATGTCTGCAGTAACGAAGGAAAGTTCCACATAAAAAGAAGAGGCCTCATGAATGGTATTTAAAATTGTGTTGCTATAAGTAATTCTATTAAAATTAAGGTAATAGTGCGAGGTGGGTCGCAAATCATAATAAAAAAATCACCCCATCTAGTTGATCCACGGAAGGTTTTGAAAATCTAGGATACATTAAAGGATGAAGTGAACACATGGTGGGACACCATTGTATATGTAGTGGTGGTTTTCTTTTGTAAATAATATTGATGTCAATCCCAAGTAGTTCTAAATATAAAAACAAAGGATAATTACATGACAAAAGAAATAATGATTCAGATATGAGGACTGAAGATATGGCCTAGGATTTTTTCCTTAATCATTATTTTATCTCATTATAAATACTATCCTTGTTTCATGAAATTTAAATATCATTGTGAAGTAGTTTCAGACATAAATCAAAATTGGGGTTCTATAGGGGCCCCAACCCATGATGAAGAAAGTTGTATACATATTTGGAAGAAAGGACATAAGAAGAGAAACAACACTCGTTATCTTGTACTCCTACTTTAAAATCTCTTCCAATTGGAGGAATATTTTTCAATAGCATGTTCTTCCTTGAATTTAATTCATTTGAATCTTGAGCTATTTAAGAAAACACAACTAACCCTACCAAGTTCTAAGACATCCCCATGTCCCTCAATGATTCAACGGTCATCCTGGGGCCATCCAAGATATTCATCAGCTCAATCTTCTTCTGATAAGAAGACACCCAGTCTAGAAGATCTAAACCACCACTAGGAAATGTTGTTTTCCTTTTTCCTTATAGGAACAAAAATAGTTGGAGTAGGTTGAGAAGGAACATTTGGAGTGGCTGGAAGAGCAAGTACTACATGTCAAGGACCTGATGGAGAAAGGGATTTGGAACTAGACCCACCCTTTTGCATCCTTGTAAATGGTGGATTCTCTCTTGGCAGAGGAACATGTCAAGGTCTTAATAATTTTTTCTCCATCAAAGAATCTTGTTGCATTGGAATAGAAGGTTGGAGAGTAGACTTTCCCTTACCCTCCCGTGGTAGATAATGATGCTTTGGAATGATGAGGAGATGAAGGCCCTACTTCTTCCTCATCCAAAATAATGATTGGGGTTTGAGAGCTTGATTCCCCTCTTTTCCTTCTTGGGGATGGTGCTGGTATGGTGGATGGTTGGGATGGTTTGGGTCTTTCCTGACCCTTTTCTAGAGAAGTGATTCTCTTCTCTAATTCATCCACCTTATGAGAAATGATGGGAATAATATCAATGGAAGATTTTTGTAAAGTACATAAGACTCCTTGGGAACCTCTTTTAGCACAAATTATTCATTGCATAAAAAGGGACATTGGTATTTAGCCATACCTATCATAGTACACATCCTCTCAATCCAAAACTTCTTTAACTCTTATGTAGTTTTCTGGTGTTCCCACTGGAAGAGATGGTAATACATCGAATGGAAGGAAAATAAAAAGATTGATTTTTATCAATCTTAAGAGGATGGAAATCTAATCAATATGTCAGGGGCCCTTTTCTATCCCCCGGGTTAGAAATTTCAAATATAACCCTATTGAATTCTTCAGTTGGGCCTATTAAGTAAAATATTTGATTCAAATATTTTGAATATATTTCCTTCAAGCTATTCACCATAGCTACCCTCGCCATTATACCAATAAGGAGCTCTGCAATAGTTTCTCACGTTCAAGACTAGAAAAGGATGCATATGGGGGAGAAAATAAGAGTGAAACTTATAGTAAAAATGGTGCAGTGAATTGAATCAAATGAAATCATTTCCATCAAATGGATAGATATTTCTACTTAATCTCGCATAAAGGAAATAATGATGAAGTGATTGACTATTAACTGGTAGAAGAGATGATTAAGAGTGACAAAAATTTACACATGAGGAACTACTCAAATCAGGAGACCTGGTGATCATTGCACATGTTCCAAAACTGATGTTTGATAACTAGAGGCTGGAAATGGTCACATCATAGCCATTTGAGGAGTTTGAGGAGATTCCATAAAGGAGTGTACCTATTCTACCAAATGTGAAGATAGAAAAGGCAACTTGGCATCCTAGTCATTCTGAGAAAATAAGAGAACGTGAGTCACTAGTAATACTTCCACCTGACAACATAAGAATGGAATATTTGCAAAGGAACAAGAATGGATCAGATTACGAGCCATAAAGGATAATATTCCTTGGAAAATTCAATATTTTTGGGGAGAAAATGGAAAATTGATTGAGTGATTAAGATTGTATAAATGCAATGAGAATACTCTTGCATAAGGGGGTTAAAATTTTCTAAATTATTTTAAAGAAATGTGTAAACCTAGATAAACCATTTTTCCAAGAACTTGTTTGAGAAGCCTATTAATTTCCTTATCCTTCAATGCAAATCATGTCAAGATGGTTGTGAGCATATAGTTATTGATAAGCAATGAGACCGTAAAAGAAAATTTCCCTTGGTGATAAATGATGAGCCCTAAGTTAATTGTGTTAATCATGAGCATTGTTGTGTCTTCTTTTAAGTTGATATGTTTTAAGTAGCTATTCATGTTCCTGTTGCAATATTATGTTAGGAATTCCTCTAAATCACACAAGATCTTATCCTTCTGGTAGTATTTTGGTAATTGCAATTATGTTGTGAGAAGAGCTTTCATTTCATTGTGCAATAAACAATTTTAAATTCACTTTACTTCTATTTTTTTGATACAAGTTATTTGTTAGTCTATGAGTGTATCTTAGGCGTGATAGATCTGGGATTCTTGATGTTTAATTGAGTCTTTGACATGATCTTTTATGTTTAAATTCTCAAAGAATGTGTGAAACCGTGTATCTTTGGGCTTCCATGGATACAAATCTTCTGTTGAAGGTTCATTGTTGGTTATTTGAAGTGTTTTCATCATCTTATTTGATAGATTTTATAGCCTTTGTTAAAATTTCCCATACATTTGGTATAATCAACTTTATCCTACTTAATTACCCAATGAATTACATCCAAAACTGATATATCCTACAATAAATACGCATGCTTGTTTTATGTATACTCATGTGCTAGAATTTAACAAAAATATGCAAAAGTAAGCTGGTTTTATTGTTGTATCTAGTAACCTGAACCTTTTCTAGGAGGAATCTACATTTTCTAGGGTGACAACTCATGAGATTTAGATTATGTTGCATTTACCATGTCTTCTCAATGTTATTTTTCAAATGCCCTAAAAATGAGAGTCAAATATTATTGATCCATTCATTTCCCTTGCAAATACAAGTTACAAAATGGGTCCTCTCACCCTGGTTGAAGGAAGAACCTAAAGTAGTAGGGTAGGTCAAACCCTTAGCATGGTGCTATCAAACTTCTCCAAGCTCAAGTGACATAAATCTAGTTAGACCCTTCCCTAACTAAAAAATTAATAAAATATTGATTTATCCGTCTTTAAGCATCATGCTCATCCTCTTGATGTTGCTTCGCTTCAAAGGGAGAAACTATTTAGGTATGAATAGGTCAATGAAGATAAATTATCTCAAAAGAAACTGAAAGAGTAGGTAATAACATTGAATTCATGCTTGCAAAAACTAGTAGGGCCTATAAAAGGAGATCAAGTTTTTTTGCTATTATTACCCTTGAAGTGCTAGATAAAATTTAAAATGCTAGTAAGAAAGTTGAAGCAGTAGATAAATGGGTAGAGGAATTGTCTCAAAATGGTAGGAAAGTCATTGAAAAGGAAACAAATAGGTATGCAGAATTTACCAAAATACTCAATGACATTAATGAAATTATTGAGCAGTGTGAAAATGAATTGTTTTCTTGGGAGGGATCTTTCCTAAACTTGAAATAATAAACCAACTTGATGAGGATTTTCTAGAAAAGGAGGGAATAGTGCCACATTAATAAAAGGGATGGAAGATTTGGAAAAATTAGGGTGGAAACTATAAATCAAGTTAAATAAAAGTTGGAAATTGAGAAGGAATGGGTAGGAAAGACTATTGATAACATAGACAACATACTAGAACAGATGGTATTTGATAAGCATAAAATCACTTATGGGAATTGGGAAGTTGATACCTTGACTCAATCCTTTGACAAATACATCAAGGAGGAACCTTGTTCTTATGATGTTATCAAAATACTCATCTTAGTGGAGAACAAGATTGTTGAGTTGAAAAAAGGTTGAGGGAGTATAAGCCAAGAATGTCTAAGTGTAGTGATATATTGAATAAGCATCACTTAATATAAAAATATCACTTGGGACCTAATGAAGAAGAGATAATAAAATTGTTTCAAAGGTATGATGCTTATAGAGAAAGACAACCAACTAAGGAATAATATGATAAAGATGAAGATGTAACTATGATTGACCAGTGAGAAAGCTTAGGCTTGTCTTTCCTAAAACTTGTCATCTTTTCATTATTGATACTCTTGTTTTATGATATCTGAAAAACTACTTTGAATTGTTAATTTCAAGAATGAATATAACTTGAAATGATATAGTATATTTCTATATTACTTTGATAGATTTCTAAATCTATTATGAAGATTTTTTATTAGTTTAACAATTTGAGTTTGTTGTAATATTGAAAAAGGAAAACAGGGGTTCTATAGGGGGACAACCCATAGAAAATTTCACATATATTCTTGATATCACATTTGATAGAAAATAAGTGAAAATTACATAATATTCTACTGAGAGAAAATCCTCTCTGCAAAGAGGAAGTTTCTTCACTAGCCTATTCTTCCTAGGAACAAATTTTTCTATTCCAATTTCCATTTGCATAAATACAATGTCCCCCAAAAGTACTAGACATACCCAATAACATAAGATGATCAATGCTTGTCATAGGACCATCCAAAAACTAAATAGTTTTGATATCCTCTCATAGGAGGAAACCCATTCAGTCATGTCTATACCTCCTTTAGGAAATGCCTTATTCCCTATTGCTTTGAAAGTGGAGGATGGATTTTGGTCCATACAAAAGATGGAAGTGAAAATACAATTTTTTCTAGAGCAGATGGAGCATGAGGTTTGGAACTAGACTCACACCTACAGTTCTTCACAAAGGTTGGTGATGTCCTATGAGGCTATAAAGACATAGTCTATGTTGGTTTTTATCCGAATTGAAACACATTTCTCTAATTCATTCATTTTATGAAAGAGAGTAGGCACAATACCTAATTAAATCCCTTCATCAATTGTATAATATTCTAAGGGGATCTCTTTTACAGTGAATCCATCATCATAGATGAAAGGGAATGTGTTGTTAGATGCACCTTGCATAGTAGGCTTGCTCTTGAGCCAAAATTGTTTCAACACTTTAGGATTTTTTTGGTGCTCTAACCTAAAGAGATGAAAATACATCATTTGAAAGGAAGAGAACATAAGATTTATCCTCAGCATCCTTCATATCAACACATCTCTAGTAATCTAACCTATCAATGTCCTAGTGTATTCTTCAAGATCAACAATCCCAAATAGCATTCTCATGAATGCTTCATCAGGGCTTGATAGATCAAAAATTGAGTGCAAATATTATGAAGATATGTCTTTCAAGCTAGATGTTAATGGTGTTCCCACCATATTGCAAATAAAATCTCACCAAGCCTCTTACACTTAGAAAAAAATGTGATTTTGTAGTGGAAACAATGTGAATTTATAGGAAATATGAGGATGATGAGTTGAACAAAGAAAATTCATGGTGAAATGACTCTAGAGATTATTTATGATACCCGCACAAAGGAAATGAACTTAAAAGAGACTAATATCATTCAAAAATAGATTGATTGGACTGATGTGACTTAATCCATGTGGAAATAATCAGTTCTAAAAGATATGTTAATGAGTGTATGTGTCTTGAGGAAGATTCCCAAAATAAGGGAATGATTAGCATTAAATCAACTGATTTTAGGGACACTAGAAAATTTAATAGAGAAATGATTAAACAAATAATATCAAAGGGTGAGATGGCATCCTAATCATTCCAAGAGAGTGAAAATTTTAAATCATTTGTAATTCCCCACCCGTAAAACACAAAAGATAAATATTTTAAAAATGAATAACAAGTAGATCAGATCTTGTACCAAAGGAAGAATATTCTCTAAAACAATTATTTTTGGGGGGGAAAAAGTAAAGGCATGATAAAGTGAGTTGTATACATACAAGAGGAATGTTCTCATATGATGGGAGCGGTTAAATTTTTCTAATATTTTAGAGAAAATAAAGCAAAACCAACTATACATTTTTTAAGACACTTGAATCAAACTAAGAAACATGAAACTTGTTTTATTTGGTCCAAAAATTCTCATGCCAAGACGATTGCAAGTGTATAATCATTGGAAAGCATTGAGGTCATAGAATTTATGCCCCCTTACTCAGAAATTTGAATTTCCTAAAATTAACTGTGTTATCTCTAGAGAAATGTTCTCTTTGTTCTCTAGGTAGAACTACTTTGAATCGACTACTTGTTTGTCCATGTTGTAATCTTAGGTTGATAGTATTTTTCAATTTCACTAGATATTATATGGATATGTTTTATTTTAGTAATCAGTAATTGCACTACAAATAGAGTTTTATTTCGTAGTATGATAAACAATTTTAAATTCATGTTGTTGTAGTTCATTTGAGAATATTTTACAAAGATTTTGAGTGCACCTTGAGTGTATTTAAAGAAGATCTATTAATATTTTGTTGAAAATTTAGCATTAGATTTTGTGTTTAAATTTTCAAAGATTGTGTGAAATCATGTACTCTTGGGCTTCCATGAGTGCATACCTTCTTGTTAAAGGGTTTCCATTATTTGTGGATGCATATTTTTGCATTGAGGTAATTACCAAACATTTGTAAGGTTTTATTGAGAAATTTGTATATTAAAATTTATCCTACTTTAATCTCCCATTCATACACACAAATTATAACTCGAATTGTTAAATCCTTATGAATTATCCACATTTTATCTATTTATAACCATTTTCTAAGGGATTTTATCATTTCTATCCTCCCTTTCATAAATATGCAGAAGTAAGCTAAGATCTATATTGTCTAGAGTGACTTGAAGTCCTATTTTAAAATACATATGCATTATTTAGAGTGACAACTCATGAGAGTTAAATAGTGCTTGCATTGACCATGTATTTCTAGGATTAACTTTCATATTTTAAAAATAATGTTTAGGAACTACAATTTCATCCAAAGTATTCTCACAATTATAGGTCACAAGATGGGTCCTCTCAACCTTGTTAAGGGAATAACCTAAAGTATTAGGTAAGGTCATCCCCTTTTGTGAGTGCAGCCCAATCTTTTCTAAATTCAAGTCCCAAAGCATTTGTTAGATATATCCCCACCTACAAAACAACTATATCTTCAGATCTGAATTCCTCTAAGTATCCACTTCAATTTGTGAATTTTGTTTGGCTCTCAAAGTTGTGTAGAATTGGGTACAAACACTCTCGACACCGTTACTGGGGCTATTTTCATAAATACAAAGAAATATCAACCTTTGGTAACATAAGAAGTATGTTTAGATGCAAATATATGATCTAGACTCTCTCCTTTGTTGAACATTGCTAAAAATGAGCTTAATCAAAAGTCATTTTCTTGATATTTCCTAATTAAGAAAAAATTTCATTAAATTTGACTTGGTAGGGGTAAATATTGATAAAGGATAGTAGGATTTGCCAAGATTTGATGAAATTAATTGTGAAGCTTCAGTTGACAAGTGATTTGAAGTGATTACACGTTAAAAGAGCAAGACCTTGGTGGTGACTCCATCTTTCTCAGAAAAATCTAGAAAAATACCAGTACCATGAAACTTCAATTATTGTAATCTATCATTAAGATCTGTAAAGCTAGAAGGAAGAAGGTATTTGTCAAGATAAATCCTACTAGAAGGTTGTTTTTTGAGTTAGCAAGGATAAATCTAGCAAAGAAATAATTCTAGAAGGCCTTGAGTGATCAAAGGTTGGAAGAAAATGTTGTGCCTATTTTTGAAAGTGATCAACCTTTGTAGAAGATTATTATAGTTCATCGAACAGCTCGATCAATTATTCCTTACACAAATTTATATACTCCAGCTCATGAGGGTCCTTCATTTTTAAGTGATCTGGGTATTCCTCATTTCCCTCCTTTATTGATTAGAAATAATAGAGTATTTTATGAGATAGAATCATTAAAGGATCATTACTTTGAAGGTCACAAACAATTACCTCAAAGACCTTCAATTCCCCATCATTTTAAACCTCCTGTTGGAACATCTCCTCAAAACAACATGACTAAACCTTCTCCCAAACCCCCTTTTGTAGTAAATACTTACAAACCTATCAATTTTCTATAAATGGTGGGTTATCCAAATGAAGTTCCTCATGAAGTAAGAAATAGATTTCCGAATTTTAGGGGAATCATGCAATCATTGGATATCATCATCTTATACTCTTCTTAAATGTTAGGAGGATTTTGAAATTGAACATGAGGATGTATATGTAAATTTGTTCATACATACTCTAGAGGAAGATGTTAAGGAATGGTATAAATAATTTCTTGATAATTCAATTGATTCATGGTTAGATATGAAGGATCCTTCTAAGTTGCAATATGGTGATAAGACTGATCCTAGATTCCTTCTCACTAAGTTCGAAAATATAAATAAAAATCCTAATGAACTTGTTCAGGATTTTAACACCATATTTAAAAAGACATTGACAATAATAACTATAAATCGAGGCCCAATGATGATTTCTACCTAATCAAATATTTAGATGCCTTTAACAAAAATGAATCCTATTACTTGAGGGAAAAAATCCTTAAACGTTATGGCGAGCGCTTTCTATGGCTGTCCAAATTGAAAATAATATCAAGGCAACTGGAAATCCTCCTAAGAGAGAAGGTGTTAAGTTGATCAATC